>CM035146.1:28559263-29214541 GCA_020205605.1 Panax ginseng | reverse complement strand
TTAGAAAAATACTTTGCCCCTTTCAACTGATCAAATAGATCATCGATCCTGGGCAAAGGGTATCTATTCTTAATCGTTAACTTGTTCAACTCTCGATAGTCAATACAAAGTCTTAACGACCCATCCTTCTTCTTTACAAAAAACACTGGTGCTCCCCAAGGAGACACACTTGGTTAAATGTACTTCATATCTAATAGTTCTTGTAATTGAACCATTAACTCATTTATTTCGACTGGCGCCATTCGATATGGTGCCCTTGAAGCTGTGCTTAGTTCGATTCACAGATCAATTACAAACTCCACCTCCCTGTCCGGTGGAATACCCGGTAACTCTTCCGAAAATACATCCGCGAACTCTTGCATAACAAGTATCTGATCCAAGGATGTTCCCACTCTTTGGGTATCCACCACATGGCATAGATAACCTACACACCCTTTTCTCAACATCTTCCTAGCTTGTGTCAAAGATAGACAACAAGAGCGTCTTGGTGAATTACTACCGAAGAACACTACCTTGGTTTTCTTAGAAAGCCGAAGGTTTACACTTTTCCTATGGCAATCTATAATCGCCTCATGGTTCACCAACCAATCCATACCAAGATTTACGTCGAACTCTTGTAGCCTTATCGGTACCAAATCTACCGATAACTTATTCCTTCTAATTTCCACGCAGTAATTCTTATGAATATGTTCAATGGGGATTATCTCTTCATTTGCTACCTGTACGTCTAAAGGTATAGGTAACTTCGTGGATTAAATCTAATCGCTTTCAAAGAAAATTCACATGCTATAAAAGAACAAGTAAAAGACCTTAGTCAAATAAATACACAAAGCATTTATCTCATTGGTAGGAATGATACCGCTACCACATCTGTTGATGCAACCGCATCTTGAATAGTCATATTAAACGTACGAGCTGAGGGTCTACCCACTAATGGTGTTGGTCCAGTAATGGCTACTTTACCATTACCAGAACTTTTATTCACCTCTAAACCCTTCTTTGGGCAATTTCTTTCCATGTGGTCCATTGACCCACAGACAAAACACCCCTGGTTTTTCTTAGGGTTAGGACAGTTGGGTGACAAATGCCCCTCCTCGCCAACCAGATAGCATCTTGCTTTCCCTTTAAATGAGACTCCCATGTGAGATTTTTTCGCATGTCTTACATGCTTCCGTTCTCCGTTTGGGATCTCCCTGCTTTACCCCGGTATTCCCAGGGTTAAAACTCTTCCTCTTTGGCAAGTTGCCGCTTCAACTGACAACTTCAGGCTTATTACCTCCTTCTAACTTACTCTTAATCTTTCGCTCTTTGTGGTACTGAGACAAAGCCTCACCACCACCTTCAGCTATTATCGCCTTCTCCAAAATGGTCCCGTAGGAAGCACTCTGGAAAACCGATATTCTACTATAGAGCCAGGGTTTTAAGCCATTCTCAAATCTGCACGCCTTTCTTTCCTCCGTATCCACCTGATGTGGAGCAAATCTCGCCAATTCGTTAAACTTGGCGGCATACTGGGGAATTGTCACATCCCCCTGCTTAAGTTCTAGGAACTTAATTTCCATCATTCCCTACATGCTAGTAGGGAAATAGTTCTCGAAGAAAACCTTCTTAAACTATTCCCACATGCTTGACCTCTGCTCCTTCTCGGTGAGCTTCCCACCGTAAGTTGGCTTCCCCTTCAATCATGTAAGTCGCAAAAGAAGTCTTTTGCGCCTCACCTATGTTTGTTATCACAAATGCCTTTTCGATCTCTCTAACCCATGTCTGGGCTTCTAGTAGATCCATTGTTCCTCGGAACTCGGGAGGACCCACACTTTTAAAGTCCTTAAAGGTAGTCGTTCTTACTACCCCAGGAGCTAGTGGAATCCCACCCCCCACTTGCTTAAATGCAGTTGTTAATAAATTAACAAACTCTTGCATAGGGTTGTTAGGACCCCCCTGATTTTCATTATGAGACTCGGCCTCTTGGTTCCGTTGTCTCCTTCTCGGCAACATAATTCTGATTAAATAAATAAAGCTTCGTTATTATCTATTTAACTACTCGGTTATCATTTTTAAATCAACAACAACCTTCATACCACAACAAGTACGTTAAATAAAAACTTCATTATATAAATATGCTTTCATAGTCAAAACTATTTACATCATGTTCCCTTAGCCAAAAGCTATTACATACTATCCCGTGATTGCCTTCTACAAAAATTGGGATTTACAAAAAGACTACCCTTAGTTATACAAAAGAGGGTTTTACGTCACTAGTTATATATCAAAAGATCTAATGATCTACTAACACTGTCGAACGTCATTTTCATATTTCTGATTTGCCAGAATCGACACTATATCTTGGCTTATGGTATGTCGAGTCTACCCGGACTCAATAGAATAACTAGCAATTTTCAGCTTGAAATCCTCATGAGTGCATTCATGGATGTATGACATCCTAGTTATTTTCTGGTCTTTCTCAACCAGTTTCTTTTGTAGCTTAAGGACCTCATCCTTATAGTTACGAGCCTTATCAGTCATAAGCACTTTTTCATCGTGCTCTGACTCAAAGTTTGCCTCTGCAGATTCTTTCACCTCATATAAGGCAGTTATTTCCTCAATCTGTGCCTCTACCTGAGTACGCAAATGCACATTCCTATCCAACACTGCCAGATACAATGCTCTAGTTGCATCCAGAGATGCTGGCTCCTGAGTAGGTAACACCGTGTTAATCGATGTCACCTCCATTTCCTCCTCCACATCTAGCATCTCGTTAAGGTATGATGCTAATCCCATAGTCTCCTTAGAGTATTCCTCCTCAGAGATGTACTCCTTAATGTCTGAGTCTTTTAGTACAACTATCGGTACCTCTGCCATTGGCATTGGTACAATCTCAACTTGGTTAACTGAGTCCTCACTTATCATTTCCACGTTTCCAAACATCAAGCTATCTATTGACATCTACAAACACATAACACGTTGATTAGTACATAATACACAATAGTATAAGCACAAATAACATTTAATATCTTTAAGATAAATTTTCATCTTTTAATTCCTTCGATACTGAGTTATCTCAATATCTTCTTAATTCAATGGACTTGAATTTCATTCCTCGGACTTTACCTTCCTTACGAGGTTATTAGCCTAAGGTTTTCCCCCCCTTAAGTTTTATAACCTAAGGCTTTGATACCAACCTGTGACGCCCCCAAATCTGGGTATCTTCCAACCCGATAGATGGTGCTCCACTGTACTAACATCCATACAATCATTCCATTAAAATATAATCAAATGAAGGTAATTACTATCTTCTTATTACAATCAAAGTATAATCCTTCCCAGGTTCATAAACCGGTTTCATCGTTCATTGTTCATAATGTATAATGCATACAAACTTATTAAACTATTACACAAGGTCTAAGCATCCATCTTAGCTTTGCCCTTATCTCTCTTGGCATTCACAGTACGTTCGTCTTTAACTGCAGTTATATAATTCACGCAAGAAGTGAGCATGACAACTTAGCAAGTTTAATCAAGGATAACAGGAATACCACATTCATGAATTATATAACAATTCCAACATAACTGAACAATAGTTATGAAGTATTATGAATCAATAATACTTTAACAGTTCATAACATCAATTCCCAAAGTATAGAATAGATTAGGAATTTTGAACCGGTCGATAGACCATGAACAGTAAATTTTAGTTTTCATACTTGAAAAGGAGTCCACAACACTAAGGCCGGTCATCTGTATAACTTACGAGCACTTCTAGGTGATCAACCTATAGTACTCTATGTTGATCAACACTCATTCATTAAACGTATTTACGTTTAATATTTTTGGCAAACTCGCGTACCCATCGAATAATCGATGAAAACACTTTTGTTTGTTCATAGACAAACCTTACCTTCACGTCCGTACCAATTACTTGGCATAGGATAGCGTTAACATTTCTATATAGAATGATATGAATAATAATCAATCTATATATCACGAATAGTCTAGCCGAGTTAAAATCTTGTATCGACCCTTTCTTTAAAACAAGTCATGCAATTCAGTTCAATGAATCACATAAAACTTGGCTAACATGGAAGTTAGACAAGCGTTAAGAAAACTTGCCTTTCAGCATCTTCAAATAACTTACTCGACTAACCACAGCCTTTACAAAATATATATGATATATTCATATAGCACACTGTAATTAGCTATCAAACAACTGTTCACATTGTTCCTACAAGTTTTTTTTTCTTCTATGTCTTTGTTAACTTAATATCTTTATTAAAGTCAACATGACTTATAACCCTTTGTCCTAGTTTATCACTCAACTGACGTTTATTAATCGGACTCAAACATTGTTGATAAGGTACCAACTTTGTTCATTGTACATATCTTGTAAACATGCATTACATTCCTAAGTTTCATACCATATACCTTAGTCTAGGTAATATAGGATTAGTCTTAGTACATTTATTGAGTATATAAACTCAACTCAGGTAGGTCTCTAAACAACTGAAGTTCAAAACCTAACTTGGTCAACTTATTTCCACTGTCGGCGCTGCGGCGCGGCATCCTTTGTATTATAGTGGCACTGCGGCGCCACCATTTTGTCTTGGTTTTCGGCGTTCATGCGCCATAGCACCGAAGTCAGGCACCACTTGGCCAAACCAGTTTTGGTTTTCTAACGAAACTCCAATTTGTTCGTTTTACATCCAAATTGACCCATTCAAATTCCTACAAGTCAGGAATTACATCCTTTACGTGTTCATATAAGGATTCAACACTTTCGAATCCGTTAACTCAAAATTCACTATTAAGTTCATTTTATATACGTTCGTAAACGTTAATGAGCATTCAATGCTTGTTTTCTTCGTTCTAAGTCAGAATTCGACGATTCTCGAACCCACAACTCTTAATCACCCTATCTCACGTGTTGACATTGAAAACCAACGTTTTCAAGTCTCACGGCAACTTTCGACTACCATTCCAGAATTTCTACGTTTTCGATGTTTAACATCTATTTCCGTAAAATTCGCCATAACTTCGTTACTAAGGTTCTCTAAGCCAAATCACATGGAATACTCCATGGATTTCATATCTACCTCCTAACCAAACAAGAAGCATATACTAATGTATTGATGGAGCTCAATTGTTTATCAACAATCGATCTCAACTATCAATATTTTCATGGTTCAAAACTATATTAAACCTTATTATTTTTATAATCTCAGACTTATAGAGATTGAATCTATGGTAAGTCATCTTTAAATCCTCATTCAATACATATACCACCCCTTCAAGATTCTCTATAATAAAAGAAAATCTAAAAGAGATGGAGATGAGAAGCAAGAAGTATTACCTCAAGAACTCTTAAGAAATCTCTTGGAAGAATAAAAGTTAAAGCTTCCAAAGTGTATGCTTGCAAGTATAGCTCTATTTCTCTCTCAAATAATCTAGGTTGGCAAGTTGAAAAACTCCTAAATGAATCAACCTAGCTTCTTATTTATAGAAAACTAGAATGGAGGGCATAATTGTCAAAGAACCATCACTTCCTTACTATTCATGTGTGGTCACCAAGTAAAACACTTGGTGACCAAGCCTTATGCTTGGCTTCCACACCAAGGTGGGCGGCCCACCATCCCATGTGACATCCCATGGGTTTTACCCATTCGTTGACCCACCGATTCGACCCACGGCTCGGTTTTAATGAATTGGGCTTTAACTAAATTAACATTGGGCCTTGGTCATTCAAATGATTTGATTAATTAATAATCCAACTCAAATGAATTAGTCATTAAGTCTTAACTTAATTCTATAATACTAATCGTGCCACATATGTACCATTCACGTATTATCTCCGTATACTACTCGTACAATAATCGTATTGTACTTCGTATATACTCAAGGTATTATACATAGATACTAAATAGTATCACCTAATGTACAACACTCGCATTAACCATAACGCCATTCCTTCTATGCATATTATTTCCTTCTCGAAAATCAATATACTCAACCCTTAGGTTTTAAGTCCGCAGGCGAAAACTGTGTTTGTTATAAATGAAATATTATCAAATATTCCATCTTATCACGATATTCTATCATACGCGTTTCTCGGAATTTCAAAATAATTCCCCGAACAGAAACGGATGAATAGTGTTTTTACGGAAATTTCTCGGAAAATAATTATTTTCCTCTTGGAAATTCCAAACAATTATTTCTAACACGTAGCCAAAATACTAACCACGTTAGCACATTCTAGGTCATAGAACGACCTTCACATAGCTTACTCACAAAGAAATCAATTAAATTCATTTAATTCACATAATAAAATAAAATTTTAATTGTCATAAAAATTCAATTTTCTCGGTCGTTACAGTCCATGTACTCAGGAGACGTTCCAGCGATGGTGGTCCCCTCGCACTATTGGAGCCCAGTCCCGCGCCACATAGTTCATGGGGGATATGGTTCCAGGATCTTTGATGATGACGGATTGGGTAGCTTGTGTCCGAGCTCTGACTTATATGACCCAGATTGAGAGCTTGACCCGACAGTTGGATCAGGCACACATATTTATCTGGCATTTGGGCAGAGATCCAGCAGAGGCAGAGTCATTTGTTCCTTCCAATTCGGTACCGGCCCCTCGAACGACCCATTCGGTTTTTGCGTATGATCCTCCTCTTTATAGGCCCCGACATCCTTGTTGATAGAGATCCAAAGTGACTCGGGAGGAGTTACATCAATGGGAGCAGGGATTGAGGACATGAACATCGAGACCCTAGTTTTTTTCTGAAGTATATTCTCGTTATATCTTTTGATAGGCCTCTGTTAGATATTGGGTGGTTGTTCCCCATTCTCACTATATCTTTTGATAGGCCTCTGTTAGTAGTAGGGCGGCTGTGCCCCATTTCCCTGTATTTGTAGCTGTGCAGAGCTGATGTATTAGATGATGATATACTTAAGAATGTATGCACCATTTTTTCATTCCCTATATCATATTTCCATCCATTATCTGTTATGCATGTATCATATTATGCATATGTATGTATGTCCAGAGATATTCGGCATTGACCCCTGAATAGTCTTATGACACGGCCCGCACAGATGTCTTCTTCGACAGTTAGCCGTATAGATCATACCCCACCATCATTGGCGGCATTGGGTATGCGATCGTGGTATGATAGCATGTCACCACCAGATAGGGTGACTGTAGATCAGTTGCTGCAGCATACCATGACTTTATTGATGTTTTAGGTTCCCGCAGGGTTTGTAGATGGGATGTTAGAGCATTGGCTACTGGATAGACAGGTATTCCGATTTGGTACCCATGAGTTGACTCCTACTCTGGAGGAGTATGCACGGTTGACGATGCTGCCTTTAGACTGACTTTGCATGCATCTGGCTTTGGGAGATATGAGTAGACGATTCATGACTCTCACAGGATTACGGCGCAGAGTAGTGCATGACGAGCTGACATCTAGCCATGTGATATCCCAACATTTTTTGTACGATAGACTTGGCTCAGAGGATAGCTATTCACGACATTCCGGGGATTTCACCACACTGGAGGACTATTGGCGTTTGGCCAGAGTTGATGTACTGTTGATGTGCGTACTATCGTATGTGTATATGCCACGATATATGGACGAGATAGACATTGGTGTTATTATGGCTGTGAGAGCTCTTAGAGAGGGTCGCACCATTGTACCTATGATCATAGCAGAGACTCTACGGTCGGCATCCTATTGTTGCACGTATCCTTTAGGAGTGTTCACATGGAGTTCGGTCATGTTGTACGTGTGGTTTATGTCACACTTGAGACCGGTTGGTACCCTTAGACGTCATGGGTATTTCTTCTCCCATGATGTGGCCATGTCATACTCCTTTCAGCCATCGGAGTGTACAGATGCTCAGTCCTAGTCCGCATTTTTGGCAGATATCAGAGATCCATTCAACATATTGTAGTGCTCATGGCTTTGCTCACCATACAGCTTCATTACTCACGCTCTGGGCATTGATTTTCTCCCTCTGGCTGGATTGAGGGGTGTGACTACTTATCACCCACTGGCCGTGATGTCGCAGTTCGACCAGTTCCAGGATTTCTATCCTTTTAATGGGGCGATAGGTCAACGTTCAGCTTCTCGATATCTCTCAGCAGAGGACCGATCCCGTGTGTATGCTTGTTGGGATCAGCGTGAGATAGCTACTTTTTTCCGTCGATCATCCCGTTGTTCTGCGAGTATTCCGCATGGATGGAGATAGAGATTTTATCGGTGCAGCAGATCTCAGAAAATCTGGGATAGTGAGTCAGACGGTGCAGAGCCCATGGAGGACATTGATACCTACATCAAGGAGGAGCTCGCTGCTGGGTTGCCAACATTTCTTCTGGATTCTCCTAGTACTAGTACTTTTGTGATTCAGCACTCGACACAGTACTTAGAGCAGAGTCTTCATCTGATGACCTTTGAGAGAGATCAAGCTCAATCTATGATGTTGACTGCCCTTGATGGGAGAGATGCAGCTCTATTAGAGAGAGACGATGCATTAGATCGTAGAGATGTCGCTGTTGTTGAGCGGGATGAGGCTATATCAGCCAGAGATGTAGTGATAGCTTAGCGGGACAGTGCTATATCTGCCCGGGATGTAGCCATCACATATAGTACTGCAGTGAGGTCCTTTACCACTGGCATGATTGCAGAGATGAGCACATATATTGATGATCATATGGTCACCATGCAGATGGCTACGGATCTTTTGGGTCGTATGGATATTCTCATCACAGAGACCACAACCGCTTCGGCCTCTTCTTCTGAGAGGGACGCCATGTTGGGCTTGTTAGCTCGCATATACCCTGACTTGTAGATGTGCTTGTATTTACCTGCACAGACTAGCTTAGCTATTTTGTCATGTATAATTTACATTGTATATATATCAAACAACATTATATATGACAGGAAATATATTTTTGGATCACTTACCTTTTAGATATGCCTTGCTATTTGCTTGATATTTTGCCTGCTGCTTAAGGGCTTGTGGTCTTGATGTATTCTGAATTCTTCCTGGGTGGATGGACATTGAGTTGTCTTTGGATAGTTCAGAATGGATCATCTATCTCTGTGTATCCCTACCATCTTTGGTGTCTTGGATTTGGTTTCAGATGGAAATGTGGAGAGGAGTGTGGCTTTCCTCTCTCTCGAGATTGACCGCACTACATATGGTCGCCAAGATTTCTATTTAGGCGGTTTCAGTTAATTCCACCTCTTATGGATTGGTGTTGCTCTTCAAGGTATGACCACAACTTAGATGGTCGCCGAATCTCCTATTTGGGAGGAGTTCAGGTAATTCCATCCCTTTAGTCTGAAGCCAAATGAAATGTAGTGTGTTGAAGGATGATCCCAATACCAATTGACAATGGTTTGTGTTTTGGTAGGGGGTGAGACCACACCATGAATGGCTGCCTACGTACTCCTATTAAAGAGGAGATCAGTCTGCGTAGTTCGAACTCGTGTAAGAGGTTCAACTCAGATATGGCGTAAAATGGTGTAGGAACGCTTTTGGTTGTTTTGTTTTTAATGGTAGAAATGTTTTTGTTGTTTTGTTTTATCATGATCGGGCCATATGACATGGTTGCCTACGTACTCCTATTGAAGAGGAGATCAGGTCGACGTAGTTCACCCCTCAGGGCGAGAAGAAAAGCGTGATCCCATGTGCGCAGTCGAAAAGGGAGGAGAGAGTTTAATCCTAGTTGAGGATAAATCAGAGGTATGAGAAGTTTGATCCTGGTATGGGTAGCCAAACTGCAAACGCAAGAGGTTCAATCAGCGATGGGATGACCTAAGTTGTAGGAATGCAAAGGAGAAAGCCATGCTGCTGGCTTCAAAAAGTATGTTTCCCTGAGGGGCAAAGTGTAGGAAAGTTGTAGGTAAAGGGTTAAAGAACTGGAATGACTGGTGGTCTGATGGTCCGACACCAGGGTGTTTGCAAATTACTTCAGACATAGTACCATTTTACGGTGTCTAAGTTGATGAGTTGTGGAAATTTATCGCCGTCCATTTCTTGTAATCTGAGAGCGCCTCTTGTCAATACTTCTTTGACAACAAACGGGCCTTCCCAGTTAGGAGCAAATTTTCCCTTAGACTGATCTTGGTTGTCAAGGATCTTCTTCAAAACCAAGTCATGTTGTTTAAACTGCCGTAGCTGGACTTTTTTGTTATAGGATCTCGCCGATCCTTTGTTGATATAACTGACCATGGAAGATAGCCGCGGTTCGCCTTTCGTCTATCAGAGACAATTGGTGATACCTGTCTTGTACCAATTGGTCTTCATCTAGCTGAGCGTCAATCAATACTCTGAGGGATTCCATTTCAACTTCTATGGGGAGTACTACTTCCATCCCATAGGTTAAAGCATAGGGGTTTCCCCAGTGGAAGTACGCATTGAGGTTCTGTAGGCTAACAGAGTCAGATGCAATAGTTTAGGCCAATCTTTGTGGTTGGCGGACATCTTTTGCATAATCTTCTTGATGTTTTTGTTAGCCGCTTCAACATCACCGTTCATCTTCGAACGATAGATGACAGAGTTGAGATGTTTGATGTGGAATTTACTGCATAATTCCTCCATCATTTTATTATTGAGGTTTTTGGCATTGTCTGACACAATCACCTCTGGTTGTCCATATCGACAAACGACATTGTTTCTGATGAAAGCAATGATAACTTCTTTAGTAACCCTGGGAAAGGAAGCTGCTTCTACCCACTTGGTAAAGTAGTCGATCATTGTGAAGATAAACCGATGACCATTACTGGCTTTAGGCTCGATGGGCCCAATAACGTCCATTCCCCACATTGAGAAAGGCCAAGGTGAATTCATATTCCAATGAATCTGGCACTGGTAGCATCTTCGGACGTGGTCATTGAAGTCAGCTTTGAGAGATAGCCAATAATGTCCCGTCCTGAGGACTTTCTTGACAAGGATGGGGCCACTCATGTGGGGGCCACAGACTCCACTATGGATTTCATCCACAAGCCTTTGGGCTTGATCTTTGTCTAAACATCTGAGGAGACTTAGTCCTGCATCTCTTTTGTAGAGCGCATCTCCACTCAGGTAGAACTTCATAGCAATTCGATGGATCCGCCTTTTCTCTATCGGGCTCGCCTCAGCAGGTGTAGATCCATCTCGTAGATATTCCTTGATATGTTGATACCAAGGATGTTGGATAGGAGGTAGCTCATCCGATACTTCTCCAACATAATTCTCATAGGCTGGGGCCTTGTGCAGGGAGATCGCGACGCTCGGCAAGTGTTCCTTATCTGATATGCGAATCAAGGAGGCCAAAGTTGCTAATGCGTCTGCGAAGTCATTCCTATTACGAGGAATGTGTAGGAAGGAAATTTCTTCGCACTCCAAAGCCATCTTCAAAACCTGCCGATGGTAAGACAACAAATGTAATTCCTCGGTTTGATAGATTCTGGTGGATTGTCTGATTACCAGCTCTGAATCTCCAAGGATAGTTAACCGCCCGATGCCCATTGAATGGGCAAGTTTTAGCCCCATGAGACAGCCTTCATACTCAGCCATATTGTTGGTGCCGACAAATCGTAATTTGACTAAGAACGGATATCGCTCCCCCGCATCGTATACTTAGAACCCATCTAGCTCCGTAACCTTCCATATTAATGTACTCCATCAAAATACATCTTCCATGATTGGTGCGTATCGTACTGATGATGTTGCTCCACTGTCATTACTCCTTCATCGGGGAAATATGTTTCCAATGGTTTGTAATCCCCTGAAGGTGCGGCGGCCAGTTGATCCGCGATTCCTTGACCTTTGATGGACTTTTGAGTCACATATACGATGTTAAATTGTTGTAGGATCAACTGCCATCTGGATAGTCGGCAATTTAACATAGGTATGTTGAACACGTACTTGAGAGGATCCACGCGGGATATGAGATGGGTTATGTGACCATGGAGGTAATGTTGTAACCTCGTCGAAGCCCATGCTAAAGCACAACACGTCTTTTTGATCAAAGCGTACTTGTGTTCACTGTTGCTGAATCTTTTGCTGAGGTAATAGATATCTCGTTCTTGGCCTCTATCGTCCTTCTCCGTCTCAAAGATGCAAATTTCATGGCATTGTCACTTATGGACAGGTACATAAACAGGGGAACATCATCCCTGGGTGGCACCAAAACAGGAGCTTTGACTAGCTATTTTTTTATTGTGAGGAAGGCATTTTGACACTCATCATTCCATTTCATGGAGGTGTTCTTCCTTAATAGCTTGAAGATTGGCTCACGTGTTCTTGTCGTGAGTTGGGAGATAAACCTCATTGATGAAGTTGATTCTTCCCAAAATCCCGTATTTCCTTCTCTGTCTGAGGAATGGGCATTTCTGTGATGGCTTGGATTTTGGCAGGATCCAGCTCAATCCCTTTGTGGCTGACTAGAAATCCTAGCAACTTGTTTGATTTAAAACCAAATGCGCACTTAGCCGGATTCAACTTCAAGTTGTACTTACGCAACCTGTTGAACAACTTTCTGAGATGGTCTAGATGGTCATCCTCCTTCCGGGACTTGACAATGATGTCATCCACGTAGATCTCGATCTCTTTATGCATTAATTCGTGGAAAAGAGCCATCATAGCTCGTTGATAGGTAGCTCCGGCATTGATGAGGCCGAATGACAACCGTCTATAGCAAAAAGTTCGCCAAGGAGTGATGAAAGTAGTTTTCTCACGATCTTCCTCGACAACCATAATCTGATGATACCCTGCAAAGCAATCAGTAAAGGAGTACATGTAGTATTGCATGATATTGTCAATAGGAATATGGATAAATGGCACGGCAAAGCTATCTCTTAAGCAAGCTTTGTTCAAGTCCCAGTAATCCACGTAAACTCGCACCTTCCCTCCAAGTTTAGGCACGGGCACGATGTTGGATATCCACTTAGGAAATGTAGACACCATTATGATGCCAGCTTGAAATTGTTTCACAATTTCTTCTTTCACCTTTAAACTCCATTCAGGTTTCAATCGCCGGAGCTTTTGCTTGACTGGCTTAAATCCCTCTTTAATGGGAAGGCGATGAAGGACAATGTCAGTGGACAAATCCACCATGTCTTCATGAGACCATGCAAACACATCCTGGAATTTGGTTAATAGTGTAACTGTGAAACCCCAGATTTTATGAATAAAGATTTAAATTTCTCGAAATATTGTTTTGAATATTATGGTGTGGATTTGATATAATGTTATAGTTGTGGGTAGATTTTATAAACTTTTTAAAGTATACAAGTTGTTATAAAATATTCGATTGGTCGGGGAATATTCTTTTTGTCGGGGACCCCACAATGGAAGTATTGTCGTAGTTAGAAAACGACAGAATTATATTTTTATAAAAATAACGGCGGAAGTATTACCGTTAAAACTGTTGAACTACTCATTAGTAAAAGTACAATAATACGCGTGGTTGCATAGTAGCACTCAGATTGATTATTGATGCTTACGTGAGAAGTCACTCGCTTATACTCAATTATTGCTACAAAGAATTCGATGCATCATATCTCTCATATTATTAATTCAATTATTGTCACAGTATCATCTGCATAATATGTTATATTATTAAATCAATAATTGAGATGACAAAGTTATTCATATTATTATTTGCAATATTGACAATGTCTAGAAGTTCTGTCAATGAGAGGTTTGGTCACCTAATTACGCGCCAATAAAGAGAAATCCTTATCGGAAAGCCCCCTCTTTCCTAGGAACGACCTGGTTGTTAAATATTGTGAGTTATAATATTAATGATGAATGTTATTAACATTAAAGTTGTGTTCGGAGTTGAATTTGGAGACGCGGACGTGATATTTGAGTCCGGAACGATGAAATTAGTAAAAATAATTTATAAACACAAAATTTTCAAGGATTCACTATTTGGTCAAAAAGTCAACAGTTGACTTTTTCTGGAAAAGTCAAACTTCAAAATTTCAAAATTTATATTGTTGATAAAAATAGTTTCATTATGTTGGAATTGTTTGTGTTAGTGAAAATCGACATCTATTCCGATGATAATTGATGTCTGGGGGTTATAATGATAAATCGGGTAATTTATCGGATAAATGAGCAATTAATTGCTACTAATTCACATGCTTATATAACTATTTGTTCACATGTGTGTACTATTGAATCACATTCTTGTACTATTAGCGGAGTTGATGCAAAATTGATAATACTTGCATGACTAAGTTAAAAATAGAGGTATAGATGGAGGTACTATAATCGTAATTGTTTTTATCACATGATTAGAACTATTGAGTCACATGATTTACTATTAATTCACATTATTTACTATTAGGGGAGTTGGTGCAAGTTTGATAATACTTGCAGGACTAAATTAAAAAATGAAGAAAAAGAGGAAGGTATTATACTGTAATATTTCGAGCCCCAAAACGTGCAATTATTGAAACCATATTTTCCTATAAATAGAAGCTCATTCTTCCTTCATTTCTCACCAATTCACTAAAGCTATAGAGCAATTATTATAGAGAGAAATTATAGAGAAAGAAAAAGTATTCTCGCTACTTCACCACTTCTATATCCAGATTCGCTTCCAAGGTAGAGAATATTATTTGTTGTACTTCGTAGGGAGTATTATTTCTTTTGTATTCATGAAGAGAACTTCATTATTCCATTCTTTATTATTCTCATGGAATAACTCAGATACGCCAAGCTACCCTATACTTGGTGACATTCTTCTATTATTCCGCCTTTATTATTCTCGCTGAATATCCTCGCCTGCAAGCGCTTTTACATCGGACCGATTCTCGCTTTATATTATTCTCGCTGAATATCATGTTCATGCGCTTTTACGCCGGACCGGTTCCATCTTTTTATTATTATTCTCGCTGAATATCATGTCTGCAGGCATTTTACGCCGGACCGATTCCGCCCTTATTAGTATTATGTTAGAATAACCTCGCCTATGCGGTACCGCATGCATGGTGATTTCTCAAGTTATTTCATTCTTTATTATTCTATCGGAACATCCTCGCCGGCAAGTAATTTCACCGACCGTTCCATTATTTAGTATTCTCGTTGAATAACTCGCCTATACTGGGCACCGCATACATGCTGATTTCTTTTATTATTCCATTCTTTATTATATACTTAGTTGGTTAAAGTTTAGACTTCTATATTCCATGAAATTAGTGGAATATCCTTGATATTTACGCTTCATCCAGTATCTTTTCATAGAAATATTCTTCTGAGCATTCTTGAATTTTACTCTACAAAGCAGTATCATGTTAACAATTTGGACATTATTAGTTCCTGGATAAATTAATTCTTGAAGTTGTTTTATTGAATTCTTATATCATTGTCATCATCCTCATGTTTATATTTTGTTGAAAGTCATATGTGGCTCAGAGTATGTAGATGGACTTGGTATGATTATGACCAGTGATTATTCGGTGTAATCATGACCGTAATGTTACAAATGATGTGGTAAAAGTCCTCATTGGCCCGTAGTGCATTGATGGACAGTTTTTGGTATGATTATGGCTATGGATTCTCTTCGGCCTATGGTGCAAAGATGAATTGTTTTATGGCATGATCAAGACCGTTGATGAAAACATGATTATCTTTGGCCCGTAGTGCATGGATAATTCATGGTCGTGATACTAAAAAAATATCCTTGGCATGTAGTGCAAGGATGATTTGATGATGTGGATTATTTATTAAGTTGAGTCTCAACGATAAAAGTGATGAAAAACCTTTTAAATCATAGAAGATAGTAGATTTTATTCTCTACTTGACTCTTCTAATGGATTGCTTGTTCCTCTACAGTTAAACTTGATGTTTGTTATATTGTATAAGTTTAACACTATTGAAGGCTAACGATAAATTATTCTGCATTATCTTAGTCATAATATTTCTTACTGGGCTAGTTGAGTTCACCCTTTTTTTCACTATTCTCTTCAGGAAATGAGAACGTAGCTGGGACTAGTCGGGGAATAGAGTGATGTTCCTAGATGGTGCATTACTAGTCCTCACTATTCTGTGAAATAGTGTGATAATAATTGTAATGAGGACTCCTTTTAAGTTTGTATACTCTCTAGTAGACAATATTTGTATTCAAACTCATAGTTTATGTTTTGTCGTATTGTACACTTCCATCGCTTGTATTATTAAGTTTTATTTTAATTTTTGTACCATGTATCCGGCAACTCAAGATGGGTGATGTATACCTAATTTTGGGGGCGCCACAAATTGGTATCAAAGCTTAGGATACGATCCACATATTAAGATGTGAGACTAGAACTAGGAGGGGGAAATGGGAATTCTTCGCTAGTATGACCTACCTAAGTTTATTTGATATTTAATTGGTTGGTCGAGTATAGGATAATATGTGATGTCAATTAACGCTTGTTTTGTGGCAAGATTTGAAAATGACATCCAGAAATGTTGAGAATAGCAATGGAGCACAAGAGACCGCTGAGTCTCCACAGATCAATAATCGTGACAATGTGTAACAGATGGCGATAATCCTCCGTAAACACCAACACTTATCAATTGACGAACGATGGTACGCTTAGGAGCTTTTTAGAATTTATGCAACATCGTGCTAAGGCCACTCCTGCTCATAATGCAGAGGAAACAATGGCAACTCCCCACTTTGGTCACCGCTAAGCGCCAAGGAGCTAGGACCACCGAGTTTTTGGGAAAGCCGTAACCACTTAAGGCGAGACGTGGTTAAAGTAGATCACCAAGATATTTGAGGTCTTGGGATGCTCAGAGGAGCAAAAGGTTTCCTTTTCCACCTTTATATTGCGTGAAGAAGGCGGATCATCGGTGGGAATCAGAAACGCACCTGTAATGACACACTCAAGATGTCTTGGGAGAAGTTCCAAGAGTCAGTAACGACAAGTACTTTCCCGAAAGTATTCGGCTACATGAAGGAGGTGGAGTTTATCAAGTCGAGCAAAATAATATGACCGTGGTCGCAAAGATGAGGCTAAATTTACGAGAGTTGTCCTTGCCAGATCCCATTTGGTCGATAATGAGGAGCGAATGACGCGAATGTTTTAAGAGGTTTGAAACCCAATATACGCCAATACCTCATTTCTCACAAACTTTGTTTATATTCGGATGTTGTGAATAGGGCTTAGTTATTGAACGCAATAATGAGTCAAAAGACAACCAAAAGGCAACGACCAACAACACGATAGTAATCGTAGCAAAGGTGTAACGACCATCGAACAATGATAACCATCGTGGGGAAATTATCATGCCATGAATGGTAACTATTTCGCCAGTAATCATGGCCAAAATAATAAGAATGGACATTTCAAGAAGAGAAGGTTCAATAAAGACGGAAAGACGCCAAAGAGATAAAGACCCGCTTCAAAGGAAGAAGAACGAACACCGGTCAGATGTTTCAAATGCGGACATGAGGGACACATCCATCCAAACCAGACGCAAAGAATCCAAAGCGTGTTTTAATTATGGAAAGAGAAGGTCACCTAGCTCGATTTTGTCGATGGTGAAGTCAATTCCACCGGGATAGTAATGCCAAAGGATGTCCCGATAAGCCAAAAACCTGATAGTTTAAGAGAGATTTTTTTTTTGTGACGAGGAACCCTAATAAAATTATCACGGTATGTTAATCATAAACTAGTGCGAAGTCTATACCGTGTTAGATACCGGTTCTACTCACTTTTTTATTTCACCTAGTTGTGTTCAATATTTGAAGCTTAACTCCTAGAAGTTAGACTTTGATATATCTGTTTAAACTCAGTTGGGAGAAACCTTCGTTACCTCCACTATTTATAAATCTTATTTAATTCAAATTGACACTTTCACGTTACCTGTCGATCATATCTCTTTGAAAATACTTGCCTTGGATGTGATTTTAGGAATCGATTGGTTAGCTACTCATCAAGCTTTTCGGAAGGTTGTTAGCTTTCATATTCCTAACCAACCTGTTATGTGAATTCAAGCAACCAAAGCACTAAAGTCAATCACTGTCATATCAAGCCATAAGTAAAGAGCCACGGTCCTTTCGTTGTTGACTTCCTTGTGTAGAATGCACCGAAGCCAGACTTTCTGTAGGCGATGCTGTGAATGACGATGGTAAGATGATAGGTATCAATGTGACGTGTTACCCAAGTATCGGATGAGAGTCACAGTTTTGAATGATATTTCTATTGTTAATAAATTTTCCTGACGTATTCTTGAAGACTTCTTAGCCTACCCCTAGAGCGTGAAATCGAATTTTGTATTGACCCCAGTACAAAACCCATTTCTAAAACCCTCAAATATTTCTTTACTTAAAACGAATGTAACATGCGCCAAAGACGTTGGCTTCAAATCGTTGAAGATTACGATCGTACCATTCAATACCATCGGGAAAGCTAACGACGCGTTGAGTAGAACATCGATCGATGCTGCTTTATTTAGTCCGATGTTGTTAACATAAAGACCCATTTCGTACGACTTACAAATGATGAAGATAGGGTTAAAGAATCTAGGAACCCACGTGAAGATAGCGAATATACGATTAGAATCGACTTTAATCGATAAAGTTAAAGCCGTTCAAGCTACATACTCAGAGCTGATGAATGAAGAAGGTTCAAGAGGACGTTATTCTAGAAGCAAGAATCGACGAAGAGAGAAAATCTCAACCCTCGATTTAATTGGCCCATTTGAAATCCTCGATCGAGTAGGAACTGTGGCTTATAGACTCGTTTTACCGCCAAGCATATCGCGTGTTCATAACGTTTTTCACGTATTGATGTTACGTAAATATGTGGACGACCTGAACCATATTATTAAATTAGAACTAGACGATATAGCATAAGATTTTACGTATGAGGAGATACGTGTTAAAATCTTGGATAAGAAGGATCGATTCAACACTCAAAGGTTATACCTCAAGAGTTAGAATCAAATGAAGTCAAGGTATCCTCACCTCTCAAAGCATATCAAGTATGTATTTAAATTTCGAGGGCAAAATTTCATAAGGAGGGAGATTGTGAAACCCCAGATTTTATGAATAAAGATTTAAATTTCTCAAATTATTTTTTTGAATATTATCGTGTGAATTTGATATAATATTATAGTTGTGGGTAGTTTTTATAAATTTTTCAAAATATGCAAGTTGTTATAAAATATTCGATTGGTTCTGGAATATTCTTTTGTTTCTGGGAATATTCGCATTTACTCAAGACAATCATTGATGGACCCCAATAACTAAGTATTGTCGTAGTTAAGAAAACGATGAAAAATCTTTTTATAAAAATAATCTACGAAGTATTACGCTTAAAACCGCTGAACTACTCTCAGTAGTAAAAGTACAAAGAATACGCTGGTGGTTGCAAGTAAGACACCAGATTGATTATTGATGCTTACGTGAGAAGTCACCATTTATACTCAATTATTGCTACATGAGAATTGCTACATCATATCTCTCATATTATTAATTCAATTATTGTCACAATATCATCTATATAATATTTATATTATTAAATCAATAATTGAGACGACAAAGTTATTCATATTATTATTTTCAATATTGACAATGTCTAGAAGTTCTATCAAGGAGAGGTTTGGTCACCTAATCATGCGCCAATAAAGAGAAATCCTTATCGAAAAGCCCCATCTTCCTGAGAACGACCGGTTGTTAAATATTGTGAGTTATAATATTAATGATGAATGTTATTAAAATTAAAGTTGTGTTCAAAGTTGAATTTGGAGACGCGAACGTGATATTTGAGTCCTAACGATGAAATTACTAATAAATAGTCTATAAACACAAAATTTTCCGGATTCACTATTTGGTCAAAAGTCAATAGTTGACTTTTTTCTTGAAAAGTCAAACTTTGAAATTTCAAAATTTATATTATTGATAAAAATAGTTTCATTATGTTGGAATTGTTTGTGTTAATGAAAATCGACATCTATTCCGATGATAATTGATGTAATGGGGTTATATTGATAAATCGGGTAATTTATCGAATAAATGAGCAATTAATTGCTACTAATTCACATGCTTATATAACTATTTGTTCACATGTGTACTATTAAATCACATTCTTGTACTATTAGGGGAGTTGGTGCAAAATTGATAATACTTGCATGACTCTTTTAAAAATGGAGGTATAGATGGAGGTACTATACTGTAATTTTTTTTATCACATGATTAGAACTATTGAGTCACATGATTTACTATTGATTCACATTATTTACTATTAGGGGAGTTGGTGCAAGTTTGATAATACTTGCAGACTAAATTAAAAATGAAGAAAAGAGGAAGGTATTATACCAGTAATATTTTGAGCCCCAAAACGTGTAATTATCGAAACTATATTTTCCTATAAATAAAAGCTCATTCTTCCTTCATTTCTCACCAATTCACAAAGCTTTAGAGCAATTATTATAGAGAGAAATTATAGAAAGAAAGAAGAAAAGTATTCTACTCACACCACCATTTCTATTCGGCTTTTTCAAGGTAGGGAATATTATTTGTTGTACTCATAGGGAGTATTATTTTTTTGTATTCATGAAGAGAACTTCATTATTCCATTCTTTATTATTCTCGTTGGAATAACTCAGATACGCTGCCACCCCCTATACTTGGTGACATTCTTCTATTATTCCGCCTTTTATTATTCTCGCTGAATATCTTGTGTCATGCGCTTTTACGCCTGGACTCGATTCCGCCTTTTATTATTCTCGTTGAATATCCTTTTCGCGGCGCTTTTACGCCGGACCGGGTTCCGCCTTTTTATTATTATTCTCGTTAAATATCATGTCTGCATGTTTTTACGCCTCGGACCGATTCCGCCCTTATTAGTATTCTATTGAATAACTCGCTTTTTTGCGGCACCGCATGCATGGTGATTTCGTGTTATTTCATTCTTTATTATTCTATTGAACATCCCGCTTGGCATGTAATTTCACCGACCGTTCCTTTATTTAGTATTCTGTTGAATAACTCGTCTATGCTAAGCACCGCATACATGGTGATTTCTTTTATTATTCCATTCTTTATTATATACTCAAATTAAAGTTTTAGACTTCTATATTCCATGAAATTAGTGGAATATCCTTGATATTTACGCTTCATCCAAAGATCTTTTCATGGAAATATTCTTCCGAGCATTCTTGAATTTTACTCTACAAAGCAAAGATCATGTCGACAATTTGGACATTATTAGTTCCTGGATAAATTAATTTTTGAAGTTGTTTTATTGAATTCTTATATCATTGTCATCATCCTCATGTTTATATTTTGTTGAAAGTCATATGTGGCCAGAAGTGTATAGATGGACTTGGTATGATTATGACCAGGATTATTCTTGAGTAATCATGACCGTAATGTTACAAATGATGTGGTAAAAGTCCTCATCGGCCCGTAGTGCATTGATGGACAGTTTTTGGTATGATTATGGCTATGGATTCTCTTCGGCCAAGGGTGCAAAGATGAATTGTTTTATGGCATGATCAAGACTGTTGATGAAAACATGATTATCTTTGGCCCGTAGTGCATGGATAATTCGTGGTCGTGATACTAAAAAATATCCTTGGCCTGTAGTACAAGGATGATTTGATGATGTGGATTATTTATTGTTGAGTCTCAACGATAAAAGTGATGAAAAACTTTTTAAATCATAGAAGATAGTAGATTTTATTCTCTACTTGACTCTTCTAATGGATTGCTTGTTCCTCTGCAGTTAAACTTGATGTTTGTTATATTGTATAAGTTTAACACTATTGAAGGCTAACGATAATTTATTCTGCATTATCTTAGTCATAATATTTCTTACTGGGCTAGTTGAGTTCACCTTTTTTCACTATTCTCTTCAGGAAATGAGAACGAGTCGGGACTAGTCGGGAATAGAGTGATGTTCCTAGATGGTGCATTAGTAGTCCTCACTATTCTCGTGAAATAGTGTGATAATAATTGTAATGAGGACTCCTTTTAGTTTGATACTCTAGTAGATGACAATATTTGTATTCAAACTCATAGTTTATGTTTTGTCGTATTGTACACGATACGAGTTGTATTATTAAGTTTTATTTTAATTTTTGTACCATGTATTCCGCAACTCAAGATGGGTGATGTATACCTAATTTTGGGGCGCGCCACAATGGTATCAAAGCTAGGGATATGATCCATGGCTAAGATATGAGATAAGAACTAGAGGGGAGAGATTTGGAATTCTTCGCTAGTATGACCTACCTAAGTTTATTTGGTATTTAATTGGTTGGTCGAGTATAGGGATAATATGTGATGTCAATTAACCCTTGTTTTGTAAGATTTGAAAATGACATCCGAGAATGTTGAGAATAGCAATGGAGCACAGGAGACCGTTCAGTCTCCACAGATCAATAATCAGGACAATGTGTAACAGGATGGCGATAATCCTCCTGTAAACACCAACACTTATCAATTGACGAACGATGGTACGTTTAGGAGCTTTTTAGAATTTGTGCAACATCGGGCGAAGGCCACTCCTGTTCATAATGCAGGAGGAAACAATGGCAACCCACGGTTGGTCACCGCTAAGCAGTTCAAGGAGCTAGGACCACCAGAGTTTTTGGGAAAGCCAGAACCAGTTAAGGCGGAGACGTGGTTAAAGCAGATCACCAAGATATTTGAGGTCTTGGGATGCTCCGAGGAGCAAAAGGTTTCCTTTTCCACCTTTATGTTGCGTGAAGAAGCAGATCATTGGTGGGAATCTGTAAAACGTACCCAGAATGACACACTCAAGATGTCTTGGGAGAAGTTCCAAGAGCTGTGCAACGACAAGTACTTTCCCGAAAGTATTCGTCACATGAAGGAGGTGGAGTTTATCAAGCTGGAGCAAAATAATATGACCGTGTCGTAGTATGAGGCTAAATTTACAGAGTTGTCCCGGTTTGCATCCCATTTGGTCGATAATGAGGAGTGAATGACACGAATGTTTTTAAGAGGTTTGAAACCCAATATACGTCAATACCTCATTTCTCACAAACTTTGTTTATATTCAGATGTTGTGAATAGGGCTTAGTTATTGGAACGCAATAATGAGTCAGCACAACCAAAACGCAACGACCAACAACATGATAGTAATCGTAGCGGTGGCAACGACCATCAGAACAATGATAACCATCGTGGGGGAAATTATCATGCCATGAATGGTAACTATTTCGGCGGTAATCATGGCCAAAATAATAAGAATGGACATTTCAAGAAGAAAAGGTTCAACAAAGATGGAAAGACGCTCAAAGATAAAGACCCATTTCAAAGGAAGAAGAACGAACACCTACGTATGTTTCAAATGCGACATGAGGGACACATCCATCCAAACCCAGACGCAAAGAATCCAAAGCGTGTTTTAATTATGGAAGAGAAGGTCACCTAGCTCGATTTTGTCGTATGGTGAAGTCAATTCCAGCTGGGATAGTAATGCCAAAGGATGTCCCAGACAAGCCAAAGCCGGTAGTTTAAGAGAGATTTTTTTTTTGTGACGAGGAACCTGAATAAAATTATCACGGGTATGTTAGTCATAAACTATTGCGAAGTCTATACCGTGTTAGATACCGGTTCTACTCACTCTTTTATTTCACCTAGTTGTGTTCAATATTTGAATTTAACTCCTAGAAGTTAGACTTTGATATATCTGTTTAAACTCAAATGGGAGAAACCTTCATTACCTCCACTATTTATAAATCTTATTTAATTCAAATCGACACTTTCACGCTACTTCGTCGATCATATCTCTTTGAAAATACTTGCCTTTGATGTGATTTTAGGAATCGATTGGTTAACTACTCATCAAGCTTTTCGAAGGTTGTTAGCTTTCATATTCCTAACCAACCTCAAGTTATGCGAATTCAAGCAACCAAAGCACTAAAGTCAATCAACGTCATATCGCTTTCATAAGTAAAGAGCCCCATCCTTTCGTTGTTGACTTCCTTGTGTAGAATGCACCGCCGACTTTTCAGAGGCGATCGCCGTGAATGACGATGGTAAGATGATAGGTATCAATGTGACGTGTTACCCAAGTATCGGATGAGAGTCACGCTTTTTGAATGATATTTCTATTGTTAATAAATTTTCCTAACGATTCTTGAAGACTTCTTAGCCTACCCCTAGAGCGTGAAATCGAATTTTGTATCGAATTCCAATACAAAACCCATTTCTAAAACCCTCAAATATTTCTTTACTTAAAACGAATGTAACATGCGCCAAAGACGTTGGCTCGAGCTATTGAAGATTACGATTGTACCATTCAATACCATCGTGGGAAAGCTAACACGTTGAGTAGAACATCGTATGCGTTTACGAGTCCGATGTTGTTAACATAAAGACCCATTTCGTACGACTTACAAATGATGAAGATAGGGTTAAAGAATCTAGGAACCCACGTGAAGATAGCGAATATACGATTAGAATCGACTTTAATCGATAAAGTTAAAGCCGTTCAAGCTACATACTCAGAGCTGATGAATGAAGAAGGTTCAAGAGGACGTTATTCTAGAAGCAAGAATCGACGAAGAGAGGAAATCTCAACCCTCGATTTAATTGGCCCATTTGAAATCCTCGATCGAGTAGGAACTGCGGGCTTATAGACTGCGCTTTTACCATCAAGCATATCGTCAGCGGTTCATAACGCTTTTCACGTATTGATGTTACGTAAATATATGGACGACCCAAACCATATTATTAAATTAGAACTAGACGATATAGCATAAGATTTTAACGTTCGAGGAGATACGTGTTAAAATCTTGGATAAGAAGGATCGTATTCAACACTCAAAGGTTATACCTCAAGAGTTAGAATTTGAAATGAAGTCAAGGTATCCTCACCTCTTTGGATATATCAAGTGCGTATGTAAATTTCGAGGGCAAAATTTCATAAGGAGGGAGATTGTGAAACCCCAGATTTTATGAATAAAGATTTAATTTTCTCAAATTATTTTTTTGAAATATTATGGTGTGAATTTGATATAATGTTATAGTTGTGGGTAGTTTTATAAATTTTTCAAAATACGCAAGTTGTTATAAAATATTCATTGGTTCTGGGAATATTCTTTTTGTTTGGGAATATTCGTGACGACGGCATACAATCATTGATGGACCCCACAACAAAAGTATTGTCGATTTAGAAAATGACAAAATTATCTTTTATAAAAATAACTACGAAGTATTACCGTTAAAACTCGCTGAACTACTTTTAAGTAGTAAAGTACAAAGAATACGCTGTGGTTGCATAAGAACACACGGATTGATTATTGATGCTTACGTGAGAAGTCACTCGCTTATACTCAATTATTGCTACAAAGAATTGCTACATCATATCTCTCATATTATTAATTCAATTATTGTCACAATATCATCTACATAATATGTTATATTATTAAATCAATAATTGAGACGACAAAGTAATTCATATTATTATTTTCAATATTGACAATGTCTAGAAGTTCTATCAAGGAGAGGTTTGGTCACCTAATTGCGCTACCAATAAAGAGAAATCCTTATCGGAAAGCCCCCTCTTTCCTAGGAACGACCTGGTTGTTAAATATTGTGAGTTGTAATATTAATGATGAATGTTATTAAAATTAAAGTTGTGTTCGGAGTTGAATTTGGAGACGCGAACGTGATATTTGAGTCCGGAACGATGAAATTACTAATAGTAGTCTATAAACACAAAATTTTCCGGGATTCACTATTTGGTCAAAAAGTCAATAGTTGACTTTTTCTTGAAAAGTCAAACTTCGAAATTTCAAAATTTATATTATTGATAAAAATAGTTTCATTATGTTGGAATTGTTTGTGTTAATGAAAATTGACATCTATTCCGATGATAAATGATGTCTGGGGGTTATATTGATAAATCGGGTAATTTATCGAATAAATGAGCTACTAATTGCTACTAATTCACATGCTTATATAACTATTTGTTTACATGTGTGTACTATTAAATCACATTCTTGTACTATTAGGGGAGTTGGTGCAAAATTGATAATACTTGCATGACTCTTTTAAAAATGGAGGTATAGATGGAGGTACTATACTGTAATTTTTTTTATCACATGATTAGAACTATTGAGTCACATGATTTACTATTGATTCACATTATTTACTATTAGGGGAGTTGGTGCAAGTTTGATAATACTTGCAGGACTAAATTAAAAATGAAGAAAAAGAGGAAGGTATTATACTGTAATATTTTGAGCCCCAAAACGTGTAATTATCGAAACTATATTTTCCCATAAATAAAAGCTCATTCTTTCTTCATTTCTCACCAATTCACTAAAGCTATAGAGCAATTATTATAGAGAGAAATTATAGAAAGAAAGAAGAAAAGTATTCTGCTACTTCACCATTTCTATATCCAGTTTCTTCCAAGGTAGGGAATATTATTTGTTGTACTCATAGGGAGTATTATTTTTTTTGTATTCATGAAGAGAACTTCTGTTATTCCATTCTTTATTATTCTGTTGGAATAACCTGTATACGCGGGCTACCCTATACTTGGTGACATTCTTCTATTATTCTGTCTTTATTATTCTGTTGGAATATCTTGTCTGTGCGTTTTACGTCGGACCTGATTCCGTCTTTATTATTCTGTTGGAATATCCTTTCTGTGCATTTTACGCTAGACCTGGTTCCGTCTTTATTATTATTCTGTTAGAATATCATGTCAATGGCGCTTTACGCCGGACTGATTCTCGCCCTTATTAGTATTCTATTGAATAACTCGCTTTTACAAGTACCGCATGCATGGTGATTTCGTTGTTATTTCATTCTATTATTCTATTGGAACATCCCGTCGGTGCGTAATTTCACCGACTTCGTTCCGTTATTTAGTATTCTGTTGAATAACCTCATCTGCAAAACCGCATACATGCCGATTTCTTTTGTTATTCCATTCTTTATTATACTCAAATGGTTAAAGTTTTGACTTCTATACTCCATGAAATTAGTGGAATATCCTTGATATTTGCGCTTCATCCAAAGATCTTTTCATGGAATTATTCTTCCGAGCATTCTTGAATTTTACTCTACAAAGCAAAGATCATGTTGACAATTTGGACATTATTAGTTCCTCGGATAAATTTATTCTTGAACTTATTTTATTGAATTCTTATATCATTGTCATCATCCTCATGTTTATATTTTGTTGAAAGTCATTTGTGGCTGTGAGTGCATAGATGGACTTGGTATGATTATGACCAGGATTATTCGGTGTAATCATGACCGTAATGTTACAAATGATGTGGTAAAAGTCCTCATTGGCCCGTAGTGCATTGATGGACAGTTTTTGGTATGATTATGGCTATGGATTCTCTTCAGCCAAGGGTGCAAAGATGAAATATTTTATGGCATGATTAGGACCGTTGATGAAAACATGATTATCTTTGGCCCGTAGTGCATGGTTAATTCATGGTCGTGATACTAAAGAATATCCTTGGCCTGTAGTGCAAGGATGATTTGATGATGTGGATTATTTATTAAGTTCTAGTCTCAAATGATAAAAGTGATGAAAAACCTTTTAAATCATAGAAGATAGTAGATTTTATTCTCTGCTTGACTCTTCTAATGGATTGCTTGTCCCGCTGCAGTTAAACTTGATGTTTGTTATATTATATAAATTTAACACTATTGAAGGCTAACAATAAATTATTCTGCATTATCTTAGTCATAATATTTCTTACTGGGCTAGTTGAGCTCACCCTTTCTTTCACTGTTCTCTTCAGGAAATGAGAACGTAGCTGGGACTAGTCGGGGAACAGAGTGATGGTCCTAGATGGTGCATTAGTAGTCCTTACTATTCTGTGAAATAGTGTGATAATAATTGTAATGAGGACTCCTTTTGAGTTTGTATACTCTCTAGTAGACAATACTTGTATTCAAACTCACAGTTTATGTTTTGTCGTATTGTATACGACAGATGTATTATTAAGTTGTATTTGAATTCTGTACCATGTATCTGGAGACTCAAGATGGGTGATGTATACCTAATTTTGGGGGCATCACCGTAACCATGTCATTCCGTTGGTTTGGGGTAAGGTCTGAACCAATCTGGATTAACTTAGGGCTTTCTAAGGTTCCGAGATTAAAAGAAGTGGTTTGATCAAGGTTGGGTTTGGGTTTGTCTTTGACCCATTCTTGAATTTCTGGAGGCACCTCAATGTCATCCTGTATATCCACCAAGGCTGAATTCATCTCTACATCAAAGGTACAATTCTTGTGGAGAAGAGGCAATCAGTATCGCTAAAGCACAGTGCACATCTAAATTTAGAGTCCTAAAAAAAATATGCTTTCACTTAGTATATATGAAATGTGTTGATCATACACATTGTTAGCATATAACTTGGCAAAAATAAACCGCTAATATTATACGTAAAAGTAAGCAAGCTATTATATCTCAGGCGTAAAGAGTTTACGCTTTACCCTAACGACGACCAATGCAAAGAATGTTGTTCCAATTGGCAAGGGAAAAGTCCAGGTGGACTACAGTGATGGAGGGATTGTCATCAACCTCCCTGTCCCAAATGATGGCCATTACGTCTGGGCAATCATCGTTTGGGGTGTATTTGTTGGTATGTTCGTCATGAACGATGATGCGTGTGCCTGACATCATTCGGATGACGTCTTGCTTGATTCTTCGTTCCTCTTCTTCCACTGCGGGATTTGGAACAAAGATTTCTTTTCCTTTCACCGGTACCGGCTTGGGACATAACATAGACATTACATTGGCTGGCACCTTTATGGGAGGTTGTGCGGACTCAGAGTTTGAAGGCGAAGATAAACGCCACATGGTTGAAGCTGAAGGAATCTGCTGATGTTTAAGAGGATTCATGTGACTAGAATCGCGGAATAGCCTAGCCCGACTTTTTCCAAATTTTGCACGGTTAAGCGAATTGGGTACTTGATACCCTGGCAATCTTTACCCAACCCTTGTCTCGTCTTATGACCCAATGACATCATTTCTTGAGTGGCCAACATTACCTCGACAGAAATCTCGGGTTCGGGCAATGGTGCTCCAATAGCATGGTATTGGGTGTTGCTTATTTCCAACACATGAAAATTGACCGGTTCAACGTCCGCATTGGCATTGATGAACGGCATATCTCCGTCTTTGAGAGGAATCTCCTGTTCGGCGTTAAGAATCGCACCGATCTATTGTTGATAATGTATTTCAACCACGGTGAAGAGTGGAGGAATCGCCCGACAATATGAATCCATGGTCGTCCCAAGAGCAGGTTGTATCCCAAATCTATCTTGAGCACATGGAAAGATACGCAGAATGTGTGAGGACCAATTTCAATTAGCAGCTCAATTACTCCAACCGAATTTTGTCAGGCTCCATCAAAAGCTTTGATGATAGTATGGCTACTCCGAATTCAGTTGAGATTGATGTTCATCTTCACCAAGGTAGCATATGGGTAGATATTCAGAGAGCAACCTCCATCTATTAAGACTCTAGCTACCATATATCCGGAGGACAAGACCGCAATGTGCAATGGCTTGCAATGACTGGTCCCTTTGGGCGGTATGTCATCATCAGTGAAGGATATCACATTGTTGTGAAAATGTGATCAACCAGATGTTGAAACTTTTCCGTGTCCACTGATGTCGGTAAATAGGCTTCTTCTAAAACCTTTAGCAAGACCTTCCGGTGATTCTCGGAGGTTAGGACCAAGTCCAAAATTGATATTTGTTGTGGAGCTTCTTTCAAGCTTAAAACCACCGTAGCTTCAAGTATGACCCATAAGCGGAGGAATTTTTGATCTTCTCATGGGTATTTTCCCTTTGATTTGGTGGTAGGTTTCATCACCCGTTGAGGAAGATATGATGGATTTTCTTTCGACATCATGTAGCAGCTTGTATGTGAGGGATCCTTCACCTTCTCCATAATTCCACGTAACCGCGCGCAAGCTAACAATAGGATATTATTCTCTGTACGGCAGGTTGATTTGCTCAGGAGCGGCCACTTTCAAAGGATTATTGCCTCCCTTGAATTGAATTATTGGCATTGTGAGCAATGTATTAATCCCATCAGTTTCAGTGGATATAACTGCTACCACACTTTTCCATTTAGTAGGGCCTGCATCCTCACTTGCACGTAACACAATATCATCGTCTGCTAGGCGCAGGACACCACTGCCGATTAGATTTTGAATAAGGTGGCGGAGTGCCCAGTATTCTTCTGTGTTGTGACCACAAGACTGGGAGTGATATTAACATACTCCATCAGAGTTGTACCATCCTGAACGAGGGTTGATTGGAGGTAGAAGGGAACTGATCCTTCCTTCATTGATTAGCATATGAAGGATTTCCTCCATAGGTTGGCCCAAATAGGAGAATTCCCTTTTGTTGGAGAAATCCCGACGGGCTTTGGCATTTGCTCTCTTCGTCACTTTGTCTTCCAGTATTTTATTTTCTGAAAGTGACGAGGGAATATTCATGACAAGAGGTAGGAGACTGGCATGCTCCTGGTTGATTAACTGGCGAGTCACTTGATGCTAATAAGTCACTAGTTCCGCCAATTGTTCAATTTGTTTGTAGAGAGCTTTCATCTTTCGTTCCATTGTGAACTGGAACTTAGCATAATCCCATCTATCATCACCGTTTTTGATGGTCTGGGAAGAATCACAGCTGAAATTTGAACTCTGTCCAGCGCTCCAATTAATCATGTTGACCTCTTCTTCTTTGTGTTGAGGAAGAGGGTTATCTTATACGTGAGGTTGATCTGGTTTGGTGACCACGATCTCTCCGTTGTCTATTAGATCCTGGATCTTGTGTTTCAAGGCCCAACAATCCTGAGTATCATGTCCAGGTGCCCCGGCATGATAAGCACATTTCCTAGCAGCATTGAAACCCCGTCCATTAGGGTTGGTTGGTGGAAGAAGATGTGTAATTTTCTTCTGTGTTGTCAGATGATTTAAGATGTTCTCGAGGTTATCCCCTAAGGGTGTAAACACTCGAGGGCATTTGACTTCTCCACCTTTTGGTATTGGAGGGTTTATAGATTGTGCTTGAAAGGGAGTGTAGTTTCTCCTTTGAATAGGCATGTTTTGATTGCCTTTTTGCCCTTGTACTATCAGGGAAACATCTTCCTCTTTCTTTTTATGGACCCTCCAGGGGTTGTTCCCATAATTTCTAGATTGGATGTGATCAGCAACAACTTTGAGTGCAGCTAGGTCTTGAATCTTTCTTGACTTCAATCTCATCTCAGCCATCTCCCTATGTTTGACCATTTTAGAAAATGGTTTGCCGATGCCGGCTAAAACTCACTCATAGAAGGGAGCTTCTTGTATGTCTATGAAAGTCATGACCATTTTTGATTCTGTCATGGCAGGACTAACTTGGGCAGCCAGGCGTCTCCACCTCTGAGCATACTCTCTAAAAGACTCGTTAGATTATTTTTTGATCTTGGTAATTTGATACCGATCAGGGGCCATCTGAGCTTGAAAGCTGTATTGAGTGAGGAAAGCATGTGTTAGCTCTTCCCAACTATGGATTTTGGAGTTGTCTAATCTTGTGTACCACGAACGGGCTTCTCCAGTTAGACTTTTTTGTAATAATTGTATTCTAAGCTTTTCTTCCTCTACATAAGATCCAAGTTCTCCAACAAACACTTTTAAATGTGTGTAAGGATCTCCTAACCCGTCATATTTTTCAAAGTCAGGAGTTTTAAATTTTTTTGGATAATGAACACCAGGGAAAATACACCGATCTGCATATGAAACACTTCCGTGTGTTCCAATTTCTTTGATAGCGCAAAGGGTCTCTTCCATTTGGAGGACTTTCTTTTTGATGTCACCAATTATCGGATTTCTAGTGGGATGGGCAAGATCAAGAGTTTTGTTGGTCATATCCAACCGTGGTTCGTATATAATGTAATGGGATTCCCCCTGGGGTGGAGGATTCAAATGTGTACGGTATTTTCCGACCTGTGTGGTCGTGTAATTCTTTGAGTAGAACAACCAAATCAGAATCTGCTTTGCTTAATCCAGTCGAATTCTTTCGCGAAACCTGGATTAAGTTCACCTGGTCGGATGATTACATGATTGATTGTAGGCTGTTGCCTTTTTGGACTTTGAACGGGTAGTAGGTCTGATTGATTCCCTGCAAAAGACTGGTATAGTTTAGTCTTTAGGGAATGTATACAATAACATGCTATGTGATGTGTCCAATTTAGGAATTTTTATCCTGCACAACGGGTGAAATTACAAGTAATTTTTATCAATATGTATGTGTACACATTTCTTCATATTTCTCATTACATGGAGATAGATATGGAATGAAATTACAAGTAATTGTGTTTACAAGTAATGAGAGCATGAAGAGACTTTCCTTCATTTTGGGTTTATCAGAGGCTGACCTATCTTAGGTTACTCTCGCGGCTTTTTGGCATGAAGTTTCCCAAATCATCGCAATCTACTTGATGGGAAGTTAATCCGGTCTTTCAACTGGAGCGAATTTGGGTGGCGCCTTTCTTGAGCCTCGGAGAATTAGTCTTCTCACGAGTCCAGTAATCAAATACCGACAGGATAGCCTCCTGGTTGAGGGACCACACACCATATATTCACATACATCTCGTCTCACCGTATGATAATGATGACATGTGCGAAACACTAATATCACAAGCAGATATGGTGCGAAACACTAATATCACAAGCAGTTATGGTGCGAAGCACTAGCATCACAAGCAGTTATGGTGCGAAGCACTAAGTGCAATAAGGAAATGCATTCGTACACATTCATTAAATGTAAATGCAACATCCACACACAAGCAGATAATAGTTTTGAAAAGATTGTAATAATGGCTTAAGTCCTCTTCTTGAGTCCCCAAAGCAGAGTCGCCACCCATCGACGCCGGGATTTTTGGATGTCCTTTCCGTTACTTGTTCTTTGGTGTTCTCATTTTAGGTGAGATTTGTTTGAAAAAACAAGTGAAAAGGTCCGACATGTATAATGTCGACGATGGACCGTTAAGAGTCGCCAGATGGTTTTTTAAATGGTTGTACCACCACAATCGAGAAAATGTTTGCTCATTGACCCGATGATGTGACATCGCTAAACGAATTCTGTGAAACCGAGATTCATTAGGGTCCGGGACTTAGTTATGCGGGGAAGGTGTTAGGCACTTCGACATCCGTGTTACCACGGTGACCGCCTCTTTTCAAGAAACTATTATCTGAATGTGTGTGTGTGTGTGGGTCAATGTGCTTTTATTTGGAAGTAGTGCGAGGCCTCGTTCGAACTTATATACACAGGGTTTGAATTTATGTGAAAATTCAGTTTTTAGCAAGATATAGCAATGATGTTTTATAAAAAGGTTATTCAAACCCTGATGCTCAATAGTAATTGAGACCTTTTACACTCCCATTTTATTAAGTGATCGGCTTGATTGATTTTATTTTATGAATGCGAGGCATCTGTATGAAAATAATGTACAAAATAATGCCGATTTCCTCATGGGTATGGAAACCATATGAGGAAATTCAGACACCGCAAAATAATTTACAAGCTGCTTACAACTGAAAATGTCCATCACGGGAACTGAATCTAGATTCAATGGGATGAATCTGTGATCACATGATTCCTAGGCTCACAAAATACTGCAGTTTATATGAAAGAAGTAAGCAGGTATATATATAAAAGTCAGAAATATATATATATCTGATAGAGGATCACCAACCATGAAGCACCTCCATGGGGATCAAAATGTAAATAAAAGCATGTTAAAGTTATCAACCGCCACTTGAGGAAACTCCAAAGTGAGACGAAACAAAAATAAAGTCAGAATACGATCAATCGCCATGAAGGAAACTCCAAAGGGATGAATGTAAATAAAAGGCAGAATATACGGCCAATTGCCATGAAGTAAACTCCAGCGAGGACAAAACGTAAAGAAAGTCAGAAGCGATCAACCACCACGTAAGTAAACTCGGTGGGACAATATATATATATATATATATATATATATATATATATATATATATATATATATATATATATATTTAAAAGCAATAAATGCACCTTATGTAAAATCCAGGCTCATCGAATGTAATTGACCACCACAGCTTCATATATATAAGTATATATATATATAATCGAATAAACGCACTTGGATATAAAATTCAAAGCTCATCAATGCAGTCGACCATAGTTCATATATATATATATATATATATATATATATATATATATATATATATATATAAATATATATATATATATATATAAATATATATAAGCGAGTAAACGCATGGGATGTAAAATCCGGGTTCATCGAATGCAGTCCCACTACAGTTCATATATATATATATGTATATATATATATAAGCGAAGCCGCACTGCACCAAAGTCTAAGGCTCATCGAACAAAGTCCCGGCCATAGTTTATATATATATATATATATATATAAGTGAGTAAACGCACTGCATCAAGTTCAGGCTCATCGAACAAAGTCCGATACACAGTTAATATATATAAGTATATATATATTAAAGTAGTAAACGCTCCAGACCGAAGTCTAGGCTCAATCGAGACATAACTCGATAATGTTAGTCAATATATATATATATAATATATATATATATATATATATACAGGCTGAAATGAAACCATGAACCGAAGTCCGGGCAAAAGCAAGCAACACGACTCTCAACGTGTAGAAGGGTGTGTGCAAAGATGAAGAGAAAGACTCTAAAGTGTGTGAGAAGGCTTATAGCTGACTGATAAAGAAGGCTTCTATATCTTTAGAGTGGGTAAACACTGACTTTTGTAGGTACAAAAGGGCTATATATGAGCTCACAGGTGTTTAGGAGGGGAAAGTACACTACATGAGGTGAGTGTAGAGCAAATTGGGCAGGGCTTCCTCGCCTTTTTCTCTTGCAAAATGGGCTGCCCAAGCCCTCTATTTATAGGCAAGTTAGCCGCAGGTGTACCTGCGATTGAGCCGCAAGTGTACCAGAGGCAACCCGGGTGGGCCTAGGTTTGCCCCTCACCGGTGTTATCGCCGGAATGGCTTATAAAGCAGACATTGCCTAGACTTCACTGAGATTGGACTGCTGTACTTGTTGAAGGTCCTCATTGTCACCTTTGAGATGTGTCTGTCTTCCATATGTTTTTTCCGGGTTGGTGCAGTGTATCTCGTTGTGAGTACCGAGATTGAAGCTGGTTGCATTTGAAACAAGCATTTTTGGGATTATCGCCGTAACTGCATTCCTTAGGGTTATCACCAAGTTTGATGGCTATTCCTATGGTTGGGACTGAGACTGGATACCTCGGGGTTATCACCGAGATTAATCGGTCTTCCTCCTGTGTTCCTAGATTGATCTGCAGCCCTCGGGGTTACATCCGAGGTTGGGCTATCACTCCCAGTGAGATCTGGGGTTGATCTTTGAACTTTCGGTAGTATCCTGGTATGGATTTGGATTGTCTTTCAGGGTTCTCTCTTAAAAGATGAATCTGTCCTCCTGCAATGTTAGTGACAGTGGTACAGAAAATTTTGAGTGTCTACATTCTAAATCTCTAATTCATTACTGACGAAGGCTATTGATAATTTAATTATCCTTAGTCATGATATTCTTTACTGGGCTAGTAGTGCTCACCTTTCTGCTTCACAATTCCTTTCAGGTAATAAGAGTGTAGGCTTGGGGTCGAGCCAAAGGGTAACAGAGAATAGAACAAGTGGTCTCTAGTCATGGAGGTTCTCCCTACACAGTATAGAAAAGTGTGTTGTATTCTATACATCATTTAGTAGTTATATTTGGTGAATCAAATAGGGTGAAGTGAACCCAACGTTGGAAGGGTGTTTTTGCCACTATCATACAAGATGTCTAATGACATACAACCTCGTGTTACCATAAGACGTGGTTGTGCACATCCACTTGCTGAGTATATCTACGAGCTCTACCTATATGATCTTGGATTATATTTGAAATATAATTTTCACTTGGAGACAACGGAGATAATTATATGTTAAGAGAAGACTCACCATTGGAAAGAAGATGATAGTAATCTTCTTGTTTTTTTTGGGGACTTTTGGGTCAACCAAAGATTATTCTGTTGACATATGATATCTATCATAACTTGGTCGCATGGCCTCCTATGTACGAAGGTTTCCTTGAGCACTTCCTATAGAGCCCCCAAATCCGGGTACTTGAAACCCGAACTCGGTGCTTTGCGATACCATTTCTATGAGCAGAATAATACTAATAATAATAACAATAATATAAAGATCAACTTAATTTACATATCATCAGAGTCTGAATCCCAAGTACGTAACCTTTAAACATTCATTACAACCCATGATAGATAATATATATCATACTTGTCTTAATAAAGTTAATTATTACATAAAATAGCACTTCTCTCATTCAACAACCTTTCCGTTTCCCTTGTTCTTAGCAGAGCTCTCTGGTCGTTCACACTTAGCTGAAAACATTTAAATTAAGCAAGGATGAGCATTTGAGTGCCCAACAAGTAATAGCAATTATATATATAAGCTGAAAGAATTTAAATGTTTTCTTTATACTACCCTTCTACAACGATTCAATAGTTGTGAAGTAATTTGTACCAATGATAATAATATATCAATTCTATACCAAATCTTTGAAACTACGTACTGACTATAAATGGGGTTTAGGTGACATGCTATGAACATTGTTTTCAATTTTCGAATAGGTTAAACAGAAATTCATCTACAAACCGTCATAACTTACGGGCACGGGGGGTGATCAGCCCATTATGCCCTGCATTGATCAATACTACATGCAAGAACGAGGGTATCGTTAACTCTGTCCACCTTGGGTGCATAAAAGGTTTTCCCGTGTAGGGATGTTCATACTTGTCTGGGTTCCAAATCAAAGGTTTTATCTTATTCAACAATAATCTATAATTCAACATATATGTATACGGGTAATTGACAAAGGTATATCAACATGTTATTAAATACAATGATTATCCAAGTGAGGACACTTGTGTAACCATGTTTAGAAATTAACAAACAGAATATATATCTGAATTACCATATACTAACATGTTGATAATCAATGGGCGTATATAATATAAGGTTAATAATTTGTACAGTAATAATATAGTTTAGAAACATTCTTACTCATGTCCATTGCATAAAGAAAATGCAAAGGTAAGATACTTGCCTGATGCGCTGCTTACAATTTGCAACTTAGTTTTATCGTTTATATCACGACCTATCATTAATTAGATCATTCGTTCGATTAGAACAATATACTATAACACATAGTACTGCATTTCGCAGTCAGCACATAACCTAATCACATTATTACCCATGTTTAACAACCATTGAATCACAAATAATCACATATCGAATTAAATTATCTAAGTCCAGATCAATTTTCAAAACATGCTTGCATTAAATCGGCGACTTTATCGAGTAATTATCGAGTCTATGACTCTGTCCTGTAACTTAGTATCAGTCATATTATTTTAAATGACTTATAATAATTTTAAAACATTTATTATAATTTATAATGAATTTTCAAACATCAGAATCATTATTAAATGATTTAAATATTACATATTTCAATTATCATTAATATTTAATTAATATTAATCTATTAATGAAATCATTTTTAAAATATTAAAGTTATTTATAATAACTTGAAATACTTTTAAAGTATTAATATTACCCTTAAATGATTTTTAAAACATTTAAAATCATTTTAAATAATTACCATTAATATTTAAATATTAATGTACTATTTATCAAAATATTAAAAGTCATTAATTATAACTTAAAATATTTTAATTCATTTATATCTTTTTTAAATGATTTTTAAAATAATAAAACCATTTTTAAACTATGTATTTAATATAATTATTAAATATCTTTAATAATAAGTTAATAATCATTAATATTAAATTATTAATGAAATTATCGTTTAAATATTAAAAGTTATATTTTATAACTTAAAATATCTTTTAAACACTTTATTTTCATTTAAAATGATTACTATAATATTAAAATCATTTATAAACTAAATTATTTATTATAATTATTAAATAACTTTAATATCATTAATAATAATTAATTAATGAAATTTATCTTTAAATATTAAAAGTTATATTTTATAACTTAAAATATTTTTAAATACCTTATTATTATTTAAAATGATTTTTAATATAATAAAATCATTTTAATTAACTTATTTAATTCATTTAGTAAATAACTTAATATTCATTAATATTAAATAATTAATGAAATTTTCATGAAAATATTAGAAGTTATATTTTATAACTTAAAATATTTTTAAATAACTTATTATCATTTAAAATGATTTTTAATATAAAAAATCATTTTTAATTAATTTATTTAATGCATTTAATAAATAAATTAATTATCAATAATATTTAAATAAATACTAATATTTATGAAAAATATTTCAAATTATTAATTTTTAATTTTTATAATTTAAAAATAATTTTTTAAATTATTTTTGTAATTTTTGGAAATTAAATACTATTTTTAAATAATTTTTGGAATTAAAATAATTAATTTTATTAAAGTGTCGCTAAAGATGAATTTATAGCTTTACGTAACTGCCATATAGGTGTTCTTCGTGTTCTTGGCTAAACCCAGAACATTCATACCAGTTTCCGAGTTGCTTAGTTTGACCAACTTAATTTAGTGTGTGTTGTGTTTCTGGGTCTGTTGTTTGTCAGATCATGTAGTACAAATACAAGACTGCATGATCCAACAATAAATTAAACATCATCATAACGTGCATAAACAACGAGATTTGAGCCCTTAAAGTGGCTGTCAGACCTGTTCATCATTTCTGGGTTACCCAGAAATGAAGAACAGTTCGTGATGCCTACTTTGGGCTTCCACAACTTGCTTTACATGAAATAGTTTTGTGATATAAAGGTTCCAGGTTGTAGCTAGCATGCAAGAGAGTAGATCTATTACATAAAATACAAATAACATGAACAGAATCAAAAGTTACGACTCGGTCAAACCATGTCAGTCGACATGTTCATATGTTTTCTAGGTTACCTAGAAAACAGAGAACATGCTCGACCTTGCTAGTTTGACCGTCCATTAAATCCAACCAGTTTACGAAATAAGTGATATTAAGGCATGATGATGTAGTCTAACAAATATACTACAACTTAGATACAAAAACCATAACGATACATCAAACCACTGTCAGATCCAAGCCCATGAAGAACTTGTCAGAGCTTTCTAGGCTCATTCTGGGTTACCCAGAAATGGCCTGGTCAATGCCGGTCAACGACCTTTGACCAGTTATAACTTACAATCTAAAACTGATCTAGGCCTGATTCTTGATCCAGAGCAAAGATCTCATAACAGACTACAATCTTCAACACTTAAAACACAAAACTCAAACACGTACAGAGATCTACACGACCTGACATTCCTTGTTAGACGATTGTTAAACCTTTTTCCAGATTTTGAAGAACATCAAATCCGAGCCTCTAGATGTTATGGATCTAACATCTAGCAACCCAGATCATCATTAGACACTACTAACAACATAGTCTAGCACTCAAACATAACATCTAACAACAGAAAATTGGACAGATTTTCTAGGGTTTGTTTATACCTTCTTGATCAATCTCTGATTTTAGCTTCTGTTTTTGTTATGGTGGTTCGTGGGGCTGGTATATGGAACTGATCTAGCTTAATATTTCGGATGTATGGGGCTTGAGAGAGTTAGCTTGAGTGTTGTGTATAATAAGTGAGCAAATGACACTTTCTCTCTCTCAAATCTATATATATAATGTGTTATGTGCAATGTATTGGCTGGCTGAGTGGCTGATTTGCTGAGAGTTATGGCACATGGGGTGGTTGGATTTGGTCACCAACCCATCCTATTGCCAAAACCTATTATTTAGTCAAAATAATACAACTAGGGGTATTATGGTCATTTGATAAATCATTTTAATGGCAATTTTGTAACTTATCAAACCCTTAAAGTTTAACCCTAAGGTTTAGCACAATTTGAATGATTTAGCAATTAGGGTTTACACAAAAAAATAAAAATAAATAAATTTTAGTTTTCTTAAATTTTGAAATTAGGGTTTCCTAATTATGATTAATTTTTTAATTACTTTGTACATGAACATTATGGTTTAATATCTCTAATTATAATTGACTTTTCTAATTTAGCCATTAGGGTTTATACTTTTGGTAATTAGGGTTACCAAATTAAAATTAGGGTTTCCAATTACTAAATTAGGGTTCTAGTTCCGTAATTAGGGTTTAACAATTTAGGGTTTCTATAATTAACAATTATAATTTTAATACTTGTTAATTAATCATCTTATCACAATTACCAACAATCTCGAACTCTAATTTGAATTTCAAATTAGGGTTTCTCATTTCCAAAAATTAGGGTTTTCTAAATATTAGGGTTTCTAGAATTTTAATTAGGGTTTACCTAATTAATACATTTAATACACGACATAAATTATATAACACACTTATAAAACAATCTTGCACTCTAAATTGGATCTCAAATTAGGTTTTAATATTATTACTAGGGTTTTGTTAAAATACCCCGTAATTGACCAACCATTATCAATACGGACATGCAGTACATATTCATAGCACTGAAAAATCAAAATATAATTAATATTATATTATTATTCTCATACCTTGACAATAATCCAAAATTAGGGTTTGGATTCCATATCTGATTTATTCTTTCATATTTAAACTTAATAATTAAGGTAAAATAATTAACTTAATAATTTGTACTAAAATTCGTATAATAAAATAATTATTATAATTATTCTAAAAATCCCCAGTATATTATTTAAATAATATATGATTATATTTTCATGGAAAATAGTTAATAAAAATATTTCCACTATAAAATTAATTATTATAAAATATACTTTTTAATAATCAATAATTCTAAAATATATTTACTTGTAAATAATCATGTAATAAATATATTTTTATTTACCATATAAATACATATACACATTATCTTGTACAAATCATCATCCTTCAAATAAAAAAAAATTTATACGCAAAATTTCTTATTTATTTATATATAAAATATCGGGTTGTTACACTTCCCAAAGATTTTAGTTTCTAAAATAGTTTTTGACTGTAATTTTATGTAAAGTACCATTGTAAGGTTGTGGTCGAGGTATCAGGAGAGTTACATACATATGTATTAAAACTCACATATTATCTGTTGTTGTACTCTGCACGACAATTCAACAGTTGTATAAATGAAGTTTGTATTTGATTTTTATAGTGCGATATCTGGCGACTCAAGATGGGTCGTGTGGACCTATTTTGGGGGCATCACAAATGGTATCAGAGCTTAGGGATATGGTCGCTGGCGGAGATATGAGTCTAGAACTAGGAGGGGAGAGACGAGTAATATACTTCGCTAGTGTCTGACTTACCTAAGCCAAACTTTTTACTTGATAAGTTGACAATCTGTGATATGTCAATTGACCTTTGTTTTGAAGATATATTCTAGAATGATATCTAAAATATAGGAGATGAGAAATGGAAAAATCATGATACAGAGGATATAACCGGGAAGGTACAATCCGAAAAGAAAGCAAGGTATTCTCATCTCTTCGAATACCAGGTACATACGTAAATTTTGAGGGAAAAATTTCCTAAGGATGGGAGATTGTAAGACCCCGAATTTTATGAAATGAAAGTATTCAATTTTCTTATCATTATTATTTTATTTCGTAAATGGTTAAATTGATAAAAGTTTAAAGTTAAGGGTGATATGTGAAAATTTTTGCAAAGTAAGCAAGTTGTTATATAATATTCGATTGGTCGGGAAATATTCGTTTTAACAGGGAATATTCGAACAACGGCACAATCATTGGTGGACCCCACAACAGAATTATTGTCGGGGTTACAAAATGACAAAATTATCTTTTTATAAAAATAACGGTGGAAATTTTACCGTTAACTATTGAAACACCCGGTGTTAAAAGTATAGTAATACGCGTGGTTGCATAGTAGCTCACGGTATTGATTATTGATGCTTACGTGACAAGTCACCAGCTTTTGTTCAATTATTGCTACGATAATTCTTTGCGTAGTGTTTTGCATAGTAAATTTTTTTATATAAAATGCAATACTTTTATAAAGTTATTTGTTTTATTAGATTTTAAATAGAATATATTATATTTTATTATGCATAGTGTTTGTATAGTGCTTTATAGTGTTGCATAGTAAAATCTTTTATATAAAATGTAATACTTTTATAAAGTTATTTATTTTATTAGATTTTAAATAGAATATATTATATTTTATTATGCATAAAGTATGTGCGTAGTGTTTGTATAGTAAAATCTTTTTATATAAAATGCAGAATACTTTTATAAAGTTATTTATTTTATTAGATTTTAAATAAAATATATTATATTTTCTTATGCATAGTGTTTGCATAGTGTCTGCATAGTATTTGCATAGTAAAAACTTTTTATATAAAACAGAATACTTTTTATAAAGTTTTGTTTTATTTGATTATAAATATAATATATTATATTTTATTGCATAGTACAACATAGTATCCTTTCCATTATCCTATAAATAGGATGCTTAGTTAGAATTGAAAATCACACCAAAAGTTAAGAGAATTCTTCTTCTATAATCTTGAGCGTATTTCTTTAGAGTTTAAGAAATCTTTGAGCGTAGAAAATAGTGCAAGTTTTCTTCAATTATATCCCCACCATACCGTCGAAATAGAATTTTTTTTAAGGTAAGGGATATTATTATTATAGTAAGGAGTATTATTCTTTCGTATTCATGAAGAAAGTTATTTTCTTTCAATACTCGTAAGGGTTGTTATTCCATTCTTTATTATTCTGTTGGAATAACCTGTCTGTGCGGTCTATCGCATGCTTGGTGAATTCTGTTTTTATTCCATTCTTTATTATTCTGTTGGAATATCCTCATGCTGTAGATTACGCATGACCGGTTCCATTCTTTCTTATTACATTGGAATATCCCATCTGCATGCAGATTACTGCATGACACTGGTTCCATTCTTCATTATCTTGTTGGAATAACTCGCTCATGCGGATTCATGCACTGGTGAATTCTTCTGTTATTCCATTATTTATTACTCTGTTGGAATAACCTGTCTATGTGGATTACCGCATACATGGTAAATTCTCCTGTTATTCCATTCTTTATTACTCTGTTGAAATAATCTGTCTACGTGGATTACCGCATGGCGGACGAAAATCCATTTGCAGTTTCGTAATTTTTCTTACCCTCAAAAATTTATGAAAAAATTGAAATGATAATTAGATGGATTTTCTATATTGTGTCCAAAAATGGCATTTTTTGGATGTATAGATTAAGAGTTATGAATTTTACGGGAAAAGACTATTTTAAAAGGAAACCCTTATAACTCCTTGTGGTTAACTCCAAAATTGGTGAAATTTTTATTGGGTGTACATGTATATAACAGGAATATACCCTGTAAATTTCGGAATTTTTGGACAAAAGTACAATTTATGATAAATGTCTAAATATTCGGCAGTTGTGGCCATATGAAAAAAAGTAAATGATTTTTTAAAATTTCGAGTAAAATATATGTTTAGTATAAGACTATTCTGCTAAATTCCAGAAAAAAAATATTTTTGGGACTGAATTGATATTTTTTATGAAAATGAACTAATTATGAGTAAATGAATTAAATATGTTATGTGAAGTAACAAAATTGGAAAATAGAATTTTATGGCTTGGAAATCCTATATAAGGTATAGGCAGATTTGTGATGAGAGTTTTGGTTATTGATGATGAAATCTTATGAGTTTGGCATTTTAGGATGATTAAATGCATTAATTAGTAAAGAGTAAACAATTAAAATAAATTATTTATAAGTTTAAGAAATGAATAAAATATTGTTATAATATTAATGATATTAGATTATGAGATTATTAAGTGATTGATAACATTTGGTTATTATTGAACGCTGGATAAATTGTATTATAAATGTTTAATATTTATCCTTTATCTCATTTGATTGATTCTTTATATCATTGTCATTATCCTCATGCTTATATTATGATGAAAGTCATCTGTGGCCTGTAATGCATAGATGGACTTGGTATGATTATGACCAGTGATTATTCGGTATAATCATGACCATAATGTTACAAATGATGTGAAAAAAGTCCACATTGGCTCGTAGTGCATTGATGGACAGTTTTTGGTATGATTATAGCTATGGATTCTCTTCGGCCAAGGGTGTAAAGATGAATTGTTTTATGGCATGATCAGGACCATTGATGAAAACACGATTATCTTTGGCCTGTAGTGCATGGATAATTCGTGGTCGTAATACTAATGAATATCCTTGGCCTGTAGTGCAGGGATGACTCGATGATGTGGATTAATTATTTAGTTGAGTCTCAGCGATGAAATATTAATTCATGGATGTGATAATAATGAATATCCTTGGCCTGTAGTGTAGGGATGATTCGATGATGTGGATTAATTATTGAGCTGAGTCTCAGCGATGAAATATTAATTCATGGATGTGATAATAATGAATATCCTTGGGCGTAGTGCATGGATAATTCGGTGATGTGGATTATTTATTGAGCTGAGTCTCAGCGATAAAATATTGATAATAAACTTTTAATTCGTAGAAGATAATAGATATCACGCTCTACTTGATTCTTCTAAAATACAGTTGCATGTCTTTGGCCTGTAGTGCAAGAATGAACTGTTAGTGAATATCTTTGGCCCGTAGTGGAAATATGAATTTAGTAGTATGATTATGGACAGGAATTGTGATTTGGTATAACTATGGTCTTTGATATTTCAGGTAAAGATAGGTGATGAAAATTATCTTCGTCCTAGGTGCGAAGAGGAATTTAGAACCACAATTATGATTATGAGTTATTCACCTGATTGTGGACAGGAATTGTTGACTGATGTTACAGAGATAAAACATTGTTGGTGGATTTTTAACGTGGAGAAGATAATAGACTTTATGGTCAATTTGACTCTTCTAATGGATTACTTGTTCCGCTGCAACTGTGGTTGAAAAGTTTTATCATATGTCATATGTTCTAAATCTCTGATTCATTACTGACGAAGTCTATTGATAATTTAATTATCTTTAGTCATGATATTCTTTACTGGGCTAGTTGTGCTCACCCTTCTGCTTCACAATTCCTTTCAGGTAATAAGAGTGTAGCTAGGTCGAGCGGGGGTAACATGAGAATAGAACGGTGGTCTCTAGCTGTGGAGGTTCTCCCTACACAGTATAGAAAAGTGTGTTGTATTCTATACATCATTTAGTAGTTATATTTGGTTAATCAAATAGGGTGAGGCGAACCCAACGTTGGAAGGGTGTTTTTGCCACTATCATACAAGATGTCTAATGACATACAACCTCGTGTTATCATAAGACATGGTTGTGCACATCCACTTACTGAGTATATCTACGAGCACTACCTATATGATCTTGGAGTATATTTGAAATATAATTTTCACTTGGAGACAACAGAGATAATTATATGTCAAGAGAAGACTCACCTTTGGAAAGAAGATGATTGTAATCTTCTCATTTTTCTTTGGAGACTTTTGGGGCAACCAAGGATAATTCTGTGGACATATGATATCTATCATAACCTTAACGCATGGCCTCCCATGTACGAGGGTTTTCTTGAGTACTTCCCAAAGATTTTAGTTTCTAAAATAGTTTTTGACTGTACTTTTATGTTAAGTACCATTGTAAGGTGATAAGTAGGTTTTATACCTACTTATCCGGTATATATTACTTGAATTAATTGCTTAAACCTATGTTTCTTAGTTAATTTTCATACATTTTATGTTATTTTATAGGCTATGACATAACATTGGCATGAAGAAGCAAAGGAAAGCAATTCGCACATCTTTTGGACCATAATACGCAAGCAAATGAAAGGAGGGAAGATTGAAGGACTTTTAACACCAAGTTGGATGCATTTTCTTGGCTTAGAATTTGGAATTTATTGTAGATCTACTTCTTTGATTTCCGGAACATCTTGAATCGTCCCAATCGGAGTTCGGATGCGAGAGTTATGGCCTTTTTATCAACAAAGATCAAAGTTAAGAGTTGTCATGTTTGTCGTTTACATAGCATCTACTTGAAGCCCGATTTCTGCCTTGATTCGGACGGAATCTGTCAATTGTGAAAGAATAAATGTTGTAGATCTCGTTGATATCTTCAATTTAATAGGTGTCAGGCCCCGTAACTCCTAGCGGATCAAAGGTTATGCCTGTTTTACAAAAGGACGTCGCAGTAGGAAACAAGGTAGCGGGGACCGCGCTATACACAGTGCGGGTCACACTGGGTGACCAGATTTTCTGACACTGTAGCACGGGGTGCATCCGAAAAGACTTAGGGGAAGCGCGGGGCATGCTAGGCGGTGGGGAAACAATTGATTTGGGTCATTTGATGTCCAATTTGAGCTAGAATAGGATTATTAGTTGCCTAACTTACTTGGGTGTCCATTAGAACTATAAATACATGATGAGACATAAAAGAGGGATATCTAGGCTAGTTTTGGAGGATTCAAATAGATTAGATTAGAGTAAATTAGATCAAAACCCCAGTTCTTATTAGATTTGGGGATTCAAGAAACTTGGAGATCATGGAAGATTCAAAGTAGGAGCAAGGTGGGAGCATCAAATCTACAGACAACAGATTCTATCTTCTCATTTTCTTCTATATTTATCTTTTAATGTTTATTCAATTGTGGATTCTTAGTTTTAATTCAATAATCATGAACTAATTCTTTGTTTGAGATTACAATGGATCTTATTGTGTAGTTTATTTTAATATGTTTCGCTATCAATTATTATGTTCTTTTTTGAGTATTGTCTATTGTGATTTGGACTTAATTGCTTAATTGCCTAGCTAACAATTACCGTGATAATCTATATGAACTCGAGAGATGAAGTATTGATTTAGATCTTATCATGATAGCATGTGTTTATGATTTCTGCTTAGATGGAATTCATGATTCTTGTTTAGGATAGAGATATGCATTTACACCATATGTAATCTTATAGAGAACTTGTGCTTTAAATCCTTTTTAATTGCAATTCAAATAGAGATATAGTGGATTAGTTATTTAGGGTGTCTTGCTTAATTCTATCATCTGTGGATTTAAGTGAGTATGGGTATTATGCATCGAGAGGTGGTTTTATCTGCTTTAGTGTTCTTGATTAACAATTCAGGATAGAGAATAATTGATGAGATGTGTGTTAACTTAAATGAAGCAATAAGTGAAGTTGTGATCTTAAATCTCTGTAATCTTAATTTAACTAGTGGAATTTAATAGTAGTTTAATTTATATAATTTGAAATTCATTCATTTAAATAAGATTGAGTTGATTAAGGGTTAGTACTTGGTAATTTGTATTAATAATTCCTCGTGGGAACGATACTCTACTTTCACTTTATTACTTGTTGACCACGTATACTTGCGTGTTGTGCGTAGCTAGATTTTACCCAACACATTTTTGGCGCCGTTGCCGGGGAATTAGTTAATATATTTTTTCCAGTATTAGCTTCAATCAAATTAGTCTTAATTTAAACATTTTTTTAATTTTTTTTTAATTCTCTTCCTATTTTTCATTCTTTGCAGGTACCATGGCGGAATTTAATTATCAATGGCCGTATACGGAAATTACTCAGCCAAGGGGAACAGGGATTGATGGTCTCAATGCATTTTCTGCATTATCAGCACAACTTGAGAAACTTTCGAGGAGGTTGGACGTCATTGCAGCCCAACGTAATCGAATGATAGCAGTTAATTACACTTATTGTGTTGGTAATCACCCGAGTCATCAATGCACCGTTAGTTTTAGGCCGGGACACCACGGTGGTGAATACCTCAACGATTATACATATGCTAATTATCATCAAGTTTGGGGGTATCACCCGGATTCGTCATGAAGCGATACTTATGAAGACCAATACTATGCTCCAAATCCATCATACACACCAAAATATTTTCATGTCCACCTCCATTGCCACAAGAAGAAAAGCCAAATCCGATGGATGTAATATTGAAGGACATAGCAGACCAAGAAGAGAGGAGGATTAATCAAGAGATGACAATTCAAAATCAAGCGAGGTCAATTCAAAATCTTCAGAATCAGATAGATCAAATGTTCAACACCTTGAACAACTGTCCTCAAAACAATTGGTGTTATGACGAGGATTCCGAGATTGATGAAGTGCCCGAACCAAATCTGCAACTGGATGAGACACGGGATGTTGAAAAAGAGGAGACAAGTGGGGATGAACTAACTATGAGTACTAACATGGATGAGCCGGTGTTATTAATGCCTTAAGTGCCTTCTCCGCCAAAGTTCAAGGGTCCAGTTAGATTTGCAAAATCATGCCCACTTGGTAGTCATGTTGTCGACGAAGCTCTTTATGACATAAGAGCGAGTGCAACAATGAAGCCGTGGTGGGAAGAGAAAGAGAAGATAGACGAAGAGCCCATTATGTTTGACACACTTCCATGCTCAAATATGATCACAAACACAATGGAGATAGCACCAAGTCATTTGCCCTTCTTCATGGAGATTATACCAAGTCAGAGCATGTTAGGTGAGTTGGATGCTATGGCCATCGCTTGTGGGAACCTCCCAAAGGATTTTTTGCTACTAATGGATGGAGGATTCCTCAACTTTCGAAGAGGAATTGGATATCGTTGACCAAAAAAAGTCTGGTTGAAGGACTATAAATCAAGCGCTTATTGGGAGGCAACCCAAGTTTAATTTTTATTTATAGTTTTTATTAGGTTTTATATTATTAGTTAATAAATTTTCATGTCTTAGGATCTAACAAGCTTGCTTCTATCATATTCACAGGTTAGTCAAGTCCAACTCAAGTGTGGTTCCCGATCTATTCCAATGTGTCTGGCCTATTCTTCAGATTTAGCAGACAAGGAGGAAAATGTTTTAATTTCAGGGAAGTCCTCTCTTTTAATTTTTCCTATCTTAGCCATTGAGGACAATGTCTAGTTTAAGTTTGGGAGAATTTTAGTGTCGTATTGCATATAGTTAATTATTTACATTGTAGTTCGTATAGTTACATTTAGTTTTTGCATTCTTGAAAAAAAATTGAAAATTTGAAAAATTAGTAGTTAGTTTACTATGTTTATATAACATTTAGTACATCTTGCATGAGTCCAGCTGTTTGATATTTACAGTTTGTTTTGGTCAATGATGAGATTAGAATTGGGTAGACAAGTATAGCACTGATTATTAGAGCTTTGATGTGATTTCCTATTAGGAATTGAGTCTTTTTCTATTTGAAACTGGTATAATAAGGATAGCACAGTAAAAATAACTTGTTGAATGATTGAGTTTAAATTGATACATAAAGGATCTCTAAAGAATAATGCTAGTTTAAATAAGAGAATGACAAGGATAGGCAGTGAAGGCGAAGAATTAGGCAAGAACCTAAGTTTTGGGGGGGGGGAAAGTGGGGTATATAAGCTTCTAAGAAAAGAAAAAAAAAGAAGAAAAGATATTGAGTTGAATAAATTGAGTCCTGTGGTGGGTCGAGAAGAAGCGCGAAATGCACTCCCCATAAACATAGGCGTGAGATGGAGCGTAAAACGCACTCACTATGTGAAAAAAAAAAGAAAAAAAATAAAACAGGAAATAAGAACAAAAAGCCCCCATAGATGAAAAATGAAGCATAAGTATCCCATGTTGACCCTTGACATTGGTGATTATTTAATTTTAGTTGGATCTAGCTTATTTTTAGATTTCTTGAGTTTACACTGTATGATGCCTTCGAAGACACTTGTTATGTGTTAAATTTGATTTTATATCGGTTAACATTGTTGTGGAGCACACACGCACTATATTAGTGATAACAGTCTAAGATATGATGATTGATTGAGAAGTTATTGATTGGTTTCGATATGATGTATTATCATGTTTACTTGATTTCTCTAAGGCCGATTGAATAGATTTTTTTCTGTCATTACTGCTGGATTCGTAGGCATGTAGATTAGTTGCATTGCATTGCATTGTTGTTTTGTGTTTTTGCTTGAGGACAAGCAAATGTTTAAGTTTGGGGGTATTTGATAAGTAGGTTTTAAACCTACTTATCCGGTATCTATTACTTGAATTAGTTGTTTAAACCTATGTTTCTTAGTTACTTTTCATATATTTTATGTTATTTTGTAGGCTATGACATAACATTAGCATGAAGAAGCAAGGGAAAGCAATTCGAACATCTTTTGGACCAAAATACACAAGAAAATGAAAGGAGGGGAGATTGAAGGACTTTTAACACCAAGTTGGATGCATGTTCTTGGCTTGAAATTTAGAATTTATTGTAGATCTACTTCTTAGCTTTTCGTAACATCTTGAATCATCCCAATCGGAGTTCGGATGCGAGAGTTATGGCCATTTTATCAACAAAGATCAAAGCTAAGAGTTGTCATGTTTGCCATTTACATAGCTTCTACTTCAAGCCCGATTTCTGCCTTGATTCGGATGGAATCTGTCAATTGTTAAAGAATAAAGGTTGTAGATCTCGTCGATATCTACGATTTGATAGGTCGAAGGCCCCATAACTCCTAGCGGATCAAAGGTTATTCCTATTTTACCAAAGGACGTCGCAGCAGGAAATAGGGTAGCGCGAACCGCGCTATACATAGCGCAGGGCGCGCTGGGTGACCAGATTTTCTGACACTGTAGCACAGGGCGCGCCCGAAAAGACTTAAGGGCAGCACGGGGCATGCTAAGCGGCGGGGAAACAATTGATTTGGGTCATTTGATGTCCAATTTGAGCTAGAATAGGATTCTTAGTTGCCTAACTTGCTTGGGTGTCCATTAGAACTATAAATACATGATAAGAGACATAAAAGAGGGAGATCTAGGCTAGTTTTGCAGGATTCCATTAGACTAGATTAGAGTAAATTAGATCAAAACCCTAGTTTTTATTAGATTTGGGGATTCAATCAACTTGGAGACAATGGAAGATTCAAAGTAGGAGCAAGGAGGGAGCATCAAATCTACAAACAATAGATTCTATCTTCTCATCTTCTTCTATCTTTATCTTTTAATGTTTATTCAATTGTGGATTCTTAGTTTTAATTCAATAATCATGAACTAATTCTTTGTTTGAGATTACAATGAATCTTATTATGTAGTTTATTTTAATATGTTTCGCTATCAATTATTATATTCTATTGTGAAGATTTTCTATTGTGATTTGGACTTAATTGCTTAATTGCCTAGCTAACAATTATCGTGATAATTTATATGAACTCGAGAGATGAAGTATTTATTTAGATCTTATCATGATATCATGTGTTTCTGATTTATGCTTAGATGGAATTCATGATTCGTGTTTAGGATAGAGATATGCCTTTACACCATATGTAATCTTATAGAGAACTTGTGCTTTAAATCCTTTTTAATTGTAATTCACATAGAGATATAGTGGATTAGTTATTTAGGGTGTCTTGCTTAATTTTATCATCTATGGATTTAAGTGAGTATGGTTATTTTGAATCGAGAGGTGGTTTTATCTGCTATAGTGTTCTTGATTAACAATTCAGGATAGAGAATAATTGATGAGAAGTGTGTTAACTTAAATGAAGCAATAAGTGAAGTTGTGATCTTAAATCTCTATAATCTTAATTTAAATAGTTGAATTTAATAGTAGTTTAATTTATATAATTTGAAATTCATTCGTTTAAATAAGATTGAGTTGATTAAGGGTTAGTACTTGGTAATTTGTATTAATAATTCCTCGTGGGAACAATACTCTACTTTTACTTTATTACTTGTTGACCACGTATACTTGCATGTTGTGCGTAACTAGATTTTATCCAACACAAGGTTGTGGTCGAGGCACCAGGAGAGTTACATACATTTGTATTAAAACCCACAGCTTATCTGTTGTCGTACTCTGCACAACAGTTCAACAGTTGTATAAATGAAGTTTGTATTTGATTTTTATAGTGCGATATCTAGCAACTTAAGATGGGCCGTGTGGACCTATTTTGGGGGCGTCACAAATGGTATCAGAGCTTAGGGATATGGTCATTTGGCGGAGATATGAGTCTAGAACTAGGAGGGAGGCAGTAATATACTTATTTAGTGTGTGACTTACCTAAGCCAAACTTTTTACTTGATAAGTTGACAATTTGTGATATGTCAATTGACCTTTGTTTTGAAGATATATTCTAGAATGATATCTTAAATACAGGAGATGAGCAATGGAAAAATCATGATACAGAAGATATAACCGGGAGGATACAATCCGAAAACAAAAGCAATGTATTCTCATCTCTTCGAATACCAGGTACGTACATAAATTTTGAGGGTAAAATTTCATAAGGAGTGGAGATTGTAAGACCCCAAATTTTATGAAATGAAAGTATTTAATTTTCTTATAATTATTATTTTATTTCGTAAATGGTTAAATTGATAAAAGTTTTAAGTTAAGGATGATATGTGAATTTTTTTGCAAAGTAAGCAAGTTGTTATATAATATTCGATTGGTCGGGGAATATTCATTTTAACAGGGAATATTCGAACAACGACACAATCATTGGTGGACCCCACAACAGAATTATTGTCAGAGTTAGAAAACGACAAAATTATCTTTTTATAAAAATAACGGTGGAAGTTTTATCGTTAACTATTGAAACACCCGGTGTTAAAAGTATAGTAATACGCGTGGTTGCATAGTAGCACACGGTATTGATTATTGATGCTTACGTGAGAAGTCACTCAGTTTTGTTCAATTATTGCTACAGTAATTGCTGCATAGTATTTGCATAGTAAAATCTTTTTATATAAAACAGAAAACTTTTATAAAGTTATTTGTTTTATAAGATTTTAAATAGAATATATTATATTTTATTTTGCATAGTGCCTACATAGTGTTTGCATAGTAAAATCTTTTTATATAAAACAGAATACTTTTATAAAGTTATTTATTTTATTATATTTTAAATAGAATATATTATATTTTATTATGCATATTGTTTGCATAGTGCATGCATAGTGTTTGTATATAAAATCTTTTTATATAAAACAGAATACTTTTTATAAAGTTTTATTTTATTTGATTATAAATAGAATATTTATATTTTATTGCATAGTACATCATAGTATTATTTCTATTATCCTATAAATAGGATGCTTAGTTAGAATTAAAAATCACACCAGAAGTTCATAGAATTTTCTTCTATAATCTTGAGCGTATTTCTTTAGAGTTTAAGAAAGTTTTGAGCGTAGAAAATAATACAAGTTTTCTTCAAGTATATCCCCGCCTTACCGTCGGAATACTCTTCTTTTTAAGGTAAGGGATATTATTATTATAGTAAGGGGTATTATTCTTTCATATTCATGAAGAGAGTTATTTTCTTTCAATACTCGTAAGGGTTGTTATTCCATTCTTTATTATTACATTGGAATAACTTTTAATCTGTCATGCGCTTCTATCGCATGCCCAGTGAATTATGTTGTTATTCCATTCTTTATTATTACATTTGGAATATCACGCCTACGCATTACGCATGACTTCGGTTCCATTATTTATTATTATGTTGGAATATCATGTATGCATGCGTTACTGGCGACTTGATTCTATTCTTTATTATTTTGTTAGAATAACCTGTCTATGTAGATTACGCACGCCTGGTGAATTCTTCTATTATTCCATTCTTTATTACTCTGTTGGAATAACTTGTCTATGTGGATTACCGCATGCATGGTGAATTCTTCTGTTATTCCATTCTTTATTACTCTGTTGAAATAATCTGTCTACGTGGATTATCGCATGGCGGGTGAATATCCATTTGCAGTTGCATAATTTTTCTGACCCTAAAAAATTTAGGACAAATTTGAAATGATAATTTGATGGATTTTCTATATTATGTCCAAAAATGACGATTTTTGGATGTATAGATTAAGAGTTATGAATTTTACGGGAAATGACTATTTTAAAAGTAAACCCTTAAAACTCTTTGTGTTAACTCCAAAATTGGTAAATTTTTTATTAGGGGTACATGTATATAACAGAAATATACCTTGTAAATTTCGAAAATTTTGGACAAAAGTACAATTTATGATAAATGTCTAAATATTCGGCAGTTTTGGCCATATGAAAAATAGTAAATGAATTTTTAAAATTTCGAGAAAAATATATGTTTAGTATACGACTATATTCTGCTAAATTCCAGAAAAAAAAAAAAATTTGGGACTGATTTGGTATTTTTCATGAAAATGAACTAATTATGAGTAAATGAATTAAATATGTTATGTGAAGTAACAAAATTGGGAAAATATAATTTTATGGCTTGGAAATCCTATATAAGGTATATGCAGATTTGTGATGAGAGTTTTGGTTATTGATGATGAAATCTTATGAGTTTGACATTTTAGGATTATTAAATACATTAATTAGTAAAGAGTAAACAACTAAAATAAATTGTTTACAAGTTTAAGAAATGATTAAAATATTGTTATAATATTAATGATATTAGATTATGAGATTATTAAGTGATTGATAACATTTGGTTATAATTAAACGCTGGATAAATTGTATTATAAATGTGTAATATTTATCCTTATCTCATTTGATTGATTCTTTATATCATTGTCATTATCCTCATGCTTATATTATGATGAAAGTTATATGTGGCCTGTAGTGCATAGATGGACTTGGTATGATTATGACCATTGATTATTTGGTATAATCATGACCGTAATGTTACAAATGATGTGGAAAAAGTCCTCATTGGCCCGTACTGCATTGATGGATAGTTTTTGGTATGATTATGGCTATGGATTCTCTTCGGCCAAGGGTGCAAAGATGAATTATTTTATGGCATGATCAGGACCGTTGATGAAAACACGATTATCATTGGCCCGTAGTGCATGGATAATTCGTGGTCGTGATACTAATGAATATCCTTGGCCTGTAATGCAGGGATGATTCGATGATGTGGATTAATTATTTAGTTGAGTCTCAGCGATGAAATATTAATTCATGGATGTGATAATAATGAATATCCTTGGCCTGTAGTGTAGGGATGATTCGATGATGTGGATTAATTATTGAGTTGAGTCTCAGCGATGAAATATTAATTCATGGATGTGATAATAATGAATATCCTTGGCCGTAGTGCATGGATAATTCATGGATGTGATACTAACGAATATCCTTGGGCGTAGTGCATGGATAATTTAAGTGATGTGGATTATTTATTGAAATTTGAGTCTCAAATGATAAAATATTGATAATAGACTTTTAATTCGTAGAAGATAGTAGATATCATGCTCTACTTGACTCTTCTAAAATATAGTTGCATGTCTTTGGCCTGTAGTGAAAGAATGAACTTTTAATGAATATCTTTGTCCCGTAGTGGAAATATGAATTTACTAGTATGATTATGGAGAGGAATTGTGATTTGGTATAACCATGGTCTTTGATATTTTAGGTAAAGACAGGTGATGAAAATTATCTTCGTCCTAGGTGCGAAGAGGAATTTAGAACCACAATTATGATTATGAGTTATTCACCTGATTGTGGACAGGAATTGTTGACTGATGTTACATGGATAAAATATTGTTGGAGGATTTTTAACGTGGAGAAGATAATAGACTTTATGGTCTATTTGACTCTTTTAATGGATTGCTCGTTCCGCTGCAACTATGGTTAAAAAGTTTTATCATCTGTCATATGTTCTAAATCTCTGATTCATTACTGACGAAGGCTATTGATAATTTAATTATCTTTAGTCATGATATTATTTACTGGGTTAGTTGTGCTCACCCTTCTGCTTCACAATTCCTTTCAGGTATTAAGAGTGTAGCTGGGTCGAGCGGGAGTAATAGGAGAATAGACCGGTGGTCTCTAGCTGTGGAGGTTCTCCCTAAACATTATAGAAAAGTGTGTTGTATTCTATACATCATTTGGTAGTTATATTTGGTGAATCAAATAGGGTGAGGCGAACCCAACGTTGGAAGGGTGTTTTTGCCACTATCATACAAGATGTCTAATGACATACAACCTCGTGTTATCATAAGACATGGTTTTGCACATCCACTTGCTGAGTATATCTACGAGCGCTACCTATATGATCTTGGAGTATATTTGAAATATAATTTTTACTTGGAGACAACGGAGATAATTATATGTCAAGAGAAGACTCACCATTGGAAAGAAGATGATAGTAATCTTCTTGTTTTTCTTTGGGGACTTTTGGGTCAACCAAGGATAATTCTATGGACATATGATATATATCATAACCTGGACGCATGGCCTCCCATGTACGAAGGTTTCCTTGAGAACTTCCCAAAGATTTTAGTTTCTAAAATAGTTTTTGACTGTACTTTTATGTAAGTACTACCATTGTAAGGTTGTGGTCGAGGCACCAGGAGAGTTACATACATTTGTATAAAAACTCACAGCTTATCTATTGTCGTACTCTGCACAACAGTTGTATAAATGAAGTTTGTATTTGATTTTTATAGTGCGATATCTTGCGACTCAAGACGGGTCGTGTGGACCTATTGTGGGGGAGTCATATTCCCCGTCTCTCCCCTCCTAGTTCTTGTCTCACATCTCAGCCAGGGATCATATCCCTAAGCTCTGATACCAACTGTGACGCCCCCAAAATAGTTATACATCACCCATTCTGAGTCGCCAAATATATGGTACAGAAACAAATACAACTTCAGTAATACAATTGTCGTGCAAAATATGACAACACATATACTGTGAGTTTTAATACAAATATTATCTAATAGAGATTATACAAACTCAAAAGGAGTCCTCATTACAATTATTGATATACTATTTTACAAAAATAGTGAGGACTACTAATATAACTATCTTGAACCATCACTCCATACCCCGGCTAGTTCCTGCTATGTTCTCACCTCCTGGGAAGAAAAATGGAACAAAAAGGAAAATAGTGAGCTCAACTAGCCCAATAAAGAATATTATGACTTAGGTAATATACAATAATTTATCATTAGTCTTCAACAGGGAAAAATCTGATAAAATATAATAGAAAACAAGTTTTAGATCAACAAGCTGCGGTGGAATGAAGAATCCATTAGAAGAGTCAAGTAGAGAAAGAATTCTACTATCTTCTAAGATTTAAAAAGTCCATCATCAATATTTTATCCTCAGTAACATCAATCAATATACATCTTGAATCAAATATTCATCTTTGCACAACAAAAGCAAAGATATTCATTTGTATCACCAAATTTGGTCATATTCATCTCAATGCTGCTTCATCTTTGCACTCTGAGCCAAAGATATTCATTAGGTAATCATTCATCTTTGCACTCTGAATAAAGATATTCATTAGGTAATCATTCATCTTTGCACTACATGCCAAAGATATTCAGTAATATCATCATTTAGGAACGAGGATGATGAAAAATATCTTAAAGAAAACGAATCCAGTGAGATAAAAGATCAAAGATTAGGGATTCGTACTTTAGTTTATCCAAGTTCAAAAATACTCCATAATAACCAATTGTGAAGCAGAACTCAAAAATAAAGATCAAAACATGGATACAATCAAAGATAGTAACCATAATAGACATTTTGGACAAAAATGAGAAAAATTCATTTTTCGGTGAATAGTGTCGTATTCATGAATAGTGCCGTATACGTGAATAGTGTAAGACCCCAACTTATTATAAATAAAATTGAATTTCTTCTAATTATTATTGTGAATAATAAGGTGATAATTTGATATAATGCTTTGGTTATGGGTGAAATGTGCAAATTTTGCAAAATAAGCAAGTGGTTATAAAATATTCATTGTTGTTGGGGAATATTCGTTTGGTCGTGGAATATTCTTTCTGTCAGGGAATATTCGTACGAAGGCGCAGCCATTTGTGGGCCCCATAACGGATAACTTTCGGATGAAGAAAACGACAAAGTTTGAGATTTATAAATAACGGCGTAATTGTTACCAAATTAACAATTGTTGGAATACACGGTGGTTAAAATACGATGTCTACACGTGATTGATTGCATTAAATGAAGCACCTGGTATTGCACCGTATTGTTGAATTATTGATTCTTACGTAAGAAGGCACTACTCAATAACTGTTACAGTAATTACTGTTCAATATTTTATTTTATTGGTTCAATAATTGTTGCGTTGATATTTTAAATTATTGTTGTTAAATAATTCTCACTGCACAGTATCTCCATTATCAGATCAATAATTCATATTATTTGGAATAATATTATTAGATAACATTACTGGCAAAGTCTAGAAAGTTCTGTCAAGGAGAGGTTTGGTCACCTAAATGCGCGCCAGTAAGAAGAAATCCTTATCGGAAAGCCCCCTCTTTCCTGGGATCGGCCTGGTTGTCATAATTGCGATTCTGTAATATTATTTGTGAATAATTCATTATTTATTTATATGATAAGGACATATTTATTTTATGAAGTTATAAATGATGGATATATTTATTTTATGTGTTTATAAATGAAGGAATTAATGCTGAGGTGTTTTATCAGTATTTTGTCGGAATGGAGGTATTAAAAATCATCCGTTTTTGGATTTCAGATATTTTCTGTTTGGAATTTGGAAAAACTTAAAGCTACAAAGTTGTAGATAATTCGATTTCGTGTGGAATGGACATAAAATTCGTATTTTATGATAAAGGGACTATTTTATATGAATTACTGAAGTTTCAGAAAATAAAAAGATTTTTATTAAAATTGGGTGGGACCCACTTTTGATTTTCTAAAACATGTGAGCTGCTGAAATTTTTTCAGAATTGGTATACTGGTGGCTGGTCTTGGTTGGTGCGTAGAATTGATTTTAAAAATAATAATATTTTATTATTTTAGTCTCCTTTGGCGTTCTAGCATTTTTCTATAAATAGACACTTAAGTTATAATTGAAAATCACACCAGAAACAAGTTTTCTTTCTCTCTATATTGTCGAGCGTATTTTTGTGAGTATTTAGATACTTTGAGAGTTATTATTCAGTGCAAGTTTCCTTCGGCTTTACATCCGATATTCCGATCAGAAATATTGTTATTTTGAGGTAAAGGATGTTATTTTCTTAATATATGATATTATTTCTTTCAATATCATTATGTCGAAATATTGGTCTGAACTTTTTATCAAATTTGGAACTTTTTTGTGCTCGAGGGTTACTATTCACGATATCAAGCCTTATTCACTTAATCACGACACTATTCACCGAAAAAATAAAATTTTCTTCTTTTTATCCAAGATGTCCATTATGGTTACTATTTTTGATTGTATCCATGTTTTGATCTTTATTTTTTAATTCTGTTTCAAAATTGGTTATTATGGAGTGTTATTGAACTTGGATAAAATTGTAATACGAATCCCTAATATTTGTTCTTTTATCTCACTGGATTCGTTTTCTTTACGATATTTTCATCATCCTCAGTCCTAAATGGTGATATAACTGAATATCTTTGGCCTGTAGTGCAAAGATGAATGATTACCTAATGAATATCTTTGGCCCGTAGTGGAAAGATGAACAGGTGTTGAGATGAACATGACCAACTGGTGATATGAATTAATATCTTTGGCACCAGAGTGCAAAGATGGATATTTGATTCAAGATATATATTGATTGTTGTTACAGGGATAAAATATTGATGATGGACTTTTAAATCTTACAAGATAGTAGAACTCATTCTCTACTTGAATCTTCTCATGGATTGCTGTTTTCGCTGCAGTTGTTGATCTAAAACTTGTTGTCTATTATATTTTATCAGATTATTCTTTGTTGAAGACTAATGATAATTTGTTATATATTATCTTAGTCATAATATTCTTTGCTGGGCTAGTTGAGCTCACCCTTTTCCTCTTTGTTCCATTGTTATTCTTAGGAGGATAGAATTTAGCAAGAACTAGTCGGGGTATGTAGTGATGATTCAAGACAGTTGTTTTAGTAGTCCTCACTATTTTGTAAAATATTGTATCAATAATTATAATGAGGACTCCTTATGAGTTTGTATACTCTCTATTAGACAATAGTTGTATTCAAACTCACAGTATATGTGTTGTCGTATTTTGCACGACAATTGTATTACTAAAGTTGTATTTGTTTCTATACCATGTATTTGGCGACTCAGAATGGGTGATATATACCTATTTTGGGGGCGTCACAGTTGGTATCAAAGCTTAGGGATGTGATCGCCGGCTGAGATATGAGACAAGAACTATGAGGGGAGAGACGGGGAATTCATTCGTTAGTATGACCTGACTAAGTTTTTTGATATTTATTTGGTCAATCAAAGTATAGGGATAATATGTGACATGTCAATTAACCCTTGTTTTGTGGCAGTATTTGAAAATGATAGCTACAAATATTAACAACGAAGTGAATCAGACCGTGGAGACACCTTTAATCACCACTAAGGGGAACGTGCAACAGGAAGGCAATATTCCTCCTGTAAACAACACTACCGAACAAACGATGAATGATGGGGTGTTTAGAAGCTTTTTGCAATTCATGCAAAATCGGACGAGGGAGACTCGTGCACAAAATACAGGTGGAAATGATAGCAATGCGCGACTTGCCACAACCAAACAGTTCAAAGAGTTGGGACCACCAAAATTTATTGGAAAGTCAGATCCGATCAAGGTGGAAACGTGGGTCAAACAAATTACCAAGATATTCGATGTCTTGGTATGCACGGAGGAATAGAAGGTTCCATTCGCCACCTTTATGTTCCGGCCGAGAGGCGACATGGTGGGAATCAGTAACGCTGCACTCACTTTCTTGCACTTAACATGTCTTGGGAAACGTTTCAGAAACTGTTTAATGACAAGTACTTTCCTGAAAGTATTCGTCATATGAAGGAGGTAGAGTTTATCATACTGGAACAAAACAACATGACGGTGTCCCAGTACGACGCGAAGTTTGCAGAGTTATCTAGATTTGCACCTCATTTGGTCGAGAATGAGGAACGAATGGCGAGGATGTTTCTGAGAGATCTAAAACCCGAGATTCGACAATATCTTATCTTTCATAAATTTTCTTTATATTCAGATGTTGTAAACAGGGCTCAATTTTTAGAGCGAGATAATGAGTATGTTCAAGGCGAAAGGCATCAGAGCAATGAAAACCAGCAGGATGGAAAACATTTGGACAAAAGCGGTAACCACTCTGGTGATAATCGTGGTCGTGATAATAGAAGAAGCGAGTCAGGAGTTGATTGCAAGAAGAGAAGATACAACAATGACAACGTAAAGACGTCAGCACAAACATCAACTGTTTTTAGGGGAGGAGAACGAGCACTGGTTGTTTGTTACAAATGCGGGAAAGAGGGACACATCAGCCCAAACTACCCACAACAATCTAAGGTGTGTTATAACTGTGGAAAGGAAGGTCATATAGCTAGAGATTGTCTAGTTGCGAAACCAAGTTCAATGGGGATGGTGACTTCGAAGGCTGTCCCGGACAAGTCAAAGTCGGTGGTTCCAGGAAGGGAGTTTGTCGTGACTACCCAAAATGCGAGGAACCCAAACGAGGTGATCACGGGTAAGCTAATCATAAACTCTTGCGAAGTTTATTCCTTATTAGATACATGTTCTACCCATTCTTTTATCTCTCCTGCTTGTGCTCAACGGTTAAACTTGACTCCAGACAAGTTAGACCTTGACTTATCTGTTGAGACTCCGTTAGGAGAAACTTTCATTACATCTACTGTTTATAAATCTAGCTTGATTCAAGTTGGTACCATCACATTACCTGCTGATCTTATTTCGTTGAAAATTCTTGCATTTGATGTGATTTTAGGGATTGATTGGTTAACCACTCATCATGATAAAATTGAATGTTTTCGTAAGATTGTCAGTTTTCATATTCATAACCAACCTGTTATGCGAATTCAAACAACCAAACCACTAAAATCAATCACTGTCATATCAAGCCATAAAGTTATTAGTTTATTGAAAAATGGATGTCAAGCTTTTTTAGCCCATGTCACGGACTTGAACAAAAACACGTCAGATTTGAATAATATTTCTATTGTTAGTGAATTTCCTGGCGTATTTCCAGAAGAACTTCTCGGTCTACCCCCAGAACGTGAAGTTGAATTGATGAAGAAGGAATTGATGAAGAAGGAATACTTTGAGTGAACTCCAGACTTTGTATTCCTAAAGATTCTGACTTGAAGCATAAAATCATGATGGAGGCACACAACACACCGTTTGCAATCCATCCTAGAAGTACCAAAATGTATCATGATCTTCGACATACATTTTGGTGGAGCAATATGAAAAGAGAGATCGCAGAGTTTATCTCGAGGTATTTCACTTGTCAACGTGTAAAGGCGGAGCATCAAGTGCCAAAGGGTCCATTGCAACCACTTGAGATTCCGAAATGGAAGTGGGAACACATTACTATGGATTTCGTCACGGGTCTTCCCAAGGGTTCTCAAGGCATAGATGCGATTTGGGTTTTTGTTGATAGATTAACCAAGTCTGCCAATTTATTGCATATACGGGAGACTTATTCCCTTGAACGTCTTGCTAGTATGTACGTGAATGAGATTGTAAGATTGCATAGCATGCCAGTATCCATAGTTTCGGATCGTGACCCAAGATTTACTTCACGATTTTGGGTTAGCTTGCAGAAAGCTATGGGCACGGATGTACGATTCAGTTTGGCATACTATCCTCAAACGGAAGGGCAATCAGAGAGGACTATTCAAACTCTTGAAGATCTATTAAGACTTTGTGTGCTACATTTCAAAAGGAGTTGGGATAAGTACCTACCATTGGTGGAATTCTCCTACAATAACAGTTACCAAGAAAGTATAGGTGTGGCTCCATTTGAAGCATTGTATGGACAAAAGTGTCGCTCTCCAGTTGTTGGGACGAGGTGGGTGAAGCAACATTGTTGGGACCAAAATTGGTACGCATAACTACAGAGAAGATCCAAATGATCCGATAATGTATACAAATGGCACACAATCGATAAAAGAGTTATGCGGATCTTCATCGGAAGGACGTGGAATTTAATATTGGGGATCATGTATTGTTACGTATTGCACCATGGAAGGGAGTTACAAGATTTGGGAAGAGAGGAAAGCTCAATCCACGATTTGTTGGTCCATTTGAGATTCTTGACTGAATAAGAAATGTGGCCTATAGACTCCCATTACCTCCAAGTATGTCTCGTGTTCATAATGTTTTTCATATATCTATACTTCGTAAATATGTTAAAGACCTGAACCATATTATTGAGTTAGAACCAGACGAGATAACCAAGGATTTAACGTACGAGGAGGTACCTATTAAGATCTTGGATAAGAAAGAGCATGTCCTATGCACCAAGGTTATACCACAAGTTAATGTGTTGTGGAGAAACCATGCTACTGAAAAAATGACCTAGGAGTTGGAATCAGAAATGAAAGCGAGGTATCCTCACCTTTTTGAAACACCAAGTAAGTACGTCAATTTCGAGGACGAAATTTCATAAGGAGGGGAGGTTGTAAGACCCCAACTTATTATAAATAAAATTGAATTTCCTCTAATTATTATTGTGAATAATAAGATGATAATTTGATATAATACTTTGGTTATGGGTGAAATGTGCAAATTTTGCAAAATAAGCAAGTGGTTATCAAATATTCATTGTTGTCGGAGAATATTCGTTTGGTCGTGGAATATTCTTTATGTCGGGGAATATTCGTACGACGGCGCAGCCATTTGTGGGCCCCATAACGGATAACTGTCGGATGAAGAAAACGACAAAGTTTGAGATTTATAAATAACGGCGTAATTGTTATCCTTAACACTGTTAGAATACACGTGGTTAAAATACGATGTCTGGCGTGGTTGTACAAGAGAGCACACTTGTATTCTTTGTTCAATATTTTATTTTATTGGTTCAATAATTGCTGTATTGATATTTTAAATTATTGTTGTTCAATAATTATCACTGCACAACATCTCCATTATCAGATCAATAATTCATATTATTTGGAATAATATTATTAGATAGCATTATTGGCAATGTCTAGAAAGTTCTGTCAAGGAGAGGTTTGGTCACCTAATTCTGCGCCGGTAAGGAGAAATCCTTATCGGAAAGCCCCTTCTTTCCTGGGAACGGCCTGGTTGTCATAATTGTTGTGACACCCCCAAATCCTGGTACTTCATTTCCTCAAGATTTGGTGTTCACTTAATCAAAACATTCATTTCTAACTACCCAATAATAATAAAATTGAATAATAAAAACCTGCCCATACAGGATTAAACTTAAATAAAAATCTCCCATGTTATCTAACCTTAATTACAATCCTTCAAATGCGGAAATTAAGTTATTACATCATTCAAAAGTCTATAACGATAAAATAAAATTACAAGTCTTCATCACTTGTACATTTTTCCCTTTCCTTTGCTGGTAGTAGGTTCATGGACCTTCTCCACCTTAGCTGCAATAAGTATTTAATATGCAAGAGTGAGCAAACAAGGCTCACTTGAAAAAAGAATGAATAACTTTACAACATTACAACATTTTCCAGAAATAGGCTCAATAGAACTGATTGATAGTTCTATTAACATTTTTAAACATACTACTGAGGGTCTATTGACCACGAATCATGTCCACAGTTATAAGTAATCTTTCAACTTTAACTTTAACAGTAATAAGACTATAAGGACTCCACATACTTAGGGGGATCAACCCTTCGTACAATGTATTGTGCACAACCATTTCAATGCTAAGCGTAAACCTCTAATAAAAGAGTTGTTCATCTCAGTATTTGGAATACAAGTCCGCATCAAAGTAAGTTTGGTTTGGACACATTACAGGATAATTTAGAATTCAACGGTCATCAATTAAGGATTAGTTGAATACAAAAGAAATAACTTCATGCTATGGAATAATCATAACTGAATTGATATTTATAAATTAACATCATGCTTTAGGAATAATCTAATAGCATAAAATTGAATAATCATATCAAAATTTGCTTTTAACAATATTAAGTCAAAGTTTATTGATAATTGGATACCAAGCATGCATAATGAATAGTAATTTGAACGATAAAATTGTTCAACACTAGAATATTAGAATATAGTGATTTGCATGCTAAATAGCAAGTAACATATTAAAGAAACTTGCTCAATCCTAAATATACGATTTAGAATGCTTGCATCCTTACGAACAATTAGATACAAGAGCTTTCTCAAAAATAAAACATCTAGCTCTACGAAAATGTAGAGTTAGCCACTTGTGTAATTGCAATTGAATTAAAAACAATAATGTACTCAACGAAATTAAACTCGCACAATGAAGTTTTTGAGTTAGAGAACTTGCCTTTAGCACAAGCTAACCCTTACCACTTGAATCTCAATACCCTATATATATGTCATCATGACATAATTAGTCATTACCAACCTTTATATCTATATAAACAACTACATACATCATGTAGGTTAAATTACCAATTTAGATAATCAAACTATGTTACTACTAGTTAACCCTTGATAACATGCTCATTCATAGTTTAATACTACTGAAATCATCATTTAACACTCCTATTATTAACACATAACATTTATTTTTGAAATTTGTGTAATAAACTAAAACTGTCCGACCATTACGCTTTAACTTTCATTTTCTGCCACATACATCTTACATCATGGTTGGCCTTTGCCATGAGTCATATAGCAACGATTAACGATTAAGTGACATAAGGCGTAAATGACTGTACTGCTGAAACTAACATTTGTTGGTAGTCTTCTGCGCGAAACTCAGTCGGCGACCAAGCTCGGCAACAACATGAACAAAAAGCCAAATTGGCCTACAAACTCCAATCTAACAAGCTAATTAACAAGTAATTCATACAAAGACTTCATGTAAACATATTGTAAAGACTCCTAACATGATTCTACCCATAAAATAACATAAACATCAAATTTACAACACCCAATTAAAATGTTTTTGGCAAAAACTCCATTTTTGACATTTTTATTGAAAATCAACACTGTGATTTTGTTTTTCAATCAAAATATTAAATTCAAAATACCATAGTTATGATTATACATACTCTATCAAATTCAATAGTCAATTTATCAATTTAACAACTAATCAACCTTAATTTCATTTTAAACTAAGCCATACTCATATATTTTCATACAAACACTGTAATATGGTTTTCTTCGCAAATTACATACATACATGACTTAACTTCTCTATAATCATATATAAACTCATGAAACAACCTTTTACAAACAATTATCATACAAAGTTATATATATATATATATACATCAACAATTTATCTTTTTAAAATTATTTTACAGAGACTTTTTGGAAGAGGAAAACTAAACTTTAAAATAAACTAAGAGGATTAATATCCTACCTTTGATTTAAGAAGATGATGGCTATCCTTTTGATTATCAAGCTTCTTTTCCCTAATTCTTTTCTCAAAAACCTGTTAGAAATCACTCACTTTCTCTCTAGAGTTTTCTCAATTTTCTCTGTATTCTTCTTCTTTTCTCCCTTTTCTTCAACTGAGTCTTTCTTTTCTCTTCTAACATACGTAGAATAATGTAATGTATATAGTAATAATATATATTAATGATATAATATAAATATAGATATAACTTATATCAGTTATGTTTTATTTGAAAATCAAAAGCCATAAGGCTTGTTTGGCTAACCACTAAAATATAATCAATTAATCATTATGCCTTGTTTGGAAAAACACAATTAGAATAAAGACTTAATAGACATTAGGCCTTGTTTGGCAAAAACTGAATTAAACTCCTTTAATTTATTTTAATAACTCCTTTATAGCAATGTTATTTGTCACACTTCTAATAAATTAAATAATCAATTTAATCAATTCAAATGCTAATCTATTAAATTACTTTAACACATAAATCATTCCCACATAATTATAATTTTCTTTATAATTATAAATTTATTTAACCAACTAACAACTTATTTTAATTACAAATTCTAATTAAAATATTATAATTCATTTAATCATTATTAGCTCTCTAACTTAATTATTAAATTAAATTAGTATATACTCTCATAACAATTAATTTTCTTAGCTCCTTAATTATTTATTCAACAAATTATTAACTAAACCACATCAACTCAAATTGAACAATTATTTATTCAACAATAAACATATCCCTTAAATACTTATATAAATCAATAAATATTTAATATTATAATTTAAAATTCTGGAATGTTACATCATTCCTTCCTTACAAGAATTTTGTCCTCAGAATCACAACTCAAACAATACATTCATTACATTTTCTTCCCTACTTACAAAGATTCTGTCCCCAGAATCGAAGACACAAATTAAACAAATAACTCAGGGTAATCTTTCATCATTTTATCCTCGAGTTCCCACGTAGCTTCTTCAGCATTGTGGTTCCTCCATATCACCTTCACAGAAGGTATCACTTTATTCCTGAGCACTTGTTCTTTCCTGTCGACTATCTGGATAGGAACCTCTTCATAAGACAAATCTTTCTCGAACAGTAACGGTTCGTACTCGATCACGTGTTTGTAGTCGGGGTTATACGGTCGTAACACCAAAATGTGAAAAACATTATGAATGTTTTCCAACTCTGGAGGTAGAGCTACCTCGTAAGCCACTTCTCCCACTCTTCGCAGCACTTCAAAGGGTCCAATAAACCTCAGGCTTAGCTTTCCCTTTTTACCGAAATGAATTTTTCCCTTCCATGGAGAAACTTTTAGGAATACATAACTTCCTACGTCAAATGCACGATCTTGCCTGTGTTGATCAGCATACTTCTTCTGTCGATCTTGAGCTGGTACCAATCTTTTCCTGATGAGTTTGACAACGTCAGCAGTTTGTTGCACTAGTTCCAGTTCTAGCAGTTGACGTTCACCGACTTCATCCTAGCACAGTGGAGTTCTGCACTCTCTGCCATACAATGCCTCGTAAGGTGGCATGCCGATGCGCGCGTGGTAACTGTTGTTGTAAGCAAATTCCACCAACGATAAATGTTCTTCCCAGCTTCCTTTAAAGTCCATGACACATGCTCTTAGCATATCTTCCAATGTCTGAATTGTTTGTTCACTTTGGCCATCTGTTTGTGGATGATAAGCTGTACTCATTCGCAACTGTGTCCCCATGCATTCTTTTAGTCTCTTCCAGAAATTTGACATGAATCGCGGATCTCTATCGGACACAATTGATACTGGCACTCCGTGCCTCAAAACGATCTCTTTAACGTACAATCTTGCCAACTGATCAAGATTGAATCTAATCTTTATTGGTAAAAAGTGTACTGATTTCGTTAGTCTATCCACTATCACCCAAATCGCATCACATCCTCTCTGAGTAGTTAGAAGACCCACCACAAAATCCATCGTGACGTGTTCCCACTTCAATTCCGGTATTTCCAACGGTTGAAGTTATCTGTTGGGTCTTTGATGTTCAGCTTTTACTCTCTGACATGTCAAGCATTTCGCTACGCATTCTGCCACGTCCCTTTTCATATTCGGCCACCAAAAATGTCGGCGCAAATCTTGATACATTTTCATGCTTCCTAGATGAATTGAATATCTTGAGCTATGAGCTTCAGTCAAAATTTCTTCTTTCAGCTCTGGTGTTGCTGGAACCCAGATTCTTCCCTTAAACCGTAGTAGTCCTTTGGTATCGATTTTGTATTTTACATCGCTACGCTCAATTAGATTCTCTTTGATTTTCCCACACTCTTCATCTTGTAGTTGAGCATCCTTCACTTTGTCCACTAAAGTTGGACCAGCTTCTATCTGGAATAGTTGTTCGTCAGATTCTTTTGGAAATAAGATTTCCAACTCCAGCTTTGTCATTCTTTGAAATGAGCTCCTCCTCGAGTTGTTATCGAATCAACTTTTCCTCGACCTTTCCTCGCTTAAAGCATCTCGCAACCACATTCGCTTTTGCATGATGATAAAAGATCTCACAATCGTAATCTTTTATCAATTCCATCCACCTTCTTTGACGCATGTTCAAATCCTTCCGAGTGAAAATATACTTGAGACTTTTTTGTAGTCCGTGTAGATCTCACATTTCTCTCCATAAAGATAGTGTCTCACAACCGCAATAATTCCAAATCATGGTGCCTGGATATCCTTGATTGTCTTGATGCATACTGTGATAACTTTGCCATTCTACATAAGAACACAACCCAACCCTTTGTGTGAGGCATCACTATACACCACAAAATTTCACATATTATCCGGTAATGCCAACACAAAAAGCCACACTTAACTTCTTCTTCAAATCTTGGAAATTCTCTTCACATTTCTCCGTCCAAACGAATTTTACAGCTTTCCTTGTCAAATTTGTTAGCGGAGTGGCTATCTTAGAAAAATCTTGAATAAATCTTCTATAATAACCAACCAGTCCCAAGAAACTCCTCACTTCTGATGGTGTTCTTGGTTGTTCCCAATTGATCACAGCTTCCACTTTTGATGGATCCACTGAAATCCCATCTTTGTCAATCACATAACCCAAAAATTGTACACGATCTATCCAAAATTTGCACTTAGAGAATTTTGCATACAACTTTTTCTTTCTTAGTGTTTCCAATGTCAAACGTAAGTGTTCCACGTCTTCTTCTTGAGTTTTGGAATACACTAGAATGTCGTCGATGAATACCACTATAAACTTGTCTAAGAATGGTTTAAACACCCTATTCATCAAATCCATGAATGCAAAGTGCATTGCATTGGTTAAACCAAAAGACATCACCGTAAACTTCGTAATGTCCATACTGAAGTTCAGATGTCGCTCGTGGTATATCCTCCCTCCTCACTTTCAACTGGTGATACCCACTTCTAAAATCTATTTTCGAAAAGTATTTAGCACCCTTCAACTGGTCAAACAAGTCATCTATTCTTGGCAACGGGTATTTGTTTTTAATAGTGACTTTGTTCAGTTCTCTATAATCAATGCAAAGATGCATCGACCCATCCTTCTTCTTCACGAATAAAATCGGTGCTCCCCACGGCAATACGCTTGGTTAAATATACTTCTTGTCTAGCAATTCTTGCAATTGTATCATCAGTTCCTTCATTTCTACTGGAGCCATTCTGTATGGGGCCTTCAATATCAGTGTTACTCCCGGCGCTAAGTCGATCACGAACTCAATTTCTCTGTCAGGCAGAAGTCCTAACAAATCTTCAGGAAACACGTCTTCGAATTCACTCACTACTGGTATTTCTTCTAGTTTTACATTCTTCTTCTGAGTATCGACTATGTAAGCTAAATAGCCCACACAGCCTTTGTGACGCCACCAAAATAGGTATACATCACCTATTCTGAGTCGCCAAATACGTGGTACAGAATACAAATACAATCTTTACTATACAACAAGACAGCTGTGAGTTTTAATACAAATACTGTCTTCTAGACAATATTCACTCTCAGAATAAGTCCTCATTACATTTATTGTCACACTATTTGACAGAATAGTGACGACTACTAATGCTATCACCTGGTCCATCACTCCGCTCCCCGACTAGTCCTCCTTTCGTTCTCATTTCTGAAGAGAACAATGAAAGTAAAAGGGTGAGCTCAACTAGCCCAAGAGGAAATATTATGACTAAGATAATGCGAATATATTATCGTTAGCCTTCAACAGTGTTAAAAACGATATAATATAACAACCATCAAGTTTAATCTGCAATGTAACAAGCAATCCATTAAAAAAGTCAAGTAGAGAATAAAATCTACTATCTTTTATGATTTAAAAGGGTTTTCATCACTTTTATCGCTAAGACTAAGCTTAATAAATAATCCACATCACTGAATCACCCCTGCACTACGGCCAATGATATTCTTTAGTATCACGACCACAATTATCCATGCATTACAAGCCAAGAATATTTGTGTATTCATTAATGGTCATGATCATGCCAACAACTCTCCATCAATGCACTACGGGCCAATGAGGAATTTTACCACATCATTTGTAACATTACGGTCATGATTATACTGAATAATCCCTGGTCATAATCATACCAAGTCCATCTATGCACACAGGCCACAGATGACTTTCAACATAATATAAATATGAGGATGTTGACAATGATATAAGAATTCAATAAATCAAGTTCAAGAATTATTTTATCCAGGAATCAATAACGTTCAAATTGTCAACATTATACTGCTTTGTAGAGTAAAATTTTAAGAATGCTCAGAAGAATATTTTCATGAAAAGATACTGGATGAAGCGCAAATATCAAGGATATTCCACTAATTTCATGGAGTATAGAAGTCAAAACTTTAACCAACTGAGTATAATAGAGAATGGAATAACAAAAGAAATCACCAAGCATGCGATAGACCGCACAGACAGGTTATTCCAACAGAATAATAAATAACGGAACCAGGTCCGGCGTAAAATGCACAGACAGGATATTCCAACAGAATAATAAAGAGGAGAATCAGTGCAAATAGAAATGCATGCATGTGATATTCCAAAAGAATAATAAATAATGGAACCAGGTTATGCGTAAAGCACAAACAAGATGTTCCAACAAAATGATAAATAATGGAACCAGGTCCGGCATAAACGCACAGACAGGATGTTCCAGCAGAATAATAATGTGACGCCTCCAAAATAGGTATACAACACCCATTCTGAGTCACCAAATACATGGTACATAAAGCAAACTACAACTTCAATAATACAATTTTCGTGCAAAATACGACAACACATACTGTGAGTTTAAATACAAATATTGTCTTCTAGACAATATCCACACTCAAATAAGTCCTCATTACAATTATTCAAACACTATTTTACAAAAATAGTGAGGACTGCTAAAATATCTCTCTAGAACCATCACTCCATACCCCGACTAGATCATGCTATGTTCTCACCTCCTGAGAAGAAAAATGGAACAAAAAGGAAAAGGGTGAGATGAACTAGCCCAGTAAAGAATATTATGACTAAGATAATATACAACAAATTATCATTAGTTTTCAATAGGGAAAAATTTGATAAAATATAATAGACAACAAGTTTTAGATCAACAACTGCAGCGAAAATATCAATCCATTAGAAGAGTCAAGTAGAGAATGAGTTCTACTATCTTCTAAGATTTAAAAGTCCATCATCAATATTTTATCTCTGTAACAACAATCAATATACATCTTTAATCAATATTCATCTTTGCACTACAGGCCAAAGATATTCATTTGTATCACCAGTTGGTCATGTTCATCTCAACACATGTTCATCTTTGCAGTACGGGCCAAAGATATTCATCACTTAATCATTCATCTTAGCACTACAGGCGAAAGATATTCAGTAATATCATCATTTAGGACTGAGGATGATTAAAAATATTTAAAGAAAACGAATCCAGTGAGACAGAAGGACAAATATTAAGGATTAGTATAACAGTTTATCCAAGATCAATAATACTCCATAATAACCAATTTTGAAGCAGAATTCAAAAATAAAGACCAAAACATGGATACAATCAAAGATAGTAACCATAATAGACATCTTGGACAAAAATAAAAAAAATTTATTTTTTGGTGAATAGTGTCGTATACGTGAATAGTGCCGTATATGTGAATAGTAACCCCGACACAAAAAGTTTCAAATTTGATAAAAACGTTCACCAATATTTCGGCATAATGATATTGAAGTAAAGAATATCATTTAAGAAGAAAATAACATCCCTTACGTCAAAATAACCGTACTTCTGACTGAATTTCGGATATAGTGCTGACAAAAACATGTACTGAATAGCAACTCTTAAAGTATCCAAATACTCACAAAAATACGCTCGATAATCTAGAGAGAAAGAAAACTTGTTTCTGGTGTGATTTTCAATTCTAACCTAAGCGTCTATTTATAGGAAAATGCTAGAATGTCATAGTAGACTAAATTAATAAAATATTATTTTTTTCTTTTTTCTCTTACGCAACCTAAGTTGCCAACAAAGACCAGCCACCTTTGAACCAAAAATCAGCAGCCCACATGTTTTCAAATAGGAGTGGGTCCCACCCATAAATTTAATAAAAATCATTTTATTATCCGAAACTTTAGTAATTCATATAAAATAGCTCGTTTATCAGAAAAATATGAATTTTATGTCCATTCTGTGTGAAATCGAATTCTCTACAACTTTGTAGCTTTGAGTTTTTCCAAATTCCAAACATAAAATATCTAAAATCCACAAACGGATGATTTTTAATACCTCCACACCGATAAAATACTGATAAAACATCTCAGCATTAATTCCTTCATTTTTATCCACATAAAAATAAATATATCCATCATTTATATTCAAATAAAATAAATATTTCCTTATCATATAAATTAATAATTAATTATTCACAAATAATATTATAGAATCACAATTATGACAACCAGGTCGTTCCTAGGAAAGAGGGGGCTTCCCAATAAGAATTTCTCCTTACTGGCGCGCAATTAAGTGACCAAACCTCTCCTTGACAGAACTTTCTAGACATTGCCAATAATGCTATCTAATAATATTATTCAAATAATATGAATTATTGATCTGATAATGGGAAATACTGTGCAGTGATAATTATTGAAACAACAATAATATATAATATCAACGCAACAATTATTAAATCAATAAAATAAAATATTGAACAGTAATTACTGTAATAATTATTGAGTAGTGCCTTCTTACGTAAGAATCAATAATTCAACAATACATGCAAAACCGTATTATTCATCAGATTTTAACCACCGGTATTCCAACAAGTGTTAATAATAAGAATAACTACGCTGTTATTCAATTTTGTCATTTTCTTTATCCGACTATTATCCGTTATGGGGCTCCACAAATGGTCAAGCTAGCCGTCGCATTTAATATTCCCCGACAAAAAGAATATTCCATGACCAAACGAATATTCCCCGACAAATGAATATTTTATAACCACTTGCTTATTTTGTAAAATTTGCACATTTCACCCATAATAAGAGAATTATATCAAATTAATACCTAATTCACAATAACAATTAGAGGAAATTCGATTTTATTTATAATAAGTTGGGGTCTTATAAATAAAGAATGGAATAACAGAAGTTCTCTTCATGGATAAGAAAGAAATAATACTCCCTACCTTAGAAAAACTGGATCTTTGGAATAAAGAGTTTAGCGCACTTCTTCTTTCTTTTTCTCTCTATAATTTCTCTCTATAATAATCGCTCTAAAGCTTTTGTGAATTGGTGAGAAATGAAGGAAGAATGAGCTACTATTTATAGGAAAATATAGTTTCAATAATTGCACGTTTTAGAGCTCAAAAAATTACAGTACAATGCCTCCAACTTTTCTTTCATTTTGAATTTAGTCCTGCAAGTATTATCAAACTTGCACCACCTCCCCAAATAGTAAATAATATGAATCAATAGTTCAATCATGTGAATCAATAGTATAATCATGTGAATAATATGAATTACAGTGTAGTACCTCCATTTATACCTCCATTTTTAACTTAGTCATGCAAGTATTATCAATCTTGCACCAAATTCCCTAATAGTAAATAATGTGATTCAATAGTACACACATGTGAACAAATAGTTATATAAGCATGTGAATTAGTAGCAATTAATTGCTCATTTATCCGATAAATTACCCGATTTATCAATATAACCCCTAGACATCAATTATCATCTAATAGATGTCGATTTCCACTAACACTAATAATCCCAACACAATGGAACTATCAAAATTCATTTTTAATCAACACAACTTATTCATCATTAATATTATAACTCACAATATTTAACAACCAGGTCGTTCCGAGGAAAGAGGGGGCTTTCGGATAAGGATTTCTCTTTATTGGCACGCAATTAGGTGACCAAACCTCTCATTGACAGAACTTCTAGACATTGTCAATATGCAAATAATAATATGAATAACTTTGTCATCTCCATTATTGATTTAATAATATAAAATATTATACAAATGATACTGTGACAATAATTGAATCAATAATATGAGAGATATGATGCAACAATTCATCAGTAGTAATAATTGAGTATAACTGAGTGACTTCTCACGTAAGCATCAATAATCAATACCATGTGCTACTATGCAACCACGCCAGACATCTGTACTTTTTAACACCAGGTTGTTTCAACAGTTAACGGTAAAACTTCCACCGTTATTTTCATAAAGTATTTTTGTCGTTTTCTCAATCCGACAATAATTCCGTTGTGAGGGGTCCACCAATGATTGTCTTAGTAGTAATGAATATTCCTGTTAAAAATGAATATTCCCCGACCAATCGAATATTATATAACAACTTGTGAAACTTTGCAAAATTTGTAAATATTACCCACAACTATAACATTATATCAAATCCACACCATAATATTCAAAAATATATTTTGAGAAAATTTAATCTTTATTCAAAAAGTTGGGGTCTTACAGCCTTGACTCAACAATTTCTTGGCCTGCATAATCGTCAGACATTTTATTTGTCTAGGCTACTTCCTACCATAGAATACTACCTTTGACGGAGTCATAAGGTTTACACACTTCTTTTGGCAATCAATTACCGCTCCATATTTGAACAGCCAATCCATTCCTAAAATAACATCAAACTCTCCAAGTCTAATCAGAATCAAATCTACCACAAAGATATTTTCCTTAATGTTCACCCTACAGTTCTTGTATACGAATCTAACAGGGATTACTTCCTTATTCGCAATTTCTATGTTCAAAGGAAAATTCAGTTCTTCACTAGGCAATTCTAACCTCTTAGCAAATTCATCAGATATAAACGAACAAGTAGCACCCGAATAAAATAATACATAAGCATTTATATCATTGATTGGGATAATACCTGACACCACATCTTTTGATTGTATATCATCTTGCACAGTCATGTTGAAGGTTCTGGCTGTGGGTTTGTTTAATGTTGCAGGTCCTGCAATGGCCCATATACCTCCATTGTTACCTCCATTGCTTCTGGTAGTCACTCCATCCTTCTTCTTAGGGTATTCACGAGAAAAGTGATCCTTGGATCCGCACGTGAAGCACACATTCTTCTTTGGTTGAGTGCAATTTGGGGCGATGTGACCCTCCTGGCCATAATTAAAGCAAACTCGTTTCCCCATCAAGCACGCACCCTTGTTAAATTTCCGCATATCGCATATGCTTCAAACTTTTGTTTTGTGGTTACCTCTTTGGTTTTTTTATTTATTTAATGACGAGAATAAGTGTCAAGTAATGTGAACGATAAATGCTAATATATTTATTACTTGAAAAATTAGAAATAATTTTGGAATAATTAATTACCAAAAATTATATTGTTATGGTAATTAATTTTTGTAATTAATTAAAAATGTTTTATTAATTATTAATTTTTTCCATGAAAACATGATTGGAAATAATATATGAAGTGATAATTAGAATTATATAATAAATATTTTATTATATGATTTGTTCGTAATATTTAAGTTAATTATTTTAACTTGATTATTGATGTTGTGTAAGAAAGAGAATTCAGATATGAGATCCAAACCTCGGATTGGGATTGTGATCAAGAGATGAGAATAATAATATTATATTATTGTTATAATAATTTTACAAGACTATAAATATGTATCGTAGATGCAAGTGACAGATAATATCGAGCAATGACTATTAATTAGGTCATAAAGACAAGATCGCGGTCAGTGAAACCCTAATTATTAAACTCGCTTATGAGAAATGACCGAGTGGTGACCGTATATGAAGTTATTGTATAAGATGCTCAGAATTAGAAGAAAACCCAATTATCGTTTGATGTCGATAATTAGACAAACCCTAATTATTACAACCCTAATCCATACCATGAAGTTAGAGATCGTAATGATTGTGTTAGAACATACACGTATAATTAGAGAACCCTAATGGTCAATTAGAAACCCTAATTGATGGCGCTAAGAAACCCTAATTATAGAACCCTAATTTTTCAATCGAAAACCCTAATTTTAAATTACCGTTTTAATTACGATGTTAATGTACATGTGTTTTAATTTACCAAAGATAGAAAGTAATTGGTAAATGATAAGAATTACCATCTAGTGATTAAATACTACATTTAATTGCTATGTACAAGAATGCCCTTGAAACTATATGCTAAATTACCAAAATACCCTTTTGGGTTTATTAATGTATTATTAGTTGCATTATTGGTGGAATCTTACAAAATCTGCCACCTACCATATTCTAGAACTTACTTATGGCACTATAACATTACCCATCAATAATCACCACTACATTATCAGATCAATCAATTATATGATTTAAAGAGAGAAAGAAAATGTATTATTTGCACATTTTCTCATATCACTCATCCTAGACCATCTCTCTCTAAAAGCTACGAAATTAGCTTGCTAGATCACCTATAATCAAAGCCCAAACATCACAACAACAAATCATAAGCCAAAATCGTAAAATCAAAGCTAGAAAAGTATATAAACTCTAGCTTGATTTTTCTCAAACTTTTTGGTGTTAGATGTTATGTTTAAATGTTAAAACATGTTGATTATAGTGTCTAAGGATGATCCGGGATGCTAGATGTTGATTCCATAACATTTAGAAGCTCGGATTTGAAGATTCCAAAAATCTGAAAATTTCATTTCGTGATTTTTCACCAAATGTCGAGGCCATAACTCTTTTGCTCGATCATGAGTTTTGTTGTTTAAAAGTTGTTATGTGTAGCCCGATATGTTGTTTTTAAGCTCCAAAAGGAATAAGGTCCATATCTAGTGTGGATCAAAAGTTATTGATGGTCAAAGTGCATCGACCGATCATGAAACCGATTCTCGAAAACCCGTAAAAAGTTCTAAGTGTCCGTAAAATATTTTTTAAGCAAATGTCCCACTTTGTAGATCTCAAGATGTTTGGAGTTTTCATGTTATGAAAGTTGATATGTGTATTCTCGTATAGGGTCTTTAATCTCCAAAAAGAATCAGTCCATATCTCATTGTTGATCAAAAGTTATTTAAGGTCAAAGTGGGTAGACCAAGATTGATCGAAAAATTTTCAAGCAAAATTGTAATTTTCTAAGTGTTGATTTTTCCGACAAGGTTTGACCTTACTTTAGTCGCTTGATTTCTTGTTTTTATGATAGTGTTAAGTAATAGATCCGTAGTCCCGCATGTAGTCTACAACTTGAAACTTATATATCACACAAACAATACACATATTATTAAGTTATAAGGACCCAAAGTAGAGATCTCTCGATCGTTTCTTCAAATGAAGAACAAATTGTTGTCGACTTTTTGATGGCTAATAACTCTTAGATCCGATGTTGTTTAGTCATGATGTTTGTTGGTAAGTGTAGTATTACATGAGTACTACAAGATCCAAGTATTAGATTGCCTAAAACGTAATGGATCGAGAATTATTCATGGTCAAACTAGTACCTTGAAATCAAGCTTTGCTGTTGTTCTTGAGACTCAAGAACACCTAAGGCGATTAGATTTTCACAAAGCCTTTTAGCTTACGGATTCTATTTATTTTAATTTCAATTTCCAAAATGATTTAAAAATTAGAAAAATTAGATTTTAATTATTAAAATACTTATTAAATTCTCAAAAATTATTTTAAATTCCAAAAATAATATTTAATTATTTTGAGTATATTTCATAAATATTTAATATTTTTGAATATAAAGGTATTTATTTATTTAATTATAATATTAAATAAATGATTTAAAATAGTTTTAATTCATGAAAAATCATGAAAAATTATTTTATGGTATAAGAAAATATTTTAAGTTATTTCCCATGACTTTTAATATTTTGTGATGAATTTCATTAATTAATTAATATTAATGATATTAAAGTTATTTAATGATAATATTAAATAATTTAGTTTAAAAATGATTTTAATATTATAAAAATCATTTTAAATGAAATTAAGGTATTTAAAAATATTTTAAGTTATAAAATATAACTTTTAATATTTAAAGGATAATTTCATTAATAATTTAATATTAATGATATTAAGATAATATTAATGATATTTAGTTATTTAATAATTATTATTAAATAAATAGTTTAAAATGGTTTTATTTATTTAAAATCATTTAAAGAGGATATTAAGGATTTAAAAATATCTTAAGTTATAATTAATGACTTTTAATATTTGATAAATAGTACATTAATATTTAAATATTAATGGTAATTATTTAAAATGATTTTAATTATTTTAAAAATCATTTAAGGGTAATATAAATGTTTTAAAAATAGTTTGAGTTATTATAAATAACTTTTATATTTTGGCAATGGTTTCATTAATAGTTTAATATAAATTAATTATTAATGATAATGGAATTGTTTAATGTTTAAATCATTTAATTATGATTCCGATGTTCGAAAGTTATAAATTTACCAAACTAGTCCGATTTGAGAACCGATTATGAAGTTCTCAATTTGAAGAAGAACACCTATAGTAATAGCTTATATCACTATAAGCCCGTTAGTGATGATTTGAATTATTTTAAATTTTTCAATTTCGAAAATTTCAAAATGATTAAAAATAAAATGTCCGATATTTACGATGTCAAGTGCGTAATAAGAGTCTTAGACTCAAGAATTACCCGATAAAGTCAGCTTAAGACGCCGACAAATGTCGAATCTTATAAAAAAGAAAGAAAAGGCTATCAGAAAATATGGATGAGATATTTGAAAAATGTATAAAAATATTTCAAATACGTAATATGAACTAAAAGTATGATCACCGCGATTATGTGATGACGTGATTAGACTATGTATCGATCGTAATAGATAAAGATTACGTGTGTTATGATATATTGTTCTAATCGAACGAATGATCCGATTATCGATAGGTTGTGATAAAGAGATAAAACCTAAGTCGAGATTTGTAATCAAAGAATCAAAAGTATCTTACCTTTGCATTTCTTTTACGCAATGGACATGAGTAAGAAGTTTCGTAATTATTCTATTCCCCGCATGCATTATGTACGCTTTGATTATCAACATGTTAACTCGTATATATATTCTGTTAAGTTGATTTCTAAATGGTTATACAAGTGTCCCCACTTGATAATCATGGCATTTATTCATATGTTGATACACTTTTGTCAATTACCCGTATATATATATGTATGAATTACATATTATTGTTGAGCAAGATTAAAACCTTCTGGTTTGGAACTGTGCATGTATGAACATCCCTATATGGGAAGATTTTTGCGCCAAGGCGATATAGAGTGAGCGATGAATTTCGCTCAAGTTATGTAGTATCGATCAATAGTGGTACAATCTGGTCGATCACCCTCCGCGTCTGTAAGTTATGACGGCTTATGGATGGATTTCTCGCTAAACCTTTTCAAAATGAAAAGAATGTTCATAGATGTTTCTTAAACCCTATTCATGGGTGGAGCCTAATTTCAAGAAATTGAAAGAGAGTTGTTATGTGAATTTTTATCAAGATGTATTACTTCACAACTTTCGATTCATTGTAGAAGTGTTATGTAAAGAGAATACTTATATTCTTTCAAATTTTATATATATAATTGCTATTACTTGTGGGCACTCAAATGCTCATCCTTGCTTAAATTAAATGTTTTCAGCTTATGTATGAACAACCTGAAGGCTCGTGCACGTAACAAGGGAAAGGAAAGTCGTTCGAATGAGTTTATATTATGAGTTAATGGTTATAGTTAGTAAGACAATGGAATCTATTGTCGATATTGTAAGGAATGTATTTGAAGGTCACGCACTGGGAAGTAAACTTTGATGTATGTAAATTAAGTTCAATGTATTATTATTTAGTATTATTCAAATTTTAAAGAAATGGTATCGTGGAGAACCGAAGTTCGGCCAGCAAGTACCCGATTTGGGGTCGCCACAAAGTTGGTATCAAAGTCAGAGGTTATAAACGTTAGAATGCGAAACCTAGGTTATAACCTTAGTAGAATGGAGGACAAAAGTTAAGATAGATATTCAAAGGACCAAGAGACGGCAGTACTCGTGAGAAGTTATAGGATATGATGAGTCAAGAGATCCATCAAGTTTTAGTTGTACTAAATAAAATATTCCTTCATTTTATCGATGAATATATTTTATTTCTGACTAATGTTGTCTCGATTATTGTGGTCATAGGATGAATGACGAAAGTCAAGAAAGTAATTCCTCGACCCAAGAGACGATGGACTCTAGCGAGGAGTACATGATGAAGGAGATGATAAGAGATTTGTTAGTTAGAAATGATGACTTAAAGGTTAGAGCCGAGCAAGTTTTGAGGCACAAAATCAGATTTCCGCATTTCTAACAAAGAAGACAAGGACGCCGCCACCCAACACGTATGGAGTTAGCCGAAGTTACGAGGGAGGTTGGAGCAGAGAGAGATACAGATAGATAAATTGAAGGTTGAGATAGAAGCCAAAGACACCAAGATATATACCTTGAGCAGTGCTTTAGACATCACCTTTATGCGATTCGATGCGAAGTGGATGGAGCCGCTTTTCTACAGAGAGAGATAAGCGCTGATGAGAATTGAATAAATTTATCGTCAAACAAAATAAGAGACAACGATATAAAACTCTTGATTGTCGTGTATATATATACTATATGCTAATCTGTGGTAACTTATGTATGTAGATGTCCGTGAGAAAGATATATGGAATAAGAAGGATCGATCCATACCCCGAAGCTAATATCGAGGCCAACAAATTTAAATAAGCTCACCAGAACCCAAATCGATGAGGTGGCTATCGTGGAAAACGAGCATCGCATCCGTAAATGGTGGATTTGACAGATAGTGATTCAGACACTAAAGTTGAAGCCGCCAAGCATCAACGAGGTGCAGATCCGGAGAACAAGGTTTCTATACCGAAAAGGTCAGGGGAGATAGAGACGTTGCTTAATATTCAATCAAGGCCAAGCATTGCTAGAAACAATGGAAGAGCAGGATAAGCTCAAAATCAAAATCGACCAGATGGGAGCCTCAAGCAACACATCGTGTTCAACTCCGAGAGGTAAGGGAAAAAAGAAAGGTAGAAGATCCCGACTTAGGAAAACCTCGATAAGAAGAAAGGAAGAAGATATGTTATATTTGCGGTAGTGAGGGACATACCTCTCCTCGCTGCCCAACTATAAGAAAGGTGGATGTTTTAATTGTGGGATGGAAGGACATCGATCGAATGAATGTCCGAGAAAAAGGCTTTGGTAAATAAGTGGTATGGGTTATGTTGTGTTTATGTAATGTGTGTGATAAGTAATGAACTATTTTCAACTTTTATGTTGGTCAAGATTTTAAATCCCACTTTTTGTAGTCACAAAGGGATAAATCGCTGATTAAAACAAAGATGTGCTATGTAAATATTCGATAAATGAATATGAATCTAAGTTTGAGAAATGAAACGAAGTTTAATACATTAATCTTATGCAATAAGGTTTAAAATGTAAGAGTATAATTTATGGTTTTATTTAACTAGATAATGCCGCCAAGACGCCAAACTCAAAACCAAAGGGTAGAAGAATCTACTAATGCCGAGAACGACAAATTAATCGATGCAAAACTTTGCAAACATGGTAGCTCAAAGCTATGCATCGTGGAATACCAAATTGCAGGAAACCAAATGCACAATCGCTTGGCAAATTTCAAAGACTTCAAAGTCGAGGACCACCAAAGTTCAGAGGATCACCGACCCTATAGAAGCCTGCATATGGGTGAACGAAAATAGAAAAGGCGCTCATAATTACTAGAGAGATGAGGGGCAAAAGACCGCTTTTGCCACTTATATGATGAAAGGGAAGCTAACTTTTGTGGGAGGCAAATAAAACTCTGGCAAAGGTGAGAAGAAGAAATTACTTGGGATAGATTTAAGAATTTATTTTTCAAAAACTACCTCTCTCATAAGTATGCAATCTAGAATGGAGGTAAAATTCCGGAGTTAAAACAGAGAATATGATCACATGAGTATGCCGCAAAGTTTAATGAGTTGGCTAGGTTTGCTCCACATCAAGTGAGCACAGAAGCTAGAAAGGCAAGAAGATTTGAGCTGGGCTTAAAACCCTGGCTCTATAATAAGGTGTCAGTACTGCAAATCAATACTTTTGCAGCACTCATGGAAAAGGCTATCATAGCTGAACAGGGGAGTGAGGCCATGAGCCTCTACCACAAGGAGAAGAAGAACAAAAGCAAGTCAGGAGGAGCAATGAAGATGGAAAGTAGTAGCGAGAATAGGGGTGAGAAGAGAATGAGGAATTTTTCAGGAATGTTCAAGTGAAACAGAAGGTACAAAGAAGACGAAAGTGCAAAGGCAAGAATCATGGAAAGAATCACTCATGAGTGTCTAAAGGGTAAGTTCGTGTGCTATAAGTGCGCAAGAGGGTCATATCTCTCCCAACCGCCCCAACTCAAGGAAGATCAAGGATGCTTCATATGCGATCGACCGAGCATCGTGTGAGGAACCGCCCAAAGAGGGGAATGGAGGCAGAAACGTAACCACAGGAGAAGCAAAGTGAGACGTTAGCAATTTCAGACCAAACTCAACCAAGACTCCCAACGAAAGCAACTCCGAGGGTCTACAACATAGATAACGGTCCAAGATACAAGTGGCAATGGAAATGTAACTCAAAAGTAAATCACTTATATATCTTATATGTTTTCCTAAATCATATATATATATATATAGATGATTTTATAAAGAAATTTTGAGTTCTTTTAGAAATCAAATTTCTGCCTAATCAGAGTGTTGTGAAGAATAATTAAAGATCAGTTCGATCAAGTATGATCGAGGTCTACGTGCAAAGATTATATGTGCTATGAACCCTTATGCTTATAAGTTTTAAAGCGGTGATTCCGGGGACAGAATCCGTATAAGGGAGGGTGAATGTAATAACCCGAGATTTTCTATATAAAATAAATAAGAAATTTTGCATATAAATTTTTTTTTTATTTAATGACGAGAATAAGTGTCAAGTAATGTGAACGATAAATGCAATATATATTTATTACTTGAAAAATTAGAAATACTTTTGGAATAATTAATTACCACAAATTATATTGTTATGGTAATTAATTCTGTAGTTTAAAATGTTTTTATTAATTATTTTCCATGAAAACATGATTGGAAATAATATATGAAGTGATAATTAGAATTATATAATAAATATTTTATTATATGATTTGTTCGTAATATTTAAGTTAATTATTTTAACTTGATTATTGATGTTGTAAAGAAAGAGAATTCGTATATGAGATCCAAACCTCGGATTGGGATTGTGATCAAGAGATGAGAATAATAATATTATATTATTGTTATAATAATTTTACAAAGACTATAAATATGTACCGTATGTAAGTGATGATAATAATATTGAGCAATGACTATTGAATTAGGTCATAAAGACAAGATCGCGTCAGAAACCCTAATTATTAAACTCGCTTATGAGAAATGACCGAGTGGTGACCGTGTATATGAAGTTATTGTATATAAGATGCTCAGAATTAGAAGAAAACCCTAATTATCATTGTATGTCGATAATTAGACAAACCCTAATTATTACAACCCTAATCTACCAAGTTAGAGATCGTAATGACCGTGTTAGAACATACACGTATAATTAGAGAACCCTAATGGTCAATTAGAAACCCTAATTGATGGCGCTAAGAAACCCTAATTATAGAACCCTAATTTTTCAATCGAAAACCCTAATTTTAAATTACCGTTTAATTACGATGTTAATGTACATGTGTTTTAATTTACCAAAGATAGAAAGTAATTGGTAAATGATAAGAATTACCATCTAGTGATTAAATACTATATTTAATTGCTATGTACAAGAATGCCCTTGAAACTATATGCGAAATTACCAAAATACCCTTTTTGATTTATTAGTGTATTATTAGTTGCATTATTGGTGGAATCTTACAAAATCTGGCACCTACCATATTCTAGAACTTACTTATGGCACTATAACATTACCCATCAATAATCACCACTACATTATCAGATCAATCAATTATATGATTTAAAGAGAGAAAGAAAGTGTATTATTTGCACATTTTCTCATATCACTCATCCTAGACCATCTCTCTCTAAAAGCTACGAAATTAGCTTGCTAGATCACCTATAATCAAAGCCCAAACCATCACAACAACAAATCATAAGTTAAAATCGTAAAATCAAAGCTTAGAAAAAGGTATAAACTCTAAATTTTGATTTTTCTCAAACTTTTGGTGTTAGATGTTATGTTTAAATGTTAAAACATGTTGATTATAGTGTCTAAGGATGATCTCGGGATGCTAGATGTTGATTCCATAACATTTAGAAGCTCGATTTGAAGATTCCAAAAATCTGAAAATTTCATTTCGTGATTTTTTCACCAAATGTCGAGGCCATAACTCTTTGCTCGATCATGAGTTTTGTTGTTTAAAAGTTGTTATGTGTAGCCCGATATGTTGTTTTTAAGCTCCAAAAGGAATAAGGTCCATATCTAGTGTGGATCAAAAGTTATTGATGGTCAAAGTGCATCGACCGATCATGAAACCGATTCTCGAAAACCCGTAAAAAGTTCTAAGTGTCCGTAAAATATTTTTAAGCAAATGTCCTACCTTTGTAGATCTCAAGATGTTTGGAGTTTTCATGTTATGAAAGTTGATATGTGTATTCGGTATGGGGTCTTTAATCTCCAAAAGAATCAGTCCATATCTGTCAGGATCAAAAGTTATTTAAGGTCAAAGTGGGTAGACTCTAAGATTGACCGAAAAATTTCTCGGGCAAATTTCTGTAATTTTCTAAGTGTTGATTTTTCCGACAAGGTTTGACCTTACTTTAGTCGCTTTGATTTCTTGTTTTTATGATAGTGTTAAGTAATAGATCCAGTAGTCCCGCATGTAGTCTACAACCTCGAAACTTATATATCACACAAAAACAATACACAGATTACAAGTTATAAGGACCCAAAGTAGATATCTCGATCGTTTTTCACAAATGAAGAACAAAGATTGTCGACGATTTTTTGATGGCTAATAACTCTTAGATCCGATGTTGTTTAGTCATGATGTTTGTTGGTAAGTGTAGTATTACATGAGTACTACAAGATCCAAGTATTAGATTGCCCGTAAACGAATGGATCGAGAATTATTCACGGTCAAACTAGCACTCTTTGAATCAAGCTCGCTTTTTTCGTTGTTCTTGAGACTCAAGAACACCTAAGGCGATAGATTGCCGCTAAAGCCTTTAGCTGACGGATTCTATTTATTTTTAATTTCGTAATTTCAAAATGATTTAAAAATTAGAAAAATTAGATTTTAATTATTAAAAATACTTATTAAATTTCAAAAATTATTTTAAATTCCAAAAATAATATTTAATTATTTTGAGTATATTTCATAAATATTTAATATTTTTGAATATAAAGGTATTTATTTATTTAATTATAATATTAAATAAATGATTTAAAAATAGTTTTAATTCATGAAAAATCATGAAAAATTATTTTATGGTATAAGAAAATATTTTAAGTTATTTCCCATGACTTTTAATATTTTGTGATGAATTTCATTAATTAATTAATATTAATGATATTAAAGTTATTTAATGATAATATTAAATAATTTAGTTTAAAAATGATTTTAATATTATAAAAATCATTTTAAATGAAATTAAGGTATTTAAAAATATTTTAAGTTATAAAATATAACTTTTAATATTTAAAGGATAATTTCATTAATAATTTAATATTAATGATATTAAGATAATATTAATGATATTTAGTTATTTAATAATTATTATTAAATAAATAGTTTAAAATGGTTTTATTTATTTAAAAATCATTTAAAGAGGATATTAAGGATTTAAAAATATTTTAAGTTATAATTAATGACTTTTAATATTTGATAAATAGTACATTAATATTTAAATATTAATGGTAATTATTTAAAATGATTTTAATTATTTTAAAAATCATTTAAGGGTAATATAAATGTTTTAAAATAGTTTGAGTTATTATAAATAACTTTTATATTTTGGCAATGGTTTCATTAATAGTTTAATATAAATTAATTATTAATGATAATGGAATTGTTTAATGTTTAAATCATTTAATTATGATTCCGATGTTCGAAAGTTATAAATTTACCAAACTAGTCAATTTTGAGAACCGATTATGAAGTTCTCAATTTGAAGAAGAACACCTATAGTAATTTATATATCACTATAAGCCCGTTAGTGATGATTTGAATTATTTTAAATTTTCAATTTTCGAAAATTTCAAAATGATTAAAAATAAAATGTCCGATATTTACAGTATGTCAAGTACGTAATAAGAGTCTTAGACTCAAGAATTACCCGATAAAGTCAGCTTTCAGACGCCGACAAATGTCGACCTTATAAAAAAAAAGAAAAGGCTACCAGAAAAATATGGATGAGATATTTGAAAATGTATAAAAATATTTCAAATACGTATTATGAACTAAAAGTATGATCACCGCGATTATGTGATGACGTGATTAGACTACGTACGAATCGTAATAGATAAAGATTACGTGTTATGATATATTGTTCTAATCGAACTAATGATCCGATTATCGATAGTCAGTGATAAAGAGATAAAACCTAAGTTGAGATTTGTAATCAAAGAAATCAAAAAGTATCTTACCTTTGCATTTCCTTTATGCAATGGACATGAGTAAGAAGTTTCGTAATTATTCTATTCCCGCATGCATTATGTACGCTTTGATTATCAACATGTTAACTCGTATATATATATCTCTAAAGTTGATTTCTAAATGGTTATACAAGTGTCCCCACTTGGATAATCATGGCATTTATTCACATGTTGATACACTTTTTGTCAATTACCCGATATATATATATATATATATATATATATATTGAATTACATATTATTGTTGAGCAAGATTAAAACCTTCTGTTTGGAACTGTGCATGTATGAACATCCCTATATGGAAGATTTTTTGCGCCAAGGCGATAGAGAGTGAAATGATGAATTTCGCTCAAGTTATGTAGTATTGATCAATACAGGTACAATCTGGCCGATCACCCTCCGCGTCTGTAAAGTTATGACTTTTGCTTATGGATGGATTTCTCGCTAAACCTTTTCAAAATGAAAAGAATGTTCATAGTATGTTTCTTAAACCCTATTCATGGGTGGAGCCTAATTTCAAGAAATTGAAAGAGAGTTGTTATGTGAATTTTTATCAAGACAGATTACTTCACAACTTTCGATTCATTGTAGTAAGTGTTATGTAAAGAGAATACTTATATTCTTTCATATTCTTTATAATTATATATATATAATTGCTATTACTTTTTCGTTGGGCACTCAAATGCTCATCCTCGCTTAAATTAAATGTTTTCAAGCATGTATTGTAAGCAACCTCAAGGCTCACAGTGCACCTAACAAGGGAAAAGGAAAGTCGTTCGAATGAGTTTATATTATGAGTTAATGGTTATAGTTAGTAAGACAATGGAATCTATTGTTATTATTCACATTGTAAGGAATGTATTTGAAGGTCACGCACTGGGAAAAGTAAACTTTTATGTATGTAAATTAAGTTCGAATGTATTATTATTTATAATATTATTCATTCAATTTAAAGAAATGGTATCGGAGAACCCTTTGTTGTTTTTCTCTCCTTGATCTATACTATTTTCTCCTCGATATTTGTCGATCGCTCTTCACGATGCTAGATCTCGCCGCCTCTTTGTGTCATTGCGCTTGTTATTCACCCACTATCTCTTGCAACTCCTCAATCAGATCCTCAAGTTCCACGTTACTTGGTCAGAGACTTCATCGTCATATACTGACACAACCATCGAGGTTAATGGAGTCTCCTCCTTCTCGTCCTCGTCATCCTCATCCTCCTGTGGCAACTCAATGGGATTCTCCTCATCTGTTTCCACGTCATCATCCTCATCTTCAACTACCGTGACCAACTGGGTCGACTCCAGAAAGCGAAGAGTTGTTCCCAAATCGCTCAATGTCGCGAGGCTCCTCCTCTATAGGCATTTGAGGTCCCTCCTCCCTAGCTTTGACCGGGATTCTCCGATGTGAGTCATCCCGATAACAAAGTTTTAAAGTTTTAATTATTAATCATTACTACTCGACACTCACGAGTACATGACTATAAACACATAACCACGTAAGTGTTTTATTACTTCTTCCTTAAAACTCGATAAGAGTTATCTCCACTATTTTTTTCAAAGGTTACTTCTTAAGGCTTTTCCCCACCTAAGGTTCATAACCTAAAGATTTGAAACCAACCTATGACACACCCAAATTCTGGTACTTCATTTCCTCAAGATTTGGTGTTCACTTAATCAAAACATTCATTTCTAACTACCCAATCATAATAAAATTGAATAATAAAAACCTGCCCATACAGGATTAAACTTAAATAAAAATCTCCCAGGTTATCTAACCTTAATTACAATCATTCAAATGCGGAAATTAAGTTATTACATCATTCAAAAGTCTATAACGATAAAATAAAATTACAAGTCTTCATCACTTGTACATTTTTCCCTTTCCTTTGCTAGTAGTAGGTTCATTGACCTTCTCAACCTTAGCTGTAATAAGTATTTAATATGCAAGAGTGAGCAAACAAGGCTCACTTGAAATAAGAATGAATAACTTTACAACATTACAACATTTGCCAGAAATAAGCTCAATAGAACTGAATGATAGTTCTATTAACATTTTTAAATATACTACTGAGGGTCTATTAACCATGAATCATGTCCACAATTATAAGTAATCTTTCAACTTTAACTTTAATAGTCAGAAGACTATAAGGACTCCACGTACTTAGGGGGATCAACCCTTCGTATAATGTATTGTGCACAACCATTTCAACGCTAAGCGTAAACCTATAATAAAAGAGTTGTTCATCTCAGTATTTAGAATACAAGTCCGCACTAAAGTAAGTTTGGTTTGGACACATTACAGGGTAATTTAGAATTCAACGGTCATCAACTAAGGATTAGTTGAATACAAAAGAAATAAATGTATGCTATGGAATAATCATAACTGAATTGATATTTGTAAATTAACATCATGCTTTAGGAATACTCTAATAGCATAAACATTGAATAATCATATCATAATTTGCTTTGAACAATATTAAGTCAAAGTTTATTAAGAATTGAATACCAATCATGCATAATGAATAGTAATTTGAACGATAAAGTTTTTCAACACTAGAATATTAGAATATAGTGATTTGCATGCTAAATAACAAGTAACATATTAAAGAAACTTGCTCAATCCTAAATATACGAATTAGAATTCTTGCATCCTTATGAACAATTAGATACAAGAGCTTTCTCAAAAATAAACCATCTAGCTCTACGAAAATGTAGAGTTAACCACTTGTGTAATTGCAATTGAATTAAAAACAATAATGTACTCAACATAATTAAACTCGCAAAATGAAGTTTTTGAATTAGAGAACTTGCCTTTAGCACAAGCTAACCCTTACCACTTGAATCTCAATACCCTATATATATGTCATCATGACATAATTAGTCATTACCTCATTTGGTTAAATTACCAATTCACATAATTAAATTATGTTAATACTAGTTAACCCTTGATAACATGTTCATTCATAGTTTAATACTACTGAAATCATCATTTAACCGTCCTATTATTAACACATAACATTTTTTTTCAAAATTTGTGTAATAAACTAAAACTGCTCGCACCATTCTCGCTAACTCATTATTGTGGCGCCACAGTTTACTGCATGTGGTTGGCGTCATGCGGATTGAGTGGGCATTGTGGCGTAAAACTAACATCATTGGTCAGTGCTGCGCCAAACCTCAATTTGACGACCAAACTCTAAGAACAAAGATGAACAAAAAGCCAAATTGGCCTACAAGCTCCAATCTAACAAGCTAATTAACAAGTAATTCATATAGAGACTTCATGTAAACATATTGTAAAGACTCCTAACATGATTCTACCCATAAAATAACATAAACATCAAATTTACAACACCCAATTTCAATGTTTTTGGCAAAAACTCCATTTTTAACATTTTTATTGAAAATCAACACTGTGATTTTGTTTTTCAATCAAAACAATAAATTCAAAATACCATAGTTATGATTATACATACTCTATCAAATTCAATAGTCAATTTATCAATTTAACAACTAATCAACCTTAATTTCATTTAAAACTAAGCCATACTCATATATTTTCATATAAACACTGTAATATGGTTTTCTTCACAAATTACATACATACATGACTTAACTTCTCTATAATCATATATAAACTCATGAAACAACCTTTTACAAACAATTATCATATAAAGTTATATATATATATATATATATATATATATATATATCAACATTATTTTACAGAGACTTTTTGGAAGAGGAAAACTAAACTTTAAAATAAACTAAGAGGATTAATATCCTACCTTTGATTTAAGAAGATGATGGCTATCCTTTTGATTATCAAGCTTCTTTTCCCCAATTCCTTTCTCAAAAACCTGTTAGAAATCACTCACTTTCTCTCTAGAGTTTTCTCACTTTTATCTGTATTCTTCTTCTTTTCTCTCTTTTCTTCAACTGAGTCTGTCTTTTCTCTTCTAATATACGTAGAATAATATAACGTATATAGTAATAATATATATTAATGATATAATATAAATATAGATATAATTTATATCAGTTATGTTTTATTTGAAAATCAAAAGCCATAAGGCTTGTTTGGCTAACCACTAAAATATAATCAATTAATCCTTATGTCTTGTTTGGAAACACACAATTAGAATAAAGACTTAATAGACATTAGGCCTTGTTTGGCAAAAACTGAATTAAACTCTTTTAATTTATTTTAATAACTCCTTTATAGCAATGTTATTTGTCACACTTCTTATAAATTAAATAATCAATTTAATCAATTCAAATGCTAATCTATTAAATTACTTTAACACATAAATCATTCCCACATAATTATATTTTTCTTTATAATTATAAATTTATTTAACTAACTAACACCTTATTTTAATTATAAATTCTAATTAAAATATTATAATTCATTTAATAATTATTAGCTCTCTAACTTAATTATTAAATTAAATTAGTATATAATCTCATAACAATTAATTTTCTTAGCTCCTTAATTATTTATTCAACAAATAATTAACTAAACCACATCAACTCAAATTGAACAATTATTTATTCAACAATAAACATATCCCTTAAATACTTATATAAATTAATAAATATTTAATATTATAATTTAAAATTCTGGAATGTTAAAATTGCGATTCTGTAATATTATTTGTGAATAATTAATTATTGAGTTATATGATAAGAAAATATTTATTTTATGCGGTTATAAACGATGGATATATTTATTTTATGTGGTTATAAATGAAGGAATTAATGCTGATGTATTTTATCAGTATTTTGTCGGAATGGAGGTATTAAAAATCATCCGTTTATGGATTTCAGATATTTTCTGTTTAGAATTTGGAAAAACTCAAAGCTACAAAGTTGTAGAGAATTCGATTTCGTGTGGAATGGACATATAATTCGTATTATTCTGATAAACATGCTATTTTCTATGAATTACTGAAGTTTCGGAAAATAAAATAATTTTTATTAAAATTGGGTGGGACCCACTTTTGATTTTCTAAAACATGTGGGTTGCTGAAATTTTTTCAGAATTGCCATGCTAGTGGTTGGTCTTGCTTGGTGCGTAAAATTGATTTTAAAAATAATAATATTTTATTATTTTAGTCTCATTTGGCGTTCTAGCATTTTCCTATAAATAGACGCTTAAGTTAGATTGAAAATCACACCAGAAACAAGTTTTCTTTCTCTCTATATTGTCAAGCGTATTTTTGTGAGTATTTAGATACTTTGAGAGTTGCTATTCAGCGCAAGTTTTCTTCGGCTTTATATCCAATATTCCGATCAGAAATATTATTATTTTGAGGTAAGGGATGTTATTTTTTTCATATATGATATTATTTCTTTCAATATCAATATGCCAAAATATTGTTTTGAACTTTTTTTTTATCAAATTTGAAACTTTTTGTGTCGAGGTTACTATTCACGTATACGACACTATTCACGAATATGGCACTATTCACCAAAAAAATGAAATTTTCTTCTTTTTAACCAAGATGTCTATTATGGTTACTATCTTTGATTGTATCCATGTTTTGATCTTTATTTTTGAATTCTATTTCAAAATTGGTTATTATGGAGTATTATTGAACTTGGATAAAACTGTAATACGAATCCCTAATATTTGTTCTTTTATCTCACTGGATTCGTTTTCTTTAAGATATTTTCATCATCCTCAGTCCTAAATGGTGATATCTTTGGCCTGTAGTGCAAAGATGAATGATTACCTAATGAATATCTTTGGCCTGTAGTGCAAAGATGAATGATTACCTAATGAATATCTTTGGCCCGTAGTGCAAAGATGAACATGTGTTGAGATGAACATGACCAACTGGTGATACAAATGAATATCTTTGGCCTGTAGTGCAAAGATGAATATTTGATTCAAGATATATATTGATTGTTGTTATAGGGATAAAATATTGATGATGGACTTTTAAATCTTAGGAGATAGTAGAACTCATTCTCTACTTGACTCTTCTAATGGATTGTTGTTTCCGCTGCAGTTGTTGATCTAAAACTTGTTGTCTATTATATTTTATCAGATTATTCTCTGTTGAAGACTAATAATAATTTGTTGTATATTATCTTAGTCATAATATTCTTTGCTGGGCTAGTTGAGCTCACCCTTTTCCTTTTTGTTCCATTGTTCTTCTCAAGAGGAGAGAATTTAGCAGGAACTAGCCGGGGTATTGAGTGATGATTCAAGATAATTGTTTTAGTAGTCCTCACTATTTTGTAAAATAGTGTATCAATAATTGTAACGAGGACTCCTTTTGAGTTTGTATACTCTCTATTAGACAATAGTTGTATTCAAACTCACAGTATATGTGTTGTCGTATTTTGCACGACAATTGTATTACTAAAGTTGTATTTTTTTCTATACCATGTATTTGGCGACTAAGAATGAGTGATGTATACCTATTTTGGGGGCGTCACAAATAGTGTCATATACGTGAATAGTAATCCCGACACAAAAAGGTAGAAATTCCACAATAAAATTCATACAAATATTTCGGTATAATGATATTGAAAGAATAACATCATTAGGAAGAAAATAGCATCCCTTACCTCAAAATATCAGTAATTTTGATCGGAATATCGGTATAAGGCTGAAGAAAACTTGAACTGATGAATAGCAACTAACAAAGTATCCAAATTCTCACAAAATACGCTAGATAATATAGAGAGAGAAAGATAGAAAACTTGTTTCTGGTGTGATTTTCAATTCTAACTAAGCACCCTATTTATAGGAAAATGCTTAGAACGCCATATAAAGAGAACTCTGCACACGATGGCTTTACCTGCTACTATTCAAGCCCACCACTTTTGAAAATAAATTCAAGCACATTTCATTACTCACCAACTAAAAATGGGGCCAACTATATTTTTAATAAAAACATTTTTTTTCCGAAACTTCAACAATTCATAATAAATAGCCCTTTTATCAGAAAAATTTGAATCTCATGTGCTTTCCATAGGAAATTAATTCTCTACAACTTTGTAAGTTTAAGTTTTTCCAAATTCCAAACGAAAAATGACCGAAATCCCCATACGGACGATTTTCAAAACTTCCATTCCGTCAAAATACTGATAAAATACCTCAATATTAATTCCTTCATTTATAACAACAATAAATATATCCATCATTTATATCCACATAAAATAAATATTTCCTTATCATATAAATCAATAATTAATTATTCACAAATAATATTACGAATCACAATTATGACAACCGTGTCGTTCCTGAGAAAGAGGGGTCATCAGATAAGGATCTCTCCTTATTGACGCGCAATAAGGTGACCAAACCCCTTTCCTAGACAGAACTTCCTTAGACATTGCCAATAATACTATCTAACAATATTATTCAAATAATATGAATTATTGATCTGATAATGGAAATATTGTGTAGTGACAATTACTGAACAACAATAATATAAAATATCAACGCAGCAATTATTGAATCAATAAAATAAAATATTGAAGATTAATTACTGTAACAATTATTTAGTAGTGCCTTTTTACGTAAGAATCAATAATTCAAAAATACTGTGCAATATAGTGTGCTACTATGCAACCAAGCGTATTACTGTATTTTAACCAACGAGTATTCCAACAAAGGTTAATTCAGAATAACTACTGTAATTATTTATAAAAACTCAAACTTGTTGTTTTCTTCATCTGACCGTTTTTCGTTATGGGGCCCACAAATGGCTGCACCGTCATACGAATATTCCACGACAGCAAGAATATTCCCCAACAAAAATGATTATTTTATAACCACTTGCTTATTTTGCAAAATTTGCACATTTCACCCATAACCAAAACATTATATCAATTTAACACCTTATTATTCACAATAATAAATAGAGGAAATTTGATTTTATTCATTAAAAAAGTTGGGGTCTTACAAATATCCTTGGCCGTGGTTTATTTATTAAGCTGAGTCTCAGCGATAAAGTTGATAAAAAACCTTTTTAAATCATAGAAGATAGTAGATATCATGCTCTACTTGACTCTTCTAATGGATTATTTGTTCCGTTGCAGTTAAACTAGATGTTTATTGTATTTTATCAGTTTAACACTGTTGAAGGCTAACGATAATTTATTCTGCATTATCTTAGTCATAATATTTCTTACTGGCTAGTTGAGCTCACTCTTTTCTTTCATTGTTCTCTTCAGGAAATGAGAATATAGATGGGACTAGTCACGGAACGGAGTGACGGTCCAGATGTTTGCATTAGTAGTCCTCACTATTCAGTAAAATCGTGTGATAATAAATGTAATAAGGACTCCATTTGAGTTTGAATACTGTCTAGAAGACAATATTCGTATTAAAACTCTCTGCTTATGTTTTGTCGTATTTTACACGACAGTTGTATAATTAAGTTGTATTTAAATTTTGTACAAAGATTTTGGTGACTCAAGATGGGTGATGTTGTAACGACCAAGAAATTTTGGATCCTTTGTAAAATACTTGAAAGAATTAAATAATGAATAAAATAATATTATTTGTTATTATTATGTGTTAATAGGACGTATGTCGTTCTATAACCTAGAAACGTCGGAACATTGTAGTATTTTAACTACGTGAGGGAATTAAAGTGTTTGAATTTCTAAGACGAAAATAAAAGCTTTCTGAGAAATTTTATGAAAAAAACTATTCATCGTTTATCGTTCGGGAATTATTTTTCAACTTCCGAGAAATACGTAACGTTATAATATCAAGGCAAGATAGGTTATGTAATAATAATCTAAGTATGGAAAACGTAATATTTCGCATTTGGACTTAATTTTAGAATGTTAGGTATTAAGTCTAATGAAATAGAATGGTGGATTTTATATGAAGAACAATTTCAATATGAATAAAGGTGTAAACCTATGTGGGATTAATGTTAAGCCAAGTGGTTAATAATATGAAGCCCAAACTAAATTAATGCAAGCCCACAAGAAATAATCTAATTAATTGAGCCTAAGCCCAATGGATGATTCAATAGGTAAAGTAAAATCCATGGTGCAACCCATGGGTGAATTGGAGACCAAGAATTTTATGTGGTGGCCAAGCAAATTATGTAGGGAGCAAGTTTACTTAGAGCTTAAGTTAGGAATAGTAAAGAGGTGAGTTAAGGAGGTGGGATGTCCTAATGACTAGAATGCCCTAACCTTAGCCCTTCTATAAATAGCAAGCATATGAAGTCATTAGTTGTTTATTATTTCATCCAAGTCAAACAACTTATTGGTTAGAGAGAATAGGAACTTTTAAGCTAACTTCCATTGATTAGATTTTTCCAAGAAGAAGAAGAACTAGTTCATCAAGGGTAAGACTCTTGTTCTACATTCTTCTATCTCTACCATGATAGTTTGATAGAGAAGTGATGATCATGTATGTTAATAACTTATCAAAATAGTTAATCAATGGACTTAAGCCGAATAAGTAAGGAATAAGAAATTCAAACCCAAATAAGCTATGAACTTATGAAGAACAATGATGAACTTTTCATTTGTTACCTTATAAAGTTAGTATGATTCATAAGATGCAAGAATGTTGTATAAAGGACTTAATTCAAGAGTAAGTCATAAGGAAATGAAAATCTTGTATTGAAGAATTGTTAAGTTATAAACTTATAAGAAATAAGCCATAATCTAATTTGAATATAAGTTATTATAATATGTAGGTTGAGATATATAGATAATGAAATGAATCCATTTGGCATGAGGAACAAATTATTAGTAATGAAGTTTTACCGGAATTCACACGATTGGACGACAATCGTCGAATCCGTGAAATTCTCAGAATGGAAGTCGGATTTTGTGCTTGAACTCGGAAACGCTATTTTGTGATGGAGACAAGTCGTATTTGGCATTATAGAGTTGCAGACTCAAAAATGACCGGATTCTGACTTAGAACGAAGAAACGAGAGTTGAACGTTCACGAACGTTTATCGTTTTCGTTAAAAATGAACTAATAGGTGAATTTTTAGCAAACAAAGTTGAATAGATAAAATTCTTGCATGAACACGTAGAGTATGTGATTTGTGAACCGTAGGCTCTTGAATGAGCCAATTCGAACTTATAACGAAGAAGTTACAAGTTCGGGAATCTCACAAGTTAAAAAATCTATCAAAGTTTTCTGGTGCATGAGTGGGCCATGACGCCACCAAAAGGCCAATAACTGCATGCCATGCATAAGCATGGCCGAGCAAAGCCATAACCTCATTAGAGAGTGAAATGGCAAATTGTCAGAATAAAGAGACTCACGCAAACGGTCAGTCCTGATCTTCTAGCCCATCGTGTGTGTACAAGACATAGAGAAGAATAGAATAAATGCAATGGCCAAAATTTTAAAACTTTGATAGTATAGAATGTTAAATGGTTAGCATGAATAGTAAATGATTAACACTTAAACTAAAGATCTTAATGTAACATTGTTAAAACATATTTGAGCCTTAAGTATGATCACTTAGGGTTAAGGAAAGTCAGTTGCATGTGAACATAAGAATGACGTAACGGAAAGCCGAAACCAATAATAACAAATGTAATACGTAATTAGATTTTGAAGAAGGGTAAGATTCTTTAGGAACCATGTATGATTATTCATAACCTAATATGCTATGTGATGTTATCATCTACTGTAGAGACTTAAGGACTTAAAGTGCACATGTTATATTTGTAAGCAGACGCTAAAGGCAAGTACTCTAACCCTTGTTCTAGTTCGATCTGGATAAGCTTTGTGATTCATGTATTCTTCGCATAAGTTAATGTCTGATGAAGTCAACGCCAATTCCTTCGGCTAAACTTGCGATATGTTGGATTTCTTTTAATCTTTCAAGTATAGGAAATGATTTACCAAACTAATAATGTTGTGGTTTTCAAAAGGAGACTGAGTATGCCAAATTATTTGGTCGTCAAATGACAGGCACGTGAGGTTGCCACAACTTAAACGTATAAACGTTTAATGAATGTAGTGTTGATCAACATAGAGTACTATAGGCTGATCACCTAGACGTGCTCGTAAGCTATGTCGGACTTACGGACTTCGTGCCGAGATGTCCTTTTCAAAGTACTTATGAAATTCTCATGGTCTTGGACCGAGAATTGATGTTTTACTGAATATTGTTGTTGTAAAACGTTTTGAATGAAAAGAAGTGCTATTTTAAATTATCAATAGTACTTCGTAACTATTGTCCAGTTATTGAAGATATACGATTCCTATATTTTAAGCATGCTAGTTTTATTAGAATTTTTGTACTCGCTAAGCTAGTTAGGCTCACTCTTGCTTGAACCATATGAATGCAGCTAAGATCGAACGGACCGATGGATCCTGCAAGGATAAAGGGAAGGCGAAGGCGAACCCGTAGAATTACTTATGTAATAGTATAGTTTTGTAAGAATGCTATTTGATATTATGACAAGGACAAATGTAATGGTTGTAAAGAACCTGGGGAATGTTAATATTCTTTTAATATATATAAGATTATTCGTTCTTTTGAGGCATTTCAATTGAATGTTTGTGTGAACTGTAGCACCATTTGTTGGGTTGGAAGATACCCGGATTTGGGGGCGTCACAGGTTGGTATCAAAGCATTAAGTTATAAAACTAAAGGGGGATTTAAACCTTAAGTCATAACCTTAAGAAATGTCAAAGAATAAAAGATGTAAATTAACCCTATAAAAATGCATTATATATGTTATGTGTTTTATTATTCTACTGACGTGTACTAATCAAACTTTTTGTGTTGTTGTAGATGTAAGGAGAAAATAGAGACATACATGTAGTCAATAAAGGGTCGATTAATCAGATAGAGATCATACCGAACCCCCTAGCAGCAGATCCTGAGATAGTAGTGGTTGAGTCTGGAGACTCAGAGAGCTTAGACCTCATGTCCGTGTTCGACGACATGCTAGAAGAAGAGGTGGAGGTGGTGTCCTTTAACCCAGTAGCTATAGCAGCAGAGATGGCTCCGGGGGAGTCAATGATGTCACTTTTCATGTCAGTACTGGATAAAAACATCCACTACTGTCAGGATGTTAAGGAGCTGAAAGTAGAGCTCTAGGCGGTAATAGAAGATAAGACTGACGTGGAGTCCATGTGGGCGCAGGAGCATGATGAGAGGGTTTTGGCTAAGGACAAGGTCCATGAGCTGAAACAGGAGGTCTTTGAGCTCAAAGGGGAGCTAAAGAACAAAAAGCAAAAGATAGGGAGAATGTCCTACATCCATAGAAGTTCTCATACGGACTTCTAGTAGCAGGTAGCTGGTTATCCCGTAGAAACAGGGAAGACGTGACATACTATCAGCCGTGATATTATCGCCGGTCTTGCCAATGCGGATTTTGAGAATGCCTTAAGGCAAATGTGATCTAGTAGTGGCTAGAGTAGTTTAGATATGTAAATATTTTGTATCTAGTAGTGACGTAAAACCCTCTTTTGTATAATAAAGGGTAGTCTTTTGTAAATCCCAATTTTTGGAAAGCAATTGCAGGAAAGTAATGTAATCAGCTTAGGCTTTGTAATGTAATTGATGTAGTGTTATACTACAATGAATCAATATAAGTCTTTTTCGGAACATGTTGAGTAATGAATGTTTGAGTTATTGTTTAAAATTGAATAATAACTAACTAACAGGAAATGAAAAATAATAACGAAATGTGTTGTTTATTGTAACAGCAAAATGCCACCAAGAAGAGTACCACGTAATCAAGGTGCGAACGTAAATCAACCGGAGGGAGGTCCCGTTAACCCCATGCAGGAGTTTATAAATCTTTTAACAGCAGCGTTTAATAGAACAGGGGCTAACATCCCTGTAAATCATGGTGTAACACGAGCTACTACGTTTAAAGATTTTAAAAGTGTGGGTCCACCGGAGTTCAAAATAACTATGGACCCTATCAAAGCCCAAACGTGAGTGAAGGAAATTGAGAAGGCATTTATCATAGCAAATGTCGACGAGGCCCAGAAGGTTGCCTTTGCAACCTATATGATGAAGGGAGAGGCCAACTTTTGGTGTGAGGCCAATCAAGCTAGGGCCGGGATAAAGGTTCTAATGTGGGCTGTAAGACCCCGAATTTTATGAAATAAAAGTATTCAATTTTCTATTTAGTAAATGGTTAAATTGATAAAAAAGTTAAAGTTAAGGGTGATATATATAAATTTTTGTCAAAATAAGCAAGTGGTTATAAAATATTCCTTTTGTCGGGGAATATTTGTTTGGTCGTGGAATATTCTTTTTGTCGGGAATATTCGTACGACGGTGCAGTCATTCATGGGCCCCATTACAGGATAATTGTCGGAGGAAGAAAATGACAAAGTATACGTTTTTATAATTAACGGCATAATGGTTACCGTTAACACTGTTGGAATACCTGGTGGTTAAAATACAGTAATACGCGTGGTTGCACAGTAACACACGGTATTGAACAATATTTTTGGAATTATTGATTCTTACGTAAGAACGCACTACTCAATAATTGTTACAGTAGTTACTGTTCAATATTTTATTTTATTGATTCAATAATTATTGCGTTGATAGTTTATATTATTATTGTTTCAATAATTGTCATTACACAATATTTTCCATTATCAGATCAATAATTCATATTATTTGAATAATATTATTAGATAACATTATTGGCAATGTCTAGAAAGTTCTGTTAAGGAGAGGTTTGGTCACCTAATTGCACGCCAGTAAGGAGAAATCCTTATCGGAAAGCCCCCTCTTTCCTGAGAACTGCCTGGTTGTCATAATTGTGATTCTGTAATATTATTTCTGAATAATTAATTATTGATTTATATAATAAGGAAATATTTATTTGATGCGGATATAAATGATGGATTTATTTATGTGGTTATAAGTGAAGGAATTAATGATGAAGTGTTTTATCAGTATTTTGTCGAAATGGAGAACAAAATATGGTATTTTCAGAAAAATTAGTTTATTACTTGATTTTGTAAAAGCCATAACTCTTTGTGTATAATGAGTTAGGAGATGAGCCATATATCAAAAGAAAGCCTTTGAAGTAAGCTAACCGTAGAAATTAGAATCACCCAAAAAAAATTTGTGGATATTTCGTGGTGAATTTTTGAATGAAACTGGTACAAAGGACTTATAATCCGATAATCAGTGTTCTTGAGATATATTGCATGAGTTATAAATTTTAATCTGACCGTTGGATCGTTGTAATTTTTTGATATATTATACATATATAAGTTGAGTATATGTCCAAAAATTTTGAACCGTTAAAAATTAACGCATGATTTGTTATGAATTTTAAGAGGTGACCGATTCAGAAATTGGTTTTATAAATGTTTTTAGTGGGAAATTCTAGAAGGCGGGCCCCACTTTTTGGTTAGTGATTGAATGCATGTGCTGAAATGGATTTTCAAAGGTGATGGCTGCCATTTCTTTTTCAAAATGGCATGCTTATAAAATAAATTAATATTTTATTAATTTAGTCTCCTTTGGTGTTCTAGCATTTTCCTATAAATAGGTGCTTATGTTATAATTGAAAATCAAACCAGAAACATAAGTTTTCTCTCTCAATATTGTTGAGCATATTTTTGTGAGTATTTAGATACTTTGAGAGTTGCTTTTCAATACAAGTTTCCTTCGGCTTTTCATCCGATATTCCAGTCAGAAGTACTGCTCTTTTGAGGTACAGGATTTTAAGGGTTATTATGTTTTTCAGTTTTGTACTTTTTCCAACCTTCAAAAATTCTGGAAAAATTTGAAATGATAGTTTGATGAGTTTTATTGATTGTGTCCAAAAATGGCGATTTTTGGATGTATAGATTAGGGGTTCTGAATTTTATGAGAAAAGACTATTTTAAAAGTAAACCCTTATAACTCCTTGTGGTTAACTCCAAAATTGATGAAATTTTTATTGGGAGTACATGTATATGACAGAAGTATACTCTATAAATTTCGGAATTTTTAGACAAAAGTTTAATTATGATAAATGTCTAAATATTCGGCAGTTTTGGCCATATGAAAAATAGTAAATGAATTTTAAAATTTCTGAGAAAAATATATGTTCAATATAGGACTATATTATGCTAAATTCCAGAAAAGAAATATTTTTGGAATTGACTTGATATTTTTCATGAAAATGGTCTAGTTATGAGTAAACGAATTAAATATGTTATGTGAAGGAAGAAAATTGGAAAATATGATTTTATGGCTTGAGAATCCTATATGAGGTATATGCAGATTTTTGATGATGGTTTTGGTTATTGGTGATAAATTCTTATGAGTTTGGCATTTTAGGATGATTAAATGCATTAATTAATAAAGTGTAAACAATTGGATTAAATTGTTTATAAGTTTAAGAAATGATTAAAGTATTGTTGTAATATTAATAATATTAGCTTATGAGATTTTATATGATTTATAACATTTGGATTAAGGTGTTATAAATATTGATATGAATTTTATTGTGAAAGTTTATCTTTCTGTGTTTCAGAGTTACTATTCATGGGGTACTATTCACGATAAAATTGGTTTCTTTTTCTGACCAAATTATCGTTGATTTATGAATCTTACTCTAGAAATTAAATCCATTTTTGATCATATTGTTTTTATTATTATATATAATATTTTTATAATCCTGGTGAAGAAATTTCTCTTTGACTTAAGTGTAAATATGGGTAGATTATTGGTATGATTGTGACTATGAGTTTTCTTTGGCCAGTAGTGAAAAGTTGAATCGTTGACTGGTATGATCATGGCCATTGAATTTATAATTGAATATCTTTACTTTAAGTGCAAAGGTGAATTGATCAACATGATTATAATTATGGTTTATATACATTCTAAAATGATTATATATTTCTTTGAGATATGAATATCTTTGGCCTGTAGTGCAAAGATGAATTATTGATGAATATCTTTGGCCTGTAGTGCAAAGATTACCTGTTGTTAAATATCTTTGGCCTGTAGTGCAAAGATGAAATGATAATGAATATCTTTGGCCCGTAGTGCAAAGATGAATTTATTAGTATGATTATAAATAGGAACTGTGATTTGGTATAACCATGATCTTTGAAGTTTCAGGTAAAGACATGTGATGAAAATTATCTTCGTCCTCGATGAGAAGAGGAATTTAGAACTACAATTATGATTATGAGTTATTTATATGATTGTGGAAAGGAACTGTCGATTGATGTTACAGGGATAAAACATTGTTGATGGACTTTTAACGTGGAGAAGATAATAGACTTTATGGTCTATTTGACTCTTCTAATGGATTGCTCGTTCCGCTGCAACTATGGTTGAAAATTTTTATCATCTACCATATGTTCTAAATCTCCGATTTATTACTGATGAAGGCTATTGATAATTTAATTATCTTTAGTCATGATATTCTTTACTGAGCTAGTTGTGCTCACCCTTTTGCTTCACAATTCCTTTCAGGTAATAAGAGTGTAGCTGGGTCGAGCGGGGATAACAAGGGAATAAAACGGTGTTCTATAGCTGTTGAGGTTCTCCCTAAATAGTATGGAAATAATTTTATTAAGAACTTTAGATAAGTGTGTCGTATTGTATATGTCATTTGCTATTTAATTTTGGTGAACCGAATAGGGTGAGGTGAACTCAACTTTGGAATGGTATTTTGCCACTATCATACAAGATGTCTAATGACATACAAACTCGTGTTATCATAAGACAGGGTTGTGCACATCCACTTGCTGAGTATATCTACGAGCACTACCTATATGATCTTGGAGTTTATTTGTAATGTAATTCTCACTTGGAGACAACGGAGATAATTATATGTCAAGAGAAGACTCACCACTGGAAAGAACATGATAGTAATCTTCTCGTTTTTCTTTGGAGTTTTCTTGATTATTTTACAAAGATTTTAATTTCTAAAACAGTTATTGACTGTACCTTTATGTAAGGTGTCATTGTGACGTGCTATCCAAGTTGGTGTCCAGAGTCACAATTGGTATATATTTGTTTCAAAACTCACAACATATGTGTTGTTGTATTTTGCACGACAATTGTTGTAATAAAGTTGTAGTTGTTTTCTTTACCATGTATTTGGCGACTCAGAATAGGTTGGATGGATTGGACTTATTTTGGGGGCGTCACAGTTTGTATCAGAGCTTAGGGATATGATCTTTGGCAGAGATCGGGGAATAGAACTAGGAGGGGAGAGAAGAGTAAATCTTTCGCTAGTGTGTCCTACCTAAGCTTAATTGTTGGTCAGTCATAATATCGGGATATTATGTGATATGTTAATTTGTTCAATTAACCCTTGTTTTGAAGCTGTATTCTAGAATGATATCTAAAATACAGGAGATGATCAATGGAGAAATCATGATGACAGGGAAGATGGAATCTGAAATGAAAGCAAGGTATTCTCAACTCTTTGAAATACTAGGTACGTAAATTTCGGGGACGGAATTTCATAAGGAGGGGAGATTGTAAGACCCCGAATTTTATGAAATAAAAGTATTCAATTTTCCTATTTAGTAAATGGTTAAATTGATAAAAAGTTAAAGTTAAGGGTGATATATATAAATTTTTTTCAAAATAAGTAAGTGGTTAAAAAATATTTCTTTTGTCGGGGAATATTCGTTTGGTCGTGGAATATTTTTTTTGTCGGGAATATCCGTACGACGGTGCAGTCATTCGTGGGCCCCATAACAGGATAATTGTCGAAGGAAGAAAACGACAAAGTTTGAGTTTTTATAATTAACAGCGTAATGGTTACCGTTAACAATGTTGGAATACCTGGTGGTTAAAATACGATGTCTGGCGTGGTTGCACAAAGAACACACCAGTATTGAACAATATTTTTGGAATTATTGATTCTTACGTAAGAAGGCACTACTCAATAATTGTTACAGTAGTTACTGTTCAATATTTTATTTTATTGATTCAATAATTGTTGCGTTGATAGTTTATATTATTGTTGTTTCAATAATTGCCATTGCACAGTATTTTCCATTATCAGATCAATAATTCATATTATTTGAATAATATTATTTGATAGCATTATTGGCAATGTCTAGAACGTTCTGTCAAAGAGAGGTTTGGTCACCTAATTGCGCGCCAGTAAGGAGAAATCCTTATCGGAAAGCCCCTTCTTTCTTGGGAACTGCCTGGTTGTCATAATTGTGATTCTGTAATATTATTTGTGAATAATTAATTATTGATTTATATGATAAGGAAATATTTATTTGATACGGATATAAATGATGGATTTATTTATGTGGTTATAAGTGAAGGAATTAATGATGAGGTGTTTTATCAGTATTTTGTCGAAATGGAGAACAAAATATGGGATATTCAGAATAATTAGTTTATTACTTGATTTTGTAAAATCCATAACTCTTTGTGGATATTTCGTGGTGAAGTTTTGAATGAAACTGGTCCGAAGGACTTATAATCCGATAATCAGTGTTTTTGAGATATATTGCATGAGTTATAATTTTTAATCCAACTGTTGGATCGTTGTGATTTTTGGAAATATTATAAATATATAAGTTGAGTATATGTCCACAAATTTTGAACTGTTAAAAATTAATGCATGATTTGTTATGAATTTTAAGAGGTGACTGATTCAGAAATTGTTTTTATAAATGTTTTTAGTGGAAAATTCTAGAAGGCGGGCCCCACTTTTTGGTTGGTGATTGAATGCATTTGCTGAAATGGATTTTCAAAGGTGATGGCTGCCATTTCTTTTTCAAAATGGCATGCGTATAAAGTAAATTAATATTTTATTAATTTAGTCTCCTTTGGTGTTCTAGTATTTTCCTATAAATAGGTGCTTATGTTAGAATTGAAAATCACACCAGAAACATAAGTTTTCGCTCTCAATATTTTTGAGCGTATTTTTGTGAGTATTTAGATACTTTGAGAGTTGCTTTTCAATACAAGTTTCCTTCGGCTTTTCGTATGATATTCCAGTCAGAATTACTGCTCTTTTGAGGTAAGGGGTTTTAAGGGTTATTATATTTTTCAGTTTCGTACTTTTTCCAACCTTCAAAATTTCTGGAAAAATTTGAAATAATAGTTTGATGAGTTTTATTGATTGTGTTCAAATATGGCGATTTTTGGATGTATAGATTAGGGGTTATGAATTTTATGAGAAAAGCCTATTTTAAAAGTAAACCCTTATAACTCCTTGTGGTTAACTCCAAAATTGATGAAATTTTTATTGGGAGTACATGTATATGACAGAAATATACTCTGTAAATTTCGGAATTTTTAGACAAAAGTTCAATTTATGATAAATGTCTAAATATTCGGCAGTTTTGGCCATATAAAAAATAGTAAATGAATTTTAAAATTTCTGAGAAAAATATATGTTCAATATGAGACTATATTATACTAAATTCCAAAAAAGAAATATTTTTGGAACTGATTTGATATTTTTCATGAAAATGGTCTAGTTATGAGTAAATGAATTAAATATGTTATGTGAAGGAAGAAAATTGGAAAATAGGATTTTATGGCTTGAGAATCCTATATGAGATATATGCAGATTTTTGATGATGGTTTTGGTTATTGGTGATGAAATCTTATGAGTTTGGCATTTTAGGATAATTAAATGCATTAATTAATAAAGTGTAAACAATTGGATTAAATTGTTCATAAGTTTAAGAAATGATTAAAGTATTGTTGTAATATTAATAATATTAGCTTATGAGATTTTATGTGATTTATAACATTTGGATTAAGGTGTTATAAATATTGATATGGATTTTATTGTGAAAGTTTATCTTTTTGGGTCAGAGTTACTATTCACGAGGTACTATTCATGATAAAATTGGTTTCTTTTTCTGACCAAATTATCATTGATTTATGAATCTTACTCTTGAAATTAAATCAATATTTGATCATATTCATTTTATTATTATATATAATATTTTTATAATCCTGGTGAAGAAATTTCTCTTTGACTTAAGTGTAAAGATGGGTAGATTATTGGTATGATGACCCGTAGTGCAAAGATGACCTGTTGTTGAATATCTTTGGCCTGTAGTGCAAAGATGAAATGATAATGAATATCTTTGGCCCGTAGTGCAAAGATGAATTTATTAGTATGATTATAAACAGGAACTGTGATTTGGTATAACCATGATCTTTAAAGTTTCAGGTAAAGATATGTGATGAAAATTATCTTCGTCCTCGATGAGAAGAGGAATTTAGAACTACAATTATGATTATGAGTTATTTATATGATTGTGGAAAGGAACTGTCGATTGATGTTACAGGGATAAAACATTATTGATGGACTTTTAACGTGGAGAAGATAATAGACTTTATGGTCTATTTGACACTTCTAATGGATTGCTCGTTCCGCTGCAACTATGTTTGAAAATTTTATCATCTACCATATGTTCTAAATCTCCAATTTATTACTGATGAAGGCTATTGATAATTTAATTATCTTTAGTCATGATATTCTTTACTGAGCTAGTTGTGCTCACCCTCTTGCTTCACAATTCCTTTCAGGTAATTAGAGTGTAGCTGGGTCGAGCGGGGATAACAGGGGAATAGAACGGTGGTCTATAGCTGTTGAGGTTCTCCCTAAATAGTATGAAAATAAATTTATTGAGAACTTTAGATAAGTGTGTCGTATTGTATATGTCATTTGATATTTAATTTTGTGAACCGAATAGGGTGAGGTGAACTCAACTTTGGAATGGTATTTTGCCACTATCATACAAGATGTCTAATGACATACAAACTCGTGTTATCATAAGATAGGGTTGTGCACATCCATTTGCTGAGTATATCTACGATCACTACCTATATGATCTTGGAGTTTATTTGAAATGTAATTCTCATTTGGAGACAACAGAGATAATTATATGTCAAGAGAAGACTCACCACTGGAAAGAACATGATAGTAATCTTCTCGTTTTTCTTTGGGGTCTATTAGGTCAACCAAGGATAATTCTGTGGGCATATGATATCTATTATAACCTAGACGCATGGACTCCCATGTACGAAGGTTTTCTTGATTATTTTCCAAAGATTTTAATTTCTTAAACAGTTATTAACTGTACCTTTATGTAAGGTGCCATTGTGACGTGCTATCCAAGTTGGTGTCCAGAGTCACAGTTGATATATATTTGTATCAAAACTCACAACATATGTGTTGTTGTATTTTACACGACAATTATTGTAATAAAGTTGTAGTTATTTTCTGTACCATGTATTTGGTGACTCAGAATAGGTTGGATGGATTGGACCTATTTTGGGGGCGTCACATGGGCGAGGTTCAAAGAGATATATTTCGAGAACTACTTTCCCATGAGCATGCAAGGAAGGATGGAGATGCGGTTTCTGGAATTGAAACAAGGGGACACGATAGTTCCCAAATACGCTGCCAAGTTTAATGAACTGGTGAGGTTCGCTCCTCACCAAGTGGACACCGAGGTTAGAAAAGCTCGACGGTTCGAGCAGGGCTTGAAACCCTGCCTCTATAATTGCATATCGCTGTTCCAAATTACTTTCTTTGGAATCATATTAGAGAAGGCGATAATCACCGAAGGTGGTAGCGAGGCGTTGAGCCAGTACCACAAAGACAAGAAGAATAAACGGAAAGTAGACGGGGGAGTAAAGATCGAGGGAGCCAGCGGGAGTGGCGAAGGGTACAAGCAGAAGGTGATTAGCTCTGGGAATACAAGAGTGAAACTAGGGGACCTGAAGAGGAGGATGAAGGCCTACAAGACATGTGGGATGACTCATTTAGGAGTTTGTCTCAAGGGTAAGGCCGTGTGTTACAATTGTGGGAAGGAGGGGCACATTGCGCCTAACTGTCCAAGTCCGAAGTAGAACCACAGATGCTTTGTGTGTGGGTCAACTGACCACATGGCAAAGAACTGCCCGAAGAAGGGGACGGATGGGAATAAGGGTGCCAATAGTGGTAAGTTAACTATTGGGGGTCCAGCATAGCCGGGTAGACCGACGGCCCGTACGTTTAACATGACTGTCCAAGATACGATGGCCTCAGGGGGACGTAGTCACATGTATTATTCTGATCAATGATCTAAATACATACGTGCTGTTTGATTCGGGTGCTACCTGTTCGTTTATTGCATGTGATTTTTTTAGACGATTAGGATTACTTCCCGAAAAGTTGCCTATACCTTTAAATATTAAGGTAGAAAACGAAGAAATAATTCCTGTTGAAGATATTCATAGGAGTTGTTGCGTAGACATTCGGGGTTATAAATTATCGGTAGACCTGATACCGATAAAGTTAGGAGAATTCGACTTAATTCTCGGAATGGATTGGTTGGTGAACCATGGGGCAATTATAGATTGTCAAAAGAAATGCGTAAAGATTAGAACGTTAAAACAACCTCAGATAGTATTTTATGGTAATAAATTTTTGGGACGTTCGTGTTGTCTTACCATGACACAAACTAGGAAACTGTTAAGGAAGGGGTGTGTAGGTTATTTGTGCCATGTGGTTGATACCCAGAGAGTGGGAGCAACCATGGAACAAATACCTATAGTGAGTGAATTCATGGATGTATTTCTAAGTGAATTGTCGGGTCTTCCACTGGTTAGGGAGACCGAGTTCGTGATAGACATTGTGCCAGGAGCGGCACCAAATTCCAGGGCACCATATCGTGTGGCGCTAGTGGAGATGAAGGAGTTGATGGTGCAGTTGCAAGAACTGTTGGACAGGACATATATACAACCGAGTGTTTCACCGTGGGGAGCACCGTTACTGTTTGTCAAGAAAAAGGACGGATCTTTAAGACTTTGTATCGACTATCGTGAGTTGAACAAGTTAACGATAAAGAATAAGTACCCATTGCCCATGATTGACAATCTTTTTGATCAGTTAAAAGGGGCCAAGAATTTTTCTAAAATAGATTTAAGGACGGGGTACCATCAGCTGAAGGTTAGGAATGAAGACATACCAAAGACGGCATTCAGGACTGTTTATGGTCATTATGAGTTTCTGGTGATGTCATTTGGGTTGACTAATGCACCAGTTGCATTTATGGATATGATGAACAGAGTGTTCAAATAATATTTGGACAAGTTTTTTGTGGTGTTCGTATTCTTAAGGAATACTATTTTTTTCGTATTCATCCATTAATATGTCAGAATAACCTATCTACGCGGATTACGTACCGTATGACGGGTGAAAATCCATTTGCAGTTTCATATGTTATTTATGTTCATATTCTTAAATCTAAACTTACTATGGTAAGTATTGCTTCAATAATCCTTGAAATTAGTGGAATATCCCTGAGTTCTGCGCTTCATCCAGTATCGTTTCGTTTGAATATTGATATGAACTTTTTTATTAAATATCACTATTTTGACAAGGGTACTATTCACGGGTTACTATTTGTGACGCCCCCAAAATAGGTCCAATCCATCCAACCTATTCTGAGTCGCCAAATACATGGTACAGAAAATAACTACAACTTTATTACTATAATTGTCGTGCAAAATACAACAACACATATGTTGTGAGTTTTGATACAAATATATACCAACTGTGACTCTCATCCCAACTTTGGATAGCACGTCACAATGGCACCTTACATAAAGGTACAGTCAAAAACTGTTTTAAAAATTAGAATCTTTGGAAAGTGCTCAAGGAAACCTTCGTACATGGGAGGACATGCGTTTAGGTTATGATAGATATCATATGTCCACAGAATTATCCTTGGTTGACCCAATAGACCCCAAAGAAAAACGAGAAGATTACTATCTTATTCATTCCAATTGTGAGTCTGCTCTTGACATATCATTATCTCCACTGTCTTTAATTGAGAATTATACTTCAACCAAACACCAAGATTATATAGGTAGTGCTCGTAGATATACTCAGCAAGTGGATGTGCACAACCCTGTCATATGATAACACGAGGTTGTATGTCATTAGACATCTTGTATGATAGTGGCAAAACACCCTTCCAACATTGGGTTCGCCTCACCCTATTTGATTCACCAAATATAACTACTAAATGATATATAAAATACATTAAACTTTTCTATACTGTTTAGGGATAACCTCCACACCTAAAGATCACCAGCTAAAGATCACCGTTCTATTCTCTTGTTAACCCCGCTCGACCCAGCTACCCTCTTATTACTTGAAAGGAATTGTGAAGCAGAAGGGTGAGCACAACTAGCCCAGTAAAGAATATCATGACTAAAGATAAATAAATTATCAGTAGCCTTCATCAGTAATAAATTAGAGATTTAGAACATATCGTAGATGATAAAACATTTCAACCATAGTTGCAGCGGAACAAGCAATCCATTAGAAGAGTTAAATAGACCATAAAGTCTATTATCTTCTCAATGTTAAAAGTCCACCAATAATGTTTTATCCCTATACCATCAATCAACAGTTCCTGTCCACAATCATGTGAATAACTCATAATCATAATTGTGGTTCTAAATTCCTCTTCTCATCCAGGACGAAGATAATTTACATCACCTAACTTTACCTAAAACATCAAAGATCATGGTTATACCAAATCACAGTTCATGTTCATAATCATACTAATAAGTTCATCTTTGCACTACGTTCCAAAGATATTTTTCAACAGTTCATCTTTGCACTACTGGGCAAAGATATTCAACAACAGGTCATCTTTGCACTACGGGCCAAATATATTCATCAACAGTTCATCGTTGCACTATGAGCCAAAGATATTCATCAACAGATCATCTTTGCACTACAGGCCAAAGATATTCATCAACATATCATATTTTTACTACGGGACAAATAAATTAATATCTTAAAGAAATATATAATCATTTCATAATTTATATAAACAATAATTATAACCATGTTGATCAATTCACATTTGCACTTTAGCTAAAGATATTCAATTATAAATTCAATGGACATGATCATACCAGTCAACAATTCAACTTTGCACTACTGGCCAAAGAGAACCCATAGTCACGATCATACCAATAATCTACCCATCTTTACACTCAAGTCAAAGAGAAATTTCATCACCAGGAATTACAAAATGTTATATATGATAATAAAAACAATATGATCAACAACTGCATATAATTTCAAGAGTAAGATTCATAAATCAACGATAATTTGGTCAGAAAAAGAAACCAATTTTGTCGTGAATAGTACCCGTGAATAGTAACTCGTGAATAATAACTCGTGAATAGTACTCCGTATTCGTACATAGTACCCTATACGTAAATAATGTCATATACGTAAATAGTGCCATATACATAAATAGTGTCGTACACGTGAATAGTGCCATATACGTGAATAATACCGTATACGTGAATAGTAACCCCGACACAAAAAGATAGAAATTCCACAATAAAATCCATACCAATATTTCGGTATAATGATATTGAAAGAATAACATCATTATAAAGAAAATAACATCCCTTACTATCCCTTACAATCCCTTACCTCGAAAGAGCAGTATCTCTGACTGGAATATCAAAAATGACGCAGAAGGAAACTTGCACTGAATAATAACTCTCAAAGTATCTAAATACTCACTAAATACGCTTGATAATATAGAGAGAGAAAGAGAGAAAACTTGTTTCTGGTGTGATTTTCAATTTTAACTAAGCACCCTATTTATAGGAAAATATTGGAACGCCGAAGCAGACTTGACCTACATCCTGATGGTTTTACCTACTACTATTCCCACCCACCATTTTTGAAAATAAATTCTAGCCCATTTTATTTTTTCACTAACCAAAAGTGGGGCCCACCATATTTTTAATAAAAATATTTATTTCTAAAAAATTTCAATAATTCATAATAAATAGACATTTTATCAAAAAAATTCGAATCTCATATCTATTCCATAGGAAATTAAATTCTCTACGACTTTGTAAGTTGAAGTTTTTTCAAATTCCAAACGAAAAATGACCGAAATCCGCATACGGACGATTTTCAAAACCTCCATTCCGACAAAATACTGATAAAACACCTCAGCATTAATTCATTCATTTATAACCATAATAAATATATCCATCATTTATATCCACATAAAATAAATATTTCCTTATCATATAAATCAATAATTAATTATTCACAAATAATGTTACAGAATCACAATTATGACAACCAGGTCGTTCCAAGGAAAGAGGGGGATTTCAGATAAGGATTTCTCCTTATTGGCGCGCAATTAGGTGACCAAACCCCTTTCCTAGACAGAACTTCCTTAGACATTTTCAATAATGCTCTCTAATAATATTATTCAAATACAAAATTATTGATCTGATAAAGGAGATAAATAATATAAAATATCAACGTAGCAATTATTGAATCAATAAAATTAAATATTGAACAGTAATTACTATAACAATTATTGAGTAGTGCCTTCTTACGTAACAATCAATAATTCAAAAATATTGTGCAATACCATGTGCGGCTGTGCAACAACGCGTATTACTTTACTTTAACCACCTAGTATTCCAGCAGTGTTAACGATAACAATTACGCCGTTAATTATAAAAAATCAAATTTGTCGTTTTCTTCATCCGACAGTTATTCTGTTATGGGGCCCATAAATGGTTGCGCCGTCATATGAATATTCCTCGACAACAAGAATATTCCACGACCAAACGAATATTACACGACCAAACGAATATTCCCCAACAACAATAGGTATTTTATAGCCATTTGCTTATTTTGAAAAAATTTCATATATCACCCTTAACTTTAACTTTTTACCAATTTAACTATTTACTAAATAGAAAAATTGAATACTTTTATTTCATAAAATTCGGGGTCTTACAATCTCCACTCCTTATGAAATTTCGTCCTCAAAATTTACGTACTTGGTATTTCAAAGAGTTTAGAATACCTTGCTTTCATTTTAGATTCCATCTTCCATGTCATCATGATTTATCCATTGCTCATCTTCTATATTTCAGATATCATTCTAGAATACAGCTTCAAAACAAAAGTTAATTGACATATCACAATTTGTTAATTTAAGTAAGAAAATTAAGCTTAAGTAGGACACACACTAGCGAAGGATATTACTCGTCTCTCCCTTCCTAGTTCTAATCCCAGATCTCCGCCATAGATCATATCCCTAAGCTCTGATACCAATTGTGTATCATGTCCCAACCGTGGACAGTACCACACAGTGGTACCTATTAGTTTGCCACCGCAGAACGGCATCCCCTACGGAGAGTCTGGCTTCAGTACATCCCCCATCAACAGGAAGTCACCAGCGAGAGGCTCGGGGGTCTTTACTTATAGCTCTGATACCAAATGTGACGCCCCCAAAATAGGTCCAATCCATTCAACCTATTCTGAGTCGCCAAATATATGGTACAAAAAATAACTACAACTTTATTACTATAATTGTCGTGCAAAATACAACAACACATATGTTGTGAGTTTTGATACAAATATATACCAACTGTGACTCATCACTGTAAGACCCCAAATTATTAATAAATGAAATTTAATTTCCTCTATTTATCATTTTGAAATAGTAAGGGTTGATTTGATTAATGTGGTTAGTTATGGGTAAAATGCGCAAATATTTCAAATAAGCAAGTGGTTATAAAATACTCATTGTTGTCGGAGAATATTCGTTTGGTCATGGAATATTCTTGCTGTCGGGGAATATTTGTACGACGGCGCAGCCTTGTGTGGGCCCCATAACGGAAAGCAATTGGATGAAGAAAACGACAAGTATAAGTTGTTTATAAATAATGGCGCAGTTGTTATCGTTAATACTGTTGGAATACCCGGTGGTTAAAACACGATGTCTGCGTTGTTGAGCGATGCACACATGATTGCACCAATTATTGATTCTTACGTAAGAAGGCACTACTCAATAATTGTTACGATAATTACTGCTCAAAGATTTTTATTTTATTGATTCAATAATTGCTCGCGTTGATATTTTATATTCTTGTTGTTTCAATAATTGTCACTACTGAGTATTTTCCATTATCGAAGAAATAATTCATATTATCCTAATAATATTATTAGAAAACATTATTGGCAATGTCTAGAAAGTTCTGTCTAAGGAGAGGTTTGGTCACCTAATCAAGGCTTACTTGGCGAAGATGAGAAAATCTTTATTGAAAGCCCCTCTTTCCTCAGGAACGACACAGTTTCACAGATGTGATTCTGTAATATTATTTGTGAATAATTAATTATTAATTTATATGATGAGGAAAATATTTTTTTTATGTGGATATAGATGGAGAAAATTTGTAAAGTGACAATTGTTAAAAATTGATATTTTATCTTTTCTGATAAAATAATATTTTATTATATTATTATAATAGAATAATGATAATATTTTTACAATTAATATGGGATATATGAGTATATGAGGAGGAATAGTATTTTTGTTGCATTAAATGATTAACACATGTTTTGTGTGTCGGTGGACCCCATTTCTTGACTGAAATTTGATTATAGCCTGTAAAATCGTCCGTATGTGGATTTCGATGATTTTCTATTTGGAATTTGGAAAACTTTTCTTCTGTAAAGTTGGAATTCGAATTTTCTGACAAAAGAACTATTTGTTATGAATTATTGAAGTTCTAAAATAATTGATTTTTGGGAGTTTTAGTTAATTATTTTGAGAAAAACATTTTTTGTGCAATTAGTGGGCTCACATGTGTTATAAATGATCTGAATTCAGATCTTCAAAGGTGGGCTTGACAAAAATTTAATTATATTAATATTTTATTAAATTTTCTGCTTTGGTGTTCTAAGCAATTTCCTATAAATAGGGTACTTAGGTTAGAATTGAAAATCACACCAGAAATTGAAGTTTTCTCTCTATTTCTCTCTCGATATATTGAGCGTATTCTTGTGAGTATACTTTGAGTTTTTCTATACGGTGCAAGTTCAAGTTATAGCCTATATCCGGTGTTTCAACTAGAAGTACTGTCTTTCGAGGTAAGGGATGTTATTTTCTTCGTAAGTGATATTATTTCTTCAATATCATTATCTTAAAATATTGGTTGAACTTTTTATCAAATTTGGAACTTTTTATGCTCTGGATTACTATTCACGAGTTACTATTCATGAGTTACTATTCACGAGTTACTATTCACGAGTACTATTCACGAAGACTGATGATATTTTTTTGTAAAATTTCTATCTTTTGGTGTCGGAGTTACTATTCACGTAAACGGAACTATTCATGTATACGACACTATTCTCGAATACGACACTATTCACAGAAAAATTAAATTTTCTTTTCTGTGTCCAAGATTGTCTGTTATAATTCCTATCTTTGATTGGATCTATGTTTTGATCATTCTTGAATTTTACTTTAGTATGATTATTTATGAAGTATTTTTGAACTCGGATTGTTTAAAGTACGAATCCATAATACTTGTTCTTTTGTTTTACTGGATTCGTTTTCTTTAAAATTATTTTCATCATCCTCATTCCTAAATGATGATGTTACTGAATATCTTTGGCCTGTAGTGCAAAGATGGTTGATTTTCTTATGAATATCTTTGGCTCGTAGTGCAAAGATGAATAGGTGTTGAGATGAACATGACCGACTGATGAATATCTTTGGCCTGTAGTGCAAAGATGAACAAGTGTTGAGATGAACATGACCGACTGATGAATATCTTTGGCCTGTAGTGTAAAGATGAATATTTGATTTGAGATGAATATTGATTGATGTTACAGGGATAAAATATTGATGATGGACTGTTAAATTCATAGATTATAGTAGATTTCATTCTCTACGTAACTCTTCTATGAATTATTATTTCCGCTGCGAATATTTATCTGAAACTTGTTGTCTATTGTATTCAATCAGATTTTTCCCTGTTGAAGACTAACGATAATTTGTTGTACATTATCTTAGTCATAACATTCTTTACTGGGCTAGTTGAGCTCACCGTTTCCTTTTGTTCCATTTTTCTTCTCGTAGAAGCGAGATTATAGCAGGAACTAGTCGGGGTGTGGAGTGATGGTTCTAGATAGCTGTTTTAGTTGTCCTCACTATTCTGTAAAATAGTGTATCAATAATGAGGATTTATTTGCGTGGGGATATTGTCTAGAAGACAATATTTGTATTTAAACTCATTGTATATAGTTGTCGTATTTTTCACGACAAATGTATTAATAAAGTTGTAGTTATTTCTGTACCATGTTATTGACGACTCAGAATGGGTTGGGTGGAATGGACCTATTTTGGGGGCGTCACAATCCCAACTTTGGATAAGACGTTACAATGGCACCTTACATAAAGGCAATTAGAATCTTTGGAAAGTGCTCAAGGAAACCTTCGTACATGGGAGGCCATGCGTCTAGGTTATGATAGATATCATATGTCCACAAAATTATCCTTGGTTGACCCAATAGACCCCAAAGAAAAATGAGAAGATTACTATCATATTCTTTCCAATGGTGAGTCTTCTCTTGACATATCATTATCTCCACTGCCTCTAATTGAGAATTATACTTTAAGCAAACACCAAGATTATATAGGTAGTGCTCGTAGATATACTCAGCAAGGTGGGGTTCCAACGTGGGGTTCGCCTCACCCTATTTGATTCACCAAATATAACTACTAAATGATGTAAAAATACAATACACTTTTCTATATTGTTTAGGGAGAACCTCCACAGCTAAAGATCACCGTTCTATTCTCCTGTTACCCCCGCTCAACCCAGCTACACTCTTATTACCTGAAAGGAATTGGGAAGCAGAAGGGTGAGCACAACTAGCCCAGTAAAGAATATCATGACTAAAGATAAATAAATTATCAATAGCCTTCATCAGTAATAAATCAGAGATTTAGAATATATGGTAGATGATAAAACTTTTCAACCATAGTTGCAGCGGAACGAGCAATCCATTAGAAGAGTCAAATAGACAGTCTATTATCTTCTCCATGTTAAAAGTTAACCAATAATGTTTTATCCCTGTAACATCAATCAACAGTTCCTGTCCACAATCATGTGAATAACTCATAATCATAATTGTTGTTCTAAATTCCTCTTCTCATCCAGGACGAAGATAATTTACATCACCTGTCTTTACATGAAACATCAAAGATCATGGTTATACCAAATCACAGTTCCTATTCATAATCATACTAATAAGTTCATCTTTGCACTACGTGCCAAAGATATTCTTCAACAGTTTATCTTTGCACTACTGGCCAAAGATATTCAACAACAGATCATCTTTGCACTACGTGCCAAAGATATTCATCAACAGTTCATCTTTGCACTACAGGACAAAGATATTCATCAATAGTTCATCTTTGCACTACAGGCCAAAGATATTCATCAACATATCATATTTTCACTACATGCCAAATATATTAATATCTCAAAGAAATATATAATCATTTCAGAATTTATATAAACAATAATTATAACCATGTTGATCAATTCACATTTGCACTTAAGCTAAAGATATTCAATAATAAATTCAATGGTCATGATCATACCAGTCAACAATTCAACTTTGCACTACTGGCCAAAGAGAACCCATAGTCACGATCATACCAATAATCTACCCATCTTTACACTCAAGTCAAAGAGAAATTTCATCACCAGGATTACCAAAATGTTATATATGATAATAAAAACAATATGATCAACAGCTGCATATAATTTCAAGAGTAAGATTCATAAATCAACGATAATTTGGACAGAAAAATAAACCAATTTTGTCGTGAATAGTACCCGTGAATAGTAACTCGTGAATAGTACTCCGTATTCGTGCATAGTACCGTATACGTAAATAATATCATATACGTAAATAGTGCCATATACATAAATAGTATCGTATACGTGAATAGTGCCATATACGTGAATAGTACCGTATACGTGAATAGTAACCCCGACACAAAAAGGTAGAAATTCTACACTAAAATCCATAACAATATTTCGATATAATGATATTGAAAGAATAACATCATTATGAAGAAAATAACATCCCTTACTATCCCTTACAATCCCATACCTCAAAAGAGCAGTACCTATGACTGGAATATCGAATATAACACTGAAGGAAACTTGCACTGAATAACAACTCTCAATGTATCTAAATACTCACTAAATACGCTCGATAATATAGAGAGAGAAAGAGAGAAAACTTATTTCTGGTGTGATTTTCAATTCTAACTAAGCACCCTATTTATAGGAAAATGTTAGAATGCCGAAGCACACTTGACCTACAACCTGATGGCTTTACCTGCTACTATTCCCACCCATAATTTTTAAAAATAAATTCCAGCACATTTTATTTCTCACCAACCAAAAGTGGGGCCCACCATATTTTTAATAAAAACATTTATTTCTGAATCTTCAATAATTCATAATAAATAGCCCTTTTATCAGAAAAATTTGAATCTCATGTCTATTCCATAGGAAATTACATTCTCTACAACTTTGTGAGTTTATGTTTTTCCAAATTCCAAACGAAAAATGATCGAAATCCACATACGGACGATTTTTAAAACCTTCATTTCGACAAAATACTGATAAAACACCTCAGCATTAATTCCTTCATTTATAACTACAATAAATATATCCATCATTTATATCCACATAAAATAAATATTTCTTTATCATATAAATCAATAATTAATTATTCACAAATAATATTACAGAATCACAATTATGACAACCAGGTCGTTCCCAGGAAAGAGGGGGCTTTCCGATAAGAATTTCTCCTTATTGGCGCGCAATTAGGTGACTAAACCTCTTTCCTAGACAGAACTTCCTTAGAAATTGCCAATAAAGCTCTCTTACAATATTATTCAAATACAAAATCATTGATCTGATAATGGAGATACTGTGAAGTGACAATTATTGAACAACAATATTATAAAATATCAACGTAGCAATTATTGAATCAATAAAATAAAATATTGAACAGTAATTACTGTAACAATTATTGAGTAGTGCCTTCTTATGTAAGAATCAATAATTCAAAAATACTATGCAATACTGTGTGCTGCTATGCAACAATGCGTATTACTTTACTTTACCCACCGGGTATTCCAACAGTGTTAACGGTAACGATTACGCCATTATTTATAAAAACTCAAATTTGTCGTTTTTTTCATCCGATAATTATTCTGTTATGGGGCCCATAAATGGCTGGCCGTCGTACAAATATTCCCCGACAACAATAAGTATCTTATAGCCAGTTGCTTATTTTGATAAAATTCACATATCACCCTTAACTTTAACTTTTTACCAATTTAACTATTTACTAAATAGAAAAATTGAATACTTTTACTTCATAAAATTCGGGGTCTTACAATCTCCCCTCCTTATGAAATTTTGTCCTCAAAATTTACGTACCTGGTATTTCAAAGAGTTCAGAATACCTTGCTTTCATTTCAGATTCCATATTCCCTGTCATCATGATTTCTCGATTGTTCATCTCCTATATTTCAGATATCATTCTAGAATATAGCTTCAAAATAAAGGTTAATTGATATATCACAATTTATCAATTTAAGTAAGAAAATTCAGCTTAGGTAGGACACACACTAGCGAAGGATATTACTCGTCTCTCCCTTCCTAGTTCTAATCCCAGATCTCCGCCAGAGATCATATCCCTAAGCTCTGATACCAACTGTGACTCATGGTATCTTTCGCTTTGGTCAGTGCCACACACGATGTGGACCATATTGGAGAGTACGATTGGGGCTCTTACACCTTTGCCTATTTCCTCAGGGCATGCGTATGCGCTCACAGGGTTTGACCGAGGCTTGGCTAGGATTTTACCCATTTCTATTGGTGAGTATTTCTCTTGTCTTTTCCCATTCATAGGTTAAGAGTGTTTACTGATAGTAGATGTTTTGCCGTTGTGTTGGCAGTTTTGGGCCTATGAGAGGCTCCCCTGTTTGCGTCCTGTGAGTGTGTTAGGTTTAGATACCTATCCACGAGGACGACGATGGCACCATTCTATTTTTCCAGAGGTCCCTATATCTGAGGGATTCATTCACTGTTGTATGCAGCTGGAGTTGCTGACGGCGGGTACCATTACATGGATTCCCTATTCAGGGGAGCATTTGACCATCGAATTTGAGGATGGACATCCCACCGGAGTCGAGTTTTTGATCTCTACCAGGAGAGTTCCTCTCTTCATCGATGGAGGCTGGGAGCTCTATTTAGGAGAGCGTGCTATTAGGAGCACCACAGGGGAGATCCTTGTACCGATCTTGCCTCCTACCAAGCGTCATTGGCTCATATCACGATCACCGTCTTGATATCCCATTGTTGGGGTTGGCGACTTTGCATTATCGGAAGGGGCCCATGTACTCGTGGAGACGTTCCAGCGTTGGTGGTTCCTCACACTATTAGAGCCCAAATTCCGCATCACACAGTTTATGGGGGACATGGTTCCAGGATCTTTGATGATGATAGATTGGGTAGCTTGTGTCCAAGCTCAGACTCATCTGAACCAGATTGATAACTTGACCCGGCAGTTGGATTAGGCACACATATTTATCCGGCATTTGGCGGTAGATCCGTGAGGCGAGTCATTTGTTCCTTCCAAACAAAGTCTTTGGCCCTCGACGCACCCATTTGGTTTTATCGGCGCAGATCCTCCTCTTTATAGGCCTGATATCCCTATTGATAGAGATCCAATGACTCAGGAGGAGTTACATCAGGTGGACAGGATTGAGGACGTGGACATCGAGACCTTGGTCTTCTTCTGATGTGTATTCTCGTTATATCTTTTGATAGGCCTCTCGTTAGATATTGGGTGGTCGTTCCCATTCTCGCTATATATTTTTGATAGGCCTCTCATTAGTAGTAGGGCGGTTGTGCCCCATTTCCTATATTTGTAGTCAGTCAGAGAGTGATGTATTAGATAATGATATATTTAGGAATGTATGCACCATTTTTCATTCCCTATATCATATTGCTATCCATTATCTGTTATGCATGTATCATGTTATGCATATGTATGTATGTCCAGAGATATTCGACATTGACCCCTGGATGGTCTTATGACACGGCTCGCACATATGTCTTCTTCGACAGTTAGCCGTATAGATCATACTCCACCGTCAGTGGTGGTATTAGGTATGCGATCATGGTATGATAACATGTCACCACCGAATGAGGTGATCAGTAGATATGTTCTTTGCAACATACCATGACCCTTTTGGCATTTCAGGTTCCTGCAGGATTTGTAGACGGGATGCTAGAGCATTGGCTACCTGATACGCAGGTATTCCGTTTTGGCACCCATGAGTTGACTCTTACTCTAGAGGAGTATGCACGTTTGATGATGATGCCCTTAGACAGACCTTGCATGCACCTAGCTTTGGGAGACATGAGTAGACGATTCATGACTCTCACAGGATTGAGGCGCAAAGTAGTGCAGGATGAGCTGACATCTGGCCATGTGATCTCTCAGCGTTTTCTGTATGATAGATTTGGCGTGGAGGATGGCTACTCATGACATTTCGGGGATTTCACCGCGTTGGAGGATCATTGGCGTTTGGCCAGAGTTGACGTACTGATGCTATGTGTACTGTCATATATGTACATGCCGCGGTATATGGATGAGATAGATATAGGTATTATCATGGCCGTGAGAGCTCTCAGGGAGGGTCGTACCATTGTGCCTATGATTGTAGCAGAGACTCAAGCACAACATCCTCTTCATTTGTACTTACCCGTCAGGCGTGTTCACTGGGAGTTCGGTCATGTTGTACGTGTGGTTTATGTAACACTTGCGACCGGTTGGCACCCTTAGACGGCATGGGTATTGCTTCTCCCATGATGTGGCTATGCCATACTCCTTTCAGCCATCGGAGTGCATAGATGCTCTGTCCTGGTCCGTATTTTTGGCAGATATCAGAGATCCATTTAGCATATTGCTGTGCTCGGGGCTTTGCTCACCATATAGCTTCATTACTCACGCTCCGGGCATGGATTTCCTCCCTCTGGCTGGCTTGAGGGGCGTGACTACTTATCACCCATTGGCCATGATGTCACAGTTTGACTAGTTCCAGGATTTTTATCCTTTCGAGGGGCAATAGGTCAGCATTCAGCTTCTCGATATCTATCAGCAGAGGACCGATCCCGTGTGTATGCTTGATGGGATCAGCGTGAGATAGCTTCTTTTTCTATTAGTCATCCAGGTTATTCTGCAGAGTATTCCGCATGGATGGAGACAGAGATTTTATCTACCGCAGCAAAGATGTCTGCAGAACCGGATATTGAGTCGATTTGATCAGAGCCCATGGAGGATATTGATACCTACATCGAGGAGGAGCCCGCTGCTGGGTTGCCAGCATTTCTTCTGAATTCTCCTAGTACCAGTACTTTTGTGATTCAGCACTCGGCATAGTACTTAGAGCAGAGTCTTCACTTGATGACCTTTGAGAGAGACAAGATTCGATCTATGATGTCGACTGCTCTTGATGCGAGCGATGCCGCTCTATTGGAGAGAGACGATGCATTAGATCGCAGAGATGCCGCTGTTGTTGAGCGGGATGAGGCTATATCAGCCAGAGATGCAGTGATGGTTGAGCGGGATGAGGCTATATCAGCCAGAGATGCAGCCGTCACAAATAGCACTGCAGTGAGGTCCCTTACCACTGGCATGATTGTAGAGATGAGCACATATATCGATGATCATATGGTCACCATGCAGATGGCTACAGATCTTTTGGGTCGTGTGGATATTCTCACATCAGAGACCACCACCTCCGCCTCCGTCTTCTGAGAGGGACGCCATGTTGGGCTTGTTAGCTCGTATATACCTTGACTTGTAGATGAGCTTGTATTTACCTGCACAGACTAGCTTAGCCATTTTGTCATGTACAGTTTACATTGTATATATATCATATAGCATTATATATGACAGGGAAATATATTTTTGGATCACTTCCCGTTTAGATATGTCCTGTTATTTGCTTGATATTTTGCCTACTGCTTCAGGGCTTGTGATCTTGATGTATTCTGAATTCCTCCTGGGTGGATGGACATTGAGTTGTCTCTAGACAGTTCATAATGGATCATTGATCTATGTATATCCCTACCATCTTTTGTGTTTTGGGACTTGTTTCTGAATGCAAATGTGTAGAGGAGTGTGGCTTTCCTCTCTGAGATTGACCGCACCACAGATGGTCACCAATACTTCTATTTTAGGAGAAGCCTAGTTAATTCCACGTCTTATGGATTGGTGTTGCTCTTCAAGGTATGACCGCAGCTTAGATGGTCGCCGAATCTCCTATTTGGGAGGAGTTCAGGTAATTCCATCCCTTCAGTCTGAAGCCAATGAAATGTATTGGATTGAAGTTTGATCCCAGTACCAACTGACAAGGGTTTGTGTTTTGGTAGGGGATGAGACGCAACCATGAATGGCTGCCTACGTACTCCTATTGAAGAGGAGATCAGGTCTGCGTAGTTCGAACCTGGTGTAAGAGGTTCAACGCTGTATATGGTAGAAATGGTGTAGGAATGTTTTTGGTTGTTTTTGTTTTTGTAAGGAGAAGAGGGTAGAAATGTTTTGGTTGTTTTTGTTTTATTGTGACCGGGCCATATGAAATGGTTGCCTACGTACTCCTATTGAAGAGGAGATCAGGTCGATGTAGTTCGCCCCTCAGGGCGAGAAGAAAAACGTAATCCCATGTGCAGGTCAGAGTGCGGGCAGGAGAAAGTTTAATCCTGGGTTGAGGATAAACTGTAGGTACAAGAGGTTTGATCAGAAGTAAGGGTAGCCAAACTGTAAATGTAAGAGGTTCAATCTGCGGTGGGATGACCTAAGTTGTAGGAACGCAGAGGAGAAAACCAGGCTGCTGGGTTGAAGAGTACGTTTCCCTGAGGGGCAAAGTGTAGAAAAGTTGTATGCGGTAAAGGGTTAAAGAACTGGAATGACTGGTGACCTGATGATGATGCACCAAGGTGTTTGCTGGTTAATTCAGACATAATACCGTTTCACGGTGTCTGAGTTGATGAGTTATGGAAATTCATCGCCGTCTATTTCTTGCAATCTGAGAGCGCCTCCTGTCAATACTTCCTTGACAATAAACTGGCCTTCCCAGTTAGGAGCAAATTTTCATTTAACCTGATCTTGGTTGTCCAGAATCTTCTTCAAAACCAAGTCATGTTATTTAAACCGCTTCTTTGTAATGGACTTTTTGTTGTAGGATCCGCAATCCTTTCGATATAATCACCACCATGGATAGCAGCGGTTAGCCTTTCGCCTATTAGAGACAATTGGTGATACCCGCCTTGTACCATTGGTCTTCATCCACCGGCGTCGATCAACACTCGAGGGATTGCATCTAAACTTCTATAGAAGCCTGCTTCCATCCCATAGGTTAAAGGGTAGGGGGTTGCCCCAGTTGAAGTACGCATTGAAGTTTTGTAGGCTAACAGGGTCAGAGGCAATAGGTCAGGCCAATCTTTGTTGTTGGCGGACATATTTTGCATAATCTTCTTGATGTTTTTGTTAGCCGCTTCAACAGCACCATTCATCTTCGGATGATAGATGACAGAGTTGAGATGTTTGATGTGGAATTTACTGCATAATTCCTCCATCATTTTATTGTTGAGGTTTTTGGCATTATCTGACACAATCACCTCTGGTTGTCCATATCGACAAACAACATTGTTTCTGATGAAAGCAATGATGGCTTCTTTAGTAACCCTGGGGAAGGAGGTTGCTTCCACCCACTTGGTAAATTAGTCGATCATGGTGAAGATAAATTGATGACCATTACTGGGTTTAGGCTCAATGGGCCCGATAACGTCCATTCCCCACATTGAGAAGGGCCAAGGCGAACTCATATTGTGGAGTTCCCGTGGAGGGGCGTGTATAGCATTCCCATGAATTTGGCACTGATAACATCTTTTGACGTGGTCGTTGCAATCAGCTTTGAGGGATAGCCAATAATGTCCCGTCCTGAGGACTTTTTTGACAAGGAGGGAGCCACTCATGTGGGGGCCACAGACTCCGCCATGGATTTCATCCATAAGCCTTTGGGCTTGATCTTTGTCTAAACATTTGAGGAGACCTATTCCTGCATCTCTTTTGTAGAGCACATCTCCACTCAGGTAGAATTTCATAACAAGTCTATGGATCTGCCTTTTCTCAGTCGGGCTCGCATCAGCGGGTGTAGATCCATCTCGTAGATATTCCTTGATATGCTGATACCAACGATGTTGGATGGGAGGTAGCTCATCCGATACTTCTCCAATATAATTCCCATAGGCTGGGGCCTTGTGTAGGGAAATTATGACGCTTGGAAAATGTTCTTTGTCTGATATGCGAATTAGGGAGGCCAAAGTTGCTAATGCGTCCGCAAAGTCATTCCTATTACGAGGAACATGTAGAAAGGAGATTTTTTCAAACTCCAAAGCCATCTTCAAAACTTGCCGATGGTAAGGCAGCAAATGTAATTCCTTGGTTTGATAGATTTCGATGGATTGTCTGATTACCAACTCCGAATCTCCAAAGACAGTTAACCGCCTGATGCCCATTGAACATGCACGTTTTAGCCCCATGAGGAGACCTTCATTCATACTCGGTAGTATTGTTGGTGCCGACTAATCGTAATTTGATGACAACGGATACCGCTCCCCGCACTGCAGAGACTAGAACTACTTTAGCTCCAGAACCTTCCATATTAAGAGCTCCATCAAAATACATCTTCCATGATTGGCGTGTATCGTACTGATGGTCTTGTTGTACTGTCATTACTCCTTCATCAGGGAAATATGTTTCCAAGGGTTTGAAATCCCCTGAAGGTGCGGCGGCCAGTTGATCCGCGATTCCTTGACCTTTGATGGACTTTTGAGTCACATATATGATGTCAAATTGTTGTAGGATCAACTGCCATCTGGACAGCCGGCAATTTAACATAGATTTGTTGAACACGTACTTGAGAGGATCCACGCGGGATATGAGATGGGTTGTGTGACCATGTAGGTAATGTTGTAACCTCATGGAGGCCCATGCTAAAGCACAACACGTCTTTTCGATTAGAGTGTACTTGTGTTCACTGCTGCTGAACCTTTTGCTGAGGTAATAGATAGCTCGTTCTTGGCCTCTATCGTCTTTCTCGTCCAAAGATGCGACCCTATGGCATTGTCACTTACGGACAGATACATGAACATGGGAATATCATCCCTGGGTGGCACCAAAACGGGAGCTTTGACTAGCTGTTTCTTGATTGTAAGGAAGGCCTTCTGACACTCATCATTCCATTTCATAGAGGAGTTCTTCTTTAATAGTTTGAAGATTGGCTCACATGTTGCTGTGAGTTGGGAGATAAACCTGCTAATGAAGTTGATTCTTCCCAAAAATCCCCGTATTCCCTTCTCTATCTGAGGAATGGGCATTTCAGTGATGGCTTGGATTTTGGCGTGATCCAACTTCAATTCCTTTGTGGTCACTAGAAATCCTAGCAACTTGCACTCGATTAACATAAAAGGCGACTTAGTCGATTCAACTTCAAGTTGTACTTATGTAACCTGTTGAACAACTTTTTAAGATGGTCTAGATGGTCATCCTCCTTCCGGGACTTGACAATAATGTCATCCATGTAGATCTCGATCTATTTACACATTAAGTCGTGGAAAAGAGCCATCATAGCTCGTTGATAGGTAGCTCCCAGATTGATGAGGTTTGAATGACAACCGCCTATATGAAAAGTTCCCCAAGGAGTGATGAAAGCGATCTTCTCACGATCTTCCTCGGCAACCATGATCTGATGATACCCCGCAAAGCAATTAACAAAGGAGTACATGTCGTATTGCACAGTATTGTCGATGAGAATGTGGATAAATGGCACGGGAAAGCTATCTTTTAAGCAAGCCTTGTTCAAGTCCCGGTAATCCACGCAAACTCGCACCTTCCCTCCAGGTTTAGGCTGGGGTACAATGTTGGATATCCACTCAGGATATGTAGACACCATTATGATGTCAGCTTGAAATTGTTTCATAATTTCTTATTTCACCTTTAAACTCCACTCAGGTTTCAATCGCCTGAGTTTCTGCTTGACTGGCTTAAATCCCTCTTTAATGGGAAGGCAATAACGGACAATGTCAGTGGATAAACCCACCATGTCTTCATGAGACCATGTAAACACATCCTAGAATTGGGTTAATAGCGTAACCATATCATTCTGTTGGTTTGGGGTAAGGTCTAAACAAATCTAGATTAACTTAGGGCTTTCTAAGGTTCCGAGATTGAAAGAAGTGGTTTGATCAAGGTTGGGTTTGGGTTTGTCTTTGACCCATTCCTGAATTTCGTGAGGCACCTCAATGTCATCTTGTATATCCATCAAGGCTGAATTCATCTCTCCATCAAAGGTACAATCCCTGTGTAGAAGAGGCGCCGTATCAGCAAGTACGGGCACATTTAAATTCAGAGTCCTGAAATAAAATATGCTTTCACTTAGTATATATGAAATGCGTTGATCATACATGTGTGTTAGCATATATCAAAAAAATAAACTGCTAATACTATACAGAAAAGTAAGCAGTTATTATATCTACAGGGCAAAAAGAGTTCTGCCCATTTTACCCTCGTCGACCAAAGCAAGGAATGTTGTTCCAATTGGCAAGGGCAAAGTCTGGGTGAACCGCAGTGATGGAGGGATTGTCATCATCCTCCCTATCCTGAATGATGGCCATTACATCTAGGCAATCATCGTCTGGGGTGTATCTATTGGTATGTTCATCATGAACGATGATGCGTATACCGGACATCATCCGTATGACGTCTTGCTTGATTCTTCGTTCCTCTTCTTCCACTGCGGGATTTGGAACAAATATTTCTTTTCCTTTCACCGGTACCGGCTTGGGACATAACATAGCCATTATATTGGCTGGCACCTTTATGGGAGGTTGTGCAGACTCAGAGTTTGAAGGAGAAGATAAACGCCACATGGTTTAAGCTGAAGGAATTTGCTGATGTTTATGAGGATTCTTGCGACTAGAACTGGAAGAATAGCCTAGCCCAGCTATTCCAACTTTCCTGGTTAATCGAATGGGGTACTTAATACCCTGGCAATCCTTACCCAACCCTTGTCCCGGCTTATGACCTGACGACATCAGTTCTTGAGTGGCCGACATTACCTCGACAGAAATCTTGGGTTCGGGCAATGGTGCTCCAATAGCATGGTATTGGGTGTTCCTTATTTCCAAAGTATGAAAACTAATTGGCTCAACATCCGCATTGGCATTGATGAACGGCATGTCCCCGTGCTGAGGAATCTCCAGTTCAGCGTTGACTGTGACCAGGCTATTGTTGATGATGTATTTCAACTATTGGTGAAGAGTGGAAGGGAATGCCCCAGCTATATGAATCCATGGTCGTCCCAAGAGAAGGTTGTATCTCGAATCTATCTTGAGCACATGGAAAGATACGCATAATGTGTGAGGACCAATTTCATTGGCGATTTCAATTACTCCATTCGAATTCACGGCTCCATCAAAAGCTTTGATGATAGTACGCATACTCGAATTGAGTTGTGATTGATGTTCATCTTCACCAAGGTAGCATATGGGCGATATATTCGAGAGGAACCTCCATCTATTAAGACCCAAATACCATATATCCTCCAGGACAAGACCGCAATGTGCAACGGTTTGCAATAATAACCGGTCCTTCTTAAGCGGTATGTCATCATCAGTGAAGGATATCACATTATTGTTGAAAATGTGATCAACCATATGTTGAAACTTTTCCGTATCCACTAATGTCGGGAGATAGGCTTCTTCCAAAACCTTTAACAAGACCTTCTGGTGATTCTCGGAGGTTAGGACCAAGTCCAAAATTGATATTTGTTGTGGAGCTTCTTTCAAGCTTAAAACCACCGTAGCTTCATTATGACCCATAGCGCAGAGGAATTTTTCAATCTTCTCCATGGATATTTTACCATTTGATTTGGTGGTAGACTTCATCACTCGATGGGGGAGATACAATGGATTTTCCTTCAACACTGCAGCAGTTGTATGTGAGGTGGATCCTTCACCTTCTCCATAATTCCACGGAACCTTGCGCAAGCTAACAATAGGATATTATGCTCTGCACGATAAATTGATTGGCTCAGGAGCGGCCACTTTCAAAGGATTGTTGCCTCCCTTGATTTGAATTGTTGGCGTTGTGAGTAATGTATTAATCCCATCAGTTTCAGTGGATATAACTGCTACCACACTTTTCCACTTAGTAGGGCCTGCATCCTCACTTGCACGTAACACATTATCATCGTCTGGTAGGCGCAGGACACCACTGTCGATTAGATTTTGAATAAGGTGGCGGAGTGCCCAACATTCTTCTGTGATGTGACCACGAGACTGAGAGTGATATTGACATACTCCATTAGAGTTGTACCATCCTGAACGGGGGTTGATTGGAGGTAGAAGGGAACTGATCCTTCCTTCATTGATTAGCATGTGAAGGATTTCCTCCATAGGTTGGCCCAGATATGGCAAAATCCCGACTAGCTTTGGCATTTGCTCTCTTCGTCACTTTGTCTTCCAGCATTTCATTTTCTGAAAGTGACAAGGGAATATTCATGATAAGAGGTAGAAGACTGGTATGCTCCTGGCTGATTAATTGACGAGTCACTTGATGCTGATAAGTCACCAGTTTTGCCAATTGTTCAATTTGTTTGCAGAGAGCTTTCATCTTTCGTTCCATTTTGAACTGGAACTTGGCATAATCCCATCTGTCATCACTGTCTTTGATGGCTCGAAGAATCACACAATCAAAGTGAAGTTGGAACTCATCCTTTGCTCCAATTAATCATGTTGACCTCTTCTTCTTTGTGTTGAGGAAGAGGGTTATCTTGAACATGAGGCTGATCGGGTTTGGTGACTACGATCTCCCCGTTGTCTATTAGGACCTGGATCTTGTGTTTTAAGGCCCAACAATCTTGAGTATCATGTCCATGTGCCCCGGCATGATAAGCACATTTCCTAGCAGCATTGAAACCCCGTCCATTAGGGCTGGCTGGTGGAAGAAGATGTGTAATTTTCTTTTGTGTTGTCAGAAGATTAAGAATGTTCTCGAGGGTATCCCCTTAGGGTGTAAACACTTGAGGGCATTTGACTTCTCCACCATTTGGTATTGGAGGGTTTGTGGACTGCGCTGGAAAGGGAGTGTAGTTTCTCCTTTGAATAGGCAAGTTTTGATTGCCTTTCTGCCCCTGTAGTATCAGGGAAACATCTTCCTCTTTCTTTTTATGGGCCCTCCGGGAGTTATTCCCATAATTTCCAGATTGGATGTGAATCTTTCCTGACTTCAATCCCATCTCAGCCATCTCCCCGTGTTTGACCATTTCAGAAAATGGTTTGCCGATGCCTACTAAAACTCTCTCATAGAAGGGAGCTTCTTGTATGTCTATGAAAGTCATGACCATTTCTGACTCTATCATGGCAGGACTAACTTGGGCAGCCATGCATCTCCACCTCTGGGCATACTCTCTGAAAGATTCGTTAGGCTACTTCTTGATCTTGGTAATTTGATACCGATAGGGAGCCATCTGAGTCTGAAAACTATATTGAGTGAGGAAGGCATGTGCTAGCTCTTCCCAGCTATGGATTCTGGAGTTGTCTAATCTTGTGTACCACGAACGGGCTTCTCCAGTTAGACTCTTTTGGAACAATTGCATTCTAAGTTTTTCATCCTCTACATAGGATCCAAGTTCTCCAATAAATACTTTAAAATGTGTATAAGGATCTCCTAACCTGTCATATTTTTCAAAGTCAGGAGTTTTAAATTTTTCTGGGTATTGAACACCAGGAAAAATACACAGATCAACATATGAAACACTCCCGTGTGTTCCAATTCCTTTGATAGCGCAAAGGGTCTCTTCCATTTGGAGGACTTTCTTTTTGATGTCACCAGTGTCTGGATCTCTAGTGGGATGGACAGCATCATGAGTTTTGTTGGTCGTATCCAACTGTAGTTCAGGTATTGTAATGGCCTGGGTTCCCCCTTGTGTGGAGGATTCAGCATGTACGGGTATTTTCTGACCCTGTGTAGACTAGTGTAATTCTTTGAGTAGAACAACCAAATTTGTGATTTGTTTGCTTAATCCGTTGAATTCTTTGCGAGAAACTGGATTAAGTTCAGTCTGGTCGGATGACGACATGATTGACTGTAGGCCTGTTGTCTTTTTGGACTTTTAACGGGTAGTAGGTATGATTGATTCCATGCGAAAGACTGGCATAGTTTAGTCTTTAGGGAATGTATGAAATAACATGCTATGTGATGTGTTTATTTTTAGGAATTTTATCCTGCACAACGGATGTCAGCTGTTTGCCGCATATATGTGTACACATTTCTTCATATTTCTCATTACACGGAGATAGATATGGAATGAAATTACAAGTAATTGTGTTTACAAGTAATTGAAATGAGAGCGTGAAGAGACTTTCCTCCGCTTTAGGTTTATCAGAGGCTGACCTATCTTAGGTTACTCTCGCGGCTTTTTGGCATGAAGGTTTCCAAATCATCGCAATCTACTTGACGGGAAGTTAATTCGGTCTTTTAACTGGAGCGAATTTGGGTGGTGCCTTTCCTGAGCCTCGGAGAATTAGTCTTCTCACGAGTCCAGTAATCAAACACCGACGGGATAGCCTCCTAGTGGAGGGACCACACAACATACATTCACATACATCGTGTCTCACCGTATGAAAATGATGACATGTGCGAAGCACTAATATCACAAGCAGTTATGGTGCAAAGCACTAGCATCACAAGCAGTTATGGTGCGAAGCACTAAGTGCAATATGCATTCGTACACATTCATCAAATGCAAATGCAACATCCACACACAAGCAGATAACAGTTTTGAAAAGATTGAAATAGCGGCTTAAGTCCTCTTACTAGAGTCCCTAGCAGAGTCACCACCTGTCGACGTCGGGATTTTTGGGTGTCCTTTTCCGTTAGTTGTTATTTGGTGTTCTCATTTAAGGTGAGATTTGTTTGAATAAACAAGTGAAAAAGGTCCGACATGTATGATGTCAATGATGGGACTGTTAAGAGTCGCCAGTTGGTTTTTTAAATGGTTGTACCAACACAACTGAGAAAAGGTTTGCACATTGACCTAGTGATGTGACACTGATATACGGGTCGGTGAAACCGATATTTGTTTAGGGTTCGGGGACTTGGTTATGCGGAGGGAAGGTGTTAGGCACCCCCCGACATCCGTGTTACCACAGTGATCGCCTCTTTAAAAAACTATTATCTGAGTGTGTGTGTGTGTGTGTGGGTCAATGTGCTGTTATATGGAAGTTGTACGAGGCCTCGTTCGAACCTATATACATAGAGTTTGAATTTATGTAAAAAATCAGTTTTTAACAAGATATGGCAGTGATGTTTTATAAAAGAGGTTTTTCAAACCCTGATGCTCAATAGGAATTGAGACCTTTTACACTCCCATTTTTATTAAGTGAGCGACTGAATTGATTTTATTTGACGAATGCGAGGCATCCGTACGAAAATAATATACAAAAATAATGTCGACTTCCTCGTGGGTATGAAAACCATCTAAGGAAATTCAGACACTGCAGAATAATTTACAAGCTGCTTACAGCTGAAAATGTCCATTACGGGAACCGAATCTAGATCCAATGGGATGAATCTGTGATAACATGATTCCTAGGCGCAGAGAATACTGCAGTTTATATGAAAGCAGTAAGCAGGTATATATATAAAAGTAGTAAATATATATATACAGACGAGATCACCAACCACGAAGCACCTCCATGGGGGATCAGAAATTTAAATAAAGCTGTTAAAATCTATCAACCGCCATGAGGAAACTCGGTAAGCGGACGAAACGTAAATAAAGTCAGAATACGGTCAACCGCCATGAAGGAAGCTCCAAAGGACAAAATATAAATAAAGCTATAATACTGATTAATTACACGAAGTAAAAGTCGAGCAGGAAGAAACGTAAAGAAAGGCAGAAAAGCGATCAACCACCACGTAAAAAATCCGAGGTGGGACAATATATATATATATATATATATATATATATATATATATATATATATATATAATAAAACACCGGATGTAAAATCCAGGCTCATCGAAATGAGTTCACCACAGATTCATATATATAAGTATATATATATATATATATATATATATATATATATATATATATATATATATATATATATATATATATAAAAGCGAATAAACGCACGTATATAAAATCCGGGCTCATCGAATGTAGTCCCACCACAGTTTATATATATATATATATATATATATATATATATATATATATATAAAAGCGAGTAAACGCACCAAACCGAAGTCTAGGCTCATCGAACAAAGTCCGACCACAGTTCATATATATATATATATATATATATATATATATATATAAGTGAGTAAACGCACTGCATCAAGTCTAGGCTCATCGAACAAAGTCGACACACACGTTAATATATATAAGTATATATATATATATATATATATATATATATATATATATATATATATATAAAAGCGATGAAACGCTCGGACCAAAAGTCTAGGCTCAATCGAGGCATAAGTCGATAATGTTAGTCAATATATATATATATATATATATATAGGCTGAAATGAAACCACGAACCGAAGTCCGGGCAAAAGCAAGCAACACGACTCTCAACGTGTAGAAGGGTGTGTGCAAAGATGAGGAGAAAGACTCTAAAGTGTATGAGAATGCTTACAATTTGATCGCTAAAAAAGCTTCTATATCTTTATAGTGGGTAAACACCGCTTTTTGTGGGTACAAAAGGGGCTATATATGAGCTCACAGTGTGTTTTGAAAGTGGGAAATACACCAATGGGCGAAAGGAGCAATTAATGCGGGGTTTCCCGTCTTTTCTCTTAGAAAATTAGCACCCCAAGCCCTCTTTTTATAGGCATTTAGTCGTTAGTACACTGCTATCACTCGCCAGTGTGTACGAGGCAACCCGGTTGGCGGGTTTTGTCGAATAGCGTCGTCTTGAAATCACGTTCACTCGAGCCTTTGTAATGTCCACTCTGTTTTTTAGAAGTGCAATCTGGGCATCCATTTGAGGTATACAGGACCTATTTCGGACCGCCATTGTCGAGAGTTGTACGATGGCATGGGATTAGAGTTTGTACGAAGTCATTGAAGATGGGACGATGCCCTCCGGTCTTCAAGCTTCAACTTTCATCCGTTACCCCGCATAATAGTCACTCGGGATTGATTAGCCTTGTGGGACATCGTTGCGTAGAGGCGTGACGTGGCATCGTGTTTGACGAGATGACGATGTTGCCCCTCACCGGTGTTATCGGATTGGATTAATTTGTAAGCGAGACGTTACTTTCGAGCTTCGTTGAGATTGATCTTGCTATAATTGTTGAAGGTCCTCATTGTCACCTTTGAGGTGTACTGTCTTCCGGATGTTATTGCTTGTTGGTATAGTGCATCTCATTGTGAGCGCCGAGATTGAAGCTGGTTGCATTTGTAACAAGCATTTCCGGGGTTATCTCTGAAATTGCATTCCTTGGGGTCATCACCAAGGTTAGTGGCTATTCCCATGGTCAAGACTGAGACTGGATACCTCGGGGTCATCTCCGAGATTAATAGGTCTTCTCCGGTGGCATCGGTATTGTATCTGCAGTCCTCAGGGTTACATCCGAGGTTGAAATCGTTACTCCCAGATTGCGATCCGGGGTTGATGCTGAACTTTCGGTAGTATCCGGTATGGATTTGGATTGTCTTTCAGGGTTTTCTCTTAAAAGACAAATCTGTCCTCCTGCAAAGTTAGTAACAGTAGTACAAAAAAATTTCGAGTGTCTACAGTCAACATGATACTTCTTTGTAGAGTAAAATTCAAGAATGCTTAGAAGAATATTTTCATGAAAAGATACTGGATGAAGCGCAAATATCAAGGATATTCCACTAATTTCATGGAGTATAGAAGTCAAAACTTTAACCAACTAGGTATAATAAATAATGGAATAACAAAAGAAATCACCATGCATGCGGTACTTCGCATAGACATGTTATTCAAACATAATAATAATAATGAAACCAGGTCAGGCAAAATTCACACCAACAGGATGTTCCAACAGAATAATAAAGAATGGAATCAGGTCCGGCGTAAAACGCACAAACAGGATACTCCAACAGAATAATAAAGAATGGAACCAAGTCTGGCGTAAAACGCACAGACAGGATATTCCAACAAAATAATAAAGAATGGAATAGCAGAAGAATTTCACCAAGTATAGGGTATCCCGCGTATACAGGTTATTCCAACAGAATAATAAAGAATGGAATAACAGAAGTTCTCTTCATGAATAAGAAAGAAAGAATACCTCTTACGAAAGTCAACAAATAATATCCCTACCTTAAGAAGAAGAGTCTTCGGATATATGAGTAGTGAAGTAGCGAGTATACTTTTCTTCTTTCTCTCTATAGTTTATCTCTAGAGTTTCAATTGAATTAAAAGAAATAATGAAGGAATGAGCTTCTATTTATAGAAAAATGGACTTGCATAGTAACTAACTCATGAACGGTCCAGATTGATTTACTTTAATCGACGGTCCATATTTAAAGCAAAATCTTTTAAATAAAATATAATATATTCTATTTATAATCTAATAAAACAAATAACTTTATAAAAGATTTTACTATGCAAACACTATGCGAGCACTATCTGAACACTATGCATAATAAAATATAATATATTCTAATTATTGTCTAACAAAATGATAAATTTATAAAAGTATTCATTTTTTATAAAAAAGATTTTACTATTAGCCTAATAAAAGGAATAACTTTATAAAAGTATTCTGTTTTATATAAAAAGCTTTTCTGTTTTATTACATTAATAATACCAATAAAACAAAATTGAGTGACTTATCATATAAACATCAATAATCAATACCGTGTGCTACTATGCAACCACGCATATTACTGTACTTTTACTATCGAGTAGTTCAACAATATTAATGGTAAAACTTCCGCCGTTATTTTCAATAAAATATTTTTGTTGTTTTCTCAATTCGACAATAATTCTTATAATAACCCAAAATTTAGATATTTATTAAAATCTTAAAAGATTTAATTAAGGTTAAATATTAAACCTAGACATAAAATAAGTGTATGTAATTAACATTTTTAGGAATAAATTTTGTGAATTTAAAAACTTTTGGTAAAGGTTTACAGTGTTAATAGTATCTGTGTATATGGTCATATGTGTGTATAGTATGTGGTTAAGGGTCAAGGGTTGACCGGATAAAGTATATCAGTCATAAACCATAATAATATTTTAGAATCGTGACGTTCAATAAGAAAACCCTAACGAATGTTAAGAAACCCTATTACTGGTTCTAGAAACCCTAGTTTCAGTTTCGGGAAGCCGAAATCCTAATTCGGAATATTAAAACCCTAATTGGGAAGTTTGTAAATAAGTGTAAGGTTTTTATGTTATTAATTTTATATTTAATTAGGGATAGCCCTAATTGATTATTAGAAAACCTAATTGTTAGTTTAATAATTTTAATGTTAATAAGGAAACATTAATCCTAATTTTCAAGATATAAGTAATTAGAAAACCCTAATCTAAATTAGGAAACCTAATTTCTAAATTAGAAAGATTATTTTCTATGTAAAACTCTAATTAGTGGGTCATAAACCCTAATGACAAATTATGACCCTAATTGCTACATTAGCAACTTTAATTAAGGAAATATAAATCTTAATTAGCAAGCTTGAACATAATTAGAAAATCCTAATTATAATTTATAAATATTAATTTTCTATTTTGAAAACTTAAATTGGAAATCCTAGAAATTTATTTTTAAACCCTAATGGCTCAAACCCTAAACCCTAAGGGTCCAAACCCTAAATCCTAAGGGTTGGAGCATTTGACAAGTTAGCCACTAAAAATAAAAACCAAATGACCAAAGTGCCCTTTAAATTGTTTTAATAAAGTGGAGTGTAGATCTAGCCCTAGTAAGAAGTGGGTAACCAACTCTAGCTAGCCACATGGTCTAGAAAGCAACCTTTAATCAGTCCACAACTGATCAAATGATCACCCATATTGCATCATATCATATTATATATAGATTGAGAGAAATAAAATGCTCACTTTAATTTTCAACATTGCCAAGTCTTCTCTCTCTCTCTCCCCTCCGAAATTCTAAAGTGAAATTGAGTGAGAAACAAAACCAATGTCAGCCTTTAGCTTGCCAAGAACAAACATCAAAGTCAGAATCAAGATAAAGCTCAAAAAGTAGGTATAAACCCTAAATTTCAAAATTCTTAGATTTGATGTTAGATGCTATGATTTGTTGTTTAAAGTTGTGTTAGAGGGTGTTAATAAGTGATCTGGGTTGTTAGATCATGGATCTATAACATCTAGAGGCATGAAAATCAAGTTTTTATAAGCTGACTATGAACCCTAATTTGTGCTCTGACAGCCTAATGTCAGCGCTCGTAGATTCTTGTATGTTAATTGTTTGTTGTGTTTTAAGTTATAGACTTGTAGTATGATGTAAGGGCTTTGATCTGGAACTTGAATCAAGCCCCGATCATGTCTAGATCGCGAGTTATGAACGGTCATACCTATTTGACCGATCACGAAACTGAAATACTGGGCAACCCAGAATTTCCAGAATTTCTAACAACGTCTTGCAGGCCTCGGATCTTGCAGGTCTTAATTAGTTTTGTCATTTTAGTGTTTGCTTTGTGTAGACTGACATGAGTATTACTTATACATGCCTTTAGATTACCATAATCCGTAACGGAATCACAGATATGAGTAGTCAAACCACCGTTGACCGACTGCCCGGATGAAGATTCTGAAAAACCCAGAATCTTCAAGAACACGTTTTCTGTCAGATATTGACCTACCTAGATCTATTACTTGTGATGTTGTTGTTATGATCTGATGATATATAATTGTTCACTGACATGTGTACTACATGTGTGAACACTTAGATCACACAAACCGAGTCCAGAATGCAAATCATAAGGACCTAAACCTAGCACCCTTGACTGTTCTTCATTTTCTAGAAAACCCAGAAATGAAGAACACTGTTGTCAGAATTTTTGGAAGCCTTTATCTTTCTATTGTGATATGTTTTAGCTATGATTTTTGTTTGTGGTTGTAGTGTTACATGAGTACTACAACTATAATACTTTTACAAGCCCTGAAAGCAACCGGAACCTAGATCTAATTGCGGTCAAAGTAGGTACCCTGTAAACCGGCTATGAGTTTCTAGGCTTGGGTCAAGAACACCAAGAACACCTATAGCGACGCTCCTGTCACTATAGGCACCCTTTAGCGACAATTTAATTAGAAAAATAATTATTTTATTTATTAAATAGATAAAAATGATTTTTAATTATTAAAATTACAAAATAAATTCCTAAAAAAATATTTTAAAGTCCGAAAATTAGTTTTTAATTATTTTGAGTATATTTCATAAATATTTAATATTTTGAAATATAAATGGTATTTAATTTATTTAATTATAATATTAAATAAATTATTTAAAATGATTTTAATACATGAAAAATCATGAAAAATAATATTATGGTATAAGAAAATATTTTGAGTTATTTTTAGTGACTTTTAATATTTTGTGATGAATTTCATTAATTAATCAATATTAATGATAATTAGTTTATTTAATAACTCTATTAAATAAATTGTGGAAAATAGAATTAATGATTTATAAATCATATAAAAATGATTTAAGTCTTATAAAATATTTTAAGTTATAAAGTATAACTTTTGATATTTTATCATGTAAAATATTAATATTTTAATATTAAAAGCAATTATCGGATAATGGATTTAAGTATTTAAACATCATATAAATATGATTTTAAAGTATTAAAAATACTTTGATATATTATAAATATATTATAATATTATGTGATGATTTTCATTAATAGTTGATATTAAATAAATATTAATGATAAAGGAATTGAGTGGTATTTAAATTATATAAATACGATTTTAATGATTGAAAAATCATGATAAATGATAATAAGTATCTGAAAATTATTACGAGCTTATGAAAAATGTTTTGACTGATGATATAATTATTTAAAATTATTGTTAAGTGTTATGCAGAGTTTAATTGAACTTAAACTCAATATTTATCCGACTATACCGTCGGGATGTCAAATTTGTGTTGGGTTCAACTCAGACTGCAATAGTTTGACTTGATACCGAGTCTTATATGTATTATAGACTAATAGGATTATGTGGTAATGTGTTTAGGTTATTTTATACTGTGATTGTGAGACCCCAGATTTTATGAATAAATATTTAATTTTCTCGAAATAATTTTTATTTTTATATTATGGAGTGGATTTGATATAATGTTATAGTTGTGGGTTATATTTATAAATTTTGCAAAGTACGCAAGTTGTTATATAATATTCGATTGGTCGGAGAATATTCTTTTTGTTGGGGAATATCCGCATGCGGCAGTGCAATCATTGGTGGACCCGATAATGTAATTATTGCCGGATTGAGAAAGCGACAAAAATATACTTGATGAAAATAACGGTGGAAGTTTTACTGTTAATCTGTTGAACTATCCAATAGTAAAAGTGAAGATGTCTGGCGTGCACGCATAGTAGCAATACGGTATTGATTATTTATGATTACGTAAGAAGTCACTTTCGCTTATCTTTGAATTATTGCTACAATGAATCAGTTGCATCATATCTCTCATATTATGATTCAATTATTGTCATAGTATCATCTCGCATAATATTTATTATTATTAAATCAATAATTGAGGCGACAAAGTTATTCATATTATTATTTGCAATATTGACAATGTCTAGAAGTTCATCGAGGAGAGGTTTGGTCACCTAATTGCGGCCAATAAGGGAAATCCTTATCGGAAGCCCCTCTTTCTCGGAACGACACGGTTTGTTAAATATTGTGAGTTATAATATCAATGATGAATAAGTTGTGTTGATTAAAGATGAAATTGATTGTTCCATTGCATTGGGATTATTAATGTTAGTGGAGGTTATATTGTTCACTCGGGTTTTCGGAGCACTTTTCGTGTCGGAGTACTATTCACGAGTTACTATTCATGAGTTATTATTCACGGGGTACTATTGATTCACATTCTTATACTATTAGGGGTGGTGGTGCAAAATTGATAATACTTGCATGACTAAGTTAAAAATGGAGGTATAGTTGAAGGTACTATACTGTAATTAATTTTTTCACATGATTATACTATTTATTCACATGATTATACTATTATTCACATGATTGTACTATTGATTCACATGATTTACTATTAGGGGAGTTGGTGCAAGATTGATAATACTTGCAGGACTAAATTAAAAATGAAAGAAAAATTGGAGGTATTGTACTGTAATTTTTTGAGTCCCAAAATGTGCAATTATCGAAACTATATTTTCCTATAAATAGAAGCTCATTATTCCTTCATTTCTCACCAATTCACTAAAGCTATAGAGCAATTATTATAGAGAGAAATTATAGAGAGAAAAAAAGAAAAGCATTCTACTACTTCACTGCTTCTATATCCAGTTTCTTCTAAGGTAGGGAGTATTATTTCTTTCTTTCGTCTTCATGAAGAGAACTTTTGTTATTCCATTTTTGTTATTATGTTGAATAACTCATGCCCATGCACGGCACCGCATACTTGGTGAAATTCTTCATTATTCCATTCTTTATTATTACATTGGAATATCCTCGTCTGTGAGTTCTACGTTGGACTGGTTCCGCCTTTATTATTACATTGGAATATCACATCTGCATGCAGGCGTTCTACTGGGACTCGGTTCCGCCTCTTTATTATTCCGTTGGACTATCACATGCTGCATGCATTTTACGCCGGACTGATTCCGCTTTTATTATTACATGCTGGAATATCCTCGCATGCATGCGTTTCTGTTGGACTGATTCCATCTTTATTATTACATTGGAATATCCTCATGCATGCATTTTTCGTAGGACTGATTCCGTTATTTATTATTCATTGGAATAACACACCACATGCGGTCTATCGTATGCATGGTGATTTCTTTTGTTATTCCATTCTTTATTATACTCAGGTTGGTTAAAGTTTTGACTTTTATAATCCATGAAATTAGTAGAATATCCTTGATATTTGCGCTTCATCCAGTATCTTTTCATGGAAATATTCTTACGAGCATTCTTGAATTTTACTCTACAAAGCAAAGATCATGTTGACAATTTGGACGTTATCGGTTCCTAGATAAATTAATTCTTGAACTTGTTTTATTGAATTCTTATATCATTGTCATCATCCTCATGTTTATATTATGTTGAAAGTCATCTCAGCTTTTTGTAGTGCATAGATTGACTTGGTATGATTATGACCAGGGATTATTCGGTATAATCATGACCGTAATGTTACAAATGATGTGGAAAAAGTCCTCATTGGCCCGTGGTGAATTGATGGACAGTTTTTGGTATGATTATGGCTATGGATTCTCTTTGGTCGTAGTGCAAAGATGAATTGTTTTATGGCATGATCAGGACCGTTGATGAAAATATGATTATTCTTGGCCCGTAGTGCATGGATAATTGTGGTTATGATACTAAAGAATATCCTTGGCCGTAGTGCAGGGGTGATTCGATGATGTGAATTATTTATTAAGCTGAGTCCCAGCGATAAAAGTGACGAAAAACCTCTTAAATCATAGAAGATGGTAGATTTTATTCTCTACTTGACTCTTCTAATGGATTGCTTATTTCGCTGCAGTTTTTCATCTAAAACTTGTTGTCTATTATATTCGATCACTTGTTATACTGTTGAAGGCTATTGATAATTTATTTTGCATTATCTTAGTCATAATATTTCCTACTAGGCTAGTTGAGCTCACCCTTTTACTTTCATTGTTCTCTTCAGGAAATGAGAACGTAGCTGGGACTAGTCGGGGAACGGAGTGACGGACCAGATGATAGCATTAGTAGTCCTCACTATTCAGTGAAATAGTGGGAAAATAAATGTAATAATATTGAATTTGAGTTTGTATATTGTCTAGACGATAATATTTGTATTAAAACTCACAGCTTATATTTTGTCGTACTTTGCACGACAGTTGTATAATTAAGTTGTATTTGTATTCTGTACCATGTATTTGGCGACGCAGAATAGGTGATGTATACCTGTTTTGGGGGCATCACAGTGATGATATTTTCTAACTTGGAAAAATTGATATTATTAATATTAGGTTCAGACAAAGCTTATTAAATTGCATAGCGGTAATCAACGGTACAGACAAGTTTTTCTAAACTCTACTAAGAGTTGTTTCATTCAGATATGTTTATGGTTAATCATTGCTGATTGCCATATAGAATTATACTCTATACATATTGTACGTATAAGTCAAGTATGAAAGGCTAATCAGCTTCATTACCATTCGGTTCAGATATATTGGTTCATGTTTAATACTTGTTCAGTCAAAATTTTGTTCGTGCTAATTCACAACTACATTGTAGAATTATAGCCTACTTATTTTTCAGACTCTTTCAATCATGATATATCGTTAAATTTTTGAACTTAAACTTGTTGGGCAATCTTATGCTCACCCTTGCTATATCATGATAAACATTGTAGATTAAGGTGAATGTGTAGGATATAAGGAAAGGTTAAAGACAGTTCCAGTTTAAAGATATTTTGTGCGATTAGATTTGTAATAGTAATGTATGATAATATCTTGTATGTCTGATAGGATAATGAATTGTGTATAAGTTATGGTTACTCGACCTTGGGGATAGTGTATAATGTTTAATGTATAAACAATTTATGTTTATATCTTCCGCAATAGTTAGAATTAGTGACCCAGATCCGTGGTGATTTAGGACCATGAATTTGGGGGCGCTACAATTGGTATCAAAGCTGTTGGTTATAAACCTAGGGTAGAGTTACCTTAGACTAATAACTGTGGTGATAGGATAAGATCTAACTCACATAGAGTTAGTGTGTCCATAAGATTCAAAGACGAAACTCGGCGAGTTATAAAGATACAGAGTTCCCTAACTCTGATAATAAAGGTGAACAATATTGGTGAATGGATAAAGTCTAAAAGACTAAAAGTACTGGGATAGGAGATCGTAAAACAAAACGATCATAGCATAGAAATATATTGTAATATATACGATAAGATCACTCCGTGATCGGATAAGGTAATAGTATGGAGAAGGATCAAGCGAAGGATTGAAAAGTTTACAGCAACATTGTTGGGTGTCAGTTGTACTATGAATTGGTACAGATTCAAGAAAGGATTATGAATACGGATTAAATGAAATTCGTATTGAGAAGGGAGTTAGTATTAGGTGGGGATTTCAATTGAGGACTCATGTCAGTAGCTGAGTTGTATGATTCCTAGTTATGGGCGGGGAATTGTACTTGGTATAAAAACCACTTAGTTTCTGGCACTGATAATCATTGAAATGTCTGTGTCGCGCTATTTGCTATATGCGTGTTGAGAAGGTGATTCTTTTCCCATGTATATAACAGATAGATATGTTATAGGTAGAGAATATAAGGTTAAGTACGAGTTCTTAAAACTCATACTTATGGTACGTTCGTGACTCATAATTATATGAAACGTTTATGAACCCCTCAGCGAATGGACGCCAAAGGTCTGACTAGGATAAGTTCTTAAACTCATATGATCGTGGCAAGTTCCTGAACTCATAAGTGTGGTAAGTTTTACGAACTGGGCATAGTTGTGTGTAAATGGAGTATTAAGGATAATAAGAATAGATAGACTATTTAAGCAAATGATTATTAGAGGAGACATAAGTTTTTCAAAACTCCTAGCTATGCTAGACTTCGAAATTTTGATATCAAGCTAAATACGCACTATGTGCTTTTAAAATAAAAATAAAAATATGTAGACTCGTAATCAACTACTTATTTCAGCTAGACGCAAATGATTTAAAATATCAAAATATATTTTATTTATCACTCATGAACCATGTAACCTGGTGCAGAGATGATAAAAAGTTGATAGAGTTATAAATACAGGAATACATAGTGTGAATCTGATCTAAAAATGATTCTTCCACTATTGTATGATGTGTTATGATAAAGTCATATAATGACGGCATCTTCAAACGGACTGTTAATACAGTATGGCATCATGACATCATTCTCAAAAATATTTTCAAGATTTTAATTTGCCAACGGGGTTTGGCTACACCTAAATAATTCGATTGAATTGAATTGTTGATATGAGTCTACGCTATTCGATTCAGCTAGACCAACGTTTATAAAATCCTAAGCGTTCTTTGAAAATTTTCCCGAACCAAATTGTTTTGGTAAGGAATCCGATAAAGACTGAGGTAAGGAAATATTTGTGCGCCCAAGGCGGATAAGAGGAACAGAAGAAATGGTTCCGACCAACAGTACTTGATCAGTACAGGGCATACCAAGCTAATCCCCCTATATGTCCATAAGTTATGACGGTTTGCGGATGAATTTCCATATGACCTTTTCGAAAATGAAAGTTCATAGCCTATATGATTCCTCTACACGATTTGAATAATTTAACTCTTATGAGAAATGTTTGGGTAGCATGTGGTAATGAGTATGAAGGGTGTAAGGTGTAAGGTAAATTTCGAGGACGAAATTTTTAGAAGAAGGGGTGAATGTAATAACCCAAAATTTAGATATTTATTAAAATCTTAAAAGATTTAATTAAGGTTAAATATTAAACCTAGACATAAAATAAGTGTATGTAATTAACATTTTTAGGAATAAATTTTGTGAATTTAAAAACTTTTGGTAAAGGTTGACAGTGTGAACAGTATCTGTGTATATGGTCATATATGTGTACAATATGTGGTTAAGGGTCAAGGGTTGACCGGATAAAGTATATTAGTCACAAACCCTAATAATATTTTAGAACCACGACGTTCAATAAGAAAACCCTAACGAATGTTAAGTAACCCTATTACCGGTTCTAGAAACCCTAGTTTCAGTTTCGGGAAGCCGAAACCCTAATTTGAAATATTAAAACCCTAATTGGGAAGTTTGGAAATAAGTGTAAGATTTTTATGTTATTAATTTTATATTTAATTAGGGATAGCCCTAATTGATTATTAGAAAACCTAATTGTTAGTTTAATAATTTTAATGTTAATTAGGAAACATTAATCATAATTTTCAAGATATAAGTCATTAGAAAACCCTAATCTAAATTAGGAAACATAATTTCTAAATTAGAAAAAATATTTTCTATGTAAAACCCTAATTAGTGGGTCATAAACCCTAATGACCAATTATGACCCTAATTGCTAAATTAGTAAATTTAATTAAGGAAATATAAATCTTAATTAGCAAGCTTGAACATAATTAAAAATTCCTAATTATAATTTATAAATATTAATTTTCTATTTTGAAAACTTAAATTGGAAATCCTAAAATTTATTTCTAAACCCCAAGGGCTCAAACCCTAAACCCTAATAGTCCAAACCCTAAACCTAAGGGTTAGAGCATTTGACAAGTTAGCCACTAAAAGTAAAAACCAAATGACCAAAGTGCCCTTTATATTATTTTAAGAAGGTGGAGTGTAGATCTAGCCCTAGTAAGGAGTGGGTGACAAACTCTAGCTAGCCACATTGTCTAGAAAGCAACCTTTAATCAGCCCACAATTGATCAAATGATCAGCCATATTGCATCATATCATATTATATATAGATTGAGAGAGATAAAATGCTCACTTTAATTTTCAACATTACCAAGTCTTCTCTCTCTCTCTCCCCTCCGAAATTCTAGAGTGAAATTTAGTGAGAAACAAAACCAATGTCAGCCTTTAGCTTGCCAAGAACAAACATCAAAGTCAGAATCAAGATCAAGCTCAAAAAGTAGGTATAAACCCTAAATTTCGAAATCCTTAGATTTGATGTTAGATGTTATGATTTGTTGTTAAAAGTTGTGTTAGAGGGTGTTAATAAGTGGTCTGGGTTGTTAGATCATGGATCTATAACATCTAGAGGCATGAAAATCAAGTTTTTATAAGCTGACTATGAACCCTAATTTGTGCTCTGACAGCCTAATGTCAGCGCTCGTAGATTCTTGTATGTTAATTATTTGTTGTGTTTTAAGTTATAGACTTGTAGTATGATGTAAGGGCTTTGATCTGGAACTTGAATCAAGCCCAGATCATGCCTAGATCGCGAGTTATTAACGGTCAAACCTAGTTGACCGATCACGAAACTGAAATTCTGGGCAACCTAGAATTTCCAGAATTTCTCACAACGTCTTGCAGGCCTCGGATCTTGCAGGTCTTAATTAGTTTGGTCATTTTAGTGTTTGCTTTGTGTAGACTGACATGAGTACTACTTATACATGCCTTTAGATCACCATAATCCGTAACGGAATCACATATATGAGTGGTCAAACCACCGTTGACCGACTGCCCGGATGAAGATTCTGGAAAACCCAGAATATTCAAGAACATGTTTTCTGTCAGATATTGACCGACCTAGATCTATTACTTGTGATGTTGTTGTTATGATCTGATGATATATAATTGTTCACTGACATGTGTACTACATGTGTGAATGCTTAGATCACACAAACCGAGTCCATAATGCAAATCATAAGGACCTAAACCTAGCACCCTCGACTGTTCTTCATTTTCTGGAAAATCCAAAAATGAAGAACACTGTTGTCAAAATTTTTGGAAGCCTTGATCTTTCTATTGTGATATGTTTTAGCTATGATTTTTGTTTGTGGTTGTAGTGCTACATGAGTACTACAACTATAATACTTTTACAAGCCCTAAAAGCAACCGGAACCTAGATCTAATTGCGGTCAAAGTAGGTACCCTGTAAACCGACTATGAGTTTCTGGGCTTGGGCCAAGAACACCTATAGCGACGCTCTTGTTGCTATAGGCACCCTTTAGCGATAGTTTAATTAGAAAAAATAATTATTTTATTTATTAAATAGATAAAAATAGTTTTTAATTATTAAAATTATAAAATAAATTCCTAAAAAAATATTTTAAAGTCTGAAAATTAGTTTTTAATTATTTTGAGTATATTTCATAAATATTTAATATTTGTGGAATATAAATGGTATTTAATTTTTTTAATTATAATATTAAATAAATTATTTAAAATGATTTTAATACATGAAAAATCATGAAAAATAATATTATTGTATAAGAAAATATTTTGAGTTCTTTTTAGTGACTTTTAATATTTTGTGATGAATTTCATTAATTAATCAATATTAATGATAATTAGTTTATTTAATAACTCTATTAAATAAATTTTGGAAAAATGGAATTAATGATTTATAAATCATATAAAAAATGATTTAAGTATTATAAAAATATTTTAAGTTATAAAGTATAACTTTTGATATTTTGTCATGTAAAATATTAATATTTTAATATTAAAAGCAATTATCTGGATAATGGATTTAAGTGTTTAAACATCATATAAATATGATTTTAAAGTATTAGAAATACTTTGATATATTATAAATATATTATAATATTATGTGATGATTTTCATTAATAGTTGATATTAAATAAATATTAATGATAAAGGAATTGAGTGGTATTTAAATTATATAAATACAATTTTAATGATTGAAAAATCACGATAAATGATAATAAGTATCTGAAAATTATTACGAGCTTATGAAAAATGTTTTGACTGATGATATAATTATTTAAAATAATTGTTAAGTGTTAGGCATAGTTTAATTGAACTTAAACTCGATATTTATCCTACTAGACCGTCGGGATTTCAGATTTGTGTCGGGTTCAACTCAGACTGCAATAGTTTGACTTGATACCGAGTCTTATATATATTATAGACTAGTAGGATTATGTGGTAATGTGTTTAGGTTATTTTATACTGTGATGATATTATTCTAACTTGGAAAATCGATATTATTAATATTAAGTTCAGACAAAGCTTATTAAATAGCATAGCGGTAATCAACGGTACAGGCAAGTTTTTCTTAACTCTACTAAGAGTTGTTTCAGTCAAATATGTTTATGGTTAATCATTGCTGATGGCCATGTAGAATTATACTCTGTACATATTGTATGTATAAGTCAGGTATGAAAGGCTGATCACCTTCATTACCATTCGGTTCAGATATATTGGTTCATGTTTAATACTTGTTCAGTCAAAATTTTGTTCGTGCTAATTCATAACTACATTGTTTGATTATAGCCTACTTATTATTCAGACTCTTTCAATCATGATATATCGTTAAATTTTTGAACTTAAACTTGCTGGGCAATCTTATGCTCACCCTTGCTATATCATGATAAACATTACAGATTAAAGTGAATGCGTCGGATACAAGGAAAGGTTAAAGACAGTTCTAATTTAAAGATATTTTGTGCGATTAGATTTGTAATAGTAATGTATTATAATATCTTGTATGTTAGATAGGATAATGAATTGTGTATAAGTTATGGTTACTCAACCTTGGGGATAGTGTATAATGTTTAATGTATAAACAATTTATGTTTATATCTTCCGCAATTGTTAGAACTAGTGACCCAGATCCGTGGTGATTTATGACCATGAATTTGGGGGCGCTACAATTCTGTTGTGGGGTCCACCAATGATTGTGCCGTCGTACGAATATTTTCTGTTTAAAACGAATATTCCCCGACCAATCGAATATTATATAACAACTTGCGTACTTTGCAAAATTTATAAATATTACCCACAACTATAACATTATATCAATTTCACTCCATAATATTCAAAAATAATATTTATAGAAAATTCATCTTTATTAAAAAAACTGGGGTCTTACATATCATGCTCTACTTGACTCTTCTAATGGATTGCTTGTTCCGCTGCAGTTAAACTTGTTGTCTATTATATTCTATCAGTTTAACATGGTTGAAGGCTAACGATAACTTATTATTCATTATCTTAGTCATAATATTTCTTACTGGGCTAGTTGAGCTCACCCTTTTGCTTTCATTATTCTCTTCAGGAAATGATAACATAGTTGGGACTTGTCGGGGAATGGAGTGATGGTCCGAGATGAATGTTTTAGTAATCCTCACTATTTAGGGTGATAATAAATGTAATGAGGATTGAATATGAGTTTGGATATTGTCTATGAGACAATATTCGTGTAAAAAACTCTCAGCTCTTGTTGTATAATTAAGTTTGTCTTTGTATTCTGTACTATGTATTTGGCGACCCAAGATGGGTGATGTATACCTATTTTGGGGGCGTCACATCAATAATCCGAGATACTGTACAATACTTTGTGCTACTGTGCAACCACGTGTATTACTTTTCTTTTATCACTGGTATTTCAATAGTTAACGATAAAAGTTTGGTCGTTATTTTTATAAAAATGTTATTTCTGTCGCTTTCAATATTCGATAGTCATTCAGTTGTGGGGTCCACCAATGATTGTGTCGTTGTATGAATATTTCCCGATAGAAAGAATATTCCCCGACCAAACTGTGACACCCCCAAAATTAGGTATACATCACCCATCTTGGGTCGTCAGATACATGGTACAAAATTCAAATACAACTTACTAATACAATTGTCGTGTACAATACGACAAAACATAACTGTGAGCTTGAATACAATTATTGTCTACTAGAGATTATACAAACTCAAAAGGAGTCCTCATTACAATTATTAACACACTATTTCACAGAATAGTGAGGACTACTAATGCTATCCTCTGGACCGTCACTCCGTTCCCCGACTAGACCCTGCAATGTTCTCATTTCCTGAAGAGAACAGTGAAAGAATAAGTGAGCTCAACTAGCCCAGTAAGAAATATTATGACTAAGATAATGCAGAATAAATTATCATTAGTCTCCAACAATGTTAAACTGATAAAATATAATAGACATCAAGTTTAACTGCAGCGGAACAAACAATCCATTAAAAGAGTCACGTAAAAAATAAAATCTACTATCCTTTATGATTAATAAGGTTTTTCATCACTGTTATCGCTGGGACTCATCTTAATAAATAATCCACATCATCGAATCACCCATTCACTACGGCCAAGGATATTCTTTAGTATCACGACCACAATTATCTATGCACTACGGGCCAAGAATATTTGTGTATTCATTAATGGTCATGATCATGCCAACAACTGTCCATCAATGCACTACGGGCCAATGAGAACTTTTACCACATCATTTGTAACATTACGGTCATGATTACACCGAATAATCCATGGTCATAATCCTACCAAATCCATCTATGCACTACAGGCCACAAATGACTTTCAACAAAATTTAAACATGAGGATGATGACAATGATATAAGAATTCAATAAAACAAGTCCAAGAATTATTTTGTCCAGGAATTATTAACATCCAAATTGTCAACATGATAATGTTTTGTAGAGTAAAATTCAAGAATGATCAGAAGAATATTTCCATGAAAAGATACTGGATGAAGCGCAAATATCAAGGATGTTCTACTAATTTCATGGAGTATAGAAATCAAAACTTTAACCAACTGAGTATAATAATGAACGGAATAACAAAAGAAATCACCATGCATGCGGTACTTCGCATAGACAGGTTATTCCAACAGAATAATAATAACGGAACCGTGTCGTGCAAAATTTGCAATCGGCTGGATGTTCCAATGAGAATAATAAAGATTTTAACCAGTCCTTGTAAAACACACGATGTGATGTTCCAAATGTAATAATAATAAGATTTAAAACCAGTCCGGGTGTAAAATACACGCATGTGGATGTTCCAACGGAATAATAATAAAGATTTTAACCGTGTCCTGTAAAACACATGACATGGATGTTCCAAATGAATAATAGAAGAATGTCACCAAGTATAGGGTAGATCACAGATCAAAGTTATTCCAATGAATAATAAGAAATGGAATAACAACAGCCTCTCTTCATGAATAAGAAAGAATAACACCACTTCATGTAAAAGAAACCTAATATAAAAGTAGTTAAGTAGCGTAATACTTTTTTCTATCTCTCTATAGTCTCTCTCTATAGTTTCTCTCTCTAGAGTTCAATGAATTTGTAAGAAAATAATGAAGGAATGAGCTTCTATTTATAGAAAAATGGATCAAGATAGTAACTAACTCATGAACGGTCCAGTTGATTTACTTTAATCGACGGTCCATATTTAAAGCAAAATCTTTTAAATAAAATATAATATATTCTCTTTATAATCTAATAAAACGAATAACTTTATAAAAGATTTTACTATGCAAACACTTATCACGAACTATACAAACACTATGCATAATAAAATATAATATATTCTAATTATTGTCTAATAAAACGTATAGCTTTATAAAAGTATTCTGCTTTATATAAAAAGTTTTTACTATGCAAAACACTATGCAGACACTATGCAACACTATGCATAATAGAATATAATATATTCTATTTATAGAATAACTTTATAAAAGTATTCATTTTTATATAAAAAAGATTTTCTCAGTATTATTACATTAATAATACTAACAAAACCGAGTGACTTATCACGTAAGCATCAATAATCAATACCAAAGTATGCTACTATGCAACCACGCCAGACATTATACTTTAACACCGGGTGTTTCAACAGTTAACGGTAAAACTTCCGTCGTTATTTTCATAAAGTATTTTTGTTATTTTCTCAATCCGACAATAATTCCGTTGTGGGATCCACCAATGATTGTGCCGTTGTACTAATATTCCATGTTAAAACGAATATTCCCCGACCAATTGAATATTATATAACAACTTGCGTACTTCGCAAAATTTATAAATATTACCCTCAACTATTATATCAATTTCACACCATAATATTCAAAATTAATATTTATAGAAAATTCATCTTTATTCAAAAAGTTGGGGTTTTACAATCTCCCCTTCTTATGAAATTTCGCCCTCGAAAGTAGGGTACGTACCTGGTATGTCGAAGAGGTAAGGATACCTTGATGTCATTTCAGATTCTAACTCCCAAGTCATTTCCTCAACATCGTGGTTTCTCCACAAAACTTTGACTTGAGGTATAACCTTGGTGCGTAGAATAGGAACCTCTTCATACGTCAAATCTTCCGCTATTTCGTCCGGTTCCAACTCAATAATGTGGTTCGGGTCTTCCACATATTTACGTAACATGGATATGTGAAAAACATTATGAACACGAGACATACTTGGCGGTAAAGCGAGTCTATAGGCCACAGTTCCTACTCGATCAAGGATTAAAAATGGGCCGATGAATCGAGGATTGAGCTTTCCTCTCTTTCCAAATCTTGTAACTCCTTTCCATGGAGCAACACGTAACAACACATGATCTCCTATATCGAATTCCACGTCCTTTCGATGAAGATCAGCATAACTCTTTTGTCGATCTTGTGAGGTTTTTATACGTTGTCGGATCGTTTGAATCTTTTCCGTAGTCATATGTACCAATTATGGTCCCAACAACGTTGATTCACCCACCTCATCCCAGCATACTGGAGAACGACACTTTCTTCCATACAACGCTTTGAATGGAGCCATGCCAATACTTTCTTGATAACTATTTTTGTAGGAAAACTCCACCAATGGTAAGAACTTATCCCAACTTCCCTTGAAATCAAGGACACAGAGTCTTAATAGATCTTCAAGAGTTGTAATAGTCCTCTCCGACTGCCCGTCCGTCTGAGGATGATATGCCGAGCTAAATCGTAAATCTGTGCCCATAGCTTTTTGCAAACTAACCCAAAATCGCGAAATGAATCTTGGGTCTCGATCAGAAACTATGGATACTGGCATACCATGCAATCTTACAACCTCATTTACGTACATATGAGCAAGACGTTCAAGTGTATAAGTTTCTCGTATCGATAAGAAATGAGCAGACTTGGTCAATCTATCAACAATGACCCAAATCGCATCTATGCCTTGAGAAACTTTGGGAAGACCAGTAACGAAATCCATGGTAATGTGCTCCCACTTCCATTCTGGAATTTCAAGTGGTTGCAATAGACCTTTTGGTACTTGATGCTCCGCCTTGACTCGTTGACACGTTAGACACCTTGAGATAAACAACGTTATCTCTCTCTTCATATTGCCCCACCAAAATGTATGTCGAAGATCATGATACATTTTGGTACTCCCAAGATGGATTACAAACGGTGTGTTGTGCGCCTCCATAATGATTTTATACTTTAAATAAGGGTCGTTAGGAACACAAAGTCTGGAGTTGACTCGAAGTATTCCTTCTTCATCGATTCTTGCTTCCGGCATCGCACCTTCTTGCACTTTCTTCCTCATATGCATCAGCTCCGGATCTGTAATTTGAGCAGCTTTAATTTTATCAATTAAAGTCGATTTTACTTGTATATTTTCCATCATCATGTGGGTCCCTGGAGTCTTTATCTCTATCTCCATCCTTTGCAAGTCATACAAAATGGGCCTTTGCATTGATAATATTGCACTTTTCGCATGCGCGATATGATCTTCTACTCAATGCTTCACTACCACGTTAATTTTTTCGTGATGGTATTGGATAGTATGATCATAATCTTTTAACAGCTTCAAGCCAACGTCATTGTCACATGTTGAGTTCCTTTTGAGTGAAGAAATATTTGAGGCTTTTATGATCCGTAAAGATCTCCACTTTCTCCCATACAAAGTAATGCTCCAAATCTTTAGTGCGAAAGACAATAGCTGCCAACTCTAGATCATGAGTAGGATAATTCCTCTCATATTCTTTGAGTTATCGTGAGGCATAGGCTATAACTTTCCCATGTTGCATGAGAACACATCCTAACCCTTTGCCTAAGCATCATCAGAGATGACAAATCCTTCAACCGATGGTATTGTTGTAAGCAGTCTTTGAAATGAGTCTCCTCTTGAGTTCTTAAAAACTCTTCTCACATTCCTCGCTCCAACCAACTTTATATCTTTCCGAGTCATCCGAAAGTTAGTGAAGTAGCAATTGAGAAACCCTTCTATAAATCTCCGATAATAACCAAATAAGCCGAGAAAGCTACGACTTCATCATGATTTAGGTTGCTCCCGACTTTAAATAGCTTCAATCTTTCTTCGGGTCAACAGATATTCCATGACTTGATACCACGTGCCCAAGGAATGCTACTTCCTCAAGCCGAACTCTCGCATTTCTTCAACTTGGCATAAAGCTTATATTCACGAAGCTTTTGGAGTATCGACCTTCAAGTGTTACTTCATGATCTTCACGGTTTTGGAATATATGAGGATGTCATCAATAAAGACGACCACAAAGTGATCCAAATATTCCTTGAATAATCGGTTCATCATATCCATGAAGGCAGCAGGAGCATTAGTCAATCCAAAGGACATGACTAGGAATTCATAATGCCCGTACCTAGTTCTAAAAGCCGTCTTTGGAATGTCATCGGTTCTAATCTTCAATTGGTGATATCCGAAACAAATATCAATCTTTGAAAAGAATTTGGCTCCTTGCAACTGGTCAAACAGGTCATCAATACGTGGTAATGGGTACCTATTTTTGATGGTGACATGATTCAACTCGCGATAATCAATACAAAGTCGCATACTCCCATCTTTCTTCTTCACGAATAGAACAGGAGTACCCCAAGGAGAAGTACTAGGACGAATAAAGCCAATGTCTAATAATTCCTGCAGTTGAGTTTTTAACTCCTGAAGTTCAATAGGAGCCATTCGATATGGGGATTTAGAAATGGGTTTTTTACCGGGTTCAAGGTCGATACAAAATTCAAGTTCACGCTCTGGGGCAGGCCATGAAGTTCTTCAAGGAATACGTTAGGAAATTCATTAACAATAGAAATATTATTCAAAACTGGCGTATTTTTGTTTAGATTTGTGACATGAGCTAAGAAATCTTGACATCCGTTTTTAAATAAACGAATAGCTTTATGGCTTGAGATGACAGTGATTGATTTTAATGGTTTGGTTGCTTGAATTCGCATAATAGGTCGATTAGGAATATGAAAGCTAACAACCTTACGAAAACAATCAATTTTTGCATGATGAGTAGTTAACCAATCAATCCCTAGAATTACATCAAATGCAAGTATTTTTAATGCAATAAGATCGACAGTTAATGTGTGGGTTCCAACTTGAACCAAACAAGACTTATAAACCGTGGATGTATTGAAGGTTTCTCCCAACGGAGTTTCCACAGATAAGTCAAAGTCTAATTTCTCCGGAGTCAAATTTAATCGTTGAGCGCAAGTAGGAGAAATAAAAGAATGGGTAGAACCGGTATCAAATAAAGTGTAGACTTCGCTAGAGTTTATGATAAGCTTACCCGTGATGACCTCATTCGGGTTCCTTGCTTTCTGGGAGGTCACAACAAATGCTCTCCCTTGCATTACCGGCTTTGACTTTTCTGGGGCAACCTTTAGTGCCTCCATCCTAGCTGAATTTTTCTTCGGTGAACGACAAAATCGGGCTAAGTGACCCTCTCTTCCACAATTATAACATGCTTTTGATGGCATATCGCAATTTGGACTGATGTGTCCCTCCCCTCCGCATTTGAAGCATATGATAGGTGGTCTTTCTCCTTCCTTAACAACGGTGTCTTTGGTGCCGACGCTTTTCCATCATTGTTGAATCTCCTCTTCTTGAAATGTCCTTTCTTATTGTTTTGGCCCTGATTACCACTGATGTGGTTACCATTTCTGGCCTGTTGATTCCCTCCACGCTTGTTGTCACCGCTCGATGATCGCTTCTCATCATTATTATTTTTTTGGTCGGGCTCTCTTTTTGGTTGCGCTGACTCGTTATCGCTCCTTCCACCAATCGAGCCCTATTTACAACATCTCAATACAAACACGCTTTATGAGAAATAAGATGTTGACGATATCCAACTTCAAACCTCTTAAAAACATTTGCGCCATTCTCTCTTCATTATCCACCAAGTGGGACGCAAACCGGGATAACTCCGTAAATTTTGCCTCGTATTGCGACATGGTCATATTGTTTTGCTCCAATTTGATAAACTCCACGTCCTTCATGTGACGAATACTTTCGGGAAAGTATTTTTCGTTGAATAGCTCTTGAACTTCTCCCAAGACATCTTCAAGACGGCAGAGTTGAGTACGCTTTTGGAATTCCCACCAAAGAATCGCCTCTCTCCGCAACATAAAGGCGGCAAAGGGAACCTTTAATCTCTCGAGCATCCCAAGACATCAAATATCTTGGTGATCAGCTTTATCCATGCTTACGCCATAAGTGGTTTTGGCTCTCCCTTAAACTCCAGTGGTCCCAGCTCCTTGAACTGTTTAGCGGTGACCGCCCGAGAGTTTCCAGTGTTTCCACCTACATTTTGGAAAGGAGCCGCTCTCGCCTGCTGTTGAATGAATTGCATAAAGCCTCTGAACAATCCATCATTCATCATTTGGTCAGTGTTGTTGTTTGCATGAGGATTGTCGCCTTCCTGATGCACATTCTCCTGATTATTGATATATAGAGACTCAACGGTCTCTTGTGCTCCATTGCTATTCTCAACATTTTTGGATGTCATTTTCGATACTGCCACAAAACAAAGGTTAATTGACATGTAACATAATATCTCTAAACTCGACCAACCACTTTAAATACAAAATAAATTTAAGTAGGTCATACTAGCGAAGGAATTTCCGCCTCCCCCCTAGTTCTAGTCTCACATCTTAGCTGTGAGGATCATATCCCTAAGCTTTGATACCAACCGTGACGCTCCCAAAATTAGGTATACATCACCCATCTCGGGTTGTCGATATACATGGTACAAAATTCAAATACAACTTACTAATACAACTGCTGTCAGGTACAATACGACAAAAACATAACTGTGAGTTTGAATACAATTATTGTCTACTAGAGATTATACAAACTCAAAAGGAGTCTTCATTACAATTATTAACACACTATTTCACGTAATAGTGAGGACTACTAATGCTATCCTTCCTGACCGTCACCTCCCTTCCCCGATTAGTCCCTCGCTATGTTCTCATTTCCTAAAGAGAACAAAGTGAAAGAAAGGGTGAGCTCAACTAGCCCAAAGAAGAAATATTATGACTAAGATAATGCAAAATAAATTATCATTAGACTCCAACAATGTTAAACTGATAAAATATAATAGACATCAAGTTTAACTGCAGCGGAACAAGCAATCCATTAAATGAGTCAAGTAGAAAATAAAATCTACTATCTTTTATGATTAAAAAGGTTTTTCATCATTTGTTATCACTGGACTCAAATTTTAATAAATAATCCACATCATCGAATCTCCCCGCACTACTCGGCCAAGGATATTCTTTAGTATCACGACCATAATTATCCATGCACTACGGCCAAGAATATTTGTGTATTCATTAATGGTCATGATCATGCTAACAATCTCGTCTCAATCAATGCACTACGGGCCAATGAGAACTTTTATCACATCATTTGTAACATTACGGTTATGATTACAATCAATAATCCTCGTCATAATCATACCAAGTCCATCTATGCACTACAGAATTTACGATGACTTTCAACAAAATATAAACATGAGGATGATGACAATGATATAAGAATTCAATAAAACAAGTTCAAGAATTATTTTATATAGGAATTATTAACGTCCAAATTGTCAACATGATACTGTTTTGTAGAGTAAAATTCAAGAATGATCAGAAGAATATTTTCATGAAAAGATACTGGATGAAGCACAAATATCAAGGATATTCTACTAATTTCATGGAGTATAGAAGTCAAAACTTTAACCAACCGAGTATACTAAAGAATGGAATAACAAAAGAAATCACCATGCATGTGGTACTTCATAGACAAAGTTATTCCAATGTAATAATAATAACGGAACCAGTGTCGTGCAAAATTTGCAAAATCGATGATGTTCTCTGTGACAACCCGATATTTTCTATATAAATAAATCTTAAATTTTTCAGATAAATTTTTTTTTTACTTTAAGGATGAGGATTTGTACAAGACTATGTGTATATGTATTTATGTGGTAAATAAAATATATTTATTACATGAATATTTACAAGTAAATTTATTTTAGAATTATTGATTATTATAAAGTATATTTTTATAATAATTAATTTTAAGATAGAAATGTTTTTATTAATTATTTTCCATGAATATATAATCATATATTACTTAAATAATATATGAAGTGATTTGTTTAAATAAATATAATAATTATTTTATTATATGAATTTTTGTACAGATTATTAAGTTAATTATTTTACCTTAATTATTAAGGTTAAATATGAAAGAATAATCGTATATGGAATCCAAACCCTAATTTTGGATTATTGTCAAGGTATGAGAATAATAATATAATATTACTTATATTTTGATTTTTCAAAGGCTATAAATGTAATCTTGATATGTGAATTAGTGATGGTTGGCCAATTATGGGGTTATGTGTTAAACCCTAATTTAAAATACAAATTAGAGTTTAAAGTTATTGGACTATTGCGATAATGTGGTAAATGTCTGGTATTATTAATATAATCGCTAATTAGGAAGAACCCTAATTTTGTCACGAAACCCTAATTTGAAACTGGAAACCCTAATTGCTATAATTAGTAACCCTAATTTGAAATTAGAGTTTGAGATTGTTGGTGAGTATCAATAATGTGATCAATTAACAAATATTGTGTTTATAATTATTAAATTTAGAAACCTAAATTGTTAAACCCTAATTACTAAACTAAAACCCTAATTTAGTAATTAAAAACCCTAATAGTAATTTGGTAACCCTAATTACCAAAAGAATAAATCCTAATTGCTAAATTAGCAAAGTCAATGATAATTATACGATCTAAACCCTAATCTTACTGTATAAATTAATTAGAAAATTAATCTAATTAACAAACCTAAATTGTCTAATTTTAAAAACTAAAATTTAGTTATTTTATATTATTATTTTTGTAATAAACCCTAATTGTTAAATCCTAAATTTGGAAATTTTTGAAATCCTAGTTTCTAAATCTTTAAGGGTTAAATGTTAAACCCTAAACACTAAAATGTCTAAACCCTAAACCCTAAGACAATTTTCTAGAAATTTAAGGAAATGACAAAAATGCCCCTAAGTGTATAATTGAGGCTAAATTGTAGGTTTTGAAAATAGGTGAAGTTGTTGGCCAACTCCAACCACTCCATTGATGTAAAATTGACAAAGAATAAGCCTTAAATCACCAAAAACATGTATCCATGTTGTCTATATAAGGATTGAGAGAGAGAAAAAGTGATTTTTGCTAGCCAATTTTATTCACTACTTAACCAACTCTCATCTTCTCTCAAACCAACGAAAATATATAGTAAATCAGACCCATTATCAAGCCCCACGTCCAACATAAAGAAATCAGAAACATTAGATCAAGTGTTAGATCAAGAAAGGTACAAAACCCTAGTTTAAATTCTGTCCAAAATTTTGTTGTTAGATGTTAGAATTTGTTGTTAAAACTTGTTGTTTATAAGATATTATGATGATCTGGGTTGGTATTTATCAAATCCATAACATTAAAGTGCTTGAAATTAAAGATTTTCAAAATCTGGAAAATTATTTTTGTGTGTTCTGACATCAAATGTCAGACGCTGTAGATTGTTGTGTGTTTAATATTTTTGTTGTTTAAGTGTTTAATTTTGTAGTCTAGTATGTGATCTTTCATCTGGTACAATAATCAAGGTCATATCTGTTATAAATCAAAAGTTATTTAAGGTCGAAGTGAGTTGACCGAACTTGACCGGCTGAGTTCTGGGTAACCCAGAAACGGTTTTCAGCGTCTGACAATAGATTTGTGGCTTCGGATCTTGCTTGTAGTTGTTGTTTTGTTTAATTTTTTGAAACTAGATTGTAGTCTAGTATATTAACTATGGAATCATGCTTTTATATCGTTTAAACATTTCATATACTGAAATTGGTGGCTGGTCAAAGTAGTAGAGAGGCACATGTTCTTGGTTTTCTGGAAAACCCGAAAAAACCCATGAACACGGATTCATCGCCAAGTTGTGAATCGACGATAACTGATTGATTTGTTGATGTTTTGTTTATTTTATGTAATGAACATGTTGTCTACACATTAAAGCTCTTAGGTCTCAAGAACAGTTAATATATTGCAAGTTGCTGGCGATCAAAAGTGGTCGATTTATCTGTTTTTCAATTGGGAAACCCGTAAATGAAGAAATGACCTCAACAAAGAAGTTTGGGCGATTATATCTGTTTGATGTTATGTGATTTGTCCATGTTGATTGTTGTATCTTTTAGTCTTGAACTTTGTCTACAAAATCTAGCTTTTGTAATTCCGAGAAACACATTACACAAAGATTTAGAATTGGTCAAACATGGCCACTCGGCAATTGCCTATGAAGATCTGGGTTTAAGTATGAACATGAAGAAGAACACCTATAATGACGGCCTGCCGTCATTATAGGTGGCCTTTTTAATGACGCATGATTATTATTTTCCGTAAATTAATTAATAATTATAGAAAATTAGTTTTAAATTATTAAAAATACAAAATAAATTATAAAAATTATTTTAAATTCTAAAATTAGTTTTAATTATTTTAAATATATTTCATAAATATTTAATATTTTGGAATATTAAAAGTAATTAATTTATTTAATTATTATATTAAATAAATTATTTAAAAATGATTTTAATTCATGAAAATCATTTAAAATTATCTTATGATATAAGAAAATATTTTTTGAGATATTTTGATAACTTTTAATATTATTTGATAAATTTTCATTAATAAATTAATATTAATGATAATTAAGTTATTTATTAAATGAATTAAATAAATGAATTAAAAATGATTTTATTATATTAAAAATCATTTTAAATAATAAGAAGGTATTTAAAATATTTTAAGTTATAAAATATAACTTTTAATATTTAAGGGTAAATTTCATTAATTAATTATGATTAATGATAATAAAGTTATTTAATAATTATATTAAATAATTTAGTTTTAAAATGATTTTATTATTATAATAATCATTTTAAATAAAAATAAAGTGTTTAAAGATATTTTAAGTTATAAAATATAACTTTTAATATTTAAAGGATAATTTCTTTAATAATTTAATATTAATGATTATTAAATTATTATAAATGATATTAAATTTATTTAATAATTATATTAAATAAATAGTTTAAAAATGGTTTTATTTATTTAAAAATCATTTAAAAAGGATATTAATGGATTAAAAATATTTTATGTTATAATTAATGACTTATTTAGATAATGGTACATTAATATTTAAATATTAAGGGTAAGTATTTAATAATGATTTTAGATGTTTTAAAAATCATTTAAGGGTAATATAAATGTGTTAAAAATATTTTGAGTTATTATACATAACTTTAATATTTTGACAATGGTTTCATTAATAATTTAATACTAATTAAATGTTAATGATAATAGAATTATGTAATATTTAAATCGCTTAATAATGATTCGATATTTCAAAAATTATGATAAATGATAATAATTATTTAATAATTATTATAAGGCCATGAAAAATAGTGTGACTAATGTTTAAGTTATCCAAATGGATATTGAACTACTTGGTTTAGAGTCTTAGACTCGATAATTACCTCGAAAAAGTCGCCGGTGAAGACCGAGCATGTTTCGTAAATTGATCTGGACTTAAGATAATTTAATTGGATATGTGTTTATTTGTGATTCAATGGTTGTTAAGGTTGTATGACAATGTGATTAGGAAAATGTTGATGTTTGATTATGAGTCAACGATTGTTAAACATGTGTGATAATGTGAATAGGAATGTCAATTGTTAATATAGGCGTGTTATATGTACGTTATGTTATACTAATCAGTAAAATGATCTGATTAATGATAGGTGATTTCATAAAAGATAAAACTAAGTTGTAAGCAGCGCATCAGGCAAGTATCCTAACTTTGCATTTTCTTTATGCAATGGACAAGTGTAAGAATGTTTCAAAGTTATATTATTATACAGATTGTTAAACTTATATTATATAAGCCCATTGATTATCAACATGCTAGTATATGATAATTCGGATAAATATATTCTATTCGTTAATTTCTATAAATGATATACAAGTGTCCCCACTTGGACAATCATTGTTTTTCATCGCATGTTGATACACCTTTGATATATATATATATATATATATATATATATGTTGAATTATATAAGACCTTTGTTATGAAAACCCGATGATATGAACATCCCAAAATGGGAAAATTTTATCGCCTGTAAGTGACAGAATGAACGATAGCATCGTTCATGTACATGTAGTATTGATCAATACAGGGTACAACAGGGCCGATCACCCTCCGTGCCCGTAAGTCATGACGTTTTACAGATGAATTTCTGTTTAAACCTTTTCGAAAATGAAAAACAATGTTCATGGTATGTCACAGAAACTCCATATACAGTCAATACGTAGTTTCAAAAGTTGAAAGAGGGTTGTTATGAATTATTATTGGTACATATTACTTCACAACTATTGCATGGTTGTAGAAGAATATTATTAAGAAAACATTTAAATTCTTTCAGCCTATATATATATAATACTTGCTGAGCACTCAAATGCTCATCCTTGCTTAATTTAAATGTTTTTAGCTAAGTGTGAAGGACCAGAAAGTTCAGGCCGAGGCAAAGGAAAAGGAAAGCTAACCATATAAGAATTGCGGCAGTATTTGTAATAGTTTTATAAGACTATGAAGACTATGATATATATATATATATATATATATATATTATGACATGTAATGAATGTTTAAAGGTTACGTACTTGGGAGAATGACTCGATGTATATGTAAAATTTAAGTTTAAGTTTTATATTATTGTGATTATTATTAGTATTATTCCGCTTTCATAGAAATGGTATCGTGATGTACCGAAGTTCAGTTTCAAGTATCTCGATCCGGGACCTCACTGTAATGGTATCGAGCTATAGAGTTAGAAACCTTAGGTGGGATAGACCTTGAGGCTATAACCTTAGAAATGTAGGGAAACGTTGAAAATATAAATAACTCATATAGAGTTTAAAAAGAGATGAATTGAATAAATTCATCGTCAAACAAAATAAAAGATAATTCATACAAAACTATTATTTGACTATGTGTATATAATATATGCTAATTAGGATAATTGGTCGTGTGTAGATGTCGGTGAAAAGGATTAGGATATCCACGGATTGTAAAGAAGGAGCTACTATCGAAGCCAATAGCGGAAATAGAAGCTCACAATGAAACAAACTTCATTTAGTTGGTTATCGTGGAAAACATAGTACCAGAGATCCGTAAATAGTGGATCCGGCGGATAATGATTCGCACCCTAAAATTCGAAAGTCGATCAAGCATCATTGGAGATGCAAGAATTGAGGAACAAGGTATCTTCTCTAGAAGGGTTGTGGAAGATGTAAAACCGCTAATACCAATTGCGCTCAAGCGTTAATAGAAACAATGGAAGAGCAGGATAAGCTTCAAATCCAAATCAATCGGATGGGAGCCTCAAATAACACTTCGTGTGCAGCTCCGAGAGATAAGGGAAAAGGGAAGGTAGAAGACCATGATTTAGGAAAACCAGGAAGAAGAAATGGAAAAGAATATGTTATCTTTGTGGATATGAAGGCATACCACTCATATTGTCCCCGACTATAAACAGGGGAGCATGTTTTGTTTGTGGAAAAGAAGATCATCAAAGTGAAAAGTCGCCCCAAGGAAGAAGGCGTAGTGAATAGGTAGTATAGGTTAGGTTCAGTAGCATGTTTAATATAATATGTGTGTTTAGTATGTCTGTGTAATGCATTATTATAAAACTTTTGTACAAGCGGTAAGGTAAATCCCGACTTTTGTAGTCACAATGGGATGACTGATGTTTAAAGCGCTATGTGCTGTGATACGTAAAATATTTTGAAAGTAATGAATGAATATGAATCAAAGTTTGAGTTATGAAACAAGTTTAATAAGTTTAAACTTATATGATAAGGTTTAGAATGTAAGTTAATTTATGGTTTTTACTTAACCAGATAATCGAACGTCGAACGTTAAAGACTTCAAGGCGGTCCTACCACCAGAATTCAAAGGTACAACTGACCCTGTAGAAGCCCAAACTTGGGTTAGGGAAATTGAGAAGGCGTTTGTAATAGCTAGGGTAGCTGAGGGGCAAAAGACCTCTTTTGCCACCTACATGATGAAGGGTGAGGCAAATTTCTGGTGGGAAGCGAATCAGGTGAGGGCAGGAGCAGGTGTGGTAACATGGGATAGATTTAAGACCTTATTTTTCGAGAATTATTTTCCAACTAGTACGCAGGCTAGAATGGAGGTAAAATTTCTGGAGTTGAAGCAAGGAAATATGACTGTGGCGGAATATGCCGCGAAATTCAATGAGTTAGCTAGGTTTGCTCCGCATCAAGTCGATCTGGAGGCTAGGGAAGGCGAGGAGATTTGAGCCGGGATTAAAACCCGGCTCTATAATAAGGTGGCGGTGTGCAGATCCCAACATTTGCAAAGACTCATGGAGAAGGCTATAATTATGGAAGAGGAAGTGAGGCTATGAGCCTCTGCAATAAGGAAAGGAAAACAAGAGCAAGGTCGAGGGAGCTGAGAAGGTGAGAATTAATAGTGGAAGCAGGAGTGCTGATGGAAAAAGAAAGGGAAACTACTTTGGAAACGTGCAGGTGAAGCAAGAAGGAGTTAAGAAGCAAGCGCTTCAGTGCAAAACGTGTGGAAAGAACCAATCTGAGGAGTGTTTAAAGGGGAAATTTGTGTGTTATAAGTGCGGGTAGGAGGTCCATATCTCTCCCAACTGCCCAAATCCTAGAATGAACAGTGGTTGTTTTATTTGTGGATCATTGGAGCATAGGGTTAAGGATTGTCCGAACAGGAGGGTAGAGGCTGGTAGTGTGAATATTGATAAGGGTAGTGGAACATTAGCAATCGCAGGACCGACATCATCGAACAAACCAACAAAGTCAACATCAAGGGTCTTCAACATGACGGTTCAAGACACGGTGGTACCGGCAATGCAGCCTGTAATATTCAATAACTTTTATTTGCGTAATTAGAATTTTTCTATTTATAGTAAATTATTTTATAAAGAAATTTTGAGGAGAAATTTGAGTTCTTTTAGAAATCAAATTTCCGCTTAATCGTAAAGACAAGCTTAATGTGATTAATTAAAGATCTGTTCGATTAAAGTTAATCGAGATCTATTTGCTACAAGATTGTGTATGTTATGAATCCAGCTTATGTGTAGGTTTTTAAGGTGATTCCGGGGACTAATCCTTATAAGGAGGGTGAATGTGACAACCCGATATTTTCTATATAAATAAATCTTAATTTTTTCGTAGATAATTTTTTTTTTTTTACTTTAAGGATGAGGATTTGTACAAGACTATGTGTATATGTATTTATGTGGTAAATAAAATATATTTATTACATGAATATTTACAAGTAAATTTATTTTAGAATTATTGATTATTATAAAGTATATTTTTATAATAATTAATTTTAAGATAGAAATGTTTTTATTAATTATTTTCCATGAATATATAGTCATATATTACTTAAATAATATATGAAGTGATTTGTTTAAATAAATATAATAATTATTTTATTATATGAATTTTTGTACTGATTATTAAGTTAATTATTTTACTTTAATTATTAAGGTTAAATATGAAAGAATAATCGATATGGAATCCAAACCCTAATTTTGGATTATTGTCAAGGTATGAGAATAATAATATAATATTACTTATATTTTGATTTTTCAAAGTCTTTATAAATATGTATCAGATATGTGAATTAGTGATGGTTGGCCAATTATAAGGTTATGTGTTAAACCCTAATTTAAAATACAAATTAGAGTTTAAAGTTATTGGACTATTGCGATAATGTGGTAAATGTCTGGTATTATTAATATAATCGCTAATTAGGAAGAACCCTAATTTTGTCACGAAACCCTAATTTGAAACTGAAAACCCTAATTGCTATAATTAGTAACCCTAATTTGAAATTAGAGTTTGAGATTGTTGGTGAGTATCAATAATGTGATCAATTAACAAATATTGTGTTTATAATTATTAAATTTAGAAACCTAAATTGTTAAACCCTAATTACTAAACTAAAACCCTAATTTAGTAATTAAAACCCTAATAGTAATTTGGTAACCCTAATTACCAAAAGAATAAATCATAATTGCTAAATTAGCAAAAGTCAATGATAATTATATGATCTAAACCCTAATGCTATCAGATAAAGTAATTAAAAATTAATCTAATTAACAAACCTAAATTGTCTAATTTTAGAAACTAAAATTTAGTTATTTTATATTATTATTTTTGTAATAAACCCTAATTGTTAAATCCTAAATTTGGAAATTTTTGAAATCCTAGTTGCTAAATCTTTAAGGGTTAAATGTTAAACCCTAAACACTAAAATGTCTAAACCCTAACCCTAAGGCAATTTTCTAGAAATTTAAGGAAATGACAAAAATGCCCCTAAGTGTATAATTGAGGCTAAATTGTAGGTTTTGAAAATAGGTGAAGTTGTTGGCCAACTCCTAACCACTCCATTGACAGAAAATTGACAACAACAAGCCTTAAATCAGCCAATACATGTATCCATGTTGTCTATATAAGGATTGAGAGAGAGAAAAAGTGATTTTTGCTAGCCAATTTTATTCACTACTTAACCAACTCTCATCTTCTCTCAAACCAACGAAAATATATAGTAAATCAGACCCATTATCAAGAATTATTATTGGTACAGATTACTTCACAACTATTGCATGGTTGTAGAAGAATATTATTAAGAAAACATTTAAATTCTTTCAGCCTATATATATATATATATATAATACTTGCTGAGCACTCAAATGCTCATCCTTGCTTAATTTAAATGTTTTCACTAAGTGTGAAGGACCGTAAAGTTCGGTAGAGGCAAAGGAAAAGGAAAGCTAACCATATAAGAATTATATAGAAGATTTATAATAGTTTTATAAGACTATGAAGACTATGATATATATATATATATATATATATATATATATATATATATATATATATATTATGACATATAATGAGTGTTTAAAGGTTACGTACTTGGTAGAATGACTCTGATGTATATGTAAAATTTAAGTTTAAGTTTTATATTATTGTGATTACTATTAGTATTATTCCGCTCATAGAAATGGTATCGTGATGTACCGAGTTCGGGTTTCAAGTATCTGGATTCGGGGACCTCACATGTTCCAACAGAATAATAAAGACGGAACCAGGTCCGTTATAAAACACACAAACAGGATGTTCCAACAGAATAATAATAGAACGGAACCAGGTCCGGTGTAAAACACACAGACCGGATGTTCCAACAGAATAATAATAAAGATTTTAACTGTGACCTGTAAAACATGTACATGATGTTCCAACAAAATAATAGAAGAATGTCACCAAGTATAGGGTAGACCGCGTATACAGGTTATTCCAACAGAATAATAAGTATGGAATAACAACAGTTCTCTTCATGAATAAGAAAAAGAACACCCCTTACCGTAAAAGAAACCGAATATAAAAGTAGTTAAGGAGCAGAATACTTTTCTTCTATCTCTATAGTCTCTCTCTATAGTTTCTCTCTCTAGAGTTCAAAGAATTAAACAAGAAAATAATGAAGGAATGAGCTTCTATTTATAGGAAAATGGAATGCATAGTAACTAATCCATGAACGGTCTGATTGATTTACTTTAATCTGACTTCCCCATATTTAAAGCAAAATTTTTAAATAAAATATAATATATTCTATTTATAATCTAATAAAACGAATAACTTTATAAAAGATTTTACTATGCAAACACTATGCGAGCACTATGCAAACACTATGCATAATAAAATATAATATATTCTAATTATTGTCTAATAAAATGTATAGTTTTATAAAAGTATTCATTTTATATAAAAAGTTTTTACTATGCAAAACACTATGCGATACACTATATAAACACTATGCATAATAGAATATAATATATTCTATTTATAGAATAACTTTATAAAAGTATTCATTTTATATAAAAGATTTTCGTATTATTACATTAATAATACCAACAAAACCTGAAAGACTTATCACGTAAGCATCAATAATCAATACCGTGCTACTATGCAACCAATGCCAGACATCGCATTTCTTTAACACCGGTGTTTCAAATAAAGCTAACGGTAAAACTTTCGCCGTTATTTTCATAAAAAGTATTTTTGTCGCTTTCTCAATCCGACAATAATTCCGCTAGGGATCCACCAATGATTGTGCCATTGTACTAATATTCCCCGTTAAAACGAATATTCCCCAATTAATCGAATATTATATAACAACTTGCGTGATTTTGCAAAATTTATAAATATTACCCACAACTATTATATACATTTCACTCCATAATATTCAAAATTAATATTTATAGAAAATTCATCTTTATTCAAAAAGTTAGGGTTTTACACAAACGAATATTTTATGACAACTTACTTACTTGCAAAATTTGCAATATCACCCATAACTATAGCATTATATCAAATCACACCTTATTATTCAAAATAAAAATTAGAGAAAAATAAATTATTATTCATAAAAAGATGGGGTCTTACAACCTCCCCTTCTTATGAAATTTTGTTCTCGAAATTGATGTACGTACCTGGTATGTCGAAGAGGTGAGGATACCTTGTTTTCATTTCGGATTCTAACTTCCAGGTCATTTCCTCAATGTCGTGGTTTCTCCATAAAACTTTGACTTGAGTTATAACCTTTAAGCGTAGAATATGTTCCTTCTTATCCAAGATTTTAACAGGTACCTCTTCATACATTAAATCTTCTGTTATCTCATCTTATTCTAATTCAATAATTTTGTTTGGGTCTTCCACCTATTTACATAACATAGATATATGAAAAACGTTATGAACAAGAGACATACTTAGCAGTAAGGAGAGTCTATAGGCCATAGTTCCTACTCGGTCGAGGATTTCAAATGAACCAATGAATCGAGGGTTGAGCTTTCCTCTCTTTCCAAATCTCGTAACTCCTTTCCATGGAGCAACACGTAACAATACATGATCTCCAACATTGAATTCCATGTCCCTTCGATAAAGATTAGCATAATTCTTTTGTCGATCTTGTGAGGTTTGTATATGTTGCCAGATTATTTGAATCTTTAAGTAGTCATACGTACCAATTCTGGTCCCAACAACATTGCTTCACCCACTTCGTCCCAACATAATGGAGAACGAAAATTTTGTCCATACAACACCTCGAATGGAGTCATGCCTATACTTGCTTGATAACTTTTGTTGTAGAAGAATTACACTAATGGCAAGTGTCAAGAATAAGCATGTGAATGTTATTCCTATTTATATATGATTTTATTATGGTATATATGAATGAATATAAAAGTATGCTTGCATTAAGAAAAGTTGTAAAGTCCTTTGATAAATAATAGGAACATATATACAAGGACTTAGAATGAATTGATCAAATATGTTAGGTTGATCCTACATAAGCAAAACAACTTTGTAAAGTCCTTAAAAAGAAATGATGTACAAGGACTATAAATGTAAAAAGATCAAGCTTGTTAGGTTGATCTTATTAATGTAATTGATAGGTTTGTCTGATCGTCGAGCACTACACCAGAAATTGTAGTCTGCTAGGAGAGTCAGGAAAAATTCAAGAGCTATCGAGGCATAATCGTAGTCTGCAAGATAGTAGATCTCGAAATTCGTAGACTGTCAGGAGAAACGAGGAAGTATCGTAGTCTGTCGAAGCCAAGTTAAGAATCGTAGACTACACTCGGAATCGTAGAGTCTACTGATCACATCAGAGGTAGAGATCGTAGTAGAGCCAGATCAGATGAAGACAACAAGCTTAAGGTCAGAGATCGTAGAGCATCGACATCTGATCTCAGAGTCGTAGTGTCTTAACTACCAAAGTTAAATCGTAGAGTGAAGAACGAAGGCTTCAATAGATGTGCTCACAACGCCGAGGCAGAATCTTAGAGCAAACACGATTCTCAACAAATGAGCACTCCCAGAATATCAAAAGTATGAAGCCTCTGTTCCGAGCTTCAAAGATACATCCCACCTAAAGAAAACTAGAGAGCACTCAACGAATGGCATGCACGCTAACATAAGATCTAAGCACCAATCCAATCAACATTCAAATTGAGTTGTGAAGCCATTCACGATAAAGTCTTCCACAAGTTGATCAAAGGAAGACTTCAATAAAAATGACTGACTAAGGAAAGTTAGCAAGTGTAGTAGCCGTAAAGTGAACAAAAGACAATGATCTTGAAAGTAACCAGGATTGTAGTGTTTTCTAAACAAAGCAGGAACTGATGAAGTGTACATAGAGATACTGGTCAGCTTATGAAGAACAAGGATAAAGTGATTAAGCATTGAGTCAGTCCATTGATGATAACTGAATGGGAGATCACAAGGAGAAAGCGAGTTGGACATGCCACAAATCTGAAGTGTCTTGCTATTCAGAAGAGACCAGAACAAGGAGTCAAGATATCAATTCATGAGATCTGCCAAGGAAAACAGAAGAATTGAAGCGCTGCACGAGAGAAGGAAGAGGTGTTCTACTTTGAACATCCAATGAACACTCTTCAAGATCATAGTGTTGTCTCAACCTGTCAATGGACAACATTCAATAAGAAACTGCGATCATGTCCTAGAACAGCTGCATCAGAATCGCAGAGTTCAGTCATCTAAAGATTGAAGCATTAACAACAGTTCAATCTGAATATTGATATTCGAACAGAGCTTATTGAGAGCATTGATGCAAAAGGACAACCTCTGATCGAGAAATCAGAAGGAGGAAATAAAGTTGACTACCTGCCCAAGACATCAAAGTGACATCTCTGATGGGGTAGGTGAAACAGTAGACTGCATTGTCAGAAAGTTATAAAGGGGATGTCATGTCACATCTGCAGTCTAAACCAAATAACTCGAGATCTGCAAAGCAATTGAAATAGCTCCCAACGGCTACATTCCAACTGGAAGGTTGTGAAGGAGTATAAATAAATAAGAGTTTCAAAGATCAAGAGTTACTAATATTGCTAAAGTTACAGAATCATTGAGTTGTTGGAATGCTATTGTTGACTCTACAAGTTCCACCAGAACTAAAGAGAACAAGTCTTAGTGACAGTGAGATTACAAAGGTGGAAGTGAAGCAGCTTTGAAGAAGGACTCGAATAGACTAAAGCTTCACTCAACAAAGATGAGAATGCCACTGAAGATGGCAGCTAAGCTGAGAAATGAGAAGGACAAGAAGATAGCATTCAGAAAAGTGGCAGAGCAAAAAGAAGATCTAGAGAGCCAATCTACAAATTACCATAACCAAAAGCTAAAACAGAATAAGTGCAGAACCATGTCTGCCAACCAGTCAAGAAGGGTTCAGGGAATGCTAAGTGCCAGACGAAGTCTACCAAAAGTTCCAACACCTAGCAGACCCAAATGGTGATGGTGCACAACTGACAATGGATGAAGATGAGCTGAACAAAATGAAGATCAGTTGTACCAGAGAAGATGTGGTCCAGACTCAAAGCAGAATGCCAAGAGGACCACGCCAAGCTGCTAAGTACAGAAGATGTTCAAGCTGAAAGACATCTTAGTAGCAAGGCAACAACAACAACAACACCAACAACAACAAGAAGCCAGGGCCTGAGGGGTCCTTGTCCGAAGGGACTAAATGAAGTTCCAAGCCTGCTGGGCTTAAAGAGTTCCTAGGGAACTAGAGAAGTTCAAAGGCTACTGTTCTTGAAGAGTTCTTAGTGAACTAAAGTTCCAAGGCTGCTGGCCTTGAAGGATATTTAGTGATTCAGGGTGTTGCCCTTCCTTAGTGGAAATCCTGTTAGTTGAAAGCATAAGAGTGGATTAGGAGCTTGAGTCTTTGAACCACTTAAAATCCCGTGTGTCATTTATTTTATGTCATTTACATTATTTACCTAACTGCTATAACTGATGTGTATGTATTAACTTCTTACAACTTAACTAACTCTAAGAACAATGTATGTATGATTATGAATATATCAATGAAGGAGAACTTTTACTTATTCCGCTGTGTTTAAAAAGATTTTTATGCTTGTCATATGCTAATTCATTAGCAATACAAAACAAATGAGAAAAGTATTTGAAAATAAAAAGGATTTATTCAACCCCCCTTCTAGATCTATTGTGTGCCTACTGGGAACTAACAATGTATGTGACGCCCCCAAAATAGGTATAAATCACCCATCTTGAGTCACGAGATACATGGTACATAAATTCAAATACAACTTAATTATACAACAGTCGTGTAAAATACGACAAAACATAGCTGAGAGTTTAAACAAGAATATTGTCATCTAGACAATATCCACACTCAATAGTGTCTTCATTACAATTATTATCACATTATTCCGTAGAATAGTGAGGACTACTAAAGCCATTTATCCTGGACCATCACTCCATTCCCTAATCGTCCCCAAATATATTCTCATTTCCTGAAGAGAACAATGAAAGAAAAGGTGAGCTCAACTAGCCCAGTAAGAAATATTATGACTAAGATAATGCAGAATAAATTATCCTTAGCCTTTAACAGTATAAAAACTGATAGAATACAATAGACAACAAGTTTTAGACCAACAACTGCAGCGGAATAAGCAATTTATTAGAAGAGTCAAGTAGAGCATAAAATCTAATATCTTCTATGATTTAAAAAGTTTTTCATCAACTTTATCGCTGAGACTCAACTTAATTAATAAAATCAAATCATCCCTGCACCACGGCCAAGGATATTCATGTAATCATCAATGGTCATGATTATACCGAAAAATCTCTGGTCATAATCATACAAACAACTCTCCATCAATGAACTACAGGCCAATGAGGACTTTCACCACATCATTCATCACATTACGGTCATGATTATACCGAATAATACCTGGTCATAATCATACCAAGTCCATCTCTTCACGTAATCCAAAGATGACTTTCATAACAATATAAGCATGAGGATGAGGATAATGACATAATAATTCAATAAAACAAGTTCAAGGATAAATTTTAAAGATTTATAATTTAATTTATCCAGAAATCAATAACGTCCAAATTGTCAACAAGATACTGCTTTGTAGAGTAAAATTCAAGAATAATATTCATGCACCAAAAATAATTTGGACATAAAAGAAATATATTTTTCGGGTAAATAGTACCCCGTGAATAGTATCTCATGAATAGTACTTCAGGAATAGTACCTCGTGAATAGTACTTCAGGAATAGTAACTCGTGAATAGTACCCCGACATGAAAAGTATCCCAAATACCCGAGTGAATACTATTCGGGTAAATAGTAACCCGTGAATAATAACTCGTGAATAGTACTCCGAAACGAAAAGTGCCCCGAATACCCGAGTGAATAATACTAGAGTGAATAGTAACCAGGTGAATAGTAACCCGTGAATAGTAACTCGTAAATAAAATACCAAATAAAATGATACTTCATGACGAGTACAAAAGAAATGATATCTCATACGAGTATAATAGAATATACGAAACTGCAAATGGATTTTTATCCCCCATGCGGTAATCCACGTAGATGCATCATTTCTACAATTTAATAAAGAATGAATAATGAAAGGTCATTCACATGCATGCGAGAGTCCACAGTGTGAGACAAGTTATTCCAATGTAATAATAAAGAATGGAATAATAAAAGAATTCACCGTGCATGCGATAGACCGCATGAGGTAAAAGTTATTCTCAATGTAATAATAAAGAATGGAATAACGTAAGAATTCACTGTGCATGTGATAGAATCAAGACAAACAAAGTTATTCCCAATGAATAATAAAGAATGGAACCAGTGTTATGCGTAATCCGTATGCATGTGATATTCCAACATAATAATAAAAAAATATGGAATAATGTAAGAATTTCACCATGTATGCGGCAGCCATTATAGACATGTTATTCCAACATAATAATAAAAAATGGAATAACAGAAGCTCTCTTCATGAATACTGTGGGCAAGGAAATCGTACCTAGCTAGGGTTAGGATTTCGTGTTGGCTGAGGAGGAGAGAAATCCACAAAAAGTACGGAATTAATTGATTGATTGAAGAGGGGAGAAGAACAGGTGAGCGATTACTCCAACGACAGGTGGCAGAACTCTTAGAATCCAAGAACCGGGTTAGGGTAGCAAGGATTCAAAGAGCCTTCTTGAGTCTTTGGGTTGAGAGAGAATCTCCAAAAGGTCCAAGAGTCCAAAGTGAGGTCCCCTTCCCAAGGGAGTAGAAGGGGTATTTATAGGGTTTTTTGGAGGGTGGTCGCGTGCTAGGCACATGACCTCGGGGAAATCCAAAATTTACCCTTAGTCATCAGAGTAATGCCCAGATCATCCTGTCCTTCTAGCTACCAATCCAATCCCTCAATCAATTCCTAAAATAAGTCGCCTCCATGAGTTTTCTGACTTGGGACACTTGAAGGCTTCTCTCGGGTCATGCTCATTTATTTCCGCCATTTCCGTTTGTCATTCAATTCTTTTAGGTCATATTTGAACCCTAATTTATACTTGGGCCCACATTTTCCCCCTGCGCGAGTGTCACGCCTTTGGAGTGACCATCGTGCAAAATACTTCAAATCTTTGAATCATGCTTCAAATTTTTGAATGATCCGCAGACTTTGATCTTGTGGGTCCGGTCCTTGTATTCAACTACTAAGGGGTCTGTTAACAAAACCATTTATCATATTCTTTAGTCTTTCATATATAGAGTTTTGGGTGTGTGCACCAACCGACATGTAATTCATTTTATCCACCAAAATATAAATGCAAGTACTTCGTAATCCGTGATGAATTAAGCCCATTGATCAATAGGTATGCAGAAATCTTCTGATCATGAGCAGTCTTTAAGGGACATGAACGACGAATTTCTCCACCGCTAACAACCCCTGCTGCTAGACAAATTGAAAATATTTTTATCAATCTTTCTATGGAATAACTGCTAAAAAGTTTCATTGTTCGCTTTGAATTATGAATGTGTTGATTTTCAGTTTGTCAAATCTTCATGATTGTTTCATTTATTTCTTTTCTTTTCAGGTAATTGTAGTATTTCTTTTTCGGACCACAACCCTGCAACGAGGAAACATCTATTCTGGGCCATTTCACCTTAACAAGGATCTTGGCTCGAATAGTCTCAAAGAAAAGGCAACACCACAACGAGAAAGCATCCATTCCGGGCCATTTCACCTTAACAAGGATCTTGGTTCAGATATTTCCAAAGGATAGAGGTAACACCGCAACAAGAAATAATTTATTCCAAGCCATTTCATCTTAACAAGGTTCTTGGCTTGGATATTCTGAAAGGAAGGACAACACCGCAAGGAGGAAGAAATTATTCTGGGCCATTTAACCTTAACAAGGATCTTTGCTCAGATATTCTCAAAGAAAGGACAACACCGCAAGGAGGAAGAATTTATTCCCAGCCATTTCACCTTAACAAGGTTTTTGGCTCGGATATTCTGAAAGAAAGGACAACACCGCAAGGAGGAAGAATTCATTCTGTGCCATTTCACCTTAACAAGGTTCTTGGCTCGGATATTCTGAAAGAAAAAGAGGCAACACCAAAACGAGGAAGAATTTATTCCAGGTCATTTCACCTTAACAAGGATCTTGGTTCGGATATTCTGAAAGAAAGGACAATACCGCAAGGAGGAAAAATTTATTCTGGGCCATTTCACCTTAACAAGGATCTTGGCTCGGATATTTCGGCGAAGTAGCATTTATTCCAATGAGTTAATTCAACGAGTAAGGAGAATTTAAATGTAAGAGGGGAGAGCTCCTTAGGTGGCTAAACCCTACGAGCCAACCCTTAGGGGAACCGACCTAATGGCCTCCTCTTTCACATTTTCTCGTTCTCCCTTTGCCCTATTTTTATTTGAATGGCTCCTAATGCTTGTGCTCTTTTTTTGCTTCCTCTTTCAGGTGTTTTAAGCTTAAATCTCAGACTTCCTTCTTTGCTATGATAAGCATTCAAGTTCAAATGCTTTCCTTGACATCCTTTTCCTTGACATCCTTTTCTTTGCTCTTTAGAGCCCTTATGTTGAATTCTTCTTGCTTGCAGGCCCTTGATCTCCATTGAACATTCTACAGATCTAGAAAACCACCAAGGAGGCCTCGTTCCTCAGTGATTGGGGAAGGGCTCCCCTCTTTTGGTTCTTTCAACGTTTTTTTAGGAGCAAGTTCGGGCTTATTACTGTACAACTTCTCTCTTGCGAGAGAAAGAAAGTTTGTTTCTATATGTTGTGGCTTGCGGAGATTTGGGTGACTTTCCCCATTCTGTTTGTATTCACCGCATATGCATAAAGAAACCAGAGTACCCTTTTAGTCCCCTTCACTTTTTGTCTAGTTCATCTAGCCATCTTCAGGAATTGTAGCATTGGATCAACGAGATACTTGAGAATGTTGGTTATGTGGATGTACTAAAGAAAACAGCTAACATTCTTCGTTGCATACAGCTATGCAGTGACACTCGTATCCAACAAAACCATGGTGCTCCTCTACATGCATATTCATCACTGCTTGGGGGGAATGCACCTCTACCCTGGAGGATGTCTATATCATCTACCAGTAAGCATTTTCCCCCTGCGCGTGAGTCACGCCTTTAGTGAGAGGATCACGTAAAAAAAAATTTAAGTGTTGAAGTCTACACTTCTTGAAGCTTGATGTTTTGCAAGCCTTGAAAACGAAAGTCCTAGGAGAGGGAACCTCTAGGAAAGCAAACCCTAGGAGGGCAAGCCCTAGAGGAGCTCTTCAAGGATATCTAGGTATCTCCTAACTTTCCTTGGACATGTCTCCTTTCCATGCTAGGTTGGATCTCTTTATTTCCAATCATCATGTTGTTGCACTTCGTTCGGAAGTCACTTCACGTCTCCATAAGAATGACTTACTTTATGTAGATCTAGCTTTAGGAGCTTCAAGATGCCATAGATAAATTGAAGAGCACGCTTTTTCAGAAATTGAGTTAGCTACCCAAGACCTTGCATTAAAGGCTTGATAGCCTCCAATACAAAGGCTCAGGGTACCACACCATTGTCGAAAGGCTTTAGCTATTCCCCTCTCTTCAGTTCGACAGGTCATGGCCTTTAGATCATGAACTTTCACAGTTTTTTCCATTTCCTGTATCAGAAAATTCATGTACATATATTTCATTTATCAAATTGTAGTTTCTTTTATCTTTATTGATTGCCTTTAATTTGAACAGTTCCTTAAAACTTAATATTTAACAATAAATCTTAAGTTGTTCAAATTAAGACTCCAAGACAACAATATGCCTCATAAAATACCAAACATGAATCTTTTCAAGAAAAAACATGTTTTTTAATGTAAACTAACACTTGAATCTATACATTTTTTTTAAAGAGATAAGAATAAATATTCAAGCATAAGCGGAAGTTTGACAATTTATTGATAATAAAATTGCTTTTAACGAAAAGCATAACGTTTCAAATAATAAATCATCGATTACTTTTGAAGTTGAAAGTATAACTTGTCTGGTTCGAGGACTTATAGTAAGGTGCCTCGATTACTTTTAAAGTTGAAAGTATAACTTTTCGGGTCTAAGGACTTATAGTCAGGTGCCTCATTCACTTTTAATGATACCGTGTAACACTCGGGTGCCTCGTCACTTGGGTCGTCCAATTTTTGGCAAGTCACGATCTCGAGGACTTGAAATCAAAAAGCCTCGTCACTTGGGTTGTCCAATTTCTTGGCAAATGCAGTCTACGAGGACTTGAAATCGGGTGCCTCGTCACTTGGGTCGTCCAGTGTTTTGGCAAGTGCAGTCTACGAGGACTTGACCACCATTTATAGTGGACCAGCATCTTGGGTGGATTTTTTTTTTAAATTATTTTTTTAATTCGTCAATTTTTGTGCCTCCAACCTTGGTCATCCAATTACTTGGCAAGGGATACTCCTGAGGACTTAAACCACCATTTTTGGTGGACCACCATCTAGGGTGGATTTTTAATTCATCTGTAGTTCATAGTTCCCTCGATGATAGAGCCAATATTTGGGTTCTTGACTTCCGGGACTGCACTACGGGTGATAGTATTGCACGTTTCTTCTCCTAGTTCAATCTCTCCAGCCACTAGCTTCTCATGGTATATCCTCCGCATACTATAACAATCCATAGTGGAATGTCCTACGTATTGGTGGTATACATAGAAGTCTGGTCTTCGTTTCATCTCTTCCGTTACAACCAGCCGGGGCTTTGGAGGCTTCACCACTCCGTGCTCAAACCATTGTTCATACAGGCTCCTGAATGCCTTCTCACTGCATGTGATAGCCTCCGAGACTGGCATTCTGGTATACTTGTCCCCATGCTTTTCTCTGCTTCGTTCAAATTTCTCATTTTTCTCCCTCTTGCCCCCTTCTGGTTTTGACTGAGAATCCGCCAAAGCCAAAGCCACAACTGTTGTCCTATTGCCCTTCCATGTAACCATCGCATGGCTAGTGGGCAATGTCATGATTCCTCCCAAGTCTTGTGCAAAAGATGAGAGGGTCACAAATGAATCACAAGCTTTGGTAATGAGGTGGGACTTGAAGGAGTCTAAAGCACCATTGTTGCATACACTAACCAAGTTTAGGTCTTGAACTTATCCACGTAATCTGACAGCTCCTCCTTTGGCTTCTGCTTGAATCGCATGAGCTCTACTATGGTTACCTGTTTCTGTACATAGAAAAATTTCATAAAAAATTATAATTTTAGATCAACCAAATCATGGACTGATCCCTTCTCCAAGTTGTTGTACCAACTAAAGGAATTATCTGTCAAAGTCTTATTGAATTCCCTCATCAACAAATTGTGATTGTTCGTTTCATCATATCCTAACCATGGAGACATCGACTCCACAAACCTGGCAATGTGTTCCCTGGCATTTCCTTTCTCCCCATTGTATTTTGGAAATTGTGGGGGATGCTCGATATACCCTGCCGGGTAAGGTTATCTCCGAATATGTGTCGGGTAAGGTGGAGTAAGTCTAATTCTGATGGTCGGGATGTCTGCCTGTGAAGTTGATTGATCACATCGATCATATCATCCTTCGTCACGTATTGGCTCATGGCGTGAACTCTCTGGGGTGTTGTGATATACTGCTGTATCGGTGGTGTGTATGGTAAAGAGATTGGTTGATGCATACTTGCATCGTGCAAAGCTAACACTTGTGGTAGTTTTTGGCTCACTCGCTGGACATGGCTTGGGATGGTGGGCATCTGCACTTGTGAAAATGCTGGAAGAGCGGTTGGGATGATGTGTGTCTGAGGTTGGCTTGCTTCCAACCTGGGTTGTGGCGCGTCACCACTGTTCTGGGGCTCCAAGTTGATGATTGGAACCGACTGATTCTCCGTCGATGGAGGTACAATCTGGTTCTCTTTGTTGTTGTTGTCATTGTTGTTGTCTTCCACTCCTGCTTGTTCCCCATACGAACTGCCTGGGATCATGGCCTGGAAGGTGAGAATCTGCATCAACTGCTGGCGGAAATTCCTCATTTCCTCTTGCTTCCTCTACATCTCTAGCATCATGTCCATCATCATCCCTTGTCCTTCTCGTGCTTCCTTCAATGCCTTAAGCATCTCCAGCTGCACATCATTCGTATATTCTTCGCTTGCATCCTCGCCATGCCTTCCTGCGTTTGTTTGTTGTTGATTGGCCATATATGGTGATGTTGAACTCCCTTCCGAAGCGTCTTCAATAATTGGTTGGTCAAGATCCAGGTTTGCGCCTTGGAAAGCTTGATTTTCTTGCCTTGGAACTAGATTCGGTGAGGTAATACTATTCGTTGGTGAAGCTCTTCCTATAGTTCTCCCACTTCAAGTTGTGGGCATACCTTTCACGAATTCTACACCTCCCCAGCAGAGTTGCCAAAGAAATGTGGGCAAGGAAATCATACCTTGCTAGGGTTAGGGTTTCGTGTTAGTTGAGGAGGAGAGAAATCCACGAAAAGTACGGAATTGATTGATTGATTGAAGAAGGGAGAAGAACAGGTGAACGATTACTCCAACGACAGGTGGCAGAACTCTTAGAATCCAAGAACCGGGTTAGGGTAGCAAGGATTCAGAGAGCCTTCTTGAGTCTTCGGGTTGAGAGAGAATCTCCAAAAGGTCCAAGAGTCCAAAGTGAGGTCCCCTTCCCAAGGGAGTGGAAGGGGTATTTATAGGGTTTTTTGGAGGGTGGTCGCGTGCTAGGCACATAACCTCGGGGAAATCCAAAATTTACCCTTAGTCATCAGAGTAATGCCCAGATCATCCTGTCTTTCTAGCCACCAATCCAATCCCTCAATCAATTCACAAAATAAGTCGCCTCCACGAGTCTTCTGCCTTGGGACACGTGAAGGCTTCTCTCGGGTCATGCTCATTTATTTCTGCCATTTCTGTTTCTTATTCAATTCTTTTAGGTCACATTTGAACCCTAATTTATACTTGGGCCCACAAATATGAAAGAAATAATACCCTTTACCTCAGAAGAAACTGGATACTGGAATAGTGAGGTAGCAGACTTATCTTCTTCTTTCTCTATATAATTTCTCTCTATAATAATTGTTCTATAGCTTTTGTGAATTGGTGAGAAATGAGGAAAATATATTTTTGATAATTGCACGTTTTGGGGTTCGAAATATTACAGTATAATACCTTCCTCTTTTTCTTTATTTTTAATTTAGTCCTGCAAGTATTATCAAACTTGCACCACCTCCCCTAATAGTAAATAATGTGAATCAATAGTTCAATTATGTGAATCAATAGTTATAATCATGTGAAAATACTGAATTACGATTATAAGACCTCCATCTATACCTCCATTTTAAACTTAGTCATGCAAGTATTATCAATCTTGCACCAACTCCCCTAATAGTACAAGAATGTGAATCAATAGTACACCAATGTGAACAAATAGTTATAATCCTGTGAATTAATAACAATTAATTGCTCATTTATTCGGTTAATTACCCGATTGGTCAATATACCCACCAGACATCAATTATTATCGAAATAAATGTCGATTTTCACTAACACTAATAATTTCAACACAATGGAACTATCAATTTCATCTTTAATCAACACGAAATTATGCATCATTAATATTATAATTCACAATATTTAACAACCAGGTCGTTCCTAGAAAAGATGGGGCTTTCCGATAAGGATTTCTCCTTATTGGCGCGCAATTAGGTGACCAAACCTCTCTTTGACAGAACTTTTAGACATTGTCAATATTGCAAATAATAATATGAATAATTTTGTCGTCTCAATTATTGATTTAATTATATAACATATTATACAGATGACAATGTGACAATAATTGAATCAATAATATGTGAGATATGATGCAGCAATTACTGTAGCAATAATTGAGTGACTTCTTACATAAGCATCAATAATCAATACCGTGTGCTACTATGTAACCACGTGTATTACTGTACTTTTACTGCCGGGTAGTTCAACAGTTTTAACGGTAACACTTTCGCCGTTATTTTTATAAAGAGACAATTATGTCATTTTCTAACTACGACAATACTTGCGTGACTTCTTACATAAGCATCAATAATCTTCTTTTCTTGTAATGTCCATTTTTATTGTCTTGGCTATGATTACCACCAAAGTGGTTACCATTTCTGGCTTGTTGATTCCCTCCACGTTTGTTGTCACCGCTTCGATGACTGTTACCACTGGTATTTTCATTCTTCCAGCTGCTTTCTCTTGGTTGTGTTGACTTGTTATCGCGCTCCAACAACTAAGCCCTATTTACAACATCTGAATACAAACACAGTTTATGAAAAATAAGATATTGTTGTATCTCCGGTTTCAAACCTCTTAAAAACATTCGGGTCATTCGCTCCTCATTATAAATTAAATGGGATGCAAACCGAGATACCTCCGCAAATTTAGCCTCATATTGCGACACAGTCATATTGTTTTGTTCCAACTTGATAAACTCCACCTCCTTAATGTGACGAATACTTTCGGGAAAGTACTTGTGACAAACCGAGAATTTTGAAAATTTTTAAAATTTTATTAATTGATTTAAGGTTCAAAATTAGAACCTAGATAGAAAATAAGTGTATGCGTTTGATATTTTTAAGATAGAATTTTGAGGATTTCAAAACTCTGTGAAGGATTTAGGAGAATTATTCAGGATTAAGTGAATACGTGATTATGTTCTGTGGATATGGTATGATATGTGTACAGTATGTGGTTAAGGGTCAAGGGTTGACCAGATAAACGATATCTATAACAAACCCTAAGTATATATTAAGAACGCCAACGTTAGGTTAAAAAAACCTTAGTGATTAACAAGAAACCCTAGAAATCGGTTCTGGAAACCCTAATTTCACTTCTGGGAATCCGAAACCCTAATTCGGTGCATGAAAGCCTAAATCGGGATCTTAATGACGTAAGTGTAAATAATTATAGGATTAATTAGGGTTAATCTTAACAAATTAGTTACAAAACCCTAATTCCAAATTTGAAACCCTAAATACGGATTTGAAACCCTAATTTGTAAATAAGAAAAAACCTAAGTGTTAATTTAATACTTTTAATGTTAATTAGGATATATTAATTGTGACGCCCCCAAAATAGGTATACAACACCCATTCTGAGTCGCCAAATACATGGTACAGAAAGCAAACTACAACTTCAATAATTCAATTGTCGTGCAAAATACGACAACACATACTGTGAGTTTAAATACAAATATTGTCTTCTAGACAATATCCACACTCAAATAAGTCCTCATTACAATTATTCAAACACTATTTTACAGAAATAGTGAGGACTGCTAAAACATCTTTCTAGAACCATCACTCCGTACCCCGACTAGTTTCTACTATATTCTCTCCTCTTGAGAAAAATGGAACAAAAAGGAAAAGGGTGAGCTCAACTAGCCCAGAAAAGAATATTATGACTAAGATAATATACAACAAATTATCGTTAGTCTTCAACAGGGACAAATCTGATAAAATATACTAGACAACAAGTTTTAGATCAACAACTACAATGGAAACAGCAATCCATTAGAAGAGTCAAGTAGAGAAAGAATTCTACTATCTTCTACGATTTAAAAGTCCATCATCAATATTTTATCCATGTAACAACAATCAATATACATCTTTAATCAATATTCATCTTTGCACTACAGCCAAAGATATTCATTTGTATCATCACTAGTTGGTCATGTTCATCTCAACACTGCTCATCTTCGCACTACGGGCCAAAGATATTCATCGCTTAATCATTCATCTTTACACTACACAAAGCCAAAGATATTCAATAATATCATCATTTAGGACCGAGGATGATGAAAAATATTTTAAAGAAAAATCGAATCCAAAGGAGATGTATGACAAATAGTAAGGATTCGTATAACAGTTTATCCAAGATCAATAATACTCCATAATAACCAATTTTGAAGCAAAATTCAAGAATAAAGATCAAAACATGGATACAATCAAAGATAGTAACCATAATAGACATCTTGGACAAAAAGAAGAAAATTTCATTTTTCGGTGAATAGTGTCGTATTCGTGAATAGTGTCGTATACGTGAATAGTGCCGTATACATGAATAGTAACCCCGACACAAAAAGTTCCAAATTTGATAAAAAGTTCATACCAACATTTCGGTATAATGATATTGAAGAAAATATCATTTTAAGAAGAATATAACACCCCTTACCTCAAAATAACCGTACTTCTGACTAAATTTCGGATATAGTGTTGATAGAAACTTGTACTACTAAATATAAACTCACAAAGTATCTAAATACTCACAAAATACGCTCGATAATATAGAGAGAGAAAGAGATAAAGCTTGTGTTTCTGGTGTGATTTTCAATTCTAACGTAGCCCTTTATTTATAGGAAAATGTTAGCAGACTTGACCTGCAACCTGATGGCTTTACCTGCTACTATTCCCACCCACCACATTTGAAATAAAATTTAGCAAATTTCTTCACCAATCACAAGTGGGGCCCACTCAATTCTAGAATTTTTCCAAAAAGCTAAATTCGGATACTTCAACAATTTCTGAACCAGTCACCTCTTAAAATTCATAACAAATCATACGTTCATTTTTAACGGTTCAAAATTTGTGGACATATACTCAACTTATATATTTATAACATATCCAAAAATTACAACGATCCAACGGTCGGATTAAAAATTACAACTCACGCAATATATCTCAAAAATACTGGTTTAATTTTTTAATACCTTCATTCCGACAAAAATACTGATAAAACACCTCAACATTAACTACTTTATTTTTAACCACAATAAATATATCCAACATTTATATCCACATAAAATAAATATTTCATTAGCATATGAATCAATAATTAATTATTCACAAATAATATTACGTAATCACATTTATGACAACCAGCCGCTCCTCAGAAAGAGGGGCTTTCAATAAGAATTTCTCATTATCAAGCGCACAATTAGGTGACCAAACCTCTCCTTGATGTAACTTTCTAGACATTGCCAATAATGCTATCTAATAATATTATTCAAATAATACGAATTATTGATCCGATAATGGGAAATCATGTCAAAGTGACAATTATTGAAACAACAATAATATAAAATATCAACACATCAATTATTGAATCAATAAAATAAAATATGGAACAAGAATTCACCGTGACAATTATTGAGTAGTGCCTTCACGTAAGGATCAATAATTCATCAATACTTTATCCACAGACATTCGTATTTTAACCACCGGGGTATTCCAACAATGTTAATTGGTAAAAACTACGCCGCTTATTTATAAAAACTCAAACTTGTCATTTTCTTCATCCGACAATTATTCTCGTTATGGGGCCCATAAATGATCAATACTGTCAGCATTTAATATTCCCCGACAACAAGAATATTCGACGACCAAATGAATATTCCCACAACAATGATTATTTTATAACCACTTGTATATTTTGCAAAATTTGCACATTTCACCCATAACCAGAGAATTATATCAAATTAATACCTTATTATTCACAATAATAATTAGAAAAAATTCGATTTTATTTATAATAAGTTGGGGTCTTACAACCTCCCCTCCTTATTAAATTTCGTCCTCAAAATTGACATACGTACCTGGTGTTTTGAAAAGGTGAGGATACCTCGCTTTCATTTCTGATTCTAACTCCCAGGTCATTTCTTCAATAGCATGGTTTCTCCATAAAACCTTAACTTGTGGTTTAACCTTGGTGTGTAGGACATGCTCTTTCCTATCCAAGATCTTAACAAGTACTTCTTCGTACGTTAAATCTTCGACTATCTCGTCTGGTTCTAACGCAATAATATGGTTAGGGTCTTTCACATATTTATGAAGCATGGATATGTGAAAAACATTATGAACACGAGACATACTTGGAGGTAATGCGAGTCTATAGGCCATATTTCCTATTCGGTCAAGAATCTCAAATGGACCAACAAATCGTGGATTGAGCTTTCCTCTCTTTCAAAATCTTGTAACTCCCTTCCATGGAGCAACATGTAACAATACATGATCTCCAATATTAAACTCCACGTCCTTTCTATAAAGATCAGCATAACTCTTTTGTCGATATTGTGAGGTTTGAATACGTTATCGAATCATTTGGATCTTTTCTGTAGTCATGCGTACTAATTCTGGTCCCAACAACGTTGCTTCTCCCACCTCGTCCTAGCATAATGGAGAACGACACTTTCGTCCATACAACGCCTCAAATGGAGCCATGCCTATACTTGCTTGATAACTGTTGTCGTAGGAGAATTCCACCAGTGGCAAGTACTTATCCCAACTTCCTTTAAAATCTAGGACACAAAGTCTTAATAGATCTTCAAGGGTTTGAATAGTCCTCTCTGATTGTCCATCCGTTTGAGGATGGTATGCCGAACTGAATCGTAAATCCGTGCCCATAGCTTTCTGTAAGCTAACCCAAAATCGTGAAGTGAATCTTGGGTCACGATCCGAAACTATGGATACTGGTATGCCATGCAATCTCACAATCTCATTCACGTACATACTAGCAAGACGTTCAAGGGAATAAATTTCACGTATCGGCAAGAAATGGGCAGACTTGGTTAATCTATCAACAATAACCCAAATAGCATCTATGCCTTGAGAAACTTTGGGAAGACCTGTAACAAAATCCATAGTAATGTGTTCCCACTTCCATTTTGGAATCTCAAATGGTTGTAATGGACCCTTTGGCACTTGATGCTCTGCCTTTACACGTTGACAAGTTAAACACCTCGAGATAAACTCCGCGATCTCTCTCTTCATATTGTTCCACCAAAATGTATGTCGAATATCATGATACATTTTGGTACTCCCAGGATGGATTGCAAACGGTGTGTTGTGTGCCTCCATCATGATTCTATGCTTTAAGTCAGAATCGTTAGGAAATCAAAGTCTGAGGTTGAATCTAAGTATTCCTTCTTCATCGATTCTTGCTTCTGGAATAGCACATTCTTGCACTTTCTTCTTCATACGCATCAGCTCCATGTCCGTAGCTTGAGCAGCTTTAACTTTATCGATTAAAGTCGGTTCTACTCGTATATTCGCCATCATCATGTGGGTCCCTGGAGTCTTTAATTCTACCTCCATCATTTGCAAGTCATACAGAATGGGCCTTTGCATTGACAATATCGCATTCGTACACCATATGATCTTCTACTCAATGCGTCAGCTACTACGTTCGCTTTTCCAGGATGATATTGAATAGTGTGATCGTAATCTTTCAATAGTTCAAGCCAACGTCGTTCTTAGCATGTTGAGTTCTTTTTGGGTGAAGAAATATTTGAGGCTTTTATGGTCCGTATAAATCTCCACTTTCTCCCCATACAAGTAGTGTCTCCAAATTTTCAACGCGAATACGACTGCTGCCAACTCTAGATCATGAGTAGGATAATTGCTCTCCTATTCTTTGAGTTGTCATGAGGCATAGGCTATGACTTTCCCATGCTGCATGAGAACGCATCCTAACCCTTTGCTTGAAGCATTGTTATATATAACAAATCCATCCGTACCAGATGGTATTGCCAGAACAGGTGCCGAAATGAGTCTCCTCTTGAGCTCTTGGAAACTCTTCTCGCATTCCTCGCTCCATACGAATTTTGTATCTTTCCGAGTCAGTTGAGTTAATGGAGTAGCGATTTGAGAAAATCCTTCCACGAATCTCCGATAATAACCAGCTAAGCCCAGAAAGCTACGCACTTCGGTCACCGACTTTGGTTGCTCCCAACTTTGTACTGCTTCAATCTTTGTCGGGTCAACAGATACTCCATGTTTTGACACCACGTGCCCAAAGAATGCTACTTCCTTAAGCCAGAACTCACATTTCTTCAGCTTGGCATAAAGCTTGTTTTCACGAAGCCTTTCAAGTATCAGCTTCAAATGGTGCTCATGATCTTCAGGGCTTTTGGAATAGATGAGGATGTCATCAATAAAGATAACAACAAACTGATCCAAATATTCCTTGAATACATGGTTCATCATATCCATGAGAGCAGCAGGAGCATTAGTCAATCCAAAAGACATGACTAAGAATTCATAATGCCCGTACCGAGTTCTGAAGGCAGTCTTTTGAATATCCTCAGTTTTAATCTTCAGTTGATGATATCCAAAACGAAGATCGATCTTTGAAAAGAATTGTTCTCCTTGCAACTGGTCATATAGGTCATCAATGCGAGGTAGCGGATACCTATTCTTGATGGTGACATGGTTTAATTCTTGGTAGTCAATACAAAGTCGCATACTCCCGTCTTTTTTCTTTACGAATAAAACAGGAGCACCCCAAGGAGATGTACTAGGACGAATGAAACCCATGTCTAACAATTCCTGTAGTTGGACTTTTAACTCCTGAAGTTCAATAGGAGCCATTCGATATGGGGTTTTAGAAATGGGTTTTGTACCCGGTTCAAGGAAAATAAAGAATTCAACATCACGTTCTGGGGGTAGACCGGGAAGTTCTTAAGGAAATACATCAGGAAATTCTCTAACAACAGAAATATTATTCAAATCTGACTTGCCTTTGTTCAAATCCATAACATGAGATAAAAAAACTTGACATCCGTTTTTCAATAAACGAATAGCTTTATGGCTTGATATGATAGTGACTGATTTTAGTGGTTTAGTTGTTTGAATTCGTATGACAGGTTGGTTAGAAATATGAAAACTAACAACCTTACGAAAATAATCAATTTTGGCATGATGAGTGGTTAACCAATCAATTCTTAAAATTACATCAAAAGCAAGTATCTTTAAAGAGATAAGATCAACAGGTAATGTGATAGTGCCAACTTGGATCATGCAAGATTTATAAACTGTGGATGTAACAAAAGTTTCACCCAATGGAGTCTCCATTGATAAATCAAAGTCTAATTTCTCCGGAGTCAAGTTTAAACGTTGAGCACAAGCAGGAGAGATAAAAGAATGGGTAGAACCGGTATCTAGTAAGGTATAAACTTCACAAGAGTTCAAGATTATCTTACCCGTAATCACCTCATTCGGGTTCCTCGGGTTTTGGCTAGTCACGACAAACGCTCTTCCAGGAACCGCTGATTTCGACTTATCCGGGATGACCCTTGAGTCACCATCCCTCGTTGAACTTGGTTTTGCTCATGAACAATCCCGAGCTATGTGGCCTTCCTTTCCACAGTTGTAACATACCTTGATTTGTTATGGATAGGTTTAATGATATGTCCCTCTTTCCGCATTTGTAACATCTAATCAAGGCCGTTTCTCCTCCCTAGAATTTGTTGTTGGTGCTAGTCTTTCTTTGCTAATGTCTTCCGTCGTTGTTAAATCTCCTCTTTCTAAAATTTCCACTTGACTCGCCTCTCCTATTATCATAGCCACGATGACCACCCGAGTGGTTACCGCCTTTATTCGTATTTTCCCCTCCTCATTAGTTATCATCGCTCTGATGACTGTTGTCACCGGTATGACCCTGGTTGTGGTCCCTCGGTTGCACATACTCATTATCTCGCTCTAATAATTGAGCCCTGTTTACAACATCTGAATATAAAGAAAATTTATGAGATATAAGATATTGCCGAATCTCTGCTTTAGACCTCTCGAAACATCCTTGTCATTCGTTCCTCATTTTCACCAAATGAGGTACAAACCGATAACTCGCAAACTTCGCCTCGACTTGACAATTGGCCATGTTGTTTTGTTCCGGTCCGATAAACTCCACCTCCTTCATATGATTTAATACTTTTAGAAAAGTACTTGTCATTGAATAGTTTCTCAAATGTTTCCCAAGACATCTTTGAGTACCGGGTTTGGTACGCTTCACGATCTCCCCACCAAGAGTCCGCCTCACCATGGAATATAAAGGTGGCGAATGGAACCTTCTATTCCTCCGTGCATCTCAAGACATCGAATATCTTGGTAATTTTCTTGACCCACATTTCTGCCATGATCGGATTCGGCTTTCCCTTAAATTCTGGTGGTCCCAACTCTTTGAACTGCTTGGCTGTGACAAGCCGCGCATTATTGCTAGCATTTCCACCAGATTTACGTACGAAGTTTTCACTCGTCCTGTTTTGTATAAAATGCAAAAAACTTCTGAACATCCCATCATTCATCATTTGTTCGATAGTGTTGTTTACAAGAGGATTATTGCCTTCCTATTGCACGTTCTCCTGGTTTGTAACTAAAGGTTGTTCCACAGTCTCATACACCCCATTGTTAACGTTCTTAAATACTGACATTCTTAAATACTGCCATAAAATAAGGGTTAATTAAACAAATTAACATATCACATAATATCCCTATATTATGACTAACCAACAAATAAGCTTAGATAGGACACACTAGCGAAGGATTTACTCATCTCTCCCCTCCTAGTTCTATTCCCCGATCTCCACCAGAGACCATATCCCTAAGCTCTAATACTAACTGTGACGCCCCCAAAATAGGTATAAAACACCCATTCTGAGTCGCCAAATACATGGTACATAGAGCAAACTACAACTTCAATAATACAATTGTCGTGCAAAATACGACAACACATACTGTGAGTTTAAATACAAATATTGTCTTCTAGACAATATCCACACTCAAATAAGTCCTCATTACAATTATTCAAACACTATTTTATAGAAATAGTGAGGACTGCTAAAACATCTTTCTAGAACCATCACTCCGTACCCCGACTAGTTCCTGCTATGTTCTCACCTCCTGAGAAAAATGGAACAAAAAGGAATAGGGTGAGCTCAACTAGCTCAATAAAGAATATTATGACTAAGATAATATATAACAAATTATCGTTAGTCTTCAACATGGACAAATTTGATAAAATATAATAGACAACAAGTTTTAGGTCAACAACTGCAGCGGAAACAACAATCCATTAGAAGAGTCAAGTAGAGAAAGAATTCTACTATCTTCTAAGATTTAAAAGTCCATCATCAATATTTTTTCCCTGTAACAACAATCAATATACATCTTTAATCAATATTCATCTTTGCACTACAGGCTAAAGATATTCATTTGTATCACCAGTTGGTCATGTTCATCTCAACACCTATTCATCTTCGCACTACGGGCCAAAGATATTCATCAATTAATCATTCATATTTGCACTACAGACCCAAGATATTCAGTAATATCATAATTTAGGACTGAGGATGATGAAAAATATTTTAAAGAAAATGAATCCAGTGAGACAAAAGGACAAATAGTAAGGATTTGTATAACTGTTTATCCAAGATCAATAATACTCCATAATAACCAATTTTGAAGCAAAATTCAAGAATAAAGATCAAAACATGGATACAATCAAAGATAGTAACTATAATAGACATCTTGGACAAAAAGAAGAAAATTTCATTTTTCGGTGAATAGTGTTGTATTCGTGAATAGTGCCCGTATACGTGAATAGTAACCCCCGACACAAAAAGTTCTAAATTTGATAAAAAGTACATACCAACAATTCGGTATAATGATATTGAAGAAAATATCATTTTAAGAAGAATATAACACCCCTTACCTCAAAATAACCGTATTTCCGATTTGAATTTCTGATATATAGTCTTGTGTAAACTTGTACTAAAAAATAAAAACTCACAAAGTATCTAAATACTCACAAAATACGCTCGATAATATAGAGAGAGAAAGAGAGAAAGCTTATGTTTCTGGTGTAATTTTCAATTCTAACTTAGCCCTCTATTTATAGGAAAATGTTAGCAGACTTGACCTGCAACTTGATGGCTTTACCTGCTACTATTCCCACCCACCACATTTGAAATAAAATTCAGCACATTTCTTCACCAACCACAAGTGGGGCCCACTCAATTCTAGAATTTTCCTCCAAAAAGCTAAATTCGGATACTTCAACAATTTTTGAACCAGTCACTTCTTAAAATTCATAACAAATCATACGTTCATTTTAACGGTTCAAAATTTGTGGACATATACTCAACTTATATATGTATAACATATCCAAAAATTATAATGATCCAACGGTTTGATTAAAAATTATAACTCACATAATATATCTCAAAAACACCGGTTTAATTTTTAATACCTTCTTTCCGACAAAAATACTGATAAAACACCTCAACAAAGAATCTCCTTCATTTTTAACCATAATAAATATATCCAACATTTATATCCACATAAAATAAATATTTTCTTATCATATGAATCAATAATTAATTATTCAAAAATAATATTACGTAATCACATTTATGACAACCGACTGCCTAGCCCCCGTGAAAGAGGGGCTTTCAATATGAATTTCTCTCATTATCGGGCGCAATTAGGTAACCAAACCTCTCCTTGACAGAACTTTCTAGACATTACCAATAATGCTATCTATTAATATTATTCAAATAATATGAATTATTGATCTGATAATGGAAAATACTGTGCATTGACAATTATTGAAACAACAATAATATAAAATATCAACGCAAAAGAATTATTGAATCAATAAAATAAAATATTCAACAATAACTTCACCGTAACAATTATTGAGTAGTGCTTTCTTTCACGTAAGGATCAATAATTCATCAATACTGTGCATCCACGCATATTACTGTATTTTAACCACCGGGTATTCTAACAGTGTTAACGGTAAAAACTACGCCGTTATTTATAAACACTCAAACTTGTCATTTTCTTCATCCGACAATTATTCTATTATGGGGCTCACAAATGATCATACTACTACATACGAATATTCCTACAACAAGAATATTCTACGACCAAATGAATATTCCCCGGTTAACAATGATTATTTTATAACCACTTGCATATTTTGCAAAATTTGCACATTTCACCCATAACCAGAGAATTATATCAAATTAATACCTTATTATTCATAATAATAATTAGAGGAAATTCGATTTTATTTATAATAAGTTGGGGTCTTACATTAATTCTAATTTTCAAGATAAGTAATTAGAAAACCCTAATCTAATTACAAATTTTAATTTCTAATTTAGAAAAATTAATTTTATATTAGAAACCCTAATTTTTGGGTTATAAACCCTAATCCGTGATTTTGACCCTAATTGCTTAATTAGCGATTTTAATTAGGAAATACCAATTCTAATTAGCAATATTTAAATTGTGATTAAGAAATTTTAATATAATTAGAAAGTTCTAATTATAATTTAGAAATATTAATTTTCTATTTTTGAAAACCTAAATTTGAAAATTTTAGAAATTAAATTGCAAACCCTAAATTTTTCAAACCCTAAACCCTAACCAAACCCTAAACCCTAAGGGTTTGGCCATTTGACAAAAATACCATTAAATTTGAAATTAAAATGACATTTTTACCCCTTTGTGCATTATTGGATGTTGCTTATAGATCTAAACCTAAGGGGAGTGGTTGAGCAACCCTAAGCCTTAGCATTTGACAATTACCAGCTATATCAACCGAAAATCAACCAGATCCAGCAGCTTAATTGTCAAAATTAAATAGATTAGAAAGAGAGAGAAAAAGGCCACTTTACTCTCATTTTCTCCCAAGCTCTTCTCTCTCTAAAAATTCGAAGTGTAGAGTGATATAGAGAGATAAGATAATACATGATCAGTCCCTAACTTTACCAAGATCAGATCACAAGTCAGAATCAGAAATCAAAGCTCAAAAAGTGGTAAGAACCCTAATTTTTAAAATCTTACGATTTGATGTTACATGTTGTTAATGATTGGTTAGAAATATGTTATAGGGTGTTAATAAGTGATCTGGGTTGATAGATCATGGATCTATAACATCTAGATGCACGAAAATCAAGTTTTAAAAACTGGTCAAGAACCCTAATTTTTTTGTCTGACAAGCCAATGTCAGAGCTCATAGATCCGTACGTGTTAATGTGTTTGGTGTTTTAAAGTTTGGTATTTGTAGTATGTTATACGGTCTTGGATCTGCAACTTGAAACATGGTCAGATCGTATCGTAAACTCAAGTTATGATTGGTCAAACATGGTTGACCGTTCACGGAATCTGGTTTTTGGGTAACCCAGAAACCCAGATCTCGTCTGACAATCATTTTGAAGGATCGGATCTGGCACGTGTTTAGTTGTTTGGCTAAGTTATGATTTGAATCTTGTAGCCTGACTTGAGGAGTATGTATTAAAACCTTTAGATAACTTAGATCCATAACAGAATCGATGTTGTATCCGGTCAAACTATAGTTAACCGAACTGTCTGAAGAACAATCTTGGCAACCCAGAATTTTCATGTTCGAATTTTTGGTCAGAATTTGACCAGCCTTGATCTTACGTATGTGTTGATGTATTTATGATCTGATGTTATGTCTTTATACTCTGTCATGTGTTCTACAAGATTAACCCACTATATTACACAAACAAAGTCGGGGATGTGGATATTAAAATGATCAAAGTAGCACCCACGTCTGTTCTTCATTTTCTGGAAAACCCAGAAAATGAACAACAGCGTTGTCAGACATTTGACTAGCTTAGATCTTGTTGTGATGTTGTGTTATGATCTAGATGATGGTTGGTTATTGTAGTAGTACATTTCTACTACATGATAAGAGTCTTAGTTAGCCAAAATCATGTTGGTACTGCGAATCATATCCGGTCAAACCTATCTAGTTTACTGCTTGCCTATGAATCTTCCTTCAAAACAAGAACACCTATATATGACGGATTACTCATTATAGGCCCTTTAGCTGACGCTTTATTATTATTATTTTTAGAAATTAATTAAAAATAGATAAAAATGTTTTTAATTATTAAAATACAAAAATAAATTACGAAAATTATTTAAAATTCTAAAAATAGTTTTAATTATTTTGAGTATATTTCATAAATATTTAATATTTTTGGAATATAAATGGTATTTAATATATTTAATTCTAATATTAAATAAATGATTTAAAAATGATTTTAATACTTGAAAAATCATGAAAATAATATTATGGTAAAAGAAAATATTTTAAGTTATTTTAAGTGACTTTTAATATTTTGGGATAAATTTCATTAATTAATTAATATTAATGATGATTATTTTATTTAATAAATATATTAAATAAATTATGGAAAAATAGAATAAATGATTTATAAATCATATAAAATGATTTAAGTGTGATATTATAAATATATTATAATATTATGATATGTATTTCATTAATATTTGATAATAAATAAATATTAATGATAAAAGAATTATGTGGTATTTAATTCATTTAAATACGTTATTAAGGATTAAAAATACGCGATAAATGGTAATAATTATTTAAAAATTATTACAAGCTTACGAAAAATATTTCGACTGATAATAAATTATTTGAGATAATTGTTAAGTGTTAAGTCAGAGTTTAATTGAACTTAGACTCGATAAAAGTCCGACTAGACCGTCGGGACGTTAGAATTTTGTCGGATTCAAGTCAGACTGAAATAGTTTGACTTGATACCATGTCTTATGTGTGTAATAGACTGATAGGGTTATGTGTTATGTGTTATGTGTTTAGGTTATTCTGTGGATGTATATATATAATAGTATTATATTGTGATGATATTATTCTAATATTGGAGATCTATATTACTAATATTAGGTTTTCGGATAAAGCGTTATAAATTGTGTTGCGGTAATCAACTGTTCAGGCAAGTTTGTTTTTACTTAACTCTATTAAGAGTGTTTTATTCGGATAAGCTTATGGTTAATCATTGCTGGTTGCCATGAATTGTACTTTGTACATATTGCATGTATAAGTCAGGTATGAAAGGCTGATAACCTTCATTACCAGTTGGTTCAGATATATTTGTTCATGTATAATACTTGTTCAGTCATAAATTTGTTCCTGCTAGTTCACAATTATATTGTTGAATTATAGCCAGCCAATTATTCAAATCATTTCAATCATAATATATCGTTATATTATTGAATTTAAACTTGTTGGGCAACCTTCATGCTCACCCTTGCTATATCATGATAAAACATTGCAGATTAAGGCAAATGCGTCGGATACAAGGAAAGGTCCAAGACAGTTCCAGCGTAAAGTTAATGTAGCGATTAGTTTTGTAATAGTGTAGTATAATAATAATGTTATGTGTTAGAAAAGTTATGAATTGTGTATAAGTTAAGGTTACTCGACCTTGGGGATTATGTGTAAGTTTAATGTATAAACAATTTATGTTTATATCTTCCGCAAATAGTTGAATAATGATAGAATGATCGAACCGTATCCGCGGTAATTCGGGACCTCGGATTCGGGGCCGTCACAGTTGGTATCAAAGCTGTTGGTTATGAAGCTTAGGTAGGAATACCTGAGACCAATAACCGCAGTGATTAGGATAAGTACTAACTCACATATAGTTAGTTGGTCGATAAGATTCAAAGATGAATCTCGGCGAGTATAAAGATATGGAGTTCCCTAACTCTGATAATAAAGTTGAACAGAAGTGGCGAATAGATAGAGTCTAAAAGACTAAAAGTACAGTGATAGAAGATCGTAAAACAAAACGATCAAGATATAGAAATGAATCGTAATATATACGATAAGATCACTCCGTGATCTGATAAAGTGATAGTAGGGATAAGAATCAATCTGATGATTGAAAAGTTTACAGCAACGATTGTTGTGTCAGTTGTACTATGAATTGGTACAAATTCAGGAAAGGATTATGAATACGAGTTAAATGAAATTCGTATTGAAAAGGGGGTTAATGGCAGGTGGGGATTTAATTGAGGACTCGTGTCAGCCGCTGAGTTGTATAATTCTTCGTATGGGAGCTGAATTGTACATGGTGTAAAAACCACTTAGTTTCTGGCAATGATAATCATTGAAATGTTTGTGTCGAGCTATTTGCTATATGCGTGTTAAGAGGGTGATTTCTTTCTCATGTGTATAACAGATAGATATGTCATAGGTAGAGGATATAAGGTTAAGTACGAGTTCTTAAAACTCATACTTATGTGACATACTTGATTCATAGTTATATGAAATGTTTATGAACCCCTCAGCGAATGGACGCCAAAGGTCTGTCTAGGAAAGTTCTTAAACTCATATGATTGTGGCAATTTATGGACTCATAAGTGTGGTTTGACGAACTGGGTATAGTTGTGTGTAAATGGAGTATTGAAGATTATAGGAACAGATAGATTGTTAAGCGAATGATTATTAGTGGAGACATAAGTTTTCCGAAATTCCTAGCTATGCTAGATTTCGAAATGATTGACATCAAGCTAAATACGCACTATGTGCTTTTAAAAAAAATGTTGACTCGTAACCATTTTTGAAACTGTTTAAAGTATAGTCTATGCTACTTATTTCAGCTAGACGCAAATGATTTGAAATATCAAATTATATTTTATTTATCACTCATGTACCATTTAACCTGGTGCAGAGATGATAAAAAATTTGATGGAGTTGTAAATACAAGAATTCTTAGTCTGAATTTGATCTAAAATCGTTGTTCCACTATTGTATGATGTGTTATGACAAAGTTATACAATGACGGCATTCTCAAACGGACTGTTAATACAGTACGACATCATGGCGTCATTCTCAAAAATATTTTCAAAAATTTTAATTTTCCAACGGGGTTTGGCTACACCTAAATAATTCGATTGAATTGAATTATTGATATGAGTTTATGCTATTCGATTCAGCTAGATTAAAGTTTATGAAAACTCTAAGTGCTCATTGAAAGAAATTTCCCGAACCAAATTGCTTTGGTACGGAATCCTATGATAAGACTGAGGTGATCTATGTTGTTTGGATAAATAATCCAATCAAGTAGCGTAAATATTCGTTATACATAATTAATACGTTATGCATGACGTAAGAGTACGATAGGCTGATCACCTAAAGTACTAACAACGGTAGTTTACCTTCTTTGTTATTGTAAACATACCAAGTAAGGTATTGTTTTGCGGTATGATAAAAACCGTTAAAACTAAGTGTTCGTGGTCTATATGACCCCTCAGTACAATTTGAAAACTTTTACTCTTGTGAGTGGTGTATTGGGTAGCAAGTGAATGTGTGTGAATGGTGTATGATGAATGGTGTAAGTATAAGGTAAATTTTGGGGACGAAATTTTTAAAAGAATGGGGTGAATGTGACAACCCGAGAATTTTGAAAATTTTTAAAATTTTATTAATTGATTTAAGGTTCAAAATTAGAACCTAGACAGAAAATAAGTGTATGCGTTTGATATTTTTTAGATAGAATTTTTAGGATTTCAAAATTCTGTGAAGGATTTAGGTGCATTATTCAGGATTAAGTGAATACGTAATTCCAAATTTGAAACCCTAATTACGGATTTGAAACCCTAATTTGTAAATAGGGAAAAACCTAAGTGTTAATTTAATACTTTTAATGTTAATTAGGATATATTAATTCTAATTTTAAAGATAAGTAATTAGAAAACCCTAATCTAATTACAAAATTTAATTTCTAATTTAGAAAAATTAATTTTCTATTAGAAACCCTAATTTTTGGGTTATAAACCCTAATCCGTGATTTTAACCCTAATTGTTTAATTAGTGATTTTAATTAGGAAATACTAATCCTAATTAGCAATATTTAAATTATGATTAAGAAATTTTAATATAATTATAAAATTCTAATTATAATTTAGGAATATTAATTTTTTATTTTTGAAAACCTAAATTTGGAAATTTTAGAAATTAAATTACAAGCCCTAAATTTTTCAAATCCTAAACCCTAACTAAACCCTAAACCCTAAGGGTTTGGCCATTTGACAAAAATACCATTAAATTAGAAATTAAAATGACATTTTTGCCCCTTTGTGCATTATTGGATGTTGCTTATAGATCTGAACCTAAGGGGAGTGGTTGAGCAACCCTAAACCTTAGCATTTGACAATTACCAGCTATATCAGCCGAAAATCAACCAGATCCAACAGCTTAATTGTCAACATTAAATAGATTAAAAAGAGAGAGAAAAAGGCCACTTTACTCTCATTTTCTCCCAAGCTCTTCTGTCTCTAAAAATTCGAAGTGTAGAGTCATATAGAGAGATAAGATAATACATGATCAGTCCCTAACTTTACCAAGATCAGATCACAAGTCAGAATCAAAAATCAAAGCTCAAAAAGTGGTAAGAACCCTAATTTTTAAAATCTTACGATTTGGTGTTACATGTTGTTAAAAATTGGTTAGAAATATGTTATAGGGTGTTAATAAGTGATCTGGGTTGATAGATCATGGATCTATAACATCTAGATGCACAAAAATCATGTTTTAAAAACTGGTCAAGAACCCTAATTTTGTTGTCTGACTAGTCAATGTCAGGGGCTCATAGATCCGTACGTGTTAATGTGTTTGGTGTTTTAAAGTTTGGTATTTGTAGTATGTTATACGGTCTTGGATCTGCAACTTGAAACATGTTCAGATGGTATCGTAAATTCAAGTTATGATTGGTCAAACAAGGTTGATCGTTCACGGAATCTGGTTTCTGGGTAACCTAGAAACCCAGATCTCGTCTGACAATCATTTTGAAGGATCGGATCTTGCACGTGTTTAGTTGTTTGGCTAAGTTATGATTTGAATCTTGTAGCCTGACATGAGGAGTATGTATTAAAACCTTTAGATAACTTAGATCCATAACAGAATCGATGTTGTATCCGGTCAAACTATAGTTGACCGAACTGTCTGAAGAACAATCTGGGCAACCCAGAATCTTCATGTCCGAATTTTTTTTCAGAATTTGACCAGCCTTGATCTTATGTATGTGTTGATGTATTTATGATCTGATGTTATGTCGTTATACTTTGTCATGTGTTCTAAAAGATTAACCCACTATATTACACAAACAAAGCCGAGGATGTGGATATTAAAATGATTAAAGTAGCACCCACGTCTATTCTTCATTTTTTGGAAAACCCAGAAAATGAAGAACAACGTTGTTAGACATTTGGCTAGCTTAGATCTTGCTGTGATGTTGTGTTATGATCTAGATGATGGTTGGTTATTGTAGTAGTACATTTCTACTACATGATAAGAGTCTTAGTTAGCAAAAATCATGTTGGTACTGCGAATCATATCCGGTCAAACCTACCTAGTTGCACACTGGCTATGAACGTTCTGGGCAGCTCAAGAACACCTATAGCGACGGGTCTGTCGCTATAGGGCCCTTTAGCGACAGTTTATTATTATTATTTTCCAGAAATTAATTAAAAATAGATAAAAATGGTTTTTAATTATTAAAAATACAAAATAAATTCCGAAAAATTATTTTAAATTCTGAAAAATAGTTTTAATTATTTTGAGTATATTTCATAAATATTTAATATTTTTGGAATATAAATGGTATTTAATTTATTTAATTCTAATATTAAATAAATGATTTAAAAATGATTTTAATACATGAAAAATCATAAAAAATAATATTATTGTAAAAGAAAATATTTTAAGTTATTTTAAGTGACTTTTAATATTTTGGGATAAATTTCATTAATTAATTAATATTAAAGATGATTAGTTTATTTAATAAATATATTAAATAAATTATGGAAAAATGGAATAAATGATTTATAAATCATATAAAACTGGTTAATAATTGCTGGTTACCATGAATTGTACTCTGTACATATTGCATGTATAAGTCAGTTATGAAAGGCTGATCACCTTCATTACCAGTTGGTTTAGATATATTTGTTCATGTATAATACTTGTTCAGTCATAAATTTGTTCCTGCTAGTTCACAATTATATTGTTGAATTATAGCCAGCCAATTATTCAAATCATTTCAATCATGATATATCGTTATATTATTGAATTTAAACTTGCTGGGCAACTTTCATGCTCACCCTTGCTATATCATGATAAAACATTGCAGATTAATGTGAATGTGTCGGATACAAGGAAAGGTCCAAGACAGTTCCAACGTAAAGTTAATGTAGCGATTAGTTTTGTAATAGTGTAGTACAATAATAATGTTACGTGTTAGAAAAGTTATGAATTGTGTATAAGTTAAGGTTACTCAACCTTGGGGATTATGTGTAAGTTTAATGTATAAATAATTTATGTTTATATCTTCCGCAAATAGTTGAATAGTGATAGAATGATCGAACCGGATCCGCGGTGATTCGGGACCTCGGATTCGAGGTCGTCACAGTACTTGTCGTTGAACAGCTCTGGGAACTTCTCCCAAGACATCTTGAGTGCGTCAGGCTGGGTACGTTTTACAGATTCCCACCAGTAATCTGCCTCTTCACGCAATATGAAGGTGGCGAATGGAACCTTTTGCTCCTCGGAGCATCCCAAGACATCAAATATCTTGGTGATCTGCTTTATCCAAGCTTCAGCCTTAAGTGATTTTGGCTCTCCAACAAACTCCGGTGGTCCCAGCTCCTTGAACTATTTGGCGGTGACCGTCCGAGAGTTGCCAGTGTTTCCACCTGCATTTTGGACAGAGCCGCTTTTCACTGATGTTGCATGAATTGCATGAAGCCTCTAACATTCCATCGCTCATCATTTGGTCAGTGTTGTTGTTTGCATGAGGATTGTCGCCTTCCTGATGCACATTGTCTTAGTTATTGATCTATGGAGACTCAACGGTCTCCTGTGCTCCATTGATGTTCTCAACATTCTCGGATGCCATTTTCAAATACTACCACAAAACAAGGGTTAATTGACATGAAACATATTATCCCTACACTCTGACTAACTAATTAAATACCAAATAAACTTAGGTAGGTCATAGTAGCGAAAGAATTCCCCGTCTCTCCCCTCATAGTTCTAGTCTCACATCTTAGCCAGGGATCATATCCCTAAGCTTTGATACAAACTGTGACGCCCCCAAAACAGGTATACATCACCTATCTTGAGTCGTCAAATACATGGTACAGAATTCAAATACAACTTAATAATACAACTGTCGTGTATAATACGATAAAACATAAGCTGTGAGTTTGAATACAAATATTATCTACTATAGATTATACAAACTCAAAAGGAGTCCTCATTACAATTATTATTACACTATTTCACAGAATAGTGAGGACTACTAATGCTATCATCTGGTCCGTCACTCCGTTCCCCGACTAGTCCCTGCTACGTTCTCATTTCCTGAGTAGAACAATAAAAGTAAAAGGGTGAGCTCAACTAGCCCTGTAGGAAATATTATAACTAAGATAATGCAAAATATATTATCGTTAGCCTTCAATAGTGTTAAACTGATACAATATAACAACCATCAAGTTTAACTGCAGCGGAACAAGCAATCCATTAAAAGAGTCAAGTAAAGAATAAATTCTACTATCTTTTATGATTTAAAAGGTTTTTCATCACTTTTATTGCTGGGACTCAGCTTAATAAATAATCAACATCATCGAATCACCCCTGCACTACGGCCAAGGATATTCTTTAGTATCATGACCACAATTATCTATGCACTACGGGCCAAGAATATTTGTGTATTCAATAATGGTCATGATCATGCCAATAACTGTCCATCAATGCACTACGGGCCAATGAGGACTTTTACCACATCATTTGTAACATTACGGTCATGATTACAATCGAATAATCTCGTCATAATCATACCAAGTCCATCTATGCACTATGGGCCACAGATGACTTTCAACAAAATATAAACATGAGGCTGATGACAATGATATAAGAATTCAATAAAACAAGTTGAAGAATTATTTTATCCAGGAACTAATAACGTCCAAATTGTTAACATGATACTGCTTTGTAGAGTAAAATTCAAGAATGCTTAGAAGAATATTTCTATGACAACCCCAAAATAGGTCCATTCCATCCAACCCATTCTGAGTCGCCAAATATACATGGTGCAGAAAACAACTACAACTTTATTACAACAATTGTCGTGCAAAATACAACAACACATATGTTATGAGTTTTGATACTAAAATATACCAACTATGACTCTGGACACCAACTTGGACAACACGTCACCATAACACCTTACACAAAGGTACAAATAAAAACTGCTTTTAGAAATTAGAATCTTTGGGAAGTGCTCAAGAAACCTTCGCATACATGGAGACCATGCTTCTAGGTTATGATAGATATCATATGGCCACGTAATTATCCTTGGTTGACCCAATAGACCCCAAAGAAAAATGAGAAGATTACTATCATATTCTTCCCAATGGTGTGTCTTCTCTTGACATATCATTATCTTCACCGTCTCTAATTGAGAATTATACTTCAACTAGACTCCAAAATTATATAGGTAGTGCTCGTATATATACTCAGCAAGTGGATGAACACATCTCTGTCTTATGATGATACGAGGTTGTATGTCATTAGACATCTTGTATAATAGTGACAAAACACCCTTCCAATGTTGGGTTCGCTTCACCCTATTTGATTCAATAAATATAACTACTAAATGATGACCACCGTTCTATTCCTCCCTTACCCCTCGCCGACCCAAATTACACTCAGACACTCAAAAGGAATTGTGAAGCAAAAGGGTGAGCACAACAAGCTCAGTAAAGAATATCATGACTAAAGATAAATAAATTATCAATAGCCTTCAACAGTAATAAATCAGAGATTTAGAACACATGGTAGATGATAAAACTTTTCAACCATAGTTGCAGCGGAACGAGCAATCCATTAAAAGAGTCAAATAGACCATAAAGTCTATTATCTTCTCCATGTTAAAAGTCCACCAAGAATGTTTTATCCCTGTAACATCAATCAACAATTCCTGTCCACAATCACATGTATAACTCATAATTGTAATTGCTGTTCTAAATTCTTTTTTCATCCAGGACAAAGATAATTTTCATCACCTGAAACTCAAAGATCATGGTTATACCAAATCACAGTTCATGTTCATAATCCTACTAATAATTCATCTTTGCACTACGGGCGAAAGATATTCATCAACAAGTCATCTTTGCACTACCGGCCAAAGATATTCATCAACAAGTCATCTTTGCACTATAGGCCAAAGATATTCATCAACGAGTCATCTTCGCACTACAGGCCGAAGATATTCATCAACAAGTCATCTTTGCACTACATGCCAAAGATATTCAACAACAGGTCATCTTTGCATTACGAGCCAAAGATATTCATCGAAATCATTCATCTTTGCACTACAAGGCAAAGATATTCAAGTTATATCATCATTTAGGACTGAGGATGATGAAAAATATTTTAAAGAAAACGAATCCAGTGAAACAAAAGAACAAATATTAAGGATTCATACTTTAAACAACCTAAGTTCAAAATACTTCAGAAATAACCGTAGTGAGTAAAATTCAAGAATGAAGACCAAAACATACATCCAATCAAAGATAGGAATCATAACAGACAATCTTGGACACAGAGAAGAAAACTTAATTTTTCTGTGAATAATATCGTATTTGTGAATAGTGTCGTATACGTGAATAGTAACTCCGACACCAAAAGATAGAAATTTCACAAAAAAACATCATCATGCTTCATGAATAGTACTCATGAATAGTAATTTATGAATAGTAACTCGTGAATAGTAACTCATGAATAGTAACCCCGATATGACAAAGTTCCAAATTTGATAAATAATTCAAACCAATATTTCGGCATAATGATATTGAAGAAATAATATCATTTATGAAGAAAATAATCTCCCTTACAATCCCCTAAAATCCCTTACTATCTCTTACCTCAAAAGAGCAGTACTTCTGACTAGAATAACGCTGAACGAACTTGCACTGTATAGCAACACTCAAGATATCAAAATACTCACAAGAATACACTCGATAATATAGAGAGAGAAATAGAGAGAAAACTTCAGTTTCTGATGTGATTTTCAATTCTAACCTAAGCACCCTATTTATAGGAACATGCTTAGAACACCAAAGCAAAAAAATTAATAAAATATTATTATATTTATATAAATTTCCTACGTACACTAAGAATCTGAATTCAGCATGCATTCAACACCAGTGGAGCCCACCAACAATATAAAAAACGTTTTTCATAATAAAAATTATTAAAACTTCAAAAATCAATTATTTCGGAACTTCAATAATTCATAATAAATAGATCTTTTATTAGAAAATTCGAATCTCGCGTAATTTTATAGGAAATTCAATTCTCTACAACTATGCAGAAGAAAGTTTTTCCAAATTCCAAACAGAAATTGACCAAAATCTACATACGGACGATTTTACAGGCTATAATCAAATTTCAGTCAAGAAATAGGTCCACCGACATGTTTAACATGTTTTAAACAACTTTTGCAACAAAAATACTCTTCCTCCTCATATACTCATATATACCACATTCATTGTAAAAATATCACCATTATTATATTATTAAAATATAATAATATATTTAAATGAATTATTTTATCAGAAAAAGATAAAATATTAATTTTCAACAATTGTCACATTAAAAAATTTTCTCCATCTATATCCACATAAAATAAATATTTCCCCCATCATATAAATTAATAATTAATTATTCACAAATAATATTACAGAATCACAATATTGACAATTAGGCAGTTCCCGGGAAAGAGGGGGTTTTCCAATAAGAATTTCTCCTTACTGGCGCGCAATTAGGTGACCAAACCTCTCCTTGACATAACTTTCTAGACATTGCCAATAATGTTATCTAATAATATTATTCAAATAATATGAATTATTGATCTGATAATGGGAAATACTGTGCAGTGACAATTATTGAGCAACAATAATATAAAATATCAACGCAGCAATTATTGAATCAATAAAATATTGAACAGTAATTATTGTAACAATTATTGAGTAGTGCCTTCTTAGTAAGAATCAATAATTCAAAAATAATGTGCAATACCGCAGCGCTACTACGCAACAACGCCAGACATTTTTACTTTACCCAATTTATTCCAACAATGTTAATTCTGTAATAATTATGTCGTTATTTATAAAAACTCAAATTTGTCATTTTCTTCATCCGACAGCTTATTCTCATATGGGGCCCACAAATGATTGCGCCTGTCAGCATTTAATATTACTCCTACGAGAAAGAATATTCCATGACCAAACGAATATTCCCTAACAACAATGAATATTTTATAACCACTTGCATATTTTGAAAAAAAATTCATATATCACCCTTAACTTTAACTTTTATCAATTTAACCATTTACTAAATAGTAATTATAAGAAAAATTGAATACTTTTATTTCATAAAATTCGGGTCTTACAATCTCCCTCCTTATGAAATTTTGTCCCCAAATTTACGCACTCGTATTTCAAGAGTTGAGAATACCTTGTTTTCATTTCAGATTCTATCTCTCCTGTCATCATGATTTCTCCATTGCTCATCTCCTGTATTTCAGATATCATTCTAGAATACAGCTTCAAAACAAGGGTTAATTAAACAAATTAACGTATCACATAATATCCATATATTATGACTAACCAACAATTAGGCTTAGGTAGGACACACTAGCGAAGGATTTACTCATCTCTCCCCTCCTAGTTCTATTCTCCGATCTCCGCCAGAGACCATATCCCTAAGCTCTGATACCAACTGTGACAACCCCAAAATAGGTCCATTCCATCCAACCCATACTGAGTCGCCAAATACGTGGTACAGAAAAATAACTACAACTATATTACAACAATTGTCGTGCAAAATACAACAACACATATGTTGTGAGTTTTGATACTAAAATATACCAACTATGACTCTGGACACCAACTTGGACAACACGTCACCATGACACCTTACACAAAGGTACAGTCAAAAACTGTTTTAGAAATTAGAATCTTTGGGAAGTGCTCAAGGAAACCTTCATACATGGGAGACCATGCTTCTAGGTTATGATAGATATCATATGGCCACAGAATTATCCTTGGTTGACCCAATAGACCCCAAAGAAAAACGAGAAGATTACTATCATATTCTTCCCAATGGTGTGTCTTCTCTTGACATATCATTATCTCCACCGTCTCTAATTGAGAATTATACTTCAACCAAACTCCAAAATTATATAGGTAGTGCTCGTATATATACTCAGCAAGTGGATGAGCACATCTCTGTCTTATGATGATACGAGGTTGTATGTCATTAGACATCTTGTATAATAGTGGAAAAACATCCTTCCAACGTTAGGTTTGCTTCACCCTATTTGATTCAACAAATATAACTACTAAATGATGACCACCGTTCTATTCCCCTGTTAGCCCCGCTCGACCCAGCTACACTCGTATTACCTGAAAGGAATTGTGAAGCAAAAGGGTGAGCACAACAAGCTCAGTAAATAATATCATGACTAAAGATAAATAAATTATCAATAGCCTTCAACAGTAATAAATCAGAGATTTAGAACATATGGTAGATGATAAAACTTTTCAACCATAGTTGCAAATAAACGAAAGCAATCCATTAGAAGAGTCAAATAGACCATAAAGTCTATTATCTTCTCCATGTTAAAAGTCCACCAACAATGTTTTATCCTCGTAATATCAATCAACAATTCCTCGCCCACAATCACATGTATAACTCATAATCGTAATTGTTTGCTTCTAAATTCTTTTTCATCCAGACAAAGATAATTTTCATCACCAAACATCAAAGATCATGGTTATACCAAATCACGCTTCATGTTCATAATCCTACTAATAAATTCATCCTTGCACTACGGGCCAAAGATATTCATCAACAAGTCATCATTGCACTACCGGCCAAAGATATTCATCAACAAGTCATCTTTGCACTACAGGCCAAAGATATTCATCAACAAGTCATCTTTGCACTACATGCCAAAGATATTCAATAATAGGTTATCTTTGCATTACGAACCAAAGATATTCATCAGAAATCATTCATCTTTGCACTACAGGCTAAAGATATTCAGTTATATCATCATTTAGGACTGAGGATGATGAAAAATATTTTAAAGTAAACGAATCCAGTGAAATAAAAGAACAAATATTAAGGATTCGTACTTTAAACAACCCAAGTTCAAAAATACTTCATAAATAACCAGAGTGGAGTAAAATTCAAGAATGAATACCAAAACATAGATCCAATCAAAGATAGGAATCATAACAGACAATCTTGGACATAGAGAAGAAAACTTAATTTTTCTGTGAATAATGTCGTATTTGTGAATAATGTTGTATACGTGAATAGTAACTCTTACACCAAAAGATAAAAATTTCACAAAAAAAACATCATCATGCTTCGTGAATAGTACTTGTGAATAGTAACTCATGAATAGTAACTCGTGAATAGTAACTCATGAATAGTAACCCCGACATGAAAAAGTTCCAAATATGATAAAAAGTTTAAACCAATATTTCGGCATAATGATATTGAAGAAATAATATCATTTATGAAGAAAATAATCTCCCTTACAATCCCCTCAAATCCCTTATTATCCCCTACCTCAAAAGAGCAGTATTTCTGACTGGAATAACGCTGAACGAACTTGCACCGTATAACAACACTCAAGATATCAAAATACTCACAAGAATACACTCGATAATATAGAGAGAGAAATAGAGAGAAAATTTCAGTTTCTGGTGTGATTTTCAATTCTAACCTAAGCACCCTATTTATAAGAAAATGCTTAGAACATCAAAGCAGAAAATTTAATAAAATATTATTATATTTCTATAAATATCCTATGTACACCAAGACTCTGAATTCAGCATGCATTCAACACCAGTGGGGCCCACCAACAATATAAAAAACGTTTTTCTTAATAAAAATTATTAAAACTTCAAAAATCAATTATTCCGGAAAATTCAATAATTCATAATAAATAGCTCTTTTATCAGAAAATTCGAATCTCTCGAATTGGTATAGGAAATTCAATTCTCTACAACTTTGCAGAAGAAAGTTTTTCCAAATTCCAAACAGAAATTGACCGAAATCCACACACGGACGATTTTACAGGCTATAATCAAATTTCAGTCAAGAAATGGGTCCACCAACATGTTTAACATGTTTTAAATTAATTTTACAACAAAAATACTCTTCCTCCTCATATACTCATATATACCACATTCATAGTAAAAATATCACCATTATTATATTATTAAAATATAATAATATATTTAAATGAATTATTTTATCAGAAAAAGATAAAATATTAATTTTCAACAATTGTAACATTAAAATTTTTTCTCCATCTATATCCACATAAAATAAATATTTTCCTCATCATATAAATTAATAATTAATTATTCACAAATAATATTACAGAATCACAATATTGACAACTAGGCAGTTCCCAAGAAATAGGGGGCTTTCCAATAAGAATTTCTCCTTACTGGCGCGCAATTAGGTGACCAAACCTCTCCTTGACAGAACTTTCTAGACATTGCCAATAATGCTATCTAATAATATTATTCAAATAATATGAATTATTGATCCGATATTGGGAAATATCATGCGGTGACAATTATTGAGCAACAATAATATAAAATATCAACGCAAAGAATTATTGAATTAATAAATACTCGAACAAAGAATTATCAGTAACAATTATTGAGTAGTGCCTTCTTACGTAAGAATCAATAATTCAAAAATATCGCGGTAATACCGTGTGCTACACTTGTAATAACGCCAGACATTTTTACTTTACCCAACGGGTATTCTAACAAGCATGTTAACGGTAATAATTACGTCGTTAATTATAAATACTTGAATTTGTCATTTCCTTCATCCGACTTTGCTATTCCATTATGGGGCCCATAAATGATCGCTACTGTCCGCATTTAATATTCCCCGATGACGTAAAGAATATTCCACGACCAAACAAATATTCCCCACAATAATGAATATTTTATAACCACTTCATGTATTTTGAAAAAAAATCATATATCACCCTTAACTTTAACCTTTTATCAATTTAACCATTTACCTTGAATAGTAATTATAAGAAAAATTGAATACTTTTATTTCATAAAATTGGGTCTTACAATTTCCATGAAAAGATATCGATGAAGCGCAAATATCAAGGATATTCCACTAATTTCATGGAGTATAGAAGTCAAAACTTTAACCAACCGAGTATAATAAGGAATGGAATAACAAAAGAAATCACCGGCATGCGATGTAGATCATGACAAAAAGTTATTCCAATGTAATAATAAATAATCGGAATCAGTCCTCTGCGTAAACGCATGCATGTGATATTCAGCAATGTAATAATAAAGACGGAATCCATTCCGACGAAAACGCATGCATGCATGATATTCCAATGTAATAAAAAGACGGAACTAGGTCTCGCATGAAACGCATGCATGTGATGTTCCAACAAAGTGATAAATAATGGAACCAGGTCCGGCGTAAACGGACAAACAGGATGTTCCAACAGAATGATACAAATGGAATAACATAAGAATTTCACCAATTATAAAGTAGCCCGCGTATACAGGTTATTCCAATAGAATAATAAAGAATGGAATAACATAAGTTCTCTTCATGGATAAGAAAGAAATAATACTCCTACCTTAGAAAAAGCGGATAATCGGAATAGTGAGGTAGCGGAACTTCTTCTTCTTCTTTCTATAATTTCTCTATATAATAATCGCTCTAAAGCTTTTGTGAATTGGTGAGAAATGAAGGAAGAATGAGCTTCTATTTATAGAAAAATATAGTTTCGATAATTACACGTTTTGGGGCTCGAAAAATTACAATCTAATACCTCCAACTTTTATTTCATTTTTAATTTAGTCCTGCAAGTATTATCAATCTTGCACCAACTCCCCTAATAGTAAATAATGTGAATCAATAGTTCAATTATGTGAATTAATAGTATAATCATGTGAAAAATATGAATTACAGTATGGTACCTCCATCTATACCTCCATTTTTAACTTAGTCATTCAAGTATTATCAATCTTGCACCAACTCCCCTAATAGTAAATAATGTGATTTAGTATTACACATATGTGAACAAATAGTTATATAAGCATGTGAATTAGTAGCAATTAATTGCTCATTTATCCGATAAATAACCCGATTTATCAATATAACCCCTAGACATCAATTATCATCGGAATAAATGTTGATTTTCACTAACACAAACAATTCCAACATAATGAAATTATTTTTATCAAAAATATAAATTTTGAAATTTTGAAGTTTGACTTTTTCCAAAAAAAGTCAGCTGTTGACTTTTTGACCAAATAGTGAATCCCAAAATTTTTTGTGTTTATAGACTATTTTTACTAATTTCGTCGTTCCGAACTCAAATATCACGTCCGCGTCTCCAAATTCAACTCCGAACACAACTTGAATTTTAATAACATTCATCATTAATATTATAACTCACAATATTTATCAACTAGGTCGTTCCCAGGAAAGACGGGGCTTTCCAATAAAGATTTCTCCTATCATGCCTAAATTAGGTGACCAAACCTCTCCTTGATGTAACTTCTAGACATTGTAAATATTTTAATTTATAATATGAATAACTTTGTCGCCTCAAGTATTGATTTAATAAAAACATTTTATGCGATGATGATACTATAATGATAATCGAATCAATAATATGAGAGATATGATGCAAAGAATTATCGTAGTAATAATTGAGTATAACTGAGTGACTTCTCACGTAAACATCAATAATCAATATCGTAATGCGACTATGCAACCACGCCAGACATCAGATTTCTTTTACTACCGGTAGTTCAACAAATTAACGGTAAAACTTCCGTAGTTATTTTCATAAAGTATTTTTGTCGTTTTCTCAATTCGACAATAATTCCATTGTGGGGGTCCACCAATGATTGTCTTGGTTATCTAATATTCCTATATTAAAATGAATATCCCCCACCAATCGAATATTATATAACAACTTGTATACTTTTGCAAAATTTATAAATATTACCTACAACTATAACATTATATCAAATCCACACCATAATATTCAAAAATATATTTCGAGAGAATTTAATCTTTATTCAAAAAGTTGGGGTCTTACAGTGCCGTCGTACAGATATTCCCCGACCAAACGAATACTTTATAACAACTTGCATACTTTGCAAAAATTTATAAATATTACCCACAACTATAACATTATATCAAATCCACACCATACTATTAAAAAAATATTTTGAGAAATTTAAATCTTTATTCATAAAATTTGGGGTCTCACAATGTACTTGTCCCAACTTCCTTTGAAGTCTAGTACGCAGAGTATCAATAGATCTTTAAGAGTTTGAATAGTCCTATCCGATTACCCGTCCGTCTGAAGATGATATGTAGAACTAAATCGTAAATCCGCGCCCATAGCTTTCTACAAACTAACCTAAAATCATGAAGTGAATCTAGGGTCTCAATCAGAAACTATAGATATTGGCATACAATGTAGTCTTAAAATATTATTTATGTATATACGAACAAGACGTTCAAGTGAATATGATTCTCGTATAGGTAAGAAATGAGAAAACTTGGTTAATCTATCGACAATAACCCAAATTGCATGTATGACTTGAGAAACCTTTGGAAGACCAGTAATGAAATCAATGTTAATGTGCTCCCACTTTTATTCTAGAATTTCAAGTGGTTGCAATGGACCTTTTTGCACTTGATGCTCTGCCTTGACACGTTGACAAGTTAAACACCTTGAGATAAACTTTGTGATCTCTCTCTTCATATTGCTCCACCAAAATGTATGTCGAATATCACGATATATTTTAGTACATCCAGGATGGATTGCAAATGGTGTGTTGTGTGCCTCCATCATGACTTTATACTTCAAATCAGAGTCGTTAAGAACACAAAGTCTGGAGTTGACTCAAAGTATTCCTTCTTCGTCGATCCTGTCAGGACCCTAAATTTTAAACAATTCTATTTTTACGAGTAATTTTTTTTTTTATTTAATATTAGTATTGATTATCAATATTATGTTGAGTATCTGTGATATAAGAAAAGCAAGATAGTAAAACTATTTATTGACTAAGAAATATGTATGAAGTTATGTTAAACAACTGATGAAAACCCTAACCCTAATTACGGATAGGGATTTTAGAGTTAATACATTTATTATAATTGTATATATGATTATGTATTTGTACTGTATGGGATTAATGATCAAGTGTTGATCAGATAAGACATAACCTTAGTAAACCATAATATTAGATTAGAAACCTTAATCTGCCGTTAGAAAACCCTAACGATCAGTTATGAACCCTAATTATATTTTTAAAAACCCTAATTTCGTATTTCAGATTCCTAAACCTTAATTAGCACACCCTAATGGTGATTAATAAACCCTAAGAGTTAAGATTAAGGGGAATCATGTCAAATGAATAAACTACCTTTAACATTATGTAGAAAATTACCAAAATACCCTTTTGGAGACGAAATTACTAAAATACCGTTTACTTAACTTTTAAGTTAAGAGATTTGCCAAATCTAGTGAATCACTACTTTGGATATTACCATGTGCTCCAAATCCAAAACAAATTAGATCTTATATGCCACCTCACAACATCCAAGTTCATTGCATCAAAGTTTGAAAGATTAAAGAAAGAGAGAAAGCCAAGAAAAGCCTCATTTGAGTTCCATATACTTAACCAAGTCTCTCTCTCAAAGCCACAAAAGTTAGAAAGATAATCAGTCCATAAATAAGTCCATAACACCCCAAGATCATATTAGAAAGTAAGGATCAAAGATTGTTCAAAGAGAGGTATAAACCCTAACCAAGCCAGATCTTGTATGCTAAGAAATATTTTGTGTTTTTGTGTTTATTTATGTGTTATAGGATGTTATATAGTGATATAGGATGATATATCATAGATCCATAACATCTAAGTGCTTGAAAATGAAGTTTTTAAAAACTGTCAAGACCCCTAAAAGATGGCCTGACAGTCAAAAGTCAAAGGCCATAGATCCAAATCTGTTAATTGTTAGACTTGTTAGATGTATCAGTGTTGCAGTATGCTATGAGGAGAGTAATCTGGAAGTGGAATCATGTTCATATCATGTCCAGATTCCAAGTTATTAATGGTTAAAGTAGGTTGACCAATCATGACTTTGCATTTCTGGGTACCCAGAATGGTCTGACAGCTTTTTGCTGAGCTTAGATCTTGCATGTGTTATGTGTTTAGCTTCTGTAAGTATATCATTGTTATACCATGGTATATGGACTATAGAACCATGACATTAGATCACATAAACAACCAACAAAATCAAGGATATTAGCAGTCAAAGTAGGTTCACCAAGCACAATTTGGGTTTTTCTTGAATTTCCAAAAAACTGATGAACATGATATCTGACAAGGTTTTACCAAGCCAGATCTTGCATATGTTATGTAGTTAAGCTACCTAAGTGTAGTACTTTTGTTTTTTGACATGTTATCTATAAGAGTGTGACACTCAAACATCAAAACAATGACCAGAAACCAAGTTAATGAAGCTACAAAGTAGCTACCAAGAACTGTCTAGGTTTTTGGGTAACCTAGAAAACCCAGAACATACCTGACAGCCACTTTGAGCCCTTAGATCTTCATGATGTGTAGTAGTTAGACCATGAAATTAGTTTGTACTTGTAGTATTACACTAGTACAACACCATGAATAAATTTTCAAGCCCAGAAACTTGACTAATTAGGAGTTAACCATGGTCAAACTAGCCCCCAGGGCATTGACCATGACTGTTCTTAAGTGATGAAGAACACCAACTGTGATAGTGTTCGTCGCTAAAGCCTATATCGAAAGTTTTATTAAAATTAATTTCCAATAAATCAATAAAAATAGAAAATAAATAATAAAAATTCAAAAATGAGTTTTAAAAATTATTTTAAGTTATAAAAATTAACTTTTGATAATTTGACATAATTTTTATTAATATTTTAATTTATTTAAATATTAATGATATTAAATAATTATATTAAATAAATTTGTTAAAAATGATTTTAATATTTTAAAAATCATTTTAAGTGATAATAAAGTGTTAAAAATATTTTAAGTTATAAAGATGACTTTTAATATTTTGAGAATAAATTTCATTAATAACTTCATATTAATGATAATAAATTTATTTAATAATTATATTAAATAGAAGGTTTAAAATGATTTTTATGATTTAAAAATCATTTAAAAATTTTATAAATGTTTTAAAAATATTTTTTAAGTTATAATAAATAACTTTTAATATTTTGATGAAAAATACATTAATATTTGAATATTAATGGTAATATTTGAAAAATACATTAAATGATAATGGATTTATTCAAGATTTAAATCATTTAAAATGATATCGTTGTTTGAAAAATCATTATAAAATATAATAATTATTTGAAAAATTATTATAAGCTTCCAAAAAATATTATAAAGGATAATTTAATTATCTAAAATAATATTGAAGCTGTGAAATAAAGTTTTATTCAAAAATAAACCCGTTAATTATTTGATAAGATAATAGAGACACCGTATTGATACCGAAATCCAACCAGACTGAAATAGTTTGACCTGATAAGTGTTAGAATATGTTCTAAACACTGTTGTGACTACTGATTATGTGTATAAGTTGTATTATGATGTTAAATGATAGTATTATGTGACATGATATGTTACGCTAATTGCGAGACCAATATTATTAATTATAGGTCTTTCAAACGCGACTAAATTATATTGTGTAGTCAACGACCAAGGCAAGTTTCCTTAACTCAATCTCAAGTTATTATTTTTCAAGCATAGTAGTGGGTAATTATTGCTGATTATTCCACATTTGAGATTGTTATTGAGCATTCGCAATTAGTGCAAATTCATTAACTCAAATTGAGTTTTAAAATTCGAAAGTATGACTGATGAATAACTATTGATGGTTATTCACATCTATAATTATTATTATTGTTTGCACATAGTGGAATTTAGTTCTGTCTATTATTGAACAGTTTATTAGCTATGTCTCAGCTAATTGTTTTGGCGAGACTAATATTTGTTTAAACATGATACGTTATAATAATCAAACTAAGTTGTTATTGAAAAAATAATGCCAATTATTTCTGCTAGATCAATATGGATATTATCTGTTGAAATCTTTAGTATTTCTGTAATTCAATCCAAGCTATATTATCATGGTACGGACTCGTGATGTGAGACTGAGATGAACAACCCTTATATAAAGGGGACTTTGTGGTCGAATATCCGGCTATTGCCCTATTTTTGAGTATTATGCATAATATTGGGTAAAATAAAGCTGGTCACTTTATGTACTTGTAGAGGTGTATGATTTAATCTGTATGGTTATCTGATACGCTTGGGGTAATTCAGTATTTAATATCTAATAATTCCTCGATTTGTTCATGATTCATTGGGATCACTCAGCATGAAATCTGGAAATATTCCACTTTATTATTACAGTAGTATTATCTCTTCATAATCAAGTGAACATTATTAAAACTTCGAAAGAGTTTTACTCTTTCATCATTGAATTGTTGTTTAGCCTGTAATTTGATAAAGTCTTGTTATTGACAAATGATTTATTCAACTAATTCAAAGTCCTTTGAACTTTATTGAAGTTCTATCGAATTTAGAGTCTTATATTCTTGATTCATATATCTTTTTGTATGTTTTAACTTATGGAGTAAACTCATTTCTCACTCTTGCTTAAATATAACATTTCAGTTAGGAACGAAGTAGCGGGAAGGTTTGCGAAAGACAAAGGCAAGAGCAAAGTGCACAAGTAGTTTTTATAAACCTTACTTATTGTGTTATTACGTGTAAACCTTTTTGTATAACTGAAGGTATGTAAATTATATTAAGGTTAGATAACATGGGATTATGTTATATAGATATTAATTAATGGTATGTATGATGATATTTGTAAGACCCCAACTTTTATGAATAAAGAATAATTTTCTCGAAATATATTTTTGAATATTATGGTGTGGATTTGATATAATGTTATAGTTGTGGGTATTATTTACAAGTTTTGCAAAGTAAGCAAGTGGTTATATAATATTCGATTGGTCAGGGAATATTCATTTTAACAAGGAATATTCGTATTGCGATTTACGTAATCATTAGTGGACCCTATTAACGAAAAGCATTGTCGTAGTTAAAAAACGACAAAATTATCTTTTATAAAAATAACGGCCGAAAGTGTTACCGTTAAAACTGTTGAACTACTTTCGGTAGTAAAAGTACAAAGATGTCTGGCGTGGTTGCATAGTAGCGCCTTGCGGTATTGATTATTGATGCTTATGTGAGAAGTCACTTAGTTATACTCAATTATTGCTACAGTAATTGCTGCATCATATCTCTCATATTATTGATTCAATTATTGTCACAGTATCATCTGCATAATATTTATTATTATTAAATTTGAGACGACAAAGTTATTCATATTATTATATGCAATATTGACAATGTCTAGAAGTTCTGTCAAGGAGAGGTTTGGTCACCTAATTGAGCGCCAATAAGGATAAATCCTTATCAGAAAGCCCCCTCTTTCCTAGGAACGACCTGGTTGTTAAATATTATGAGTTATAATACTAATGATGAATAAGTTGTGTTGATTAAAGATGAAATTGATAGTTCCATTGTGTTGGGATTATTAGTGTTAGTGGAAATTGACATTTATTTCGATAATAATTTATGTCTGGAGGTTACATTGACCAATCGAGTAATTAATCAGATAAATGAGCAATTAATTGCTATTATTTCACATGTTTATAACTATTTTTTCACATGTATGTACTATTAATTCACATTCATGTACTATTAGGGGAGGTGGTGCAAGATTGATAATACTTGCATGACTAAATTAAAAATGGAGGTATAGTTGAAGGTACTATACTGTAATTAGTTTTTTAACATAATTATACTATTGAGTCACATGAATGAACTATTAATTCGCATTATTTACTATTAGGGGAGGTGGTGCAAGTTTGATAATATATACTTTCAGGACTAAATTAAAAATAAAGAAAAAGAGGAAGGTATTACACTGTAATATTTCGAGCCCCAAAACATGCAATTATCGAAACTATATTTTCCTATAAATAGAAGCTCATTCTTCCTTCATTTCTCACCAATTCACAAAAGCTTTAGAGCAATTATTATACAGAGAAATTATAGAGAGAAAGAAGATGAGATATCTGCTACGTCACTATTCAAGTATCTAGTTTTTCTAAGGTAAGGGTATTATTCTTTCATATTCATGAAGAGAGTTATTTTCTTTCAATACTCGTAAGGGTTGTTATTCCATTCTTTATTATTATGTTAGAATAACCTGTCTATGCGAAGTACCGCATACATGGTAAAATTCTTCTGTTATTCTATTGGAATAACTTGTCCGTGCGATCTATCGCATGCTTGGTGAATTCTGTTGTTATTCCTTTCTTTAATATTCTGTTGGAATATCCTGTCTGTGCAGATTACGCATGACCTAGTTCCATTCTTTATTATTTGTTGGAATATCCTGTCTGTGCGGATTACGCATGACCTGGTTCCATTCTTTATTATTCCGTTGGAATATCCTGTCTGTGCGGATTACGCATGACCTGGTTCCATTCATTATTATTCTGTTGGAATAATCTGTCTATGTGGATTACCGTATGGCGCCAAAAATCCATCTGCGGTTTCATATATTCTATTATACTCAGTTGATTAAAGTTTTGGCTTCTATACTCCATGAAATTAGTGGAATATCCTTGATATTTGCGCTTCATCCAGTATCTTTTCATGGAAATATTCTTCTGAGCATTCTTGAATTTTACTCCACAAAGTAGTGTCATGTTGAAGATTTGGACGTTATTGATTTCTGGATAAATTAAATTATAAATCTTTACAAATTTATCCTTAAACTTGTTTTATTGAATTCTTATATCATTGTCATCATCCTCATGTTTATAATATGTTGAAAGTCATATGTGGCCAGTAGTGCATAGATGGAATGGTATGATTATGATCAGTGATTATTCGGTATAATCATGACCGTAATGTTACAAATGATGTGGTAAAAGTCCTCATTGGCCGTAGTGCATTGATGGACAGCTGTTGGCATGATCATGACCATTGATGAACACACGAATATCCTTGGCCCGTAGTGTATGGATAATTTGTGGTCGTGATACTAATGAATATCCTTGGCCGTACTGCAGGGATGATGTGATTTATTTATTAAGCTGAGTCTCAGCGATAAAAGTGATGAAAAACCTTTTTAATCATAGAAGATAGTAGATTTTATTCTCTACTTGACTCCTCTAATGGATTGCTTGTTCCGCTACAATTAACAACATCTTAGTCATAATATTTCTCACTGGGCTAGTTGCGCTCACCCTTTCTTTCACTGTTCTCTTCGGGAAATGAGAGCGTAGCCAAGACTAATCGGGGAGCGGAGTGACGGTCCAGATGATAGCATTAGTAGTCCTCACTATTATGTTAAATAATGTTACAATAAATGTAATGAGGACTCCATTGAGTGTGGATATTATCTAGATGAAAATATTCGTATTAAAACTCTTATATTATGTTTTGTCGTATTTTACACGACTGTTGTGTAATAAAGTTGTATTTGATTTTTGTACCATGTATTTGACGACTCAAGATGGGTGATGTATACCTATTTTGGGGGCGTCGTAATATTCATAAATGAATGGGTAGTTAGATGTTATTTATATGATGGATCATGAGCACCAGACCTGGGGTTAGGAAACCCGGATTTGGGGGCATCACATGTTAGTATCAAAGCTTTAGGTTATAAACCTTAAGTTGGGGGGGAACCTTAGGAATATAACCATAAGCAATATAGAGAAAACTCATTAAGAGTTCTAAGTGAGGGATTGACGAAGTGCACCAATAGTATGATATGTGGACACATAGTGTTTATGAATTTCATACTGGTGATGTACTAATCAAGATTGTTTAAAACTGACTGTAGGATGTCAGGAGATGATGAAATGGTTACAAAGATGTTAACAGCTGTTCTACTAATGTCATTAGAGGAGGTGGCAGCTTAGAGTGAGTCACTTGAGGAAGTTGTAAGAGATGAACCTATGGTGAATCTGGGAAGCGATCACGATGAGTATCTCGAAATGACTCTGAATGAAGACGAAGAGGTAGATTCCGAATAAGCTAGGGTGGAGTCAGAAATAAATACCGAAGTGGGAGAAAAAGGTAGAGTGGGAATAAAAAAAAGTCAAGTATCTGCGGAAGTTCAGGAACTACAGAATAAGGTATTTCTTTTGAAATAATTGTGGAAGACGGAGAGGGTATTGCCCGAGATGACAGAAGAAAGGAACAATCTGAAGGCACAAGTGGATAGAATGAAGGCTGAAGGTGGTGGATCATCTGAAGATATAATCAAGAAGAAGAAGGGTAATAATAAAAGGAAAAGGAACAATGACAGTGATAATAACTCATAGAATACAAATTCAAAGAAGAAGCAAGCATGTGGCAAATGTGGAAAGAATCATTTGGGAGAATGTATGATGGGGGAAAATGTGTGTTTCAATTATGGACATGAAGGATATATTTCGCCAAATTATCCTAAGCCAAATAAAAGAAGATGTATCTTATGTGGTGGAATAGGTCACAGGTTCAACAAGTGTCCTAAGAAGAAGTTAGGTGAAGGGAGTGGACTGTAGACAGATTAAGCATGAGCAATAATACCTTTTGGATGTAACAATCAAGAAGTTTATTTATAATTTAAAATATTTATTGAATTAAATAAATATTTTTAATGGATGTGTTTGTTTTTTAGTGGATATTTGTTGGATTATTTATTAGTAAGTAAATTATTTTTGAGCTATAGAAATTAAGTTATTTAAAATAAAAGAGTGATGAATTAAATTATGAGATAATACTTCTAATTTAACTTAATAACTAAATTAGAGAGTTATTAAGAATTATATGGTTTACTAGAATTTTGTTTTAATTTAATTTAGTAATTAAAGTAACATGTTAATTTATTAAATAAAATTATAATTATAATGAAGATTATAATTTAATTATCTTTAGTCATGATATTCTTTACTGGGCTAGTTGTGATCACCCTTTCTGCTTCACAATTCCTTTCAAGTAATAAGAGTGTTGCCGTAAGAGTGTTCTTACGTTGAAAGGGGGATAACAGGAATAAAATGAAAGGGTCTCTAGTCGTGAGAGGTTCTCCCTAAACAAGATATAGAAAACTGTGTTGTATGATATACAACATTTAGTAGTTATATTTGGTGAATCAAATAGGGTGAGGTGAACCCAACTTTGGAAGGGTATTTTGCCACTATCATACAAGATTTCTAATGACATACAACCTCATGTTATTATAAGACAGGGTTGTGCACATCCACTTGCTGAGTATATCTACGGGTACTACCTATATGATCTTGGAGTTTATTTAAAATATAATATTCACTTGGAGACAGTGGAGATAGTTATATGTCAAGAGAAGACTCACCATTGGAAAAAATGATAGTAATCTTCTCTTTTTTTTTAGGTCTATTGGGTCAACCAAGGATAATTCTGTGGACATATGATATCTATTATAACCTGTAGCGCATGGCCTCCAGTACGACGAAGGTTTCTGAAGCACTTCCCAAAGATTTTAATTTCTAAAACAGTCTTTGACTATACTTTTATGTAAAGTACCATTGTAAGGTTGTGGTCGAGGCACCATGAGAGTTACATACATTTGTATTAAAACTCACAATTAATTGTGGTCGATTCTATATCTGACGATTCGTGATTGTATAAATGAAGTTATATTTAAATTTTGTACCATGTATCCGATTTACTCATAATGGGTGATGTATACCTAATTTTGGGGCGTCACATTTGGTATCAAAGCTTAGGGTTATGGTCGCTGGCGGAGATAAGACTCTAGAACTAGGAGGGGAGAGACAAGTTATATACTTCGCTAGTGTGTGATTTACCTAAGCTGAAATTGTTTACTTGATAAGTTGACAAATTGTGATATGTCAATTAACCTTTGTTTTGAAGATATATTCTAGAATGATATCTAAAATACAGGAGATGAGCAATGGAAAAATTATGATACAGAGGATATAACCGGGAAGGTACAATCTGAAAAAAAAGTAAGGTATTCTCATCTCTTTGAAGATCAGGTACGTACGTAAATTTCGAGGGCAAAATTTCATAAGGAGGGGTGATTGTGAGACACCGAATTTTATAAAATAAAAGTATTCAATTTTTTTTTTGCAAAGTAAGCAAGTTGATATAAAATATTCGTTGTGTCGGGGAGTATTCGATTAGTCGGGAAATATTTTTTTTATAGGGAAATATCCGTACGACGGTACAATCATTGGTGGACCCCACAACGGAATTATTGTCGGATTGAGAAAATGACAAAAATATTTTTATGAAAATAACGGCAGAAGTTTTACCGTTAACTGTTGAAACACCCGGTGTTAAAAGTACAGTAATACGCGTGGTTTCATAGTAGCATACGATATTGATTATTGATGCTTACGTGATAAGTCAGTTTTGTTTTATTAGTATTATTAATGTAATAAAACAGAAAAGCTTTTTATATAAAATATAATACTTTTATAAAGTTATTCATTTTATTAGGCTAATAGTAAAATCTTTTTATATACAACAGAATACTTTTATAAAGTTATCTGTTTTATTAGACAATAATTAGAGTATATTATATTTTATTATGCATAGTGTTTGTATAGTGCCTGCATAGTGTTGCATAGTGCCTGCATAGTGTTTTGCATAGTAAAATCTTTTTATATAAAATAGAATACTTTTATAAAGTTATTCGTTTTATTAGATTATAAATAGAATATATTATATTTTATTTAAAAATTTTGCTTTAAATATGGACCGTCTAAATTAAAATTAAATCAATCTGGACCGCTCATGAATTAGTTACTATGCAAATCCATTCTTCTATAAATAGAAGCTCATTCATTCATTATTTCTTACTTAATTCAATTTGAAACTCTAGAGAGAGAAACTATAGAGAGAGTTCTTCTTCTATAATCTTGAGCATATTTCTTTAGAGTTTAAGAAAGCTTTGAGCATAGTGCAAGTTTTCTTCAAGGATATTCTCGCCCTACCAGTCGGAATACTTTTCTTTTTAAGGTAGGAGATATTATTTATTGTAATCGTAGAGGATATAATTGTCCTATTCATAAAGGATATTATTATTATTATTATAGTAAGGGGTATTATTTCGTTTGTATTCATGAAGAGAACTTCTGTTATTCCATTCTTCATTATTCTGTTGGAATAACCTGTATACGCAGACTACCGTATACATGGTGAAATTCTTCTATTATTCCATTCTTTATTATTATGTTGGAATAACCTGTCTATGCGAAGTACTGCATACATGGTGAAATTCTTCTATTATTCAATTCTTTTTTATTATGTTGGAATAACCTCTCTATGCGAAGTACTCCATACATGGTGAAATTTTTCTATTATTCCATTCTTTATTATTATGTTGGAATAACCTGTCTATACGAAGTACTGCATACATGGTGAAATTCTTCTATTATTCCATTCTTTATTATTATGTTGGAATATCATGTCTGCGCGTTTACGCATGACCTGGTTCCATTCTTTATCATTTTGTTAAAATAAAATATCTATGTAGATTACCGCATGCATAGTAAATGATCATTCGTATCCATACGAATAGTATTTTCATTAAAAAGGGGTTTCTGCCAGGGGCAGATTCGTAATTGTTTTGACCTTCAAAAATTCTGGAAAAATTTAAAATGATAATTTAATGAGTTTTCTAGATTGTGTCCAAAAATGGCGATTTTTGGATGTATAGATTAAGAGTTATGGATTTTATAGGAAAATACTATTTTAAAAGTAAACCATTATAACTCCTTGTGGTTAACTCCAAAATTGGTGAAATATTTATTGGGAGTACATGTATATAACAGGAGTATACCCTGTAAATTTCGAAATTTTTGGACAAAAGTACAATTTCTGATAAATGTCTAAATATTCAGCAGTTTTAGACATATGAAAAATAGTAAATGAATTTTAAAAATTCTGAGAAAAATATATGTTCAAGATGGGACTATATTCTGCTAAATCCCATAAAAGAAATATTTTTGGGACTGGTTTGGTATTTTTCATAAAAATGAACTAGTTATGAGTAAATGAATTAAATATGTTATGTGAAGTAATAAAATTGGAAAATAGGATTTTATGGCTTCAGAATCCTATATAGGGTATATGTAGATTTTGATGAGGGATTTGATCATTGATTATGAAATCTTATGAGTATGGCATTTTTGAATGATTAAATGCATTATTTGATAAAGTGTAAACAATTGAAATAAATTATTTATAAGTTTAAGAAATGATTAAATTATTGTTATAATATTAATGATATTAGATTATAAGATTATTAAGTGATTGAAAACATTTGGTTATTATTGAACGCTGGATAAATTGTATTATAAATATTTAATATTTATCCTTTATCTCATTTGATTGATTCTTATATCATTGTCATCATCCTCATGCTTATATTGTGTTGAAAGTCATCTTTGGCCGTAGTGCATAGATGGACTTGGTATGATTATGACCAGGGATTATTCGGTATAATCATGACCGTAATGTTACAAATGATGTGGAAAAAGTCCTCATTGGCCCGTAGTGCATTGATGGATAGTTTTTGGTATGATTATGGCTATGGATTCTCTTCGGCCAAGGGTGCAAAGATGAATTGTTTAATGGCATGACCATGACCGTTGATGAAAACACGATTATCTTTAGCCCGTAGTGCATGGATAATTCGTGGTTGTGATATTAACGAATATCCTTAGCCGTAGTGCATGGATAATTCAGGGATATGGATTGATTATCAAGCTGAGTCTCAACGGTGAAATATAAATTCATGGATGTGATATTAACGAATATCCTTGGCCGTATTGCAGGGGTGATTCGATGACGTGGATTATTTATTAAGCTGAGTCTCAACGATAAAATATTTATAATACACTTTTAATTCGTAGAAGATAGTAGATATCATGCTCTACTTGACTCTTCTAAAATACAGTTGTATGTCTTTGGCATATAGTGCAAAGATGAATTGTTAATGAATATCTTTGGCCGTAGTGCAAAGATGAATTGTTAATGAATATCTTTGGCCGTAGTGCAAAGATGAATTTATTAGTATGATTATGAGCAAGAATTCTGATTTGGTATAACCATGATTTTTGATTTTCAGGTGAAGATAGGTGATGAAAATTATCTTCGTCCTTGTTGCGAAGAGGAATTTAGAACCACAATTATGATTATGAGTTAGTCATATGATTGTGGACAGGAACTGTTGATTTATTTTACATGGATAAAATATTATTGGTGGACTTTTAACATAGAGAAGATAATAGACCTTATGGTCTGTTTGACTCTTCTAATGGATTTCTCGTTCCGCTGCAACTATGGTTGAAAAGTTTTATCATCTACCATATGTTCTAAATCTCTGATTTATTATTGATGAAAGCTATTGATAATTTAATTATCTTTAGTCATGATATTCTTTATCAAGCTAGTTGTGGTCACCCTTTACGCTTCACAATTCCTTTCAAGTAATAAGAGTGTTCTTAGTAAGAGTGTTCTTTGGGTCGAAAGGGGATAACAGGGAATAAAACAAAGGGTCTCTAGTGTGGGAGGTTCTCCTAAACAAGATAGAAAAAGCGTGTTGTATGATATACAACATTTAGTAGTTATATTTGGTGAATCAAATAGGGTGAGGTGAACCCAACTTTGGAAGGGTATTTTGCCACTATCATACAAGATTTATAATGACATACAACCTCGTGTTATTATAAGACATGGTTGTGCGCATCCACTTACTGAGTATATCTACGGGTACTACCTATATGATCTTGGAGTTTATTTGAAATATAATATTCACTTGGAGACAATGGAGATAGTTATATGTCAAGAGAAGACTCACCATTGGAAAAAATGATAGTAATCTTCTCTTTTTTTAGGTCTATTGGGTCAACCAAGGATAATTCTGTGGACATATGATATCTATTATAACCTAGACGCATGGCCTCCCATGTACGAAGGTTTCCTGAAGCACTTCCCAAAGATTTTAATTTCTAAAACAGTCTTTGACTATACTTTTATGTAAAGTACCATTGTAAGGTTGTGGTCGAGGCACCATGAGAGTTACATACATTTGTATTAAAACTCACAGTTAACTGTGGTCGTATTCTATACTTTTACGCTCAAATTGTTGTATAAATGAAGTTATATTTAAATTTTGTACCATGTATCTGACGACTCATAATGGGTGATGTATAACTAATTTTGGGGGCGTCACATTTGCTATCAAAGCTTAGGGTTATGGTCGCTGGCGGAGATAAGACTCTAGAACTAGGAGGGAAGAGACAAGTTATATACTTCGCTAGTGTGTGATTTACCTAAGCTGAAATTGTTTACTTGATAAGTTGACAAATTGTGATATGTCAATTAACCTTTGTTTTGAAGATATATTCTAGAATGATATCTAAAATACAGGAAATGAGCAATGGAAAAATTATGATACAGAGGATATAACCGGGAAGGTACAATCTGAAAAAAGTAAGGTATTCTCATCTCTTTGAAGATCAGGTACGTACGTAAATTTCGAGGGCAAAATTTCATAAGGAGGGGTGATTGTGAGACACCGAATTTTATAAAATAAAAGTATTCAATTTTTTCTATTTTGGTAAATAGTTAAATTGATAAAAGTTTAAAGTTAAGGGTAATATGTGAATTTTTTTTTTTGCAAAGTAAGCAAGTTGATATAATATATTCGTTGTGTCGGGGAATATTCGATTAGTCGGGAAATATTCTTTTTGTCGGGAAATATCCGTATGACGGTACAATCATTGGTGGACCCCACAACTGAATTATTATCGGATTGAAAAAAAGACAAAAATATTTTTATGAAAATAACGGCGGAAGTTTTACTGTTAACTGCTGAAACACCCTTATGTTAAAAGTACAAGAATACGCTGGCGTGGTTGCATAGTAGCACACGATATATGATTATTGATGCTTACCTCGATAAGTCACTCGCTTTTGTTTTATTAGTATTATTAATGTAATAAAATGTAAAAGCTTTTTATATAAAACATAATACTTTTATAAAGTTATTCATTTTATTAGGCTAATAGTAAAATCTTTTTATATAAAATGTAATACTTTTACAAAGTTATCTGCTTTTATTAGACAATATTTAGAATATATTATATTTTATATGCATAGTGTTTGCATAGTGCTCTGATAGTGTTTTGCATTGTAAAAAATCTTTTATATAAAATGAATATTTTTATAAAGTTATTCGTTTTATTAGATTATAAAAAGAATATACTATGTTTTGTTTAAAAGATTTTGCTTTAAATATGGACCGTCTGATTAAAAGTAAATCAATCTGGACCGTTGATGAATTAGTTACTATGCAGTCCATTCTTCTATAAATAGAAGCTCATTCCTTCATTATTTCTTACTTAATTCAATTTGAAACTCTAGAGAGAAAACTATAGAGAGAGTTCTTCTTCTATAATCTTGAGCGTATTTCGTTAGAGTTTAAGAAAGCTTTGAGCGTAGTGCAAGTTTTCTTCAAGGATATTCCCGCTCTACCAGTCGGAATACTTTTCTTTTTAAGGTAGGGGATATTATTTGTTGTAATCGTATGGGATATAATTGTCGTACTCGTAAAGGATATTATTATTATTATTATTATTATTGTTATAGTAAGAGGTATTATTTCGTTCGTATTCATGAAGAGAACTTTTGTTATTCCATTCTTCATTATTCGGTTGGAATAACCTGTATACGCAGACTACCGTATACATGGTGAAATTCTTCTATTATTCCATTCTTTATTATTATGTTGGAATAACCTGTCTATGCGAAGTACTGCATACATGGTGAAATTCTTCTATTATTCCATTCTTTTTTATTATGTTGGAATAACCTGTCTATGCGAAGTACTCCATACATGGTGAAATTCTTCTATTATTCCATTCTTTATTATTATGTTGGAATAACTTGTCTATACGAAGTACTGCATACATGGTGAAATTCTTCTATTATTCCATTCTTTATTATTCTGTTAGAATATCCTGTCTGTGCGTTTACGCATGACCTGGTTCCATTCTTTATTATTTTGTTGAAATAACACGTCTAGGTAGATTACTGCATGCATGGTAAATGATCACTCGTATTCATACGAATAGTATTTTCATTAAAAGGGTTTACGCCAAAGGGCGATTCGTAATTTTTCCTGACCCTCAAAAATTCTGAAAAAATTTGAAATGATAATTTGATGAGTTTTCTAGATTGTGTCCAAAAATGGCGATTTTTGGATGTATAGATTAAGAGTTACGAATTTTTATCGGAAAATACTAATTTAAAAGTAACCCTTATAACTTCTTGTGGTTAACTCCAAAATTGGTGAAATTTTTATTGGGAGTACATGTATATAACAGGAGTTATACCCTTAAATTTTAGAATTTTTGGACAAAAGTACAATTTATAATAAATGTCTAAATATTCGGCAGTTTTAGACATATGAAAAATAGTAAATGAATTTTAAAAATTCTGAGAAAACTATATGTTCAAGATGGGACTATATTCTGCTAAATCCCAGAAAAGAAAATTTTTTGGGACTGATTTGGTATTTTTCATAAAAATGAACTAGTTATGAGTAAATGAATTAAATATGTTATGTGAAGTAATAAAATTGGAAAATAATATTTTATGGTTTGAGAAACCTATATAGGGTATATGCAGATTTTGATGAGGGATTTGATCATTGATTTTGAAATCTTATGAGTATGACATTTTTGAATGATTAAATGCATTATTTGATAAAGTGTAAACAATTGAAATAAATTGTTTATAAGTTTAAGAAATGATTAAAATATTGTTATAATATTAATGATATTAGATTATGAGATTATTAAGTGATTGATAACATTTGGTATAATCATGACCGTAATGTTATAAATGATGTGGAAAAAGTCCTCATTGGCCCGTAGTGCATTGATGGATAGTTTTTGATATGATTATGGCTATGGATTCTCTTCGGCCAAGGGTGCAAAGATGAATTGTTTAATGGCATGACCATGACCGTTGATGAAAACACGATTATCTTTAGCCCGTAGTGCATGGATAATTCGTGGTCGTGATATTAACGAATATCCTTAGCCGTAGTGCATGGATAATTCAGTGATATGGATTGATTATCGAAATGAGTCTCAACAGGAAATATAAATTCATGGATGTGATATTAACGAATATCCTTGGCAGTGAAAAGTGTGGGTGATTCGATGATGTGGATTATTTATTAAACCGAGTCTCAAATAAAAATATTTATTATACACTTTTAATTAAGAGAAGATAGTAGATATCATGCTCTACTTGACTCTTCTAAAATACAAATTGTATGTCTTTGGCATGTAGTGCAAAGATGAATTGTTAATGAATATCTTTGGTCAGTAGTGCAAAGATGAATTTATTAGTATGATTATGAGCGGGACTTCCGATTTGGTATAACCATGATTTTTGATGTTTCAAGTGAAGATAGGTGATGAAAATTATCTTTGTCCCAAGTTATGCGAGAGAATTTAGAACCACAATTATGATTATGTGTTATTCATATGATTGTGGATGAGAACTGCTGATTTATTTTACATGGATAAAACATTATTGGTGGACTTTTAACATAGAGAAGATAATAGACCTTATGGTCTATTTGACTCTTCTAATGGATTGCTCGTTCCGCTGCAACTATGGTTGAAAAGTTTTATCATCTACCATATGTTCTAAATCTCTGATTTATTATCGATGAAAGCTATTGATAATTTAATTATCTTTAGTCATGATATTCTTTACTGGGCTAGTTGTGCTCACCCTTTCTGCTTCACAATTCCTTTCAGGTAATAAGAGTGTTACCGTAAGAGTGTTGCCGGGTCGAGCGAGGATAACAGGGGAATAGATCAGTGGTCTCTAGTTGTGGAGGTTCTCCCTAAACAGTATAGAAAAGTGTGTTGTATTCTATACAACATTTAGTAGTTATATTTGGTTAATCAAATAGGGTGAGGTGAACTCAACTTTGGAAGGGTGTTTTGCCACTATCATACAAGATGTCTAATGACATACATCCTCGTGTTATTATAAGATAGGGTTGTGCACATCCACTTGCTAAGTATATCTACGGGCACTACCTATATTATCTTGGAGTTTATTTTGAAATATAATATTCACTTGGAGACAGTGGATATAGTTATATGTCAAGAAAATACTCACCATTGGAAAGAAGATGATAGTAATCTTGTCATTTTTCTTTGGGGTCTATTGGGTCAACCAAGGATAATTCTGTGGACATATGATATCTATTATAACCTAGACGCATGGCCTCCTATGTACGAAGGTTTCCTTAAGCACTTCCCAAAGATTTTAATTTCTAAAATAGTTTTTGACTATACTTTTATGTAAAGTACCATTGTAAGGTTCTGGTCGAGGTACCATGAGAGTTACATACATTTGTATTAAAACTCACATGATAACTGTGGTCGATTCTATAATGACAGCTTTAACAATTATTGTATAAATGAAGTTATATTTGAATTTTGTACCATGTATTTGACGACTCATAATGGGTGATGTATACCTAATTTTGGGGGTGTCACAAGGTACCCCGGCCCCGGCTGGCTATTGTAGTACAAAAACCCCAGCCCCGATTGGGGGGTAGTCTGACTTGCCAAATTTTAAAAAAAATTAAAAATTTGACCGGACATGTTTTACTAAAATGAGCATAACATTTTCATACAAACTCCGATTGATGCGATTCAAGATGATCTAGAACAATAACGAATAGACCTACAACTTTTATTCTTTTAGTTATTCAATTTGAGGTCAGTAACAGGGGCAAAATGGCCATCTTTAGGACTTTTGTGTTTTCAGGGGCAATCAGAGGGCGTCGAGCATGCTTGTATGGAAGTGTAGTGCTTCTGACGATAAACGATGTTGTTCTAAGTTATAAAACATGAATACTAGTAAATATAATGATGCTTAACATTAATAAGATGTATTAGATAAGTTGTATAGGCATACTAAGCACACACAAGAGAGACAAATCGGGCGTGTGATGAATGAATGTCGAAACGCCATGTCAAGTGATAATGAACATAAAAAGTGTTTTTAAGTCAAATGAAATGAATATTATAAGATATGAATGAGTTTAATATAAAATCAATAAGTAGTCCTACCAAGAATTAAACGCTTGAATGAACTTCAAGTATGGCCTAAGAAGTAATATAGTGAGATGTAAGTTAAAAGTTAACACGGTCAAATTGAACATTGTGTATTGATAATAAGAAGGGTTATCAGATGTAGAGTAAAGTTTACATTATAACTACTATAAGTTGCTATGTGAATAATAGTTTATGTGTATGATTATATAATTGTGCAGGGCACGTTAACTGCAAATAACTGTAAGCTGTTAAACTGTTATTGGTAAACAACGATCAAGGCAAGTCTTTCAGTTCCTATTTGCTATGTGAATTTGATGATGAACTATTTTAAATCTTTATTGCAAATAGCATGGTTTGTTATATGTATGTTGAAAGAATGAAATGTTAAATTCAATTTATGACTACGTTGATTGAGTAATGAATGTTGATTGAGTAAGGAACTCAATCTTTATACTTGTTATATGAACTACCGCATGTATGTTATGTTAGTCCAATGTTTACGAGATATATGTTGAGCATGTTATTATGTGTTATGTGATGCATGAAAACTATAAGATTTTGCTGGGCTGTCGAGCTCAACCTTGCAATTAACCACTTTTGCAAGTTAAGGATCCAAGGTAAAGTTATGTGCTACTTGAAAGACATGAATCAGATGAGATACTTGAAGATTTATACACTATGGCTGAGTTATTATTAGTTGAACCATGTTTAAAGTTCCGAATAATGTATTAATGTTGAATTGTAATATCGTTTGCGATGTAAACTCTTGTAGTATTAAAATGATTCTGACATATTTAGATGTAAAGGTTGAAAGTTTTGGGAACGAGAATAGTTTGTAATAAAAAATTTTAATTATTCCGCAAATTTTATGGTTGTATTATCGTTTAATGATGTAAAATTAGATGTTGAATGTATTGTTAACGACCGAGGTCGAGAATTAAATTATTTAAATTTTGGGGTCGTTATAGTTGGTATCAAAGATGTAGGGTATAATTGTAAGACCCCAACTTTCATAAATAAAGATAAATTTTTCTCAAAATATATTTTTGAATATTATGGTGTGGTTTTGATATAATGTTATAGCTGTGGGTAATAGTTATAAATTTTTCAATGTATGCAAGTTGTTATAAAATATTCGATTGGTCGGAGAATATTTGTACGACGGCACAATCATTGGTGGACCCCACAACGAAATTATTGTCGAAGTTAGAAAATGACAGAAATATCTTTTTATAAAAATAACAGCGAAAGTTTTACCGTTAACTGTTGAACTACCCGGTGGTAAAAGTATAGTAATACGCGTGGTTGTATAGTAGCACACGGTATTGATTATTGATGCTTACGTAAGAAGCCACTCAGTTTACTCAATTATTACTACAGTAATTATTGTATAGTATCTCACGTTATTTGATTCAATTATTGTCATAGTATCATCTGCATAATATTTTATATTATTAAATCAATAATTTAGACAACAAAGTTATTTATATTATTATTTGTAATATTGACGATGTCTAGAAAGTTCTTTCGAGGAGAGGTTTGGTCACCTAATTGCGCGCCCAATAGGGAGAAATCCTTATCGGAAAGCCCTCTCTTTCCTAGGAATGATCTGATTGCTAAATATTGTGAGTTATAATATTAATGATGAATAATTGTTGAAGTATTTAGAATGTGTTTATTGAAGATAAGTGAATTACAAAAGTTAGAGGGGAATAATGCAAACTTGGAAAACTTTAGGGGTACTAAAGTGTAATAAGTTAAATAAATTTGGACCATTGCTGGTGGTTTTAATAGTAAATCAATTTGGACCACTGGTGATGGTTTTAATAGTAAATCAATCTGGATTGTCGGTGGTGATTTTAATAGTAAATCAATCTGGACCGTCGGTGGTGGTTTTAATAGTAAATCTATATGGACCGTTGGTGGTGTTTCTAAAAGTAAATCAATCTGGACCGTCGATGGTGGTTTTAAAAGTAAATCAATCTGGACCGTCGGTTGTGATTTTAATAGTAATCAATCTGGACCGTTCGTGAATTAGTTATTATTTAGTCATTTTTCCTATAAATAGAAGCTTAATTCTTTTTTCATTCTCACAAATTCATTGAGACTCATAAGATAAAGTATAGAGAGAGAAACTATAAAGAGTAAGAAGAAGAGTATTCTGCTACTTCACTATTGCAGTATCCAGTCTTCTACTAAGGTAAGTGATATTATTTTTTGCATTCGGAAGGGGTATTATTTCTTTCTTTCATTATTCATAAGAAATACTATTTTTTGTATTCATCCTTTAATATGCTCTGAATAACTGTCTCACGCGGATTACGTCTGCGTATGATTTGAGTGAAAATCCATTTATAGCCTTCAGATGTTATTTCTTTTCATATTCTTAAATCTAAACTTACTATGGTAAGTATTACTTTTATAATCCCTGAAATTAGTGGGATATCCTTGAAGTTTTGCGCTTCATCCAGTATCGTTTCGTAGGAATATTGATTTAAACTTTCATATTAAATATCAATATTTTCACCGGGGTGCTATTCACCCGATTACTATTCACTAAAATATTATTCACTCAGGTAATTGGGGCACTTTTCATGTCAGGGTACTATTCACGAGTTACTATTCATAGGTTACTATTCACCCAATTACTATTCATTAAAATATTATTCACTTGGGTATTCGGGGAACTTTTTATGTCGGGGTACTATTCACGGGGTACTATTCATCGCAAAATTTATTTCTTTTTTGTCCAAATTATTTTTGATACATGGATATTATTCTTGAATTTTACTCCACAAAAATAGTATCATGTTGACAATTTGGACATTATTGAATTATAGATAATTTAAATTACAAATCTTTAAAATTTATCATGTGCTTTATTTAATTGAATTCTTATATCATTGTCATCATCCTCATGCTTATATTGTGATGAAAGTCGTCTTTACCTTACGTGCATAGATGGACTGTTGATTTATATGATTATAACCATGGATCATTCTGTATAATCATGATCCGTAATGTTACAAATGATGTGGTCAAAATCCTCATTGGCCTATAGTGCATTGATGGACAGTTGTTGGTATGATTATGACCAGGGATTATTCGGTATAATCATGACCATTGATGATTACATGAATATCCTTGGCCCGTAGTGCAGGGATTATTTGATGATGTGGTTTATTTATTAAGCTGAGACTCAACAATAAAGTTGATGAAAGCCTTTTTAAATCATAGAAGATAGTAGATATCATGCTCTACTTAACTCTTCTAATGGATTGCTTGTTCCGCTGTAGTTAAACTTGTTGTCCATTATATTCTATCAGTTTGACATTGTTGAAGGCTAAGGATAACTTATTCTACATTATCTTAGTCATAATATTTTTACTGGGCTAGTTGAGCTCACCCTTTTACTTTTATTATTCTCTCCAGGAAATGAGAATATAGCCGGGACTAGTCAGGGAACGGAGTGATGGTCCGAGATGGTTGTTTTAGTAATCCTCACTATTTAGTGTGATAATAAATGTAATGAGAATTGAATTTGAGTTTGGATACTGTCTATGAGACAATATTTGTGTAAAAACTCTCAGCTCTTGTTGTATAATTAAGTTTATATTTGTATCCTGTACCATGTATTTGGCGACCCAAGATGGGTGATGTATACCTATTTTGGGGGCGTCACAATTGGTATCAAAGCTTAGGGATATGATCCATGGCTGTGATGTGAGACAAGAACTAGGAGGGGAGAGACGGGGAATTCCTTCGCTAGTTTGACCTACCTAAGTTTATTTGGTATTTAATTAGTCGGTCAGAGTATAATATGTGATATGTCAATTAACCCTTGTTTTGTGACAGTGTTTGAAAATGGCATCTGAAAATGTTGAGATCAACAATGAAGCACATGAGACCGTTGAGGCACCAATGATCAATACCCAGGATAATGTTCAACAGGAAGACAATAATTCTCAGATAAATAACAACACCGATCAAATGATGAACGATGGGATGTTCAGAGGCTTTATGCAATTCATGCAACATCAGGCGAGAGCGGCTCGTGTTCAAAATGCAGGTGGAAACACTGGCAACTCACAGATGGTCACCGCTAAGCAATTCAAGGAGCTGGCACCATCGGAGTTTTGGGGAAAGCCTGAACCACTTAAGGCGAAGACGTGGATAAAGAAGATCACAAAGATATTCGAAGTCTTGGGATGCTTTGAGGAGCAAAAGGTTCCCTTTTCCACCTTTATATTGAGAGGAAATGCAGATTACTGGTGGGAATCAGTAAATTGTACTCAGTCTGCTGCACTCAAAATGTCTTGGGAGAAGTTTCAAGAGCTTTTCAACGACAAGTACTTTCCCGAAAGTATTCGTCACATGAAAGAGGTGGAGTTTTTTAAGTTGGAGCAAAATAATACAACCGTGTCACAGTACAAAGCTAAGTTTGCTGAGTTGTCCCGGTTTGCGCCCCACTTGGTTGATAATGAAGAGAGAATGATGCGGATGTTTCTAAGAGGTTTGAAACCCAAAATACGTCAATACTTAATTTCTCACAAACTGTGTTTGTATTCAGATGTTGTAAATAGGGCTCAATTATTGGAACGTGATAATGAGTCAATCCAATCAAGAGATAACAGCCGGCAAAGCGATCCTACCAATGGTAGTAGTCATAGAAGCAGTGACAACAAACGTGGAGGGAATCAACATGCCAGAAATGGTAACCACTCCGGTGGTAATCATGGCCAAGATAATAGAAGTGGAAATTTCAAGAAGAGGATATTTAATAATGATGGAAAGATGTCAGCACCAACACCTGTTGTTAAGGAAGGAGAACGACCGCCGATCGTATGTTACAAATGTTGAGAGGAGGGACACATCAATCCAAACTGTACGCAGTAGTCCAAAGAATGTTATAATTATGGAAGAGAAGGTCACCTAGCCCAATTTTGTCGTGCACCAAAGTCAAGTCCAGCTGGAATGGAGGCATCAAAGGTCATCCCAAACAAGATAAAATCAGTAGTTCAACGGAGAGCATTTGTCATAACCTCCCAAAAAGCGAGGAATCTGAACGAGGTGATCACAGGTAAGCTAATCATAAACTATTGCGAAGCTTATACCTTATTTGATACCGGTTCTACCCATTCTTTTATTTCTCCTACTTGAGCTCAACGTTTAAATTTTACTCCGAAGAAATTAGACTTTGACTTATAGGTTGAAACTCCGTTAGGAGAAACCTTTATTACATCCACTATTTATAAGTCTTGTTTGATTGAAATCGGTAACCACACGTTACCTGCCGATCTTATTTCCTTAAAAATACTTGGGTTTAATGTATTTTAGGGATTGATTGGTTAACTACTCATCATGCAAAAATTGATTGTTTTCGTAAGGTTGTTAGCTTTCATATTCCTAACCAACCTATTATGAGAATTCAAGCGACCAAACCACTAAAGTCAATCACTGTCATATCAAGCCATAAACCTATTCATTTATTGAAAAACGGATGTCAAGGTTTGTTAGCCTATATCACACTTTTAAACAAAAATACATCAAATTTGAATGATATTTCCAATAATAAATTTCCTGACGTATTCCCTGAAGAACTTCATGGCCTACCCCCAGAGTGTGAAATTGAATTTTGTATCGACCTTGAACTCGGTACAAAACTAATTTCCAAAGCCCCATATCGAATGGCTCCTGTTGAACTTCAAGAGTTAAAGAACCAACTATAGGAATTGTTAGACATCGGTTTCATTCGTCCTAGTACGTCTCCTTGGGGTGCTCCTGTTCTATTCGTAAAGAAGAAAGATGGGAGTATGCAACTTTGTATTGATTATCGGGAGTTGAATCATGTCACCATCAAAAATAGGTACCCGTTGCCTCGTATTGATGACCTATTTGACCAGTTGCAAGGCGCCAAATTCTTTTCAAAGATCGATCTTCGTTCTGGATATCATCAGTTAAATATTAAAACTGAGGATATTCCAAAGACTGCTTTCAGAACTCGGTACATCCATTATGAAGTCCTAGTCATGTCTTTTGGATTAACGAATGCTCCTGCTGCCTTCATGGATATGATGAACCGAATATTCAAGCAATATTTAGATCATTTTGTGGTTGTCTTTATTGATGACATTCTCATTTACTCCAAAAGTCGTGGATCACGAGCAACACTTGAGGCTGATACTACAAAAGCTTCGTGAGAACAACTTATATGCCAAGTTGAAGAAATGCGAGTTCCGATTTGAGGAAGTAGCATTCCTTGGGCAAGTGATATCAAATCATGGAATAGCTGTTAACTCGACAAAGATTGACGTAATTCAAAGTTGGGAGCAACCTAATTCAGTGATCGAAGTACGTAGCTTTCTAGGTTTAGCTGGTTATTAACTCAACTGACTCGAAAAGATATAAAATTTGGTTGGAGCGAGGAATGTGAGAAGAGTTTTCAAGAACTCAAAAGGAGGCTCATTTCAGCACCTGTTCTGACAATACCATCTGGTTCAGAGAGATTTGTCATCTATAGGGATGCTTCAGGCAGAGGGTTAGGATGTGTCCTCATGCAACATGGGAAAGTCATAGCCTATGCATCACGACAACTCAAAGATTATGAGAGGAATTACCCTACTCATTATCTAGAGTTGGCAGCTGTCGTTTTTGCACTAAAGATCTGGAGGCATTACCTGTATGGAGAGAAAGTGGAGATCTATACGGATCATAAAAGCCTCAAATATTTCTTCACTCAAAAGGAACTCAACATGCGGCAACGACATTGGCTTGAGTTGTTGAAAGATTACGATCATACAACTCAATACCATCCTGGAAAAGCTAATGTGGTAGCTAACGCATTGAGTAGAAGATCATATGCGGGTACGAGTGCGATATTGTCAATGCAAAGGCCCATTTTGTATGACTTATAAAGGATGGAGATAGAGATAAAGACTCCAGTGACCCATATGATGATGTTAAATATATGAGTAGAACCGACTTTAATCGATAAAGTTAAAGTTGCTCAAGCTACGGACTTGGAGCTGATGCGTATAAAGAAGAAATTACAAGAAGGTGCTATTTTGGAACCAAGAATCGATGAAGAAGGAATACTACGAGTTAACTCCAGACTTTGTGTTCCAAACGACCCTGATTTAAAGTATAAGATCACGATGGAGGCGCACAACACACCATTTGCAATCCATACATTTTGGTGAAGCAATTTGAAGAGAGAGGTAGCGAAGTTTATCTTAAGGTGTCTAACTTGTCAACGAGTCAAGGCGAAGCATCAAGTGCCAAAAGGTCCATTGCAACCACTTGAAATTCCAGAATGGAAGTGGGAGCACATTACCATGGATTTCGTTACTGTTCTTCCCAAGGTTTCTCAAGGCATAGATGTAATTTAGATCATTGTTGATAGATTGACCAAGTCTGCTCATTTCTTACCTATACGAGAAACATATTCACTTGAACGTCTTGCTCGTATATACATAAAAAAGATTGTAAGACTGCATGGCATGCCAGAGTAGACACTCAAAAATTTTTGTACTACTATTACTAACATTGCAGGAGGACAGATTCGTCTTTTAAGAGAGAACCCTGAAAGACAATCCAAATCCATACCGGATACTACCGAAAATTCAGCATCAACCCCGGATCGCAATCTGGGAGTAACAAATCCACCCTCGGAGATAACCCCGAGGAATACAGATCCAATACCGGAACAAAAACCGGAGAAGACCGATCAATCTCAGAGACAACCCCGAGGTATCTAGTCTCAGTCCCAACCATGGGAATAGCCACCAACCTTGGTGATAGCTCCAAGGAATGCAGTTTTGGCGATAACCCCAGAAATGCTTGTTTCAAATGCGACCAACTTCAATCTCGGCGCTCACAACGAGATACACTGCACCAACCCCGCATTAACATCAGGAAGACATGCACACCTCAAAGGTGACAATGAGGACCTTCAACAATTGCGGCAAATCCAATCTCAAATAAGTCTAAAAACGTCTCGCTTTATTGTACCAATCCGCGATAACACTGGTGAGGGGCAACATCGACATCTCGTCAACACGATGCCACGTCACATCTATACGCAACAATGTCCCACAAGGCTAACCAATCCCGAAGACTATTGTGCGGGGTAACGGATGAAAGTTGAAGCTTGAAGACCGGAGGGCATCGTCCCATCTTCAATGACTTCGAACAAACTCTAATCCCATGCCATCGTACAACTCTCGACAACGGCGGTCTGAAATAGGTCCTGTATACCTCAAACGGATGCCCGGATTGTACTTTTGAAAGTTCGAGTGGACATTACAGTTCCTGAGTGCACGTACTTCGAGACGACCCGACCCAACATACCCGGGCCGACCCGGGTTTCCTCTGGTACACCTGCGGCTCATATGTCTATAAATAGAGGGCTTGGGATGCTAATTTTCTAAGAGAAAAAGACGGGGAAATCCTGCACAATTCGCTCCGCACTCGCCCATACAGTGTATTTTCCCCCTTTTAAACACCTGTGAGCTTGGGCAGCCCATTTTGAAAGAGAAAAAGGCGAGGAAGCCCTTCCCAATTTGCACTACACTCACCCCATGCAGTGTATTTTCCCCTTCTAAACACTTGTGAGCTCATATATAGCCCTTTTGTACCTACAAAAGTTAGTATTTACCCACTCTAAAGATATAGAAGTCTTCTTTATCAATCAGCTGTAAGCCTTCTCACACAATTTAGAGTCTTTCTCTTCATCTTTGCACACACCTTTCTACACGTTGAGAGTCGTGTTGTTTGCTTTTGTCCGGACTTCGGTTCGTGGTTTCATTTCAGCCTGTATATATATATATATATATATATATATATATATTTACATATATATTGACTAACATTATCGAGTTATGCCTCGATTGAGCCTAAACTTCGGTCTGGAGCGTTTACTGCTTTAATATATATATATATACTTATATATATTAACTGTGTGTCGGACTTTGTTCGATGAGCCTAGAACTTGATGCAGAGTGTTTATTTGCTTTAATATATATATATATATATATATATATATATGAATCGTGCTCAACTCGCTCGATGAGCCCGGATTTTATGACTCTGCTTCGATGAGCCCGGATTTTATATCTGTGCGTCTATTCGCTTAAATATATATATATATATATATATATATATATATATATATATATGAATCGTGGTCGAACTCCTGCTCGATGAGCTGATTTTACATCCGGGTATGCGTTTATTACTTTTATATATATATATATATATATATATATATATATATATATATATATATTTGTCCCACACAGAGTTTACTTAGTGGTTGTTGATCGCTTTTATAGCTTTCTTTACGCTTTTGTCTTGCAGAGTTTACTTCGTGGCGATTGATAAATATTCTGACTTTATTTACATTCTCTGCCTGAGTTTCCTTCGTGGCGGTTGGAATCAGATTTACTGACTTTTATTTATGTTTCATTCCCGCTGGAGTTTCCTCCGTGGCGGTTGATAGCTTTTAATGTGACTTTATTTACATTTTGATCCCCATGGAGGTGCTTGCGTGGGTGGTGATCCTGTCTCATATATATATATATATATATATATATATATATATATATATATTTACGACTTTTATATGTATACCGCCATCGCTTTTATATAAACTGCAGTATTTTGTGAGTCTAGGAATCATGTGATCACAGATTCATCCCATTGAATCTAGATTCGGTTCCTATGATGGACATTTTCAGTTGCAAGCATCTTGTAAATTATTCTACGGTGTCTGAATTTCCTCAGATGGTTTCCATACCCACGAGGAAGTCGGCATTATTTTGTACGTTATTTTCATACGGATGCCTCGCATTCGTAAAATAAAATCAACCAAGCCGCACACATAATAAAATGGGAGTGTAAAAGGTCTCAATTACTATTGAGCATCAGGGTTTGAAAAACCTTTTTATAAAACATCATTGCTATATCTTGCTAAAAAACTGAATTTTCTACATACATTCAAACCATGTGTATATAGGTACGAACGAGGCCTCACACTACTTCCAAATAACAGCACATTGGCCCACACACACAAACATTCAGATAATAGTTTCTTAAAAAGAGGCAGTCACCGTTGTAACACGGATGTCGGGGGGTTCCTAACACCTTCCCCCCGCATAACCAAGTCCCCGAACCCTAATGAATCTCGGTTTCACCAACCCGTTTAGCAGTGTCACATCACTGGGTCAATGTGCAAACCTTTTCTCGGTTGTGTTGGTACAACCATTTAAAAAACCAATTGGCGACTCATAACAGTCCATCGTCGATATTATACATGTCAGACCTTTTTCACTTGTTTTTTCAAAAAAATCTCACCTAAAATGAGAACACCAAAGAACAAGTAACGGAAAGGGACATCCAAAAATCCTGACGTCGACAGGTGGCGACTCTGCTGGGGACTCCAATAAGAGGACTTAAGCCGCTACTACAATCTTTTCAAAACTGTTATCTGCTTGTGTGTGGATGTTGCTTTTACATTTTTATGAATGTGTACGAATGCATTTCCTTATTACACTTAGTGCTTCGCACCATAACTGCTTGTGATGCTAGTTCTTCGCACCATAACTGCTTGTGATGCTAGTGCTTCGCACCATATCTGCTTGTGATATTAGTGCTTCGTACATGTCATCATTTTCATACGGTGAGATGCGATGTATGTGAATGTATGTTGTGTGGTCCCTCCACCAGGAGGCTATCCCGTCGGTGTTTGATTACTGGACTCGTGAGAAGACTAATTCTCCGAGGCTCAGGAAAGGCACCACCCAAATTCACTCCAGTTAAAAGACCAGATTAACTTCCCGTCTAGTAGATTGCGATGATTTGGGAACCTTCATGCCAAAAAGCCATGAGAGTAACCTAAGATAGGTCAGCCTCTGATAAACCCAAAACGGAGGAAAGTCTCTTCATGCTCTCATTTCAAAATTACTTGTACTTACATTCCATATCTATCTCCATGTAATGATAAATATGAAGAAATGTGTACACATACATATTAACATGCTACAAATAGCTGACACCCGTTGTGCAAGATAAAAATTCCTAAAATGGACACATCACATAGCATGTTATTGTATACATTCCCTAAAGACTAAAATATGCCAGTCTTTCGCAGGGAATCAATCGGACCTACTACCCGTTCAAAGTCCAAAAAGGCAACAGGCCTACAGTCAATAATGTCGTCATCCGACCAGACTAAACTTAATCCAGTTTCTCGCAAAGAATTCGACGGATTAAGCTAACAAATTACAGATTTGGCTGTTCTACTCAAAGAATTACACCAGTCTACATAGGGTCAGAAAATACCCATACATGCTGAATCCTCCACACAGAGAGGAATCCCGGTCATTACCATACCTGAACCACAATTGGATACGACCAACAAAACTCTTGATACTGCCCATCCCACTGGAGATCTATACACTGGTGACATCAAAAAGAAAGTCCTCTAAATGGAAGAGACCCTTCGCGCTATCAATGGAATTTGAACACACGGAAGTGTTTCATATGCAGATCTATGTATTTTCCCTGGTGTTCATTATCCAGAAAATTTTAAAACTCCTGACTTTGAAAAATATGACGGGTTAGGAGATCCTTACACACATTTAAAAGTGTTTATTGGATAACTTGGATCTTATGCAAAGGACGAAAAGCTCAGAATGCAATTGTTCCAAAAGAGTCTAACTGGAGAACCCCGTTCGTGGGACACAAGATTAGACAACTCCAAAATCCATAGCTGGGAAGAGCTAGCACATGCTTTCCTCACTTAATACAGCTTTCAAACTCAGATGGCCTTTGATCGGTATCAAATTACCAAGATCAAGAAACAGTCTAACGAGTGTTTCAGAGAGTATGCTCAGAGGTGGAGACGCCTGGCTGCCCAAGTTAGTCCTGCCATGACAGAATCAAAAATGGTCATGACTTTCATGGACATACAAGAAGCTCCCTTCTATCAGAGAGTTTTTGTCGGCATCGGCAAACCATTTTCTGAAATGGTCAAACATGGGGAGATGGATGAGATGGGATTGAAGTCAGGAAAGATTCAAGACCTAGTTGCACTCAAAGCTGTTGCTGATCACATCCAATCTGGAAATTATGGGAACAACCCTCGAAAGGTCCATAAAAAGAAAGAGGAAGATGTTTCCCTTATACTACAGGGGCAAAAAGGCAATCAAAACATGCATATTCAAAGGAGAAACTACACTCCCTTTCAAGCACAATATACAAACCCTCCAATACCAAAAGGTGGAGAAGTCAAATTCCCTCGAGTGTTTACACCCTTAGGGGATACCCTCGAGAACATCTTAAATCTTCTGACAACACAGAAGAAAATTACACATCTTCTTCCACCAGCCAACCCTAATGGACGGGGTTTCAATGCTGCTAGGAAATGTGCTTATCATGTCGGGGCACCTGGACATGATACTCAGGATTGTTGGGCCTTGAAACACAAGATCCAAGATCTAATAGACAACGGAGAGATCGTGGTCACCAAACCAGATCAACCTCACGTGCAAGATAACCCTCTTCTTCAACATAAAGAAGAAGATGTCAACATGATTAATTGGAGTAATGGATAGAGTTCCTATTTCAGCTGTGATTCTTCCCAGACCATCAAAGACGGTGATGACAGATGGGATTATGCTAAGTTCTAGTTCACAATAGAACGAAAGATGAAAGCTCTCTGCAAATAAATTAAACAATTGGCGGAACTAGTGACTTATCAGCATTAAGTGACTCGCCAGTTAATCAGCCAAGGGCATGCCAGTCTCCTACCTCTTGTCATGAATATTCCCTCGTCACTTTCAGAAAATGAAATGCTGGAAGACAAAGTGACGAAGAGAGCAAATGCCAAAGCCCGTCGGGATTTCGCCAACAAAAGGGAATTCACCTATCTGGGCCAACCTATGGAGGAAATCCTTCATATGCTAATCAATGAAGGAAGGATCAGTTCCCTTCTACCTCCAATCAACCCTCGTTCAGGACGGTACAACTCTGATGGAGTATGTCAATATCACTCCCAGTCTCGTGGTCACAACACAAAAGAATGTTGGGCACTCTGCAACCTTATTCAAAATCTAATCGACAGTGGTGTCCTGCGCCTAGCAGACGACGATACTGTGTTACGTGCAAGTGAGGATGCATGCCCTACTAAGTGGAAAAGTGTGGTAGCAGTCATATCCACTTAAACTGATGGGATTAATACATTACTCACAACGCCAACAATTCAACTCAAGGGAGGCAACAATCCTTTAAAAGTGGTCGTTCCCGAGCCAATCAACCTGTCGTGCAGAGAAAAACATCCTATTGTTAGCTTGCACACAGTTTCGTGGAATTATGGAGAAGGTGAAGGATCCATCTCACATACAACTGCTATAGTGTCGAAGGAAAATCCACTGTATCTTCCCCAACGAGTGATGAAACCTACCACCAAATCAAAGGGGAAAATACCCATGGAGAAGATAAAAGAATTCCTCCGCACTATGGATCATAACGAAGCTACGATAGTTTTAAGCTTGAAAGAAGCTCCATAACAAATCTCATTTTTGGACTTGGTCCTAACCTCCGAGAATCACCGGAAGGTCTTGCTAAAGGTTTTAGAAGAAGCCTATATACCGACATCAGTGGACATGAAAAAGTTTCAACATCTGGTTGATCACATTTTCAACAACAATGTGATATCCTTCATCGATGATGACATACCGCCTGAAGGAATAGGCCATTGCAAGCCGCACATTGCGGTCTTGTCCTCCTGATATATGGTAGCTGGAGTCTTAATAGATGGAGGTTCCTCTCTGAATATCTGCCCATACGCTACCTTGGTGAAGATGAATATCAATCTCAACCGAATTCGGAGTAGCCATACCATCATCAAAGCTTTTGATGGAGCCCAACGAAATTGATATCGAGTAATTGAGTACGCCAATCGAAATTGGTCCTCACACATTCTGCGTATCTTTCCATGTGCTCAAGATAGATTCGGGATACAACCTGTTCTTGGGACGACCATGGATTCATATGGCTGGGGCAGTCCCCTCCACTCTTCACCAACAGTTGAAATACATTATCAACAATAGCTGAGTCACGATCCAACGCCGAATCGAAGATTCCTCAACCGACGAGTCATGCCATTCATCAATGCCAATGCCGATGTGCTACCAGTCAGTTTTCATGCTTTGGAAATAAGCAACACCCAATACCATGCTATTGGAGCACCATTGCCCAAACCCAAGATTTATGCCGAGGTAATGTCAGCTACTCAAGAAATGATGTCATTGGGTCATAAGCCGGGACAAGGGTTGGGTAAAGATTGCCAAGGTATCAAGTACCCAATTCGTTTAACCAGGAAAGCTGGAACAGCTGGGCTAGGCTATTCTGCCAGTTCTAGTCACAGGAATCCTCATAAACATCAACAGATTCCTTCAGCTTCAACCATGTGGCGTTTATCTTCGCCTTCAAACTCTGAGTCCGCACAACCTCCCGTAAAGGTGCCAGCCAATGTAATGGCTATGTTATGTCCCAAGCCGGTACCAGTGAAAGGAAAAGAAATATTTGTTCCAAATCCCGCAGTGGAAGAAGAGGAACGAAGAATCAAGCAAGACGTCATCCGAATGATGTCAGGCATACGCATCATCGTTCATGATGAACATACCAACAGATACACCCTAGACGATGATTGCCCAGACGTAATGGCCATCATTCAGAAAAGGGAGGATGATGACAATCCCTCCATCATTGCAGTCCACCTGGACTTTGCCATTGCCAATTGGAACAGCATTCCTTGCATTGGTCGTCAAGGGTAAAGCGGGCAGAAACTCATTCTGCCCTATAGATATAATAACTACTTACTTTTTTGTACAGTATTAGCAGTTTATTTTGCCAGTATATGCTAACACTATGTATGATCAACACATTTCATATATACTAAGTGAAAGCATGTTTTGTTTCAGGACTCTAAATTTAGATGTGCATGTACTAGTTGATACGGTGCCTTTTCTCCACAAGGATTGTACCTTTGATGTAGAGATGAATTCATCCTTGGTGGATATACGGGATGACATTGAGGTGCCTCCAGAAATTCAAGAATGGGTCAAAGACAAACCGAAACCCAACCTTGATCAAACCACTTCTTTCAATCTCGGAACCTTAGAAAGCGCTAAGTTAATCCAGATTTGTTCAAACCTTACCCCAAACCAAAGGAATGACATGGTTACACTATTAACCCAATTCCAGGATGTGATTGCATGGTCTCATGAAGACATGGTGGGTTTGTCCACTGACATTGTCCTTCATCGCCATCCCATTAAAGAGGGATTTAAGCCAGTCAAGCAGAAACTCAGGCGATTGAAACCTGAATGGAGTTTAAAGGTGAAAGAAGAAATTATGAAACAATTTCAAGCTGGCATCATAATGGTGTCTACATATCTTGAGTGGATATCCAACATTGTACCCGTGCCTAAACCTGGATGGAAGGTGCGAGTTTATGTTGATTACCGGGACTTGAACAAAGCTTGCTTAAAAGATAGCTTTTTCATGCCATTTATCCACATTTTCATTGACAATAATGCGCAATACGACATCTACTCCTTTGTTGATTGCTTTGCGGGGTATCATCAGATTATGGTTGCCGAGGAAGATCGTGAGAAAACTACTTTCATCACTCATTGGGGAACTTTGTGCTATAGACGGTTGTCGTTCGGTCTCATCAATGCCGGAGCAACCTATCAACGAGCTATGATGGCTCTTTTCCATGACTTAATGCATAAAGAGATCGAGATTTACGTGGATGACATTATTGTCAAGTCCCAGAAGGAGGATTACCATCTATACCATCTTAAAAAGTTGTTCAACAGGTTGCGTAAGTACAACTTGAAGTTGAATCCAGCTAAGTGCGCCTTTGGTGTTAAATCAGGCAAGTTGCTAGGATTTCTAGTCAGCCACAAAGGATTTGAGCTGGATCCTGCCAAAATCCAAGCCATCACTGAAATGCCCATTCCGAAGACAAAGAAGGAAATAAGGGGATTTTTGGGAAGAATCAACTTCATTAGCAGGTTTATCTCCCAACTCACAGCAACCTATCAGCCAATCTTCATGCTATTAAGGAAGAACTCCTCCATGAAATGGAATGACGAGTGTCAGAAGTCCTTCCTTACAATCAAGAAACAGCTAGTCAAAGTTCCCATTTTCGTGCCACCTAGGGATGATGTTCCCCTATTTATGTACCTGTCCATAAGTGATAATGCCATGGGCTGCATGCTGGGACAGAAGGACGATAGAGGCCAAGAACGAGCTATCTATTACCTCATCATAAGATTCAGCAGTAGTGAACACAAGTATACTCTGATCGAAAAGACGTGTTGTGCTTTAGCATGGGCTTCCATGAGGTTACAACATTACCTCCATGGTCACACAACCCATCTTATATCCCGTGTAGATCCTCTTAAGTACATGTTCAACAAACCCATGTTAAATTGTCGACTGTCCAGATCGCAGTTGATCCTACAATAATTTGACATCGTATATGTGACTTAAAAGTCCATCGAAGGTCAAGGAATTGCGGATCAACTGGCCTCCGCACCTTCAGGGGATTACCCTTGGAAACATATTTCCCTGATGAAGGAGTAATGACAGTACAGTAACACCATCAGTACGATACCCGCCAATCATGGAAGATGTATTTTGATGGAGTACATTAATATGGAAGGTTCGGAGTCGGAGTAGTTCTAGTATCCGATCGGGGAGAAGTATCCTGTTCTTTGTCAAATTACAGCTTTATCAACACCAATAATACGTTCGAGTATGAAGGTCATCTCATGGGGCTAAAACTTGCCGTTCAATGGGCATCGAGCGATTAATCGTCCTTGGAGATTCGGAGTTGGTAATCAGATAATCCACCTGAATCTATCAAACCAAGGAACCATATTTGCTGCCTTACCATCGACAGGTTTTACAGATGGCTTTGGAGTTCGAGGAAATTTCCTTTCTACACATTCCTCGTAATAGGAATGACTTTGCGGACGCATTAGCAACTTTGCCCTCCTTGATTCACATATCAGACAAGGAACACTTGCCTAGCATCGTGATTTCCCTGCACAAGGCCCCACCCTATGGGAATTATGTTGGAGAAGTATCGGATGAGCTACCTCCCATCCAACCTCCTTGGTATCAGCATATCAAGGAATATCTGCGAGAGGGATCTACACCCGCTGAGGCGAGCCCGACTGAGAAAAGGCGGATCCATCGAATTGCTATGAAGTTTACCTGAGTGGAGATTGCGCTCTACAAAGAGATGCGGGACTAGGTCTCCTCGGATGTTTAGACAAAGATCAAGCCCAAAGGCTTATGGATGAAATCCATGGCGAGTCTCATGCCCCACATGAGTGGCCCCCTCCTTGTCAAGAAAGTCCTCAGGACGAGACATTACTGGTTATCTCTCAAAGTTGATTGCAATGACCACGTCATGAGATGCTATCAGTGCCAGATTCATAGGAATGCTATACATGCCCCTCCACGGGAACTCCACAATATGAGTTCACCTTGGCCTTTCTCAATGTGGGGAATGGACGTTATTGGGCCCATTGAGCCTAAAGCCAGTAATGGTCATCAGTTTATCTTCACCATGATCGACTACTTTACCAAGTGGGTAGAAGCAGCCTCCTTCCCAGGGTTACTAAAGAAGTCATCATTGCTTTCATTAGAAACAATGTCGTTTGTCTATATGGACAACCAGAGGTGATTGTGTCAGAAAATGCCAAGAACCTCAACAACAAAATGATGGATGAATTATGCAGTAAATTCGACATCAAACATCTTAACTCTGTCATCTATCATCCAAAGATGAACGGTGCTGTTGAAGCGGCTAACAAAAACATCAAGAAGATTATGCAAAAGATGTCCGCCAACCACAAAGATTGGCCTGAACTATTGCCTCTGACTCTGTTAGCCTACAGAGCCTCAATGCGTACTTCCACTAGGGAAACCCCCTACACTTTAACCTATGGGATGGAAGTAGTACTCCCCATAGACGTTGAAATGGAATCCCTCAGAGTATTGATTGTGTAACGCCCCAAGAAAATCGAATTTTTGAGAATTAATTTTTTATTTTTATTAAATGAAGTTAATTAATTATTTATGGAGCAAACTAATCGAACGTCATTCTCTGGCCTAGAAATGTCAGAACATCGTAGGAATTTGGCTACGTGGTAGAATTAAAGTGTTTGAATTTCCAAGACAAAAATAAAAGCTTTCCGAGAAATTTTTCAAAAAATACTATTCATGCATTTCTACTCGGGAATTATTTTTGAACTTCCGAGAAATACGTAACGATAGAATATTGATGTGAGATGGAATATCCAATAATATTTCAATTATGGAAAATGTAATATTTCACCTGTGGACTTAAAACCTAACGTTTAGGAAGTGTGACTTTCGAGAAGGAATTTAAATGTATGTAATGAATTAAGCGATGATCGTATACTACGTAGGTATTATATGAGTAATGAATACGAGTATGATACAAAGTATTATAAGAGTACGTATGAATGATGGTATATTGTATATATTGAATAAATATACGAGGGGAATACGAGATGAATACGTGATCATACGTTATAAGGCTTTAAGCTCAATGTATTGAATTTGTAGAATTGGTAGGATTTGTTAATTATTATGTGAATAGAATTAATGTAAAGCCCAAACTAAGTTAATGAACAAGCCCAATGGTTGTTTAATTACAAGCCCAAAGTAATTTAATGTGCAAGCCCAAATGATTAAACTAAGTTAATTAAACTAAAGCCCAAAGTAAATGTCCAATGGGTTAGGAGATGGTTTAAACTATGGGGCAACCCATGAGAACATGGATGACCAAAAGTGGTGAACAAGTAAAGTGACTTAATAGATAAGTGTTGTGGTGAGCAAGTAAGGTGACTTAATGGCTAAGATGAGTGGTGAGCAAGTGTTGTGATCACCAAGCAAAAAGTGTGGAGAGCAAGTTTACTTAAGAGCTAGGTAATGAATAGTAAGGAGGTGGATGGTTTAATGACCATGGAGCCCTCATCTAGGATTTCCTATAAATAGGAAGCTTTTAATTCATTTTATTGGTTGTTCATTTCCTCCAACACCTTATACATAATAAGTTGAGAGCTTATTTACTTGAGAGAATAAGCACATAAAAGCTAGACTTCTATTATTAGATTTTCCACAACAACTTATAACTTAATGGCTTGAGAGAGAAAGCTAGAGAAGCTAGAGTTCTTATTAAGCAAGAAGCAAGAAGAAGTTTAAGGTGTAGCAAGAGAACATCAAAGGGTAAGCCATCTTTAACCATGTTTCTCTTTCTCTTCCATTATTAGAGAAAGGGGTATTGGTAGAACTAGCATGCTAAGGAAGGGTAAGAATGAATGGTTAATGGACTTAAGCCGTAATAAGTAATGAATAAGTCATTTATACTTATATAAATTAGGAACTTAGAATGGAAGTATAAGAATTTGTTAGCACTTGTAACATGTTTACATTAATAAAGTTAGTATGATTAATAAGATGTAAGAATAATGATTAAAGGACTTAACTCATTAATAAGTCATATGAAAATAAGACATAAGTCATGAAACGGAAGTATAAGTATTTTATACTTTAATAAGTTGTAAAATCATCAATAATAGGTAACAACTTATCATGTTTATAAGTTAATAAATCATGTATGTCAAGATGTTAGTATAATGGATTGAATCCAATTGAAACGGTTTAAAAATCTTAAGTAACGAAGTTTCGCCGGAATTCACATGATTAGACGGCGATCGTCGAATTCGTGAAATTCTCGGAATGAAAGTCGAATTTTGATATTTAACTTGGAAACATTGGTTTTCAATGGAGACAAGTCGTATTTGGCATTATAGAGTTGCGGACTTGAAAATGGCCGGATTCCGACATAGAACGAAGAAACGAGCGTTGAACGTTCACGAACGTTTACTATTTTTGTTAAAAGTGGACTAATAGGTGAATTTTTAGCAAACGAAGTCGAATAGATAAAATTCTTGCAAGAACACGTAGAGTATGTAATTTGTGAACCGTAGGCTTTTGAACGAGCCAATTCGGACTTATAACTAAGAAGTTATGCGTCCGAGAAGTTCACAAAATTTCAAAACTGAAATTATTTTACAGGTGCCTGAGTTGGCGCCATGGCTGAACCCTAAACAAAATGATCCATCTTATGCGGTCTGGAGAAAGAATAACCGAAACACCTTGCAAGAGTTTCTTTCTTCTGTATCACCGATATATAGCGACTCAGCATGCACGCCGCCGAGTCCGAATTTGTGAGCAATAAGTGGTGGCCATGCATGGCAGTAACATCAAGTCTAATAAGCCGGTCTTCTTGTTGCCTTGATCTTAAAAGCTAGACAATAAAGAAATATTTACAAGAAGAAGATGAAGGGAAATTATTGAGTAACGAACTAATGAACTTAATTAAACATTATCAAGTCATAATTGAACCCCAAGTAAGATCACATAGGGTTAAAAGAAAGTTAATTGAAGATAAACACAACGGATATTCAATGTTAATACTTCACCAATGACGATCGAGTTTCAATTAATAACATACAGACGTTAGTAAGCCGTGAGGAAGGATAATTAACTCGAACCGAGGTGTATTAATGAAATATTTTCACTTAAGCATAACAGAACGAAGTTGGTAAGAATGATGTAAAAGAATGACGGAAAGCCGGAACCCATAATAACAGATCTAATACGGGATTAGATTGAGAAGTAGGGTAAGATTCTTTAGGAACTATATATGTTCATTCATGACCTAATGTGGTATGTTATATGATTATGTATTGTAGAGACTGTAAAGACTCAAAGGAAATGTAATTTTACTGTAGCAGACGCTGAAGGCAAGTTTTTCTTAAACGCTTGTCTAACCTTCGTGTTAGCCAGGTTTTCAAATTATTCAAGTTATGAGATGCATTATGGTTTTAAAGAAAGAGTCGATGCCAGTTTTAGCTCGGCTAGACTAATCCTAATAGATTGATTGAACTATTTACAAGTCTTTCAATATAGAATTGCTAACGCTATCCTACGCCAATTAATTGGTACGGATTCAAGGTAAGCCTGAATATGTATAAACAAATGTATTTTCATCGAGTATTTGATGGGCACGTGAGGTTGCCACAACTTAAACGTACACACGTTTAATAGATGTAGTGTTGATCAACATAGGGTACTATAGGCTGATCACCTAGATGTACTTTAAGCTATCTTTTACTTACGGACTTCGTGCCGGGTTGTCCTTTTCAAAGAACCTATAAGACGTTCACATCTTGAACTATAATTGATGATTCATGGAATATTGTTATTGAAAAATGTTTTGAAGGAAAAAGGAAAGCTATTTTGAATTATTGATAGTACTTTGTAACTATCATCCAGTTATTGAAGATGTATGATTCCTATGTTTCAAGCATGCTTTTAAAATGAAATTGTTATACTTGCTGAGCTTGGTATGCTCATTCTTGCTTGAACCATATGAATGCAGCCTAGACGATATGACCGAAGGATTCTACAAGGATAAAGAGAAGGCTAAAGTGAACGTGTAGATTACCTATGTAATAGTATAGGTTTGTAATGATAATATTTGATATTATGACATGAACAAATGTAACGGTTATAAAGAACATGGGGAATAGTAGTATTGTTTTGGAATATATATAAGACATATTCATTCTTTTGAGGCATGTCAATTGAATGATTGTGTGAACTATAGCACCGTGGAGCACCATATGTCAGGTTGAAAGAGACCCGGATTTGGGGGCGTCACAGGTAGGTATTAAAGCATTAGGTTATAAAACTTAAGGGGGGAAGAACCTTAGGCTCATAACCTCGTTAAGGAAGAGAATTTCAAAGGAAGAAAAACTTGAGCTTTACTTGAGTCGAATGAGTTAATAAGGTATTGAGGAAACTCAGTATCAAAAGATTTAAAAGATGGAAAGTAACCCTAAATAAATTAAATGTGATTTGTGCATATACTATTTGTTATGTAATAATCAACAAGTTATATGTTATTGTAGGATGTCGATCGATAGTTTGATGTATAGAGATATACACGCTGTGAACGAAGAGCTTGTAAACCAAGTAGAGCCTGTACCTATGTCAGTGGTGGAGGTACCATTAGTGATTCTAGAGGAGTCAGAGGCAGAGGAGTACTTTTCTGAGGAAGACTACTCAGAGGGAGAGATGGATATATCATCATACCTTAGTATGATGAATGATATGGAGGAAGAAAGAGAGGTAACATCGGTTACTACGGTGGTACCTACACTGGAGTTAACACCTCCAGATGCAATGGAAGCCTTGTATCTGGCAGCGTTTGAAAGGAATGTGCAACTGGGTACAGTTGTGCAGAATCAGAGTGAAGAGATTAGTTATCTCAATGAAGCTAAGATGTCTGCAGAAGAAGATTTTGAGTCAGAGCATGATGAGAAGGTGCTCATGATAAATAAGGCTAGGGATTTTAAGAAGGAGGCCGATGAGCTTCGTAGAGAACTGGGGGAGAAGGACCGGAAGATAGCACCGATGTCTTACATCCATGAGAGTGTACATAAGGATTTCAAGTTGAAGGTTACTTGTTATTCCAATAAGTCAGGACAAACCCGTCATACTATTAGTTGGGATACTGTAGGGGCGATTGCGAATGAGAAACACGAGGATGCTGTTATGCATTATTAGAACGTTAGAGTTATAAATATGTGTGTAGTGATGTAAAGCCCTCTTTTATATAAAAGGGTAGTCTTTTTGTAAATCCCAACTTTTGTGAAGTTCAATTGCGGGATATAAATGTAATAGCTTTTGGCTATGAACGTAAATTGTAAATAGTTTCAAACTATGAAAAAGCATATATATATATAATGAAGTTTTCATGGAAATGATTTGTTATGGTGCGAGTTGGTATGTGGCGATTAATAACGAAGTAATTAAATAGATAATAATGAAATTTTATTTATTTAATCAGAAAATATCGTCAGGGAGAAGATAACGTAATAAGGAAGCGGAATCACATAATGATAATTAATGGGATCAAAACAACCCTATGCAAGAGTTCGTTAAGTTATTAACGGCTACATTTACCCAAACCGGGGGTAGAGTACCCGCGAAACCTAAGATAGCTAGAACGATTACACAAAAAGTTTAAAAGCATAGGTCATGGGAGTTCAAATGAACGACGGACCCAATCGAGGCCCATACCGGGGTAAAAGAAATAAAGAAGGAGTTTGTTATTACAAGCATAGGTGAGATGCGGAAGTTTTCTTTTATGACTTACACGAGGTAGAGTGAAGCCTACTTTTGGTAGAAGGCTCACCAGGGTGGGGTTAGAACAGATGCAGTAACGTGGAAACAATTCAAGAAGATTTTCTTTGAGAATTATTTCCCTACAAATATGTGAGGGAGGATAGAGATTGAATTCTTAGAACTTAAGCAAGGGGATATGATATTTCCCCAGTACGCGACCAAATTCAAATGAATTGGCAAGGGTTGTTTCACATCAAGTGGACACGGAGGAGGTGAAGGCTCATAGGTTGGAGCAGGGCCTGAAACCCTAGCTCTATAGTGGGATTTCAGTTATCTAGAGTGTTTCCTATGGGATCATTCTGGAGAAGGTGATTATAGCATAAGGTTATAGTGAGTTGTAAACTCAATACCACAAAGAGGGAAAAGATGAGAGCAAGAGGGAGGGAGGACCAAAGGTAGAGAATGGTAGTGGCAGTATGCCAAAGAGACAAATATTTTTTTTTTACTTCGGGAATACTGAAGTGGGACAAGGGGATCCTAAGTGAAGGATCGAGGTGAGTAAGACTTGTGGAAAGACTTATCTAGGAGTCTGTCGGGATGGGATTATAAATACCTTTAAAACATTAAGATAAAGGAGGAGGGATTAATTTTCGTTAATTATACTCGTGGAAATGGTTTCATGAATAATAGAAGTTAGCAAGTATCGGTAGATAAGTTTCGATTAATGTCGAGAGAATTTGAGGAAATTCTTGGTATGAATGGGTTAATTAACCAAGAACTAGAATAAATTGTTATAAGAAAATTGTGAACCTTTAGATTTCTCAGAAAATCTAAGGTAGTAAATTACGGTAATAAAATACCGCGACATTATTATTGTCGAACCATGACGCAAGTTAGGTTGGTGTTAAGGAAGAGGAGGAGTCGTTACTGTTGCGTATCGACTATCGTAATAGGAGTAAGATAACGGTTAAGGATAAATACCCATGGCCCAGGATCGATGATCTATTTGGTCAGTTGAGAGGGGCCAAGAATTTTTATAAAGATAGATATATGTATGGGGTATAGTCGGTTAGAAGTAAGGAAGAAGGAGGAGGTACCTAAGATGACGTTCAGAATTCGTTATGGTTATGACAAGTTTCTGGTTATGTCATTTAGGTTGACTAATGTGAGGAAGTAGGTTTTTCCGTAAGGGGCGCCAATCAAGTCAGTGGCCAATTTGATAGTTACCCTTGTGGGATGTTATGGTTGAAGGTACCATTAACGTCACAGGATTTAAAAGAAAGGTTGATTAAGGCACCTGTATTATCTTTATCAGATGATACGAGGAAGTTTTGTAGTGTATCTCAATGTTTGCATAGATGTTATGATTACGTGCTCTTATAGCATGGCAATGTCGTTGTGTATGCATCACGCCAGTTAAAGGGTTAGGAGGAGGTCTATCCTACTTGATCTATAATTGGCAGCAGTAGTTTTTAAATTAAAAATATGAAGATAGTATTTATACAGAGAGAAGCGTGAGATATACATAGACTCTAAGAGTCTGAAATATATCTCCACACAAAATAGTTGAATATATAGTAGAGAGAGGACTATGATATCTTATATCATTCAGGGAAGGTAAACGTTGTAGCCGACACGTTAAGTAGGAGGGGTAGGGAAAGCTATCGATGCTAATGACTCAGAATGAGTTAATAACGAAAATGGTAAGATCAGAGTTAGAAGTTAAATTACGGAATGAAGGGGTAGAATTGTTATTTAAAACGTAGACTCAATTCACGATAATGAAATGAGTTAATGAAGTACAACTAGGTAATGAGGAATGTAAGCAAATGAAGAAGATAATGCAGGATAAGTAGAAGACTAAGTATAGTCTTATTTTGAGGGAGGAATTTGAGTTCCATATAGGTCCAAGTTAAAAGGATAACTAAGATGATATAGAGATCGCGTAATGTGTTAGTAAGTGTTTAACTTCCAACTCAAATTGTTAACAGGAAGTGATAAGTCATGTGTGAAAAGATAATACCTTCGATGAAGGTGAAATGGAAGATGTCGAAGAAGCATTGTGGGAACTCGAGATTAAAATAAAGGAAAAATATCCTCTGTGGTGTAGGTATTATTAGCGAGATTCTGGGGACAGATTCCTTACAAGGAGGGAAGAGTGTAACACCCCGAGAAAATCGGATTTTTGAGAATTAATTTTTTATTTTTGTTAAATGAAGTTAATTAATTATTTATTGAGCAAGCTAATCGAACGTCGTTCTCTGGCCTAGAAATGTCAGAACATCGTAGGATTTTGGCTACGTGGTAGAATTAAAGTGTTTGAATTTCCAAGACGAAAATAAAAGCTTTCCGATAATTTTTTTGAAAAACATTATTCACGCATTTCTGCTCGGGAATTATTTTTGAACTTCCGAGAAATACGTAACGATAGAATATTGATGAGAGATGGAATATCCAATAATATTTCAATTACGGAAAATGTAATATTTTTCTTGTGGACTTAAAACTAACGTTTAGGAAGTGCGACTTTTGAGAAGGAATTTAAATGTATGTAATGAATTAAGCGATGATCGTATACTACGTAGGTATTATATGAGTAATGAATACGAGTATGATATGAAGTTTTATAAGAGTACGTATGAATGATGGTATATTGTATATATTGAATAAATATACGAGGGGAATACGAGATGAATACGTGATCATACGTTATAAGGCTTTAAGCTCAATGTATTGAATTTGTAGAATTGGTAGGATTTGTTAAGTATTATGTGAGCCCAAGTATTGAATGGTTAAGTCCAATAGAATTAATGTAAATCCCAAAGTAAGTTAATGAACAAACCCAAAGGTTGTTTAATTACAAGCCCAAAGTAATTTAATATGCAAGACCAAATGATTAAACTAAGTTAATTAAACTAAAGCCCAAAGTAAATGTCCAATGGGTTAGGAGATGGTTTAAACCATGGGGTAACCAATGAGAACATCGATGAACCAAAGTGGTGAGCAAGTAAAGTGACTTAATGGATAAGTGTTGTGGTGAGCAAGTAAGGTGACTTAATGGCTAAGATGAGTGGTGAGCAAGTGTTGTGATCACCAAGTAAAACGTGTGGAGAGCAAGTTTACTTAAGAGCTAGGTAATGAATAGTAAGGAGGTGGATGGTTTAATGACCATGGAGCCCTCATCTAGGATTTCCTATAAATAGGAAGCTCTTAATTCATTTTGTTGGTTGTTCATTTCCTCCAACACCTTATACATAATAAGTTAAGAGCTTATTTACTTGAGAGAATAAGCACATAAAAGCTAGACTTCTATTATTAGATTTTCCACAACAACTTATAGCTTAATGGCTTGAGAGAAAAAGCTAGAGAAGCTAGAGTTCTTATTAAACAAGAAGCAAGAAGAAGTTTAAGGTGTAGTAAGATAACATCAAAGGGTAAGCCATCTTTAACCATGTTTCTCTTTCTCTTCCATTATTAGAGAAAGGGGTATTGGTAGAACTAGCATGCTACGGAAGGGTAAGAATGAATGGTTAATGGACTTAAGCCGTAATAAGTCATGAATAAGTCATTTATACTTATATAAGTTAGAAACTTAGAATGGAAGTATAAGAATTTGTTAGCACTTGTAACATGTTTACATTAATAAAGTTAGTATGATTAATAAGATGTAAGAATAATGATTAAAGAACTTAACTCATTAATAAGTCATATGAAAATAAGACATAAGTCATGAAACGGAAGTATAAGTATTTTATACTTTAATAAGTTGCAAAATCATCAATAATAGGTAACAACTTATCATGTTTATAAGTTAATAAAGCATGTATGTCCAGATGTTAGTATAATGGATTGAATCCAATTGAAACGGTTTAAAAATCTTAAGTAACGAAGTTTCGCTGGAATTAACACGATTAGACGGCGATTGTCGAATTCGTGAAATTCTCGGAATGGAAGTCGAATTTTGATATTTAACTTGGAAACATTGGTTTTCAATGGAGACAAGTTGTATTTGGCATTATAGAGTTGCGGACTCGAAAATGGACGGATTCCGACCTAGAACGAAGAAACGAACGTTGAACGTTCACGAACGTTTACCGTTTTTTGTTGAAAGTGGACTAATAGGTGAATTTTTAGTAAACGAAGTCAAATAGATAAAATTCTTGCAAGAACACGTAGAGTATATAATTTTTGAACCGTAGGCTTTTGAACGAGCCAATTCGGACTTATAACGAAGAAGTTATGCGTCCGTGAAGTTCACAAATTTCAAAACTGAAATTGTTTTCTGGTGCACAGAGTTGGCGAATGGCAATGAACCCTAAACAAAATGACCCGCGCCGACGCGGAACAATAACCAAGCACACCTGCTTGCAAAGAGTTAGCACAATGTAAGAACCAAGAATGAGAGACTCAGCCCACCAGCAGAGTCCGGATTTGTGAGCAATAAGTGGTGACGCCGCAGCGTGGCATCAAGTGCAATAGCCGGCGCTGCAGCGCCAGTCTTAAAAGCTAGACAATAAAGAAATATTTACAAGAAGAAGATGAAGGGAAATTGTTGAGTAACGAACTAATGAACTTAATTAAACATTATCAAGTCATAATTGAACCCCAAGTAAGATCACTTAGGGTTAAAAGAATGTCAATTGAAGATAAACGCAATGGATATTCAATGTTAATACTTCACCAATGACGATCGAGTTTCGATTAATAACGTACGGGCGTTAGTAAGCCGTGAGGAAGGATAATTAACTCGAACCGAGTTGTATTAATGAAATAATTTCACTTAAGTATAAGAGAACGAAGTTGATAAGAATGATGTAAAAGAATAACTAAAGCCGGAACCCATAATAATGAGATCTAATCACGGATTAGATTGAGAAGTAGGGTAAGATTCTTTAGGAACTATGTATGTTCATTCATGACCTAATGTGGTATGTTATGTGATTATGTATTGTAGAGACTGTAAAGACTCAAAGGAAACGTAATTTTACTGTAGCAAACGCTGAAGGCAAGTTTTTCTTAAACGCTTATCTAACCTTCGTGTTAGCCAGGTTTTCAAATGATTCAAGTTATGAGATGCATGTATGGTTTTAAAGAAAGAGTCGATGCCAGTTTTAGCTCAGCTAGACTAATCGTAATAGATTGATTGAACTGTTTACAAGTCTTTCAATATAGAATTGCTAACGATATCCTACGCCAATTAATTGGTACGGATTCAAGGTAAGCCTGAATATGTATAAACAAATGTATTTTCATCGAGTATTCGATGGGCACGTGAGGTTGCCACAACTTAAACGTACACACGTTTAATAGATGTAGTGTTGATCAACATAGGGTACTATAGGCTGATCACCTAGACGTAGTCATAAGCTATGTCGGACTTACGGACTTCGTGCCGGGTTGTCCTTTTCAAAGAAACTATAAGACGTTCACGTCTTGAACAAGAATTGATGATTGATGGAATATTGTTATTGAAAAACCTTTTGAAGGAAAAAGGAAAGCTATTTTGAATTATTGATAATACTTCGTAACTATCATCCAGTTATTGAAGATATACAATTCCTATGTTTTAAGTCTGCTTTTAAAATGAAATTGTTATACTTGTTGAGCTTGTTATGCTCATTCTTGCTTGAACCATATGAATGCAGCCTAGACGATATGACCGAAGGATTATACAAGGATAAAGAGAAGGCTAAAGTGAACGTGTAGATTACCTATGTAATAGTATAGGTTTGTAATGATAATATTTGATATTATGACATGAACAGATGTAATGGTTATAAAGAACCTGGAGAATAGTAGTATTGTTTTGGAATATATATAAGACATATTCGTTCTTTTGAGGCATGTCAATTGAATGATTGTGTGAACTGTAGCACCGTGGAGCACCATATGTCGAGTTGAAAGAGACCCGGATTTGGGGGCGTCACAGATTGACGGTCAGCTGGATGAAGACCAGTGGGTACAAGATAGGTATCACCAATTGTCTCTGATAGACAAAAAGCGAACCATGACTATCTTTCATGGTCGATTATATCAACAAAGGAAGGCCCGTTTGTTGTCAAAGAAGTATTGACAGTAGGCGCTCTCAGATTGCAAGAAATGGACGGCGATGAATTTCCACAACTCATCAACTCAGACACAGTGAAATGGTATTATGTCTGAAGTAACCAGCAAACACCCTGGTGCATAATCATCAAGTCACCAGTCATTCCGGTTCTTTAACCCTTTACCACTTATAACTTTCCTACACTTTGCCCCTCCAGGAAACATACATTTCAAGCCAGCATCCTGGCTTTCTCCTATGCATTCCTACAACTTAGGTCATCCCACCGTGGATTGAACCTCTTGCGTTTGCAGTTTGGCTACCCATATCTGGGATCAAACTTCTCATACTTGCAGTTTATCCTCAACCTAGGATTAAACTTTCTCCTCCCCGCACTCTTACCTGCACATAGGATTACGCTTTTCTTCTCGCCCTGAGGGGCGAACTACGTCGACCTGATCTCCTCTTCAATAGGAGAACATAAGCAACCATGTCACATGACCCGGTCGCAATAAAATAAAAACAACAAAAACATTTCTACCCTTACAAAAACAAAAACAACCAAAAACATTCCTACACCATTTACTTGCCATATACAACGTTGAACCTCTTACACCGGTTTTGAACTACATGACACGATCTCCTCTTCATAGAGAGTACGTGGGCGACCATTCATGGTGCGGTCTCACCCCCTACCAAAACACAAACCATTGTCAACTAGTACTGGGATCATCCTTCAATACACTACATTTCATTTTGCTTGGACATCAAAGGTATGGAATTACCCGAACTCCTCCCAAATAGGAGATTCTACGACCATATAAGTCAAGCACATATACCTTGAAGAGCAACACCAATCCATAAGAGGTGGAATTAACTAGGCTTCTCCTAAATAGAAGTACTAGCGACCATCTGTGGTGCAGTCAATCTCAGAGAGGAAAGCCACACTCCTCTCCACATTTTCATACAGAAACCAGTCCCAAGACACCAAAGATGGTAGGGATACACAGAGGTCGATGATCCATTCTGAACTATCTAGAGACAACTCTATGTCCATCCACCCATGAGGAATTCAGAATACATCAAGACCACAAGCCCTGAAGCAGTAGGCGAAATATCAAGCAAATAGCAAGGCATATCTAAAAGGGAAGTGATCCAAAAATATATTTTCCTGTCATATATAATGCTGTTTGATATATATACAATGTAAACTGTACATGACAAAATGGCTAAGCTAGTTTGTGTAGGTAAATACAAGCTCATCTACAAGTCAGGGTATATGCGAGCTAACAAGCCCAACGTGGCGTCCCTCTCAGAAGACGGAGGCGAAGCTGTGGTCTCCTGTATGAGAATATCCACACGACCCAAAAGATGCAGAGCCATCTCGTATGGTGACCATATGATCATCAATATATGTGCTCATCTCTGCAATCATGCCAGTGGTAAAGGACCTCACTGCAGTACTATATGTGACGGCTACATCCCGGGCAGATATAGCACTGTTCCGCTCAACTATCACTGCATCTCTAGCTGATATAACCTCATCCTGCTCAACAAAAGCGGCATCTCTGCGATCTAATGCATCGTCTCTCTCCAATAGAGCTGAATCTCTCCCATCAAGGGTAGTCAACATCATAGATCGAGCCTGATCTCTCTCAAAGGTCATCAGATGAAGACTCTGCTCTAAGTACTATGCCGAGTGCTGAATAACAAAAGTACTAGTACTAGGAGAATCCGGAAGAAATGCTAGCAACCCAGCAGCGGGCTCCTCCTCGATGTAGGTATCAATGTCCTCCATGGGCTCTGCATCGTCTGACTCACTATCCGACATCTGAGAATCTTCTGCCATAATAGATAAAATCTCTGTCTCCATCCATTCGAGAATACTCTGTAACAACTGGATGACCGACGAAAAAGAAGTTATCTCACGCTGATCCCAACAAGCATACACACGAGGATCGGTCCTCTCGCTTCGAGAGATATCGAGAAGTCAACGCCACTATCGCCCCATCAAAAGGATGGAAATTGTGGGCCCGGTCTAACTGCGACATCACGGCCGATGGGGTGATAAGTAGTCACGCCCTCAAACCACCCGGAGGAGGAAGTCCATGCCCGGAGCGTGAGTAATGAAGTCAGAGTGGTGAGCAAAGCCCTAAATGCGAATATATACTAAATGGATCTCTGATATCAGCCAAAAATGCGGACCAGGACTGAGCATCTATAAACTCCGATGGCTGAAAGGAGTATGACATGGCCACATCATGGGAGAAGCAATACCCGTGTCGTCTAAGGGTACCAACCGATCTCAAGTGTGACATAAACCACACATACAACATGACCGAACTCCCTGTGAACACTCCTATAGGATACGTGCAACAATAGGATGTCGACTGCAGGGTCTCTGCTACAATCATAGGTATAATGGTGCGACCCTCTCTAAGAGATCTCAAAGCCATAATGACACCAATGTCTATCTCGTCCATATATCGTGGCATATATACATACGACAGTACGCACAACAACAGTACATCAACTCTAGCCGAACGCCAATGGTCTTCCGGTGCGGTGAAATCCCCGGAATATCATGAGTAGCTATCCCTTGAGCCAAATTTGTCATACAAAAAATGCTGGGAGATCACATAGCTAGATCCTGTGAGAGTCATGAATCATCTACTCATGTCTCCCAAAGATAGATGCACGCAAGGTCTGTCTAAAGGAAGCATCGTCAAACGTGTATACTCCTCCAGAGTAGGAGTCAACTCATGGGTGCCAAAACGGAATACCTGCCTATCAGGTAGCCAATGCTCTAGCATCCCATCTACAAACCCTGCAGGAACCTGAAAAGGCAATAAAGTCATGGTATGCTACAGCAACTAATCTATGGTCACCCTATCTGGGGGTAACATGCTATCGTACTATGATCGCATACCAAATGCCACCAATGATGGTGGGGTATGACCTATCTGACTAAGCTCGTCAAGAAGACATTTGTGCTTGGTAGTGTCATAAGACCATTCAGGGGTCAATCTTAGAATATCTCCGGACATACATACATATGCATAACATGATACATGCATAACTTGACTAATGGATGGCAATATGATATAGGAATGAAAAATGGTGCATACATTCCTAAGTATATCATCATCTAATACATCACCAGACAAACTACAAATAGAGGGAAATGGGGCACAACCGCCCTACTACTAATAGAGGCCTATCAAAAGATATAGCGAGAATGGGGAACAAATGACACCCGGATTTTATGAGGCCTATCAAAAGATATAACGAGAATATACATCGAGAGAAAAACTAGGGTCTCGATGTGTGCGTCCTTAATCCTGCCCACCGGATGTAACTCCTCCCGAGTCATCACTAGATCTCTATCAGCGGGGATGTCGGGCCTATAAAGAGGAGGATCTGCGCGCCCAAAACCGAATGGGTCGTTCGAGGGCCAAATACCGAGCCGGAAGGAACAAATGACTCACTTTTCTTTGGATCTACTGCCCAAATGCCGTATAAATATATGTGCCTCGTCCAACTACCGAGTCAAACTATCAATCTGGGTCATATGAGTCGGAGCTCGGACACAAGCTACCCAATCCGTCATCATCAAAGATCTCGGAACCATATCCCCATGAATCGTGGTTGCGGCGGATGGGCTCCAATAGTGCGAGGGGACCACCACCGCTGGAACGTCTCCTGAGTACATGGACCTTCTGATAATGCAAAGTCGTCATCCCCCAACAATGGGATATCAGTGATGGGTGACTGTGATATGGGCCAATGACGCCTAACAGGAGGCAAGATCGGTATATGGATCTCCCCTTTGGTGCTCCAAATAGCACGCTCTCCTAAATAGAGCTCCCAGCCTCCATCAGTGAAGATAGGAACTCTCCTGGTGGAAATCAAATGCTCGACTCCGGTCGTATGTCCATCCTCAAAGCCGATGGTCAAATGCTCACCTGAATAGGGAATCCATGAAATGGTACTGTAGTCGACAACTCCAAATTGCATATGGCGGTGGAGTGAATCCCTCAATTCTGAGGACCTCCTAAGAAAGTAGAATGGTGTCATCGTCGTCCTCGTGGATAGGTATCTAAACCTAACACACTCACAAGACGCAAACATGGGAGCCTCTTATAAGCCCAAAACTTCCAACATAATGGCAAAACATCTGCTATCAGTAAACACCCTTAACCTATGAATGGGAAAAGATAAGAGAAATACTCACCAGCAGAAATGGGTAAAATCCTCAAACAGATGGGAAGTCGGAGAGGACTATTCAAACTCTTGAAGATTTATTAAGACTCTGTGTCCTTGACTTCAACAGAAGTTGGGACAAGTTCTTGCTATTAGTGGAATTCTCCTACAACAATATTTATCAAGCAAGTATTGGCATGGCTCCATTCGAGGCGTTGTATGGACGCAAGTGTCGTTCTCCAGTATATTAGGACGAGGTGGGTGAAGCAACATTGTTAGGACCGGAGTTGATATGTGTCGACGTCGGGATTTTTGGATGTCTTTTTTCGTTACTTGTTCTTTGGTGTTCTCATTTTAGGTGAGATTTGTTTGAAAAAACAAGTGAAAAAGATCCGACATGTATAATGTTGATGATGGACTGTTAAGAGTCGCCAGTTCGTTTTTTAAATGGTTGTACCAACACAACCGAGAAAAGGTTTGCACATTGACCCAGTGATGTGACACTGCTAAATGGGTCGGTGAAATCGAGATTCATTAGGGTCCGGGGACTTGGTTATGCGGGGGGAAGGTGTTAGGCAACCCCTGACATCCGTGCTACCACGGTGTCCGCCTCTTTTCAAGAAACTATTATTTGAATGTGTGTGTGTGTGGGTCAATGTGCTGTTATTTGGAAGTAGTGCGAGGCCTCGTTCGCACCTATATACATAGGGTTTGAATTTATGCAAAAAATTCAGTTTTTAGCAAGATATAGCAATGATGTTTTATAAAAAGGTTTTTCAAACCCTGATGCTCAATAGTAATTGAGACCTTTTACACTCCCATTTTATTAAGTGTGCGGCTTAGTTGATTTTATTTTATGAATGCGAGGCATCCGTATGAAAATAATGTACAAAATAATGTCGACTTCCTCGCGGGGATGATTGCGGGATCCCTGTTGCTTCAACTGGGGATTGGCAATGCTGACAAGATTTGATGTGTAAGCCGAATCTGTTAGGATGTTGATGTTGGAGTTATCATAAAATTCTTGTATTCTTGATAACGACTTGATCCCGAATAGGTACCTCTTATGCGCCAGAGATCTGTGGGGGTAAATTTTGATCTGTTTGAGGATGTGTATAACATATTCCATCATCTATCCTCTTTGATAACATTGACCTTTCCTGGTTGGTATTGCCAGGACATGTCAAGATTCTGTTGGATTTACTGTCAACAATAAATGCTGTCAGGGATGCCTGACCTCAGTTGACGTGTGAATCAACGGCTGAGATTTTGTAGATTGTCAAGGTTGCTTGACCTTCGCTGTAGTGTAAATCAACGGAGCATTGCGTTGTGACCCCCGCCGGGTATCCGCTGGGAATATGAGCAGTTGGGTATGAAAACCTCGAATAACTCTAGAGCTCTGATAGGTTTAAACGCTATCGACTGAAATGACGTTAAGGTTGCTTGACCTTCGTTGATATGTGTGTCAACGGTTGAGCATGCATTGTTACTCCCGCCGAAGATATACGTTGCAACCCCCGTCGGGGATCTACTGGGGACGCATGAGTACGTACGCAACTCTTGAATAGTTCTCAATGCTTCGATGGGTTTAATTGCCATCAGCTGGAATAAAGTCTGCTTGACCTTCGTCAATAGACAAGTCAACGGATGAACGTGTTGTAACCTCCACCAGGGATCTACGTTGTAACCCCCGTCGGGGACTCACATTGTAAACCCCATCGGGGACTCACGTTGTAACCCCCGTCGGGGACTCATTTAGGGTAACGACCCGGAGTTGGCGGCATCGGACTTGTATGAGGTATTGCCATATGCGATTCGTGACAACTGAGATCATTGGCAGGGTATACCTCGTGCTTGGGTGACTACCAATGGGTGATGTACAGATTCAAAGTCTCATCCGAGAAAACCAGGATTGTATGTTGTTTTGCTCAATCGCGTGGCATTTTTATTCTCGATTTGACCTTTTCAGTCTATAAGAACTCCTTTGCAACTCGAACTGGACCGATTCGGAGGGGTGGGACCCACATAAGAGTGTCGCAGGTGCACCTGCTGCAGTCGTAGGTGGGCCTACGGCTAATCGTTGATGATAAATTCCAGCAGATTGGTTTCACAAGTCACTTTCAACTTGCTTTGCAAAGAGAAAACCACGAGCCATCTTCAGATCTGCTGAGTTCGGGCTGTTTTCTGCAAATTCTGTCACCGTACAAGTGTTCTACACTATCCTGGTAACGTATGCATGTATTTTTTCTAGTTTCTATCCGTTGGATTGTGAGTTATCGCACGAAATTCATCTAAACACATAGTAGTGATTATATATGCACAAATGACTTGATAAAAAATATTCAACATAGTAAATGTTAGTATTAAACCATGCTGAACATAATGGTGTGAAAAAATTTGAATTTTGAGACAGTCAAATTGGCACATTTTTTCTCGCTATTTTTGTCCTTTTGAGGTCCAATGAGCAAAAGGTGGAAAGGCAAAGTACTCCTAGCATTGAGGTTGGCCTTATGCATGATGATTTTGATTTTTAATGCATATATTATGTATATGACTTTGGGGCAGGTGTGCTACTGAATGGCCACCTAGACATGCCTATGTGCATGTGGATAATCCTATTTTCAAAGGGGACTATGGCAAAAATTTTCCAAATGTAGGCATTGGGTAGTCATGCATTTTAACTCTAATATATGTTAAAGTAAATTCATGCATGCATATAGTCATAAATGCATTTTGGAAAGCTCCAGGTAAGGAAATACCACACCCTTTCTGAGGTGATTTGGAGATTTGTTGTCCAGATATTACGGATCCGGATCAGCCGAGCAGTTCCGATAGGACCACTTCTACGGCGGAGGGCTTTCGAAGTGCCTCGTCCCCGTTCTGTTAGACAGCCTCGTCGGTTGGTGGAGGCCGTGAATCGTCCTGTCCGGGTAGATGTGCCAGACGTTGAGGATGAAGAGGCGGATATTCCGATGGAGGATCCCGCTCGTGCTGCACACATCCCTCGTAGAGGGCTTCCGAGCATTCAAGTGGAAAACCCAGACTTGCCGGGTGATTTGAGCAGACATCCATCGATGTACTTGCATGCTAATGAGGTATGTCGTTAGACTTTGATCTTCCTTATTTCCTTTTGATGAGGATTAAAGGGTTCTGATGTTGATCTGCATTTCATGCAGGTTCCAGGATTTACACAGCCTCGAGGGAACTGGTTTAGCATTCACTCCATGTACCAGGCGCTTCATCCTAACTATCGAGCAGTAGTGCATGAGTGGGGATTCGGGGCATTCTTCTCCATCCTTCCCCGTCGATGTCCCTGGGGTTACCTCAGGGCATTATCTGAGCGATGGTTTCATCAGACTCAGTCACTCCGTTTGTTGGATTGCGAGGTGATGATGACGCCTATGGACTGACGATTTATCATAGGTATGGAGTTTGGAGGGGAGCCAGTGCCTTGCATGGCGAATATCACCCCTACTACCGTCTGATCCTTACTAGGAGTTTCGGCGGAGGCGCTTAAAGGCAGGACTGTCTGTTCAGGTCCTTTGAGCGTAGATGCTATGAGTGGGCTTTTGAGTGAGCCCATGTCTGATGATGTCAAGATCAGGGATCCCGTTCTGTGGCGATTGTTCCTGATGATCATTCGAGGCTACTTCATAGCAGATAACTCTTCTACGGTATCCTTTGCTTTGATCAGCGCCACACGTGATGTGGACCGTATTAGAGAGTACGATTGGGGCTCTTACACCTTTGCCTATTTCCTTCGGGGCATGCGCATGCGCTCACAGGGTTTGACTGAGGCTTGGCTTGGATTTTACCCATTTCTACTGGTGAGTATTTCTCTTATCTTTTCCCATTCATAGGTTAAGAATGTTTACTGATAGCAGATGTTTTTCCATTGTGTTGGCAGTTTTGGGCCTGTGAGAGGCTCCCATGTTTGTGTCATGTGAGTGTGTTAGGTTTAGATACCTATCCACAAGGACGACGATGGCACAATTATATTTTGTCAGAGGTCCCTGTAGCTGAGGGATTCACTCACTGCCGTATGCAGCTGGAGTTGCTATCGGTGGGTACCATTACATGGATTCCCTATTCAGGGGAGCATTTGACCATCGACTTTGAGGGTGGACATCCGACCGGAGTCGAGCATTTGATTTCCACCAGGAGAGTTCCTCTCTTCACTGATGGAGGCTAGGAGCTCTATTTAGGAGAGCGTGCTATCAGGAGCACCATAGGGAAGATCCGTATACCGATCTTTCCTCCTGCTAGGCATCATTGGCCCGTATTACAGTCACCCGTCACTGATATCCCATTATTGGGGGATGACGTCTTTGCATTATTAGAGGGTCCATGTACTCAGGAGACGTTCCAGCGGTGGTGGTCCCCTCGCACTATTGGAGCCCAGTCCCGCGCCACACAGTTCATGGGGGATATGGTTACAGGATCTTTAACGATGACGGAATGGGTAGCTTATGTCCTAGCTCTGACTCATATGACCCAGATTGATAGTTTGACCCGACAGTTGGACTAGGCACATATATTTATACGGCATTTGGGCAGAGATCCAAAGAAAGTGAGTCATTAGTTCCTTACAGACTCGGTACCGCCCCTCGATCGACCCATTCTGCTTTTCGCTTCAAGCATGATCCTCCTCTTTATAGGCCCCGACATCCCCGTTGATAGAGATTCAAATGACTTAGGAGGAGTTACATCGTGGATAGGATTGAGGACGTGAACATCGAGACCTCGGTTTTCTTCGATGTATATTCTCGTTATATCTTTTGATAGGCCTCTGTTAAATCTTGGGTGGTCGCTCCCCATTCTCGCTATATCTTTGATAGGCCTCATAGTAGTAGGGGCGGATGTGCCCCATTTCCCTATATTTATAGTCGATAGAGTCGATGTATTAGATGATGATATACTTAGGAATGTATGCACTGCTTTTTTCATTCCCTATATCATATTGCCATCCATTATCCTCATGCATGTATCATGATATGCATATGTATGTCCATCCAAAGATATTCGGCATCGACCTGAATGGTCTTATGACACGGCCCACACAGATGTCTTCTTCGATAGTTAGCCGTATAGATCATACCCCACCATCATTGGTGGCATTGGGTATGCGATCGTGGTACGATAGCATGTCACCCCCAGATAGGGTGACCAGAGATCGATTCTTCGCAAAGATACCATGACTTTATTGCCTTTTCAGGTTCCTGCAGGGTTTGTAGACGGGATGCTAGAGCATTGGCTACCTAATAGGCATGTATTCTGTTTTGGCACCCATGACTTGACTCCTACTCTTGAGGAGTATGCACGCTTGACGATGCTCCCTTTAGACAGACCTTGCGTGCATCTAGCTTTGGGAGACATGAGTAGACGATTCATGACTCTCACAGGATTGCGGCGTAGAGTAGTGCAGGACGAGCTGACATCTAGCCATGTGATCTTCCAGCATTTTCTGTATGACAGATTTGGCTCAGAGGATAGCTACTCACAATATTTCGGGGATTTCACTGCACCGGAGGACCATTGGCGTTCCGCCAGAGTTAATGTATTGTTGCTGTACGTAGTGTCGTATGTCTATATGCCACGATATATGGACGAGATAGACATTGGTGTCATTATGGTTGTGATAGTTCTTAGAGAGGGTCGCACCATTGTACCTATGATCGTAGCAGAGACCCTGCGGTCGGCATCCTATTGTTGCACGTATCCTATAGGAGTGTTCACTGGGAGTTCAGTCATGTTGTACGTGTGGTTTATATCACACTTGAGACCGGTTGGTACCCTTAGACGACATGGGTATTGCTTTCCCATGATGTGGCCATGTCATACTCCTTTCAGCCATCAGAGTGTATAGATGCTCAGTCCTGGTCCGTATTTTTGGCAGATAACAGAGATCTATTCAGCATATTGCCATGCTCAGGGCTTTGCTCACCATACAGCTTCATTACTCACGCTCCGGGCATGGACTTCCTCCCTCTGGATGGTTTGAGGGGCGTGACTACTTATCACCCACTGGCCGTGATGTCGCAGTTCGACCAGTTCCAGGATTTCCATCGTTTTGATGGGGCGATAGGTCAGTGTTCAGCTTCTCGATATCTCTCAGCAGAGGACCGATCCCGTGTGTATGCTTGTTTAGATCAGCGTGAGATAGCTTCTTTTTCTGTCAGTCATCCAGGTTGTTCTGCAGAGTATTCCGCATGGATGGAGGCAGAGGTTTTATCGGTTGCAGCAGTATCTGCAGTACCGGATAGTGAGTAAGACGATGTAGAGCCCATTGTTGACATTGATACCTACATTAAGGAGGAGCCCGCTGCCGGGTTGCCAACATTTCTTCCGGATTCTCCTAGTACTAGTACTTTTGTGATTTAGCACTTGGCACAGTACTTAGAGCAGAGTCTTCATCTGATTACCTTTGAGAGAGATCATGCTCGATCTATGATGTTGACTGCCCTTGATGGGAGAGATACAGCTCTATTAGAGAGAGACGGTGCATTAGATCGCAGAGATGCCGCTATTATTGAGCGGGATGAGGCTATATCAGCCAGAGATGCAGTGATAGTTGAGCGGAACAGTGCTATATCTGCCCGGGATGTAGCCATCACAGATAGTACTACAGTGAGGTCCCTTACCACTGGCATGATTGCAGAGATGAGCTACAAATCTTTTGGGTCGTGTGGATATTCTCATACAGGAGACCACAGCTTCGCCTCTGTCTTCTGAGAGGGACGCCATGTTGGGCTTGTTAGCTCGCATATACCCTGACTTGTAGATGAGCTTGTATTTACCTGCACAAACTAGCTTAGCCATTTTCTCATGTACAGTTTACATTGTGTATATATCAAACAACATTATATATGATAGGGAAATATATTTTTGGATCACTTCCCTTTTAGATATGCCTTACTATTTGCTTGATATTTTGCCTGCTGCTTCAGGGCTTGTGGTCTTGATATATTCTGAATTCCTCCTGGGTGGATGGACATAGAGTTGTCTCTGGATAGTTTAAAATGGATCATCGATCTCTGTGTATCCCTACAATATTTGGTGTCTTGGGACTGGTTTCTGTATGGAAATGTGGAGTGGAGTGTGGCTTTCCTCTCTGAGATTGACCAGACTACGTATGGTCGCTAAGACTTCTATTTAGGAGAAGCCTAGTTAATTCCACCTCTTATGGATTGGTGTTGCTCTTCAAGGTATGACCGCACTTTAGATGGTCGCCAATCTCCTATTTGGGAGGAGTTCAGGTAATTCCATACCTTTGGTCTGAAGCCAAATGAAATGTAGTGTATTAAAGGATGATCCTGATCACCCGATTGACAATGGTTTGTGTTTTGGTATAGGGTGAGACCGCACCATGAATGGCTGCCTACGTACTCCTATTGAAGAGGAGATCAGGTCTGCGTAGTTCGAACCTGGTGTAAGAGGTTCAACGCTATATATGGCAGAAATGGTGTAGGAATGTTTTTGGTTGTTTTTGTTTTTGTCAGGGTAGAAATGTTTTTGTTGTTTTTGTTTTATTGCGTCCGGGCCATGTGACATGGTTGCCTACGTACTCCTATTGAAGAGGAGATCATGTTAATGTAGTTCGCCCCTCAAGGTGAGAAGAAAAGCGTAATCCCATGTGCAGGTCAGAGTGCGGGGAGGAGAAAGTTTAATCCTAGGTTGAGGATAAACTGCAAGTATGAGAAGTTTGATCCCAGATATGGGTAGCCAAACTGCAAACACAAGAGGTTCAATCCGCGGTGGGATGACCTAAGTAGTAGGAATGCAGAGGAGAAAGCCAGGCTGCTGGCTTGAAATTTATGTTTCCCTGAGGGGAAAAGTGTAGGAAAGTTATAGGTGGTAAAGGGTTAAAGAACCAGAATGACTAGTGACCTGATGATTATGCACCAGGGTGTTTGCTGGTTAATTCAGACATAATACCGTTTCACGGTGTCTAAGTTGATGAGTTGTGGAAATTCATCGCCGTCCATTTTTTGCAATCTGAGAGCGCCTCCTGTCAATACTTCTTTGACAACAAACGGGCCTTCCCAGTTAGGAGCAAATTTTCCCTTAGACTGATCTTGGTTGTCAAGGATCTTCTTCAAAACCAAGTTATGTTTTTTAAACTGTCGTAGCCAGACTTTTTTGTTGTAGGATCTGGCGATCCTTTGTTGATATAATTGACCATGGAAGATAGCCACGGTTCGCCTTTTGTCTATCAGAGACAATTGGTGATACCTGTCTTTTACCCATTGGTCTTCATCCAGCTGAGCGTCAATCAATACTCTGAGGGATTCCATTTCAACTTCAATGGGGAGAACTGCTTCCATCCCATAGGTTAAAGCGTAGGGGGTTGCCCCGCTAGAAGTACGCATTGAGGTTATGTAGGCTAACAGAGTCAGAGGCAATAGTTCAGGCCAATCTTTGTGGTTGGCGGACATCTTTTGCATAATCTTCTTGATGTTTTTGTTAGCCGCTTCAACAGCACCGTTCATCTTCGGATGATAGATGACAGAGTTAAGATGTTTGATATGGAATTTACTGCATAATTCCTCCATCATTTTGTTGTTGAGGTTCTTGGCATTGTCTGACACAATCACCTCTGGTTGTCCATATCGACAAACGACATTGTTTTTGATGAAATCAATGCTGACTTCTTTAGTAACCCTGGGGAAGGAGGCTGCTTCTACCCACTTGGTAAAGTAGTCGATCATGGTGAAGATAAACCGATGACCATTACTGGCTTTAGGCTCAATGGGCCCAATAACGTCCATTCCCCACATTGAGAAGGGCTAAGGTGAACTCATATTGTGGAGTTCCCATGAAGGGGCATGTATAGCATTCCCATAAATCTTGCACTGATAACATCTCCTGACATGGTCATTGCAATCAGCTTTGAGAGATAGCCAGTAATGTCCCATCCTGAGGACTTTCTTGACAAGGAGGAGGCCACTCATGTGGAGCCCATAGACTCCGCCATGGATTTCATCCATAAGCCTTTGGACTTGATCTTTTTCTAAACATCTAAGGAGACCTAGTCCTGCATCTCTTTTGTAGAGCGCATCTCCACTCAGGTAGAACTTCATAGCAATTCGATGGATCCGCCTTTTCTTAGTCGGGCTGGCCTCAGTGGGTGTAGATCCATCTCGCAGATATTCCTTGATATGCTGATACCAAGGAGGTTGGATGGTACGTAGCTCATCCAATACTTCTCCAACATAATTCCCATAGGTTGGGGCCTTGTGCAGGGAAATCGCGATGCTCGACAAGTGTTCATTGTCTGATATTCGAATAAAGGAGGGAAAAGTTACTAATGCGTCCGCAAAGTCATTCCTATTACGAGGAATGTGTAGAAACGAAATTTCCTCGAACTCCAAAGCCATCTATAAAACCTGCCGATGGTAAGGTAGCAAATGTAGTTCCTTGGTTTGATAGATTCTGGTGGATTATCTGATTACCAACTCCGAATCTCCAAGGACAGTTAACCGCCTGATGCCCATTGAACGGGCAAGTTTTAGCCCCATGAGACAACCTTCATACTCAATAGTATTTATGGCGCCGATAAACTGTAATTTGAAAGGCAACGGATACTACTCCCAGTGCTCGATTCTTATCTGCTCGGCTCCCGAACCTTCCATATTAATGGCTCCATCAAAATACATCTTCCATGATTAAGCGGTATCGTCGTCGATGGTGTTCTGCATCTTGTCATTAATCCTTCATCAGGGAAATATGTTTCTAAGGGTTTGTAATCCCCTGAAGGTGCAGCGGCCAGTTGATCCGCAATTCCTTGACCTTTGATGGACTTTTGAGTCACATATACGATGTTAAATTGTTGTAGGATCAACTGCCATCTGGACAGTCAGTAATTTAACATGGGTTTGTTGAACACGTACTTGAGAGGATCCACACGGGATATGAGATGGGTTGTGTGACCATGGATGTAATGTTGTAACCTCATGGAAGCCCATGCTAAAGCACAACACGTCTTTTCGATCAGAGTATACTTGTGTTCACTGCTGCTGAATCTTTTGCAGAGGTAATAGATAGATCGTTCTTGGCCTCTATCGTCCTTCGTCGTCTCAAAGATGCGTTTTATGGCATTGTCACTTATGGATAGGTACATAAATAGGGTAACATCATCCATAGGTGGCACCAAAATGGGAGCTTTGACTAGTTGTGTCTTGATTATAAGGAAGGCCTTCTGACACTCGTCATTCCATTTCATGGAGGAGTTCTTCCTTAATAGCTTGAAGATTGGATCACAGGTTGCTCAATCCAGCTCAATCCCTTTGTGGCTGACTAGAAATCCTAGCAACTTGCCTGATTTAACGCCAAAGGCACATTGAGCTGGTTCAACTTCAGGTTGTACTTACGTAACCTGTTGAACAACTTTTTGAGATGGTCTATATGGTCATCCTCCTTCCGGGATTTGACAATGATGTCATCCACGTAGATTTCGATCTATTTGTGCATTAAGTCGTGGAAAAGAGCAATCATAGCTCGTTGATAGGTAGCTCCAGCATTGATGAGGCCAAACGACAACCGTCTATAGCAAAAGGTTCCCCAAGGAGTGATAAAAGCAGTTTTCTCACGATCTTCCTCGGCAACCATAATCTGATGATACCCATGAAAGCAATCGAAGAAGGGAGCATATATCGACACGCAAAGATTGTCAATGAGAATGTGGATAAATGGCACGGGAATGCTATCTTTTAAGCAAGCTTTGTTGAAGTCCTGGTAATCCACGCAAACTAGCACCTTCCCTCCAGGTTTAGGCACGGGCACAATGTTGGATATCCACTCAGGATATGTAGACACCATTATGATGCCAGCTTGAAATTGTTTCACACTTTCTTTTTAACCTTTAAACTCCATTCAGGTTTCAATCGCCTGAGTTTCTGCTTGACTGGCTTAAATCCCTCTTTAATGGGAAGGCAATGAAGGACAATGTCATTGGACAAACCCACCATGTCTTTATGAGACCATGCAAACACATCCTGAAATTGGGTTAATAGTGTAACCATGTCATTCCGTTAGTTTGGGGTAAGGTCTGAACCAATCTGGATTAACTTAGGGCTTTCTAAGGTTCTAAGACTGAAAGAAATGGTTTGATCAAGGTTAGGTTTTGGTTTGACTTTGACCCATTCTTGAATTTCTAGAGGCACCTCAACGTCATCCCGTATATCCACCAAGGCTGAATTCATCTCTACATCAAAGGTACAATCCTTGTGGAGAAGAGGCAAATGACGCAAAATGACAGTACATCTAAATTTAGAGTCTTGAAACAAAATATGCTTTCACTTAGTATATATGAAATATGTTGATCATACATAGTGTTAGCATATACTGGAAAAATAAACTGCTAATACTGTACAGAAAAGTAAGCAGTTATTATATCTATAGGGCAGAAAGAGTTTCTGCCCGCTTTACCCTTGACGACCAATGCAAGGAATGCTGTTCCAATTGGCAAGGGCAAAGTCCGGGTGGACTGCAGTGATGGAGGGATTGCCATCATCCTCCATGTCCCGATTGATGGCCATTACGTCTGGGCAATCATCGTCTGGGGTGTATCTGTTGGTATGTTCATCATGAACGATGATGCGTATGCCTGACATCATTCGGATGATGTCTTGCTTGATTCTTCGTTCCTCTTCTTCCACTGCGGGATTTGGAACAAAGATTTCTTTTCCTTTCATCGGTACCGGCTTGGGACATAACATAGCCATTACATTGGCTGGCACCTTTATGGGAGGTTGTGCGGACTCAGAGTTTGAAGGGGAAGATAAATGCCACATGGTTGAAGCTGAAGGAATCTACTGATGTTTATGAGGATTCCTGTGACTAGAACTGGCAGAATAGCCTAGCCCAAATTATTCCAAATTTGCACGGTTAAACGAATTGGGTACTTGATACCTTGGAAATCTTTACCCAACCCTTGTCCCGGCTTATGACCCAATGACATCATTTCTTGAGTAGCAGACATTACTTCGGCAGAAATCTTGGGTTCGGGCAATGGTGCTCCAATAGCATGGTATTGGGTGTTACTTATTTCCAAAGCATGAAAACTGACTGGTTCCACATCGGCGTTGGCATTGATGAATGGTGTCGACGTCGGGATTTTGGGATGTCCCTTTCCGTTACTTGTGCTTTGGTGTTCTCAATTTAGGTGAGATTTGTTTGAAAAAACAAGTGAAAAAGGTCCGACATGTATGATGTCGACGATGGGACTGTTAAGAGTCGCCAGTTGGTTTTTTAAATGGTTGTACCAAAACAACCAAGAAAAGGTTTTCACATTGACCCAGTGATGTGACACTGATATACGGGTCGGTGAAACCGAGATTTGTTTAGGGTCCGGGGACTTGGTTATGCGGGGGGAAGGTGTTAGGCACCCCCCGACATCCATGTTACCACGGTGACCGCCTCTTTTCAATAAACTATTATTTGAGTGTGTGTGTGTGTGTCGGTCAATGTGCAGTTATATGGAAGTTGTGCGAGGCTTCGCTCGAACCTATATACACAGGGTTTGAATTTATGTAAAAATTCATTTTTTAACAAGATATGGCAGTGATGTTTTATAAAAGAGGGTTTTCAAACCCTGATGCTCAATATGAATTGAGACCTTTTACACACCCATTTTTATTAAGTGAGCGGCTGAATTGATTTTATTTGACAAATGTGAGGCATCCATACGAAAATAATATACAAAAATAACGGCAACTTCCTCGTGGGTATGGAAACCATCTGAGGAAATTTAGACACCACAAAATAATTTACAAGCTACTTACATCTGAAAATGTCCGTCACGAGAACTGAATCTAGATCCAATGGGATGAATCTGTGATCACATGATTCTTAGGCGCATAGAATACTACAGTTTATATGAAAGCAGTAAGCAGGTATATATATAAAAGCGGTAAATATATATATACAGACGGGATCACCAACCACAATGGGGGATCAGAAATGTAAATAAAGTCATTAAAAGCAATCAACCACATGTAGGAAACTCCAAAGCGGGGCCGAAATGTAAATAAAGCTATAAATACGGTCCAACCGCCATGAAGGAAACTCCAAAGGGACATAATGTAAATAAAGTCAGAATATACCAATCGCCACGTAAGTAAACTCCAGCGAGATTTAAACGTAAAGAAAGTCAGTAAAAGCGATCAACCAACATGAAGTAAACTCCAGTGTGACAATATATATATATATATATATATATATATATATATATATATATATATAGCGAATAAACGATCGGATATAAAATTCAAAGCTCATCGAATGAGTCCTACCACGGTTAATATATATATATATATATAAAAGCGAGTAAACGCACTGCAATCAAGTTCAGGCTCATCGAACAAAGTCCCACCACGCTCATATATATATATATATATATATATATATATATATATATATATATATATATATATTAAAGTAGTAAATGCTCCGCATCAAGTCTAGGCTCAATCAAGGCATAACTCGATAATGTTAGTCAATATATATGTAAATATATATATATATATAATATATATATAAATATACAGACTTAAATGAAACCACGGACCGAAGTCCGGGCTAAAGCAAGCAACACGACTCTCAACGTGTAGAAGGGTGTGTGCAAAGATGAAGAGAAAGAATCTAAAGTGTGTGAGAAGGCTTAAAGATGACTGCTAAAAAAGGCTTCTATATCTTTATAGTGGTAAAAAATGGCTTTTGTGGGTACAAAAGGGCTATATATGAGCTCACAGGTGTTTGAAAGTAGGAAATACACTGTATGGGCGAGTGCATAGCGAATTGTGCAGGGTTTCCCCATCTTTTTCTCTTAGAAAATCAGTACCCCAAACCCTCTATTTATAGGCAGGTGTACCAGAGGCAACCCGGGTTGGCCTTTGGTTTGTCGGGTCGTCGTCTCAAGCATCGTGCACTCGAACAATCAGAATGTCCACTCAATTTTTCAAATGTGCAATTCGCATCCGCTTGAGGTATACAGGGACCTATTTTGACCGGCCGTTGTTTAGAGTTGTACGATGGCATAGGATTAGAGTTTGTACGAAGTCATTGAAGATGGAATGATGCCCTCCGGTCTTCAAGCTTCAACTTTCATCCGTTACCCCGCACAATAGTCACTCGGGATTTATTAGCCTTGTGGGACATCGTTGAGTAGAGACGTGATGTGGCATCGTGTTTGACGAGATGACGATGTTGCCCCTCACCGGTGTTATCGCCGGATTGGGCTGATAAAGCAGATGTTTCTCAGGCTTCGCTGAGATTGGACTGGTGCAATTGTTGAAGGTCCTCATTGTTACCTTTTAGGTGTGCCTGTCTTCCCGATGTTATTGCCGGGTTGGTACAGTGCATCTCATTGTGAGCGTCGAGATTGAAGCTGGTCGCATTTGAAACAAGCATTTTTGGGGTTATCTCTGAAATTGCATTCCTTGGGGACATCACCAAGGTTGGTGGCTATTCCCATGATTGGGACTGAGACTGGATACCTCAGGGTCATCTCCGATATTAATCGGTCTTCTCCGGTGGTGCTGGTATTGTATCTACAGGCCTCGGGGTTACATTCGAGGTTCAAATCGTTACTCTCAGATTGCGATCTGGGGTTGATGCTGAACTTCCGGTAGTATTCGGTATGGATTTGGATTGTCTTTCGTGGTTCTCTCTTAAAGACAAATCATCCTCCTCCCAATATTATTAATGTGAGTACGAAAATTTCGAGTGTTCACAGATGCCCTCTTTATCATACTCATGCATGACGATGCATGTGTAGGATAAAGAATCCTAGACACTTGAAACACAACAAGATGAACGTGGTACTATGGGTAGTAAAATGATGCAAATGTATGATGCATGTGTATGGAGTTGTAGCCCAACATGCTGGGGATGATTGCTGAATCCCTGTTGCTTCAACTAGGGATTGGCAATACTGACCAAATTTGATGTATAAGCCGAATCTGTTAGGATGTTGATGTTGGAGTTATCACCAAATTCCTTTGTTCTTTATAACGACTTAACCTTGAAGATGTACCTCTTATGCGCAAGAGATCTATGGGGATAAAGCTTGATCTGTTTGAGGATGTGTATAACATATTCCATCATCTATCCTCTTTTATAAAATTGATCTTTTCTGGTTGATATCGCCAGAATATGTCAAGATCCTGCTGGATTTACTGCCAACAACAAATGTTGTCAGGGGTGCCTAACCTTTGTTGACATGTGCTTCATTGACATGTGAATCAACGGCTGAAACATCATGTGGGATATAATTGTCGAGGTTGTTGACCTTCACGATGCAATTAATCAAATGGATGAGGCTCTATGAGTAGATTTTCAATGTTGATTGACCTTCGTTGTCGTGTAGATCAATGGAGCATTGCGTTGTGACCACCGCCGGGGATCCACTGGGGAATATGAGCAGTTGGGTATGAAAACCTCGAATAGCTCTAGAGTTCTGATAGGTTTAAACGCTTATCGATCGAAATGACGCTAAGGTTGCTTGACCTTCGTTGATATGTGTGTCAACTACCGAACATGCGTTGTCACTCCCACGGAGATATATCGTTGTAACCCCGTCGAGATCTATCGGGGACTCATGAGTACGTACGCAACTATCGAACAGTCCTCAATGCTTCGATGGGTTTACTTGCCATTGGCTAAAATAACGTCAAGGCTGCTTCACCTTCGTTGATAGACATGTCAACGGATGAACGTGTTGTAACCCCCACCAGGGATCTACGTTGTAACCTTCATCGGGGACTCACGTTGTAACCCCCGTCGGGGACTCACGTTGTAACCCCCATCGGGGACTCACGTTGTAACCCCCGTCGGGGACTCGCGTTGTAACCCCCGTCGGGGACTCATTTAGGGTAATGAACCGAAGTTGGCAACATCGAACCTGTACGAGGTATTGCCGGATGTGATTTGTGACAAATGAGATCATTGGCCGTGTATACCTCGTGTTCAGGTGACTACCATGGGCGATGTACAGATTCAAAGTCTCATCCGAGAAAACCAGGATTGTATGTTGTTTTGCTCAATCGCGTGGCATTTTTATTCTCGATTTAACCTTTTTAGTCTGTGAGAACTCACATAGGGGTGCTGCAGGTGCACCTGCTACAGCCGCAGGTGGGCCTACGACCAATCGTAGATGATAAATTCCAGCAGACTAGTCTTCACAAGTCACTTTCAACTTGTTTCACTTAGAAAAAACCGCGAGCCATCTTCGACACTTTGAAGAGTTTGACCGCTTTTACGCAAATTCTATCACCGCATGCCGCGTTACACTATCCTGGTAACGTATGCATGTATTTTTTCCAGTTTTTGTCCGTTAGATTGTGAGTTGTCGCACAAAATACATCTAAACACATAGTAGTGATTATGTAGGCACAAATGACTTGATAAAAAATATTCAACATAGTAAATGTTAGTATTAAACCATGCTGAATATAATAATGTGAAAAAATTTGACTTTTAAGACAGTCAAATTGGCACCTTTTTTCTGCTATTTTTTTGTCCTTTTTGAGGTCCAATGAGCAAAAGGTAGAAAGGCAAAGTACTCCTAGCATTGAGGTTTGTCTTATGCATGATGATTTTGATTTTTAATGCATATATTATGTATATGACTTTGGGGTAGGTGTGCTACTGAATGGCCACCTAGACATGCCTGTGTGCATATGGATAGTCCTATTTTCAAAAGGGCCTATGGCAAAAATTTTCCAAATGTAGGCATTAGGTAGTCATGCCTTTTAACTCTATTATATGTTAAAGTAAATGTATGCATGAATATAGTCATAAATGCATTTAAAAATCTCCAAGTAAGGAAAAACCACACCCTTTCTGAGGTGATTTAGAGACTTGTTGTCTAGATATTATGGATTCAGATCAGCCGAGCAGTTCTTACAGGACCGCTTCTAGCGTACGACGGAGGGCTTCCGAAGTGCCTCGTCCTCGTTCTGTCAGACAGCCTCATCGGTTGGTGGAGGCCGTGATACGTCCTGTCCAGGCAGATGTTCCAGACGTTGAGGATGAGGAGGCGGATATTCCGATTGAGGATCTCGCTCCTGCTACACATGTCCCTCGTAGGGAGCTCCGGAGCATTCAGGTGGCAAACCCAGATTTGCTGGGTGATTTACGCAGACATCCATCGATGTACTTGCATGCTAACGAGGTATGGCGTTAGACTTTGATCTTCCTTCTTTCCTATTGATGAGGATTAAAGGGTTCTGATGTTGATCTGCATTTCATGCAGGTTCCAGGTTTTACACAGCCTCGAGGGAACTGGTTTAGCATTCACTCCATGTATAAGGCACTTCATCCTGACTATAGAGCGGTAGTGCACGAGTGGGGATTCGGGGCATTCTTCTCCATCCTTCCCCGTCGCTGTCCCTGGGGTTACCTCAGGGCATGGTCTGAGCGATGGTTTCATCAGACTCAGTCACTCCATCTATTTGATTGCGAGGTGATGATGACGCCTACGGACTGGCAATTTATCACAGGTATGGAATTTGGAGGGGAGCCAGTGCCTTGCATGGCGAATATCACCCCTACTATCATCTGATCCTTATTAGGAGTTCCGCAGGGCGCCAAAGGCGGGATCGTCTGCTTCGTGTCCTTTGAGCGTAGATGCTATGAGCGGGCTATTGAGTGAGCCCATGCCTGATAATGTCAGGATCAGGGATCACGTTCTGCGGCGATTATTCCTGATGATCATTCGAGGCTGCTTCATAGCGTATAACTCTTCCATGGTATCTTTCGCTGGTCAAGCCACACACGCGATGTGGACCGCTTAGAGAATGTACGATTGGGGCTCTTACACCTTTGCCTATTTCCTCCGGGGCATGCGATGCGCTCCACGTGGTTTAACCGAGGCTTGGCTAGGATTTTACCCATTTCTGCTGGTGAGTATTTCTCTTGTCTTTTCCCATTCATAGGTTAAGAGTGTTTACTGATAGTAGATGTTTTTCCGTTGTGTTGGCAGTTTTGGGCCTATGAGAGGCTCCCATATTTACGTCATTGAGTGTGTTAGGTTTAGATACCTATCCACGAGGATGACGATGGCACCATTCTATTTTGCCAGAGGTCCCTATATCTAAGGGATTCACTCACTGCCGTATGCAGCTGGAGTTGTTGACGGCGGGTACCATTACATGGATTCCCTATTTAGGGGAGCATTTGACCATCGGATTTGAGGATGGACATCCCACCGGAGTCGAGTATTTGATCTCTACCAGGAGAGTTCCTATATTCACCGATGGAGGCTGGGAGCTCTATTTAGGAGAGCGTGTTATTAGGAGCACCACAGGGGAGATCCGTGTAGTGATCTTGCCTCCTGCCAGGCGTCATTGGCCTGTATCACAGTCACCCGTCACTGATATCCCATTGTTGGGGGTTGATGGCTTTACATTATTAGAGGGCCCATGTACTCAGGAGACGTTCCAACGTTGGTGGTTCCCTCGCACTATTGGAGCCCAGGAATATGAACCCATGAGTTTTGGCAGGTATTCCGTTTTGGCACCCATGAGTTGACTCCTACTCTGGAGGAGTATGCACATTTGACGATGCTTCCCTTAGACAGACCTTGCGTGCACCTAGCTTTGGGAGACGTGAGTAGACGATTCATAACTCTCACAGGTTTGAGGCACAGAGTAGTGCAGGATGAGCTGACATCTGGCCATGTGATCTCTCAGCGTTTTCTGTATGACAGATTTATCATGCAGGATGGCTACTCACGACATTCCGGGGATTTCACCGCGTTGGAGTATCATTGGCGTTTGGCCAGAGTTGATGTACTGATGCTATATGTACTGTCATATGTGTACATGCCATGGTATATGGATGAGATAGATATAAGCGTTATCATGGCTGTGAGAGCTCTCAGGGAGGGTCGTACCATTGTGCCTATGATTGTAGCAGAGACTCTACGTCAAGATCCTCATCGTTGTACTTACCGTCAAAGCGTGTTCACCGAGAGTTCATTATGCCGTATGTGTGGTTTATGTCACACTTGCGATCGGTTGGCACCCTTAGACGGCATGGGTATTGCTTCTCCCATGATGTGGTTATGTCATACTCCTTTCAGCCATCGAAGTGCATAGATGCTCTGTCCTGGTCCGTATTTTTAGCAATATCAGAGATCCATTTAGCATATTGCTGTGCTCGGGGCTTTGCTCAATATACAGCTTCATTACTCACGCTCCGGGCATGGATTTCCTCCCTCTGGCTGGCTTGAGGGGCGTGACTACTTATCACCCATTGGCCATGATGTTGCAGTTCGACCAGTTCCAGGATTTTTATCCTTTTGAGGGGGCGATAGGTCAGCGTTCAGCTTCTCGATATCTATCAGCAGAGGACCGATCCCGTGTGTATGCTTGTTGGGATCAGCGTAAGATAGCTTCTTTTTCTGTCAGTCATCCAGGTTATTCTGCAGAGTATTCTGCATGGATGGACACAGAGATTTTATCGGCTGCAGCAGTATCTGCAGAACCGGATATTGAGTCAGACGATGCAGAGCCCATGGAGGATATTGATACCTACATCGAGGAGGAGCCCGCTGCTGGGTTGCCAACATTTCTTCTAGATTCTCCTAATACCAATACTTTTGTGATTCATCACTCGGCATAGTACTTAAAGCAGAGTCTTCATCTGATGACCTTTGAGAGAGACCGGATTCGATCTATGATGTCGACTGCTCTTGATGCGAGGGATGCCGCTCTATTGGAGAGAGACGAGACATTAGATCAGAGAGATGCCGCTGTTGTTGAGTGGGATGAGGCTATATCTGCCAGAGATGCAGTGATAGTTGAGAGGGATGAGGCTCTATCTGCCCGGGATGCAGCTGTCACAGATAGCACTGCAGTGAGGTCCCTTACCATTGGCATAATTGCAGAGATAACACGCCATGTTGGGCTTGTTAGCTCGCATATACCCTGGCTTATAGATGTGCTTGTATTTACCTACACAGACTAGCTTAGCCATTTTATCATGTACAGTTTACATTGTATATATATCAAACAACATTATATATGATAGGGAAATATATTTTTAGATCACTTCCCTTTTATATATGTCCTGTTATTTGCTTGATATTTTGCCTGCTGCTTCAGGGTTTGTGGTCTTGATGTATTCTGAATTCCTCCTAGGAGGATGGACATTGAGATGTCTCTGGAGAGTTCAGAATGGATCATTGATATATGTATATCCCTACCATCTTTGGTGTCTTGGGACTTGTTTCTGAATGGAAATGTGCAGATGAGTGTGGCTTTCCGCTCTGAGATTGACCGCACCACAGATAGTCGCCAGTACTTCTATTTAGGAGAAGCCTAGTTAATTCCACCTCTTATGGATTGGTGTTGCTCTTCAAGGTATGACCGCAGCTTAGATGGTCGCCGAATCTCCTATTTGGGAGGAGTTCAGGTAATTCCATACCTTTGGTCTGAAGCCAAATGAAATGTAGTGTATTAAAGGATGATCCCAGTACCAGTTGACAATGGTTTGTGTTTTGGTAGGGGGTGAGACCCCACCATGAATGGCTGCCTACGTACTCCTATTGAAGAGGAGATCATGTCTGCGTAGTTCGAACCTGGTGTAAGAGGTTCAACGATGTATATGGTAGAAATGGTGTAGGAACGTTTTTGGTTGTTTTTGTTTTTGTAAGGATAAGAGGGTAGAAATGTTTTTGTTGTTTTTGTTTTATTGCGACCGGGCCATATGAAATGGTTGCCTACGTACTCCTACTGAAGAAGAGATCAGGTCGACGTAGTTCGCCCCTCAGGGCGAGAAGAAAAATGTAATCCCATATGCAGGTCAGAGTACAGGGAGGAGAAATTTTAATCCTAGGTTGAGGATAAACTGTAGGTACGAGAAGTTTGATCCCAGGTAAGGGTAGCCAAACTACAAACACAAGAGATTCAATCCGCAGTGGGATGACCTAAGTTGTATGAGCGCAACGGAGAAAGCCAGGCTGCTGGCTTGAAGAGTACGTTTCCCTGAGGGGAAAAGTGTAGAAAAGTTGTATGTGGTAAAGGGTTAACGAACCGGAATGACTGGTGACCTGATGATGATGCACCAGGGTGTTTGCTGGTTACTTCAGACATAATACCATTTCACGGTGTCTGAGTTGATGATTTGTGGAAATTCATCGCCGTCCATTTCTTGCAATCTGAAAGCGCCTCCTGTCAATACTTCCTTGACAATAAACGGGCCTTCCCAGTTAGGAGCGAATTTTCCTTTAACCTGATCTTGGTTGTCCAGAATCTTCTTCAAAACCAAGTCATGTTGTTTAAACTGCCGTAGCCGGAATTTTTTGTTGTAGGATCTGGAAATCATTTGCTGATATAACTGTCTTGTACCCATTGGTCTTCATCCAGCTGAGCGTCGATCAACACTCTGAGGGATTCCATCTCAACTTCTATGGGGAGCACTGCTTCCATCCCATAGGTTAAAGCGTAGGGGGTTGCCCCAATTGAAGTATGCATTGAAGTTTTTTAGGCTAACAGAGTCAGAGGCAACAGGCCAGGCCAATCTTTGTGGTTGGCGGACATCTTTTGCACAATCTTTTTGATGTTTTTGTTAGCCGCTTCAGCAGTACCGTTCATCTTAGGAAGATAGATGACAGAGTTGAGATGTTTGATGTGGAATTTACTGCATAATTCTTCCATCATTTTGTTGTTGAGGTTTTTGGCATTGTCTGACACAATCACCTCTGGTTGTCCATATCGACAAACGACATTGTTTCTGATGAAAGCAATGATGACTTTTTAGTAACCCTGGGGAAGGAGGCTGTTTCCACCCACTTGGTAAAGTAGTCGATCATGGTGAATATAAATCGATGACCATTAGGCTCAATGGGCCCGATAACATCCATTCCCCACATTGAGAAGGGCCAAGGAAAACTCATATTGTGGAGTTCCCGTGGAGGGGCGTGTATAGCATTCCCATGAATTTGGCACTGATAGCATCTTTTGACATAGTCGTTGCAATAAGCTTTGAGGGATAGCCAATAATGTCCCGTCCTGTGGACTTTCTTGACAAGGATGGAGCCACTCATGTGGGGGCCAAAGACTCCGCCATGGATTTCATCCATAAGCCTTTGGGCTTGATCTTTGTCTAAACATTTGAGGAGACCTAGTCCTGCATCTCTTTTGTAGAGCGCATCTCCACTAAGGTAGAACTTCATAGCAAGTCGATGGATCCGCCTTTTCTCAGTCGGGTTTACCTAAGTGGGTGTAGATCCATCTCGCAGATATTCCTTGATATGTTGATACCAAGGATGTTGGATGGGAGGTAGCTCATCCGATACTTCTTCAACGTAACTCCCATAGGCTGGGGCCTTGTGCAGGGAAATCATGACGCTCGGCAAGTGCTCCTTGTCTGATATGCGAATCAAGGAGGCCAAAGTTGATAATGCGTCTGCAAAGTCATTCCTATTACGAGGAATGTGTAGAAAGGAGATTTCTTCGAACTCCAAAGCCATCTTCAAAACCTATCGATGGTAAGGCAGCAAATGTAGTTCCTTGGTTTGATAGATTCTGGTGGATTATTTGATTACCAACTCTGAATCTTCAAAGACAGTTAACCGCCTGATGCCCATTAAACGGGTGAGTTTTAGCCCCATGAGACAGCCTTCATACTCAGCCGTATTATTGGTGTTGACAAACTGTAATTTGACAACAACGGGATACTGCTCCCCCGTATCAGATACTAGAACTGATCTAGCTCCAGAACCTTCCATATTAACAACTCCAACAAAATACATCTTCAATGATTGGCGCGTATCGTACTGATGGTGTTGTTGTACTGTCATTACTCCTTCATCAGGGAAATATGTTTCCAAGGGTTTGAAATCCCCTGAAGGTGCCGCAGCCAGTTGATCCGCGATTCCTTTACCTTCGATGGACTTTTGAGTCACATATACGATGTCAAATTGTTGTAGGATGAACTACCATCTGGACAGTCGGCAATTTAACATAGGTTTGTTGAACACGTAATTGAGAGGATCCACGCGGGATATGATGTAAGACTCCGAATTTTATGAAATAAAAGTGTTCAATTTTCTTATAATTATTATTCAGTAAATGGTTAAATTGATAAAAAGTTAAAGTTAAGGGTGATATATGAAATTTTTTTAAAATAACCAAGTGGTAATAAAATACTCATTGTTGTCGGGGAATATTCGTTTGGTCGTGGAATATTCTTCCTGTCGGGGAATATTCATACGACAGCGCAGCCTTTTGTGGGCCCTATAACGGAAAGAGATTGGATAAAGAAACGACAAGTATAAGTTGTTTACAAATAACGGCGTAGTTGTTACCGTTATCTTTGTTGGAATACCCGGTGGTTAAAACATAATAATACGCGTTGTTGCAAAGAAGATAGCTTTGCGTATTGCACCAATTATTGATTCTTACGTGAAGGCACTACTCAATAATTGGTACGATAATTTATCTTGCTCAATATTTTATTTTTGATTCAATAACTGCTGCGTTGATATTTTATATTATTGTTGTTTTAATAATTGTCACTGCACAGTATTTTCTATTATCAAATCAATAATTCATATTATTTGAATAATATTATTAGATAACATTATTGGCAATGTCTATAAAGTTCTGTCTAAGGAGAGGTTTGGTCACCTAATTGCGCGCCAGTAAGGAGAAATTCTTATTGGAAAGCCCCCTCTTTCCTAGGAACTGCCTGGTTGTCAAAATTTGGATTCTGTAATATTATTTGTGAATAATTAATTATTGATTTATATGATAAGGAAAATATTCACTTTATGTGGATATAGATGGACAAAATTTTTAAAGTGACAATTGTTGAAAATTGATATTTTATCTTTTCTGTTAAAATAATATTTTATTATATTATTATAATATAATAATGATGATATTTTTACACTGAATGTGTGATATATGAGTATATGAGGAGGAAGAGTATTATTGTTGCATTAAATGATTAACACATGTTTTGTGTGTCGGTGGACCCCATTTCTTCACTGAAATTTGATTATAGCCTGTAAAATCGTCCGTATGTGGATTTCGGTCAATTTCTGTTTGGAATTTGGAAAAACTTTCTTCTGTAAAGTTGTAGAGAATTAAATTTCCTATAACAATTTGCGAGATTTGATTTTTTTGATAAAAGGGATATTTATTATGAATTATTGAAGTTCTAGAATAATTGATTTTTGAAGTTTTAATAATTTTTATTAAGAAAAACATTTTTTATATTGTTGGTGGGCCCCACTGGTGTTGAATGCATGCTGAATTCAGATTCTTGGTGTACGTAGGAAATTTATATAAATATAATAATATTTTATTAAATTTTCTTCTTTGGTGTTCTAAGCATTTTCTTATAAATAGGGTGCTTATGTTAGAATTGAAAAACACACCAGAAACTGAAGTTTTCTCTCTATTTCTCTCTCTATATTATCGAGTGTATTCTTGTGAGTATTTTGATATCTTGAGTGTTGCTATATGGTGCAAGTTCGCTCATTATTATTCTAGTCGTAATCTTGCTCTTTTGAGGTAAGGGGATAGTCTGACGGATTTTAAGGATTGAAAGGGATGTTATTTTCTTCGTAAGTGATATTATTTCTTCAATATCATTATGTTGAAATATTGGTTTGAACTTTTTATCAAATTTGGAACTTTTTCATGTCAAGGTTACTATTCATGAGTTACTATTCACCAGTTACTATTCACGACAGGTTACTATTCTTGAGTTACTATTCATGAGTTACTATTCATGAGTTACTATTCACGAGTTACTATCCATGAGTTACTATTCACGGGTACTATTCACTACAAAATTGGTTTCTTTTTCTAACCAAATTATAGTTGATTTATGAATATTACTCTGGAGATTAACACTATGTATTGATTATATTGATTTTATTATCATATATAACATTTTGATGTTTCAGGTGATGAAAATTATCTTTGTCCTGGATGAAAAAAAAAGAATTTAGAACAACAATTACGATTATGAGTTATACATGTGATTGTGGACAGGAATTGTTGATTGATGTTATAGGGATAAAACATTGTTGGTGGACTTTTAACATTGAGAAGATAATAGACTTTATGGTCTATTTGACTCTTGTAATGGATTGCTCATTCCGCTGCAACTATAGTTGAAAAGTTTTATCACCTACCATATGTGCTAAATCTCTGATTTATTACTGATGAAGACTATTGATAATTTATTTATCTTTAGTCATAATATTCTTTACTGAGCTAGTTGTGCTCACCCTTTTGCTTCACAATTCCTTTCAGGTAATACGAGTGTAGCTGGGTCGAGCGGGGATAATATGGGAATAGAACGGTGGTCATCATTTAGTAGTTATATTTGTTGAATCAAATAGGGTGAAGCGAACCCAACGTTAGAAGGGTGTTTTGCCACTATTATACAAGATGTCTAATGACATACAACCTCGTATCATCATAAGACAGGGATGTGCTCATCCACTTGCTGAGTATATATACGAGCACTACCTATATAATCTTGGAGTTTGGTTGAAGTATAATTCTCAATTAGAGACGGTGGAGATAATGATATGTCAAGAGAAGACACACCATTGGAAAGAATATGATAGTAATATTCTCATTTTTATTTGGGGTCTATTGGGTCAACCAAGGATAATTCTGTGGCCATATAATATCTATCATAACCTAGACGCATGGCCTCCCATGTACGAAGGTTTCCTTGAGCACTTCCCAAAGATTCTAATTTCTAAAACAGTTTTTGATTATACCTTTATGTAAGGTGCCATTGTGACGTGCTATCAAAGGTTGGGATGAGAGTCACAGTTGGTATATATTTGTATCAAAACTCACAGCTTATGTGTTGTTGTATTTTGCATGACAATTGTATTAATAATGTTGTAGTTGTTTTTTGTACCATCTATTTGGCGACTCAGAATGGGTTGGATGGAATGGACCTGTTTTGGGGTTGTCACAGTTGGTATCAGAGCTTAGGGATATGATCTCTGGTGGAGATCAGGGAATAGAACTAGGAGGGGAGAGACGAGTAAATCCTTCGCTAGTGTGTCCTACTTAAGCTTATTTATTGGTCCGTCATAATATCGGGATATTATGTGATATGTTAATTTGTTGAATTAACCCTTGTTTTGAAGCTGTATTCTAGAATGATATCTGAAATACAACAGATGAGCAATGGATAAATCATGATGACTAGGAAGATGGAATCTAAAATGAAAGCAAGGTATTCTCAACTCTTTGAAATACCAAGTACGTAAATTTCGGGGACGAAATTTCATAAGGAGGGAAGATTGTAAGACCCCGAATTTTATGAAATAAAAGTCTTCAATTTTCTTATAATTACTATTCAGTAAATGGTTAAATTGATAAAAAGTTAAAGTTAAGGGTGATATATGAATTTTTTTTAAAATAAGCAAGTGGTTATAAAATACTCATTGTTGTCGAGGAATATTCGTTTGGTCGTGGAATATTCATACGACGGCGCATCCTTTTGTGGGCCCCATAATGGAAAGCAATTGGATGAAGAAAACGACAAGTATAAGTTGTTTACAAATAACAACGTAGTTGTTACTGTTAATACTATTGGAATACCCGGTGGTTAAAACACGATGTCTGGCGTTGTTGCACGAAGAGCAGACACGATATTTCACCAATTATTGATTCTTACGTAAGAAGGAACTACTCAATAATTGTTGCTGTAATTACTGTTCAATATTTTATTTTTGATTCAATAATTGTTGCGTTGATATTTTATATTATTGTTGTTTTAATAATTGTCATCAAGACATTATTTTCCATTATCAAATCAATAATTCATATTATTTGAATAATATTATTAGATAGCATTATAGGCAATGTCTAGAAAGTTCTGTCTAAGGAGAGGTTTGGTCACCTAATTGCGCGTCAGTAAGGACAAATTCTTATTGGAAAGCCCCCTCTTTCCTAGGAACTGCCTGGTTGTCAATATTGTGATTCTGTAATATTATTTGTGAATAATTAATTATTGATTTATATGATAAGGAAAATATTTATTTTATGTGGATATAGATGGAGAAAATTTTTAAAGTGACAATTGTTGAAAATTGATATTTTATCTTTTCTGATAAAATAATATTTTATTATATTATTATAATATAATAGTGATGATATTTTTACAATGAATGTGTGATATATAAGTATATGAGGAGGAAGAGTATTTTTGTTGTATTAAATGATTAACACATGTTTTGTGTGTCGGTGGACCCCATTTCTTGACTGAAGTTTGATTATAGCCTGTAAAATCATCCGTATATGGATTTCGGTCAATTTATGTTTGCAATTTAGACAAACTTTCTTCTGTAAGTTGTAGAGAATTGAATTTCCTATAGAAAGTCGCGAGATTTGAATTTTTGATAAAAGGACTATTTATTATGAATTATTGAAGTTCCGGAATAATTGATTTTTGAAGTTTTAATAATTTTTATTAAGAAAAACGTTTTTTATATTGTTTGTGGGCCCCACTGGTGTTGAATGCATGCTGAATTCAGATTCTTGGTGTACGTAGGAAATTTATATAAATATAATAATATTTTATTAAATTTTCTGCTTTGGTATTCTAAGTATTTTTCTATAAATAGGGTGCTTAGGTTAGAATTGAAAAACACACCAAAAACTGAAGTTTTCTCTCTATTTCTCTCTCTATATTATCGAGTTTATTCTTGTGAGTATTTTGATATATTGAGTGTTGCTATACGGTGCAAGTTCCTTCAGCGTTATTCTAGGCAGATGTACTGCTCTTTTGAGGTAAGGGATAGTAAGGGATTTTACGGGATTGAAAGGGATGTTATTTTCTTCGTAAGTGATATTATTTCTTCAATATCATTATGTTGAAATATTGGTTTGAACTTTTTATCAAATTTAGAACTTTTTCATGTCGGGGTTACTATTCATGAGTTATTATTCACGAGTTACTATTCATGAGTTACTATTCACGAGTTACTATTCACGATTTACTATTCACAAGTTACTATTCACGATAGGTTACTATTCATGAGTTACTATTCATGAGTTACTATTCACGAGTTACTATTCATGGGTACTATTCACTACAAATTAGTTTCTTTTTCTAACCAAATTATAGTTGATTTATGAATATTACTCTGAAGATTAAAACTAAGTATCGATTATATTGATTTTATTATCATATATAACATTTTTATAACCCTGATGTTGAAATTCTCTTTCATTGGAGTGTAAAGATGGGTAGATTATTGGTATGATCATAACTAGGGTTCTCTTTGGCCAATAGTGAAAAGTTGAATTGTGACTGGTATGATCATGACCATTGAATTTATAATTTAATATCTTTAGCTTAAGTGCAAAGGTGAATTGATCAACATGGTTATAATTATTGTTTATATAAATTTTGAAATGATTATATATTTCTTTGAGATATGAATATCTTTGGCCCATAGTACAAAGATGACTTATTGATGAATACCTTTGGCCCGTAGTGCAAAGATGAATTATTGATGAATATCTTTGGCATGTAGTGCAAAGATGGTCTGTTGATGAATATCTTTGGCCCGTAGTGCAAAGATGAATTTATTAGTATGATTATGAACATGAACTGTGATTTGGTATAACCATGATCTTTGATGTTTCAGGTGATGAAAATTATCTTTGTCCTGGATGAAAAAAAAAGAATTTAGAACAACAATTACGATTATGAGTTATACATGTGATTGTGGGATGAGAATTGTTGATTGATGTTATAGGATAAAACATTGTTGGTGGACTTTTTAACATGGAGAAGATAATAGACTTTATGGTCTATTTGACTCTTCTAATGGATTGCTCATTCCGCTGCAACTATGGTTGAAAAGTTTTATCATCTACCATATGTGCTAAATCTCTGATTTATTAATGATGAAGACTATTGATAATTTATTTATCTTTAGTCATAATATTCTTTACTGAGCTAGTTGTGCTCACCCTTTTGCTTCACAATTCCTTTCAGTAATACCGAGTGTAGTTGGTGGCCGGGGTAATGAGGGAATAGAATCGGTGGTCATCATTTAGTAGTTATATTTGTTGAATCAAATAGGGTGAAGCGAACCCAATGTTGGAAGGGTATTTTGCCACTATTATACAAGATGTCTAATGACATATAACCTCGTATCATCATAAGACAGGGATGTGCTCATCCACTTGCTGAGTATATGTAAGACCCCAACTTTTATAAATAAAGATGAATTTTCTATAAATATTATTTTTGAATATTATGGAATAAATTTGATATAATGTTATAGTTGTGGGTAATATTTATAAATTTTGTAAAGTAAGCAAGTTGTTATAAAATATTAGTTTGGTTCGGAATATTCTTTTGTGTGGGGAATATTAAATACGACTACTCAATCATTAATGGACCCCCTACAACTAAGTATTGTCGTAGTTAAAAATGACAAAATTATCTTTCTATAAAAATAATGGCGGGAGGTGTTACCGTTAAAACTATTGAACTACCCGGTAGTAAAAGAAATGCGATGTCTGGCATGGGTTGCATAGTAGCACACGTTATTGATTATTGATCTTTAACTACGTGAGAAGTCACTCACGATACTCTCGATTATTGATACGATAATTCTTTATCATATCTCTTATATTACTTGATTCAATTATTGTCACAAAGATCATCTCATATAATATGTTATATTATTAAATCAATAATTAAGGCGACAAGTTATAAATGATTAATAATTGTTGAAAAATTAAATATGTGTTGATTAAAAATAAAATGATTTGTGATAATATTTATTCAATCCTTGATGTATATAAAGAGTCAGTTATGAGACGTTTGTGGTAAGTTTGGTTATTTTATGTGGGGCCCATATGTCATCATCTAAGAGTCTCTTCGTCAATTGTAATTACCTTCGTCAATAGTAATTACCTTCGTCAACAGTAATTATCTTCGTCAATAGTAATTACCTTCGTCAATAGTAATTACCTTCGTCAATCGTCAAACCACTTGTCGTTTCATATTACAAGCATCGAACCACTTGTCGTTTCACATTACAGGCGTCGAACCAATTGTCGTTTCACATTACAGGCATCAAACGACTTTTCTTTTCACATCACTAGTCGTCAAGCCACTTGCCTTTTCACATGGCAAGTGCTAAGCTAGAAATCTTCTATAAATAGAGGCCTAGCGCTTCATTATTTTTCACGAATTCATTAAAGCTATAGAGAGAGAAAGTATAGAGAGAATAAGAGAGAAAGAAGAAGAGTATTTTGTTACTACACTATCTGCGTGAGTTGTTCAATCTACTACTAAAGTAAGGGGTGTTATTCTTTCTTATTCATGAAGAGAACTGCTTTTATTCCATTGCTTATTATTACATTTGGAATAACTTTGTATCACGCCAGTTTACCTATACTTGGTGACATTATTTTATTATTCATTGGAACATCCAGTTTGTGTGTTTTACACTTTGACCGGTTCCGTCTTTATTATTATTCTGTTGGAACATCCTGTCTGTGTGTTTTACACCGGACTTGGTTCAGTCTTTATTATTATTCTATTGGAACATCATGTTTGTGTGTTTTACTGACCGACTGGTTCCATTCTTTATTATTCTGTTGGAATATCCTGCTCATGCGTTTTCTGTGGGACAGTTCCGTTATTTATTATTACATTGGAATAACTTTACTTTGTCTTGATCTCATCGCATGAATGGTGATTTCTTTTGTTATTTCATTATTTATTATACTCAGTAGGTTAAAACTTTGACTTCCATACTCCATGAAATTAGTGGAATATCCTTGATATTTGTGCTTCATCCAGTATCCTTTCATGGAAATATTCTTCTAAGTATTCTTGAATTTTACTCTATAAAGCAGTATCATGTTGATAGTTTGGATGTTATTAGTTCCGGGATAAATTAATTCTTGAACTTGTTTTATTGAATTCTTATATCATTGTCATCATCCTCATGTTTATATTATGTTGAAAGTCATCTGTGGCCTGTAGTGCATAGATGGACTTAGTATGATTATGACTAGGGATTATTTGGTGTAATCATGACCGTAATGTTACAAATGATGTAGTAAAAATCCTCATTGGCCCGTAGTGCATTGATGGACAGTTGTTGGCATGATCATGACCATTAATGAATACACAAATATTTTTTGCCCATAGTGCATGGATAATTGTGGTCGTGATACTAAAGAATATCCTTGGCCGTAGTGCAGGGGTGATTCGATGATGTGGAATATTTATTAAGCTGAGTCTCAGCTATAACAGTTATGAAAAACCTTTTAAATCATAAAAGATAGTAGATTTTATTTTCTACTTGACTCTTTTAATGGATTGCTTGTTCCGCTACAATTAAACTTGATGTTTATTATATTTTATCAGTTTAACACTGTTGAAGGCTAATGATAATTTATTCCTCATTATCTTAGTCATAATATTTCTTACTGGGCTAGTTAAGCTCACCCTTTCTTTCACTGTTCTCTTCAGGAAATGAGAATATAGCTAGGACGAGTTGGGGAACGAAGTAATGGTCCAGAGGATAGCATTAGTAGTTCTCACTATTCTGTGAAATAATGTGATAATAATTGTAATGAGGACTCCTTTTGAGTTTGTATAATCTCGAGTAGATAATATTTGTATTCAAACTCACAGTTTATGTTTTGTCGTATTGTACATGACAGTGGTATTAGTAAGTTGTATTTGAATTACGCATATGTATCCGGCGACCCAAGATGGGTGATGTATACCTAATTTTGGGGGCGTCACAGTTGGTATCAAAGCTTGGGGATATGATCCCTGGCTAAGATGTGAGAATAGTACTAGGAGGGGAGAGACAGGGAATTCCTTTGCTAGTATGATCTACCTAAGTTTATGTGCTATTTTATTGGCTTGAGAATATAGGGATAATATATTACATGTCAATTAACCTTTTTTTGTAGCAAGATGTCTGAAAATGACATCCGAGAATGTTGAGAATAGCAATGGAGCCAAAGGCGTGACGTTGATTCACCACATATCAATAATCGGGATAATGTGCATCGGGAAGGCGACAATCCTCATGCAAACAACAACAACCGACCAAATGATGAATGATCAAATGTTCGGAGGCTTTATGCAATTCATGCAACAATGAAAGCGAGAGCGGCTCCCGTCCAAAACGTAGGTGGAAACACTTTGAAACTCTCGGGCGGTCACCGCTAAAACAGTTCGAGGAGCCGGGACCACCGGAGTTTAAGGGAGAGCCAAAACCACTTATGGTTGAAGCATGGATAAAGTAGATCACCAAGATATTTGATGTCTTGGGATGCTCCGAGGAGCAAAAGGTTCCTTTGTCGCTTTATGTTCTGCGCGAGAGGCGACATTCTTTGGTGGGAATCGGTAAAAGCGTACTCAACTTCTTTGTCTTGAAGATATCTTGGGAAAAGTTCCAGGGAGTCGTTCAACGACAAATACTTTCCCGAAAGTATTAAGCCACATGAAGGAGGTGGAGTTTATCTAGTTGGAACAAAACAATATGACCATGTGTCGCAATCTGAGGCAAAATTTGTGGAGTTATCCCGGTTCGTCCCCACTTGGTGGATAATGAAGAGAGAATGGCGCGAATGTTTTTAAGAGGTTTGAAGCCGGAGATACGTCAACAACTTATTTCTCATAAACTGTGTTTGTATTCAGATGTTGTAAGTAGGGCTCAGTTAGTGGAGCGCGATAATGAGTCAACGCAACTAAAAGAGAGCAGCCGGCAAAATTATAATACCAACGAGAGTAGTCATCGAAGCGGTGACAACAAGCGTGGAGGGAATCAACAGGCCTAAAATGGTAACCACTTCGGCGGTAATCAGGGTCAAAACAATAAGAATGGACATTTCAAGAAGAGGAGATTCAACAATGAAGGAAAGACGTCAGCACCAGCACCCGTTGTTAAGGAAGGAGAAAGACCACCTATTATATGCTTCAAATGCGGAGGGGAGGGACACATCAGTCCAAATTGCGCGATGTCGTCCAAAGCATGTTATAATTGTGGAAGAGAAGGTCACTTAGCCTGATTTTGTTGTTCATCAAGACAAATCAACTAGGATGGAGGCACCAAAGGTAGTCCCGAAAGGTCAAAGCCGTGAGTGCAAGGGAGGCGTTTGTTGTGACCTCCCAAAAAGCAAGGAACCCGAATGAGGTCATCACGGGTAAGCTTATCATAAACTCTAACGAAGTCTATACTTTATTTGATATCGGTTCTACCTATTCTTTTATTTTTCCTACTTGCGCTCGTCGATTAAATTTGACTCCGGAGAAATTAGACTTTGACTTATCTGTGGAAACTCCGTTGGGAGAAATCTTCATTACATCCACGGTTTATAAGTCTTGTTTGGTTCAAATCGGTACCCTCACATTACCTGTCAATCTTATTCCATTGAAAATACTTGCATTTGACGTGATTCTAGGGATTGATTGGTTAACTACTCATCATGCAAAAATTGATTATTTTCGTAAGGTTGTTAGTTTTCATATTCCTAATCAACCTATTATGCGAATTCAAGAGACCAAACCATTAAAATCAATCACGGTCATCTCAAGCCATAAAGCTATTAGTTTATTAAAAAACGGATGTCAAGCTTTCTTAGCTCATGTCACGATCTAAACAAAAATACGCCGACTTTGAATGATATTTCATTGTTAATAAATTTCTGACATATTCTAGAAGAACTTCTGGCCTACCCCAGGCGTGAAATTGAATTTTGTATCGACCTTGAACGTTACAAAACCCATTTCCAAAGCCCAATATCGAATGGCTCCTATTTAACTTCGAGGAGTTAAAGACCCAATTGCAGGAATTGTTAGACATTGGCTTTATTCGTCCTAGTACTTCTCCTTGGGGTGCTCTGCTTCTATTCGTGAAGAATAAAGATGGGAGTATCGACTTTATATTAATTATCTCGGAGTTGAATCATGTCACCATCAAAATTAGGTATCCATTGCCACGTATTGATGACTGTTTGTTTGACCGATTGCAAGGAGCCAAATTCTTTTCAAAGATTGATCTTCGTTAGGATATCACCAATTGAAGATTAGAATGGATGACATACCAAAGATGGCTTTCTCGAACTTCGATGACGGGCATTATGAATTCCTAGTCATGTCCTTTGGATTGACTAATGCTCTCTTTGCCTTCATGGATATGATGAACCGAAAGTATTCAAGGAATATTTGGATCACTTTGTGGTCATCTTTATTGATGACATCCTTATTTATTCAAAAAGCCGTGAAGATCATGAGCAACACTTGAGGTGACACTCCAAAAGCTTCGTGAATATAAGCTTTATGCCAAGTTGAAGAAATGCGAGTTACGGCTTGAGGAAGTAGCATTCCTTGGGCACGTGGTATCAAGTCATGGAATATCTATTGACCCAAAGAAAGATTGAAGCTATTCAAAGTGGGAGAAACCTAAATCGATGGCCAAAATGCGTAGCTTTACGGGTTTAGTTTGGTTATTATCGGAGATTAAGTGGAAGGATTTTCTCGAATCGCTACTCCATTGACTCGATTGACTCGAAAAGATACAAAGTTCGGTTGGGCGAAGACTATGAGAAGAGTTTTCAAGAACTCAAGAGAGACTCATTTCAAACCACTGTTACGACAATACCATCCGCTCGGAGAGGATTTGTCATCTACACAGATGATTCTTGAGCAAAGGGTTGGGATGTGTCCTCATGCAACATGGAAAAGTCATAGCCTATGCCTCGCGACAACTCAAGGAATATGAGAGGAATTATCCTACTCATGATCTAGAGTTAGCAAATTATTGTCTTTGCACTTAAAATTTGGAGCATTACTTGTATGGGGAGAAAGTGGAGATCTTTACGGATCATAAAAGCCTCAAATATTTCTTCATTCAAAAGGAACTCAACATGTGACAACGACGTTGGCTTGAACTGTTGAAAGATTATGATCATACCATCCAATAGCATCCTGGAAAAAGCAAACGTGGTAGGCGGCGCATTGAGTAGAAGATCATATGCAAAATGAAAGTGCGATATTGTCAATGCAAGGGCCCATTTTGTGTGACTTGCAAAGGATGGAGATAGAGTTAAAGACTCCAGGGACGCATGTGACGATGGAAAATATACGAGTAGAACCAACTTTAATCGATAAAGTTAAAGCTACTCAAGCTACAGACCTGGAGCTGATGCGTATGAGGAAGAAAGTGCAAGAAGGTGCTATGCCGGAAGCAAGAATCGATGAAGAAGGAATACTTCAAGTCAACTCCAGACTTTGTGTTCCTAACGACCCTGATTTAAAGTATAAAATCATAATGGAGGCGCACAACACACCGTTTGTAATCCATCCTGGGAGTACCAAAATGTATCATGATATTCGTCATACATTTTGGTGGAGCAATATGAAGAGAGAGATAGCGTTGTTTATCTCAAGGTGTCTAACTTGTCAACGAGTTAAAGCGGAGCATCAAGTACCAAAAGGTCCATTGCAACCACTTGAAATTCCGAATAGAAGTGGGAGCACATTACCATGGATTTAAATTCTGCACGTCTTCCTAAGGTTTCTCAAGGCATAGATGCGATTTGGGTCATTGTTGATAAATTGACCAAGTCTGCTCATTTCTTTCCGATAAGAGAAACTTATACACTTGAATATCTTGCTCATATGTACATAAACGAGATTGTAAGAATGCATGGTATGCCAGTATCCATAGTTTCTGATCGAGACCCAAGATTCACTTCACGATTTTGGGTTAGTTTGCAAAAAGCTATGGGCATAGACTTACAATTTAGCTTGGCATATCATCCTCAAACGGACGGACAGTCGGAGAGGACTATTCAAACTCTTGAAGATCTATTAAGACTCTGTGTCCTTGATTTCAAGGGAAGTTGGGACAAGTTCTTACCATTAGTGGAGTTTTCCTACAACAACAGTTATCAAACAAGTATTGGCATGGCTCCATTCGAAGCGTTGTATGGAAGAAAGTGTCATTCTCCAGTATGCTGGGATGAGGTGGGTGAAGCAACGTTCTTGGGACCAGAGGTGGTACGTATGACTACGGAAAAGATTCAAACGATCCGACAACGTATAAAAACCTCACAAAATTGACAAAAGAGTTATGTTGATCTTCATCGAAAGGACGTGGAATTCGATATAGGAGATCATGTGTTGTTACATGTTGCTCCATGGAAAGGAGTTACAAGATTTGGAAAGAGAGGAGAACTTAATCCTCGATTCATCGGCCCATTTTTAATCCTCGATCGAGTAGGAACTGTGGCCTATAGACTCGTTTTACCGCCAAGTATGTCTCGTGTTCATAACGTTTTTCACATATCCATGTTACGTAAATATGTGAAAGACCCGAACCACATTATTGAGTTAGAACTGGACGAAATAGCGGAAGATTTGATGTATGAAGAGGTTCCTGTTCAAATCTTGGATAAGAAGGAACATATTCTACGCTCAAAAGTTATACCTCAAGTCAAGGTTTTGTGGAGAAAGCACGATGTTGAGGAAATGACTTGGGAGTTAGAATCTGAAATAAAATCAAGGTATCCTTACCTCTTCGACATACCAGGTACGTACCCTAATTTCGAGGGCAAAATTTCATAAGAAGGGGAGGTTGTAAGACCCCAACTTTTATAAATAAAGATGAATTTTCTATAAATATTATTTTTGAATATTATGAAATAAATTTGATATAATGTTATAGTTGTGGGTAATATTTATAAATTTTGCAAAGTAAGCAAGTTGTTATAAAATATTACGTTTGGTGGGGAATATTCTTTTTGTTTGGAATATTAAATGCGACGGCTCAATCATTAATTGGACCCCTGGCGGAAGTATTGTCGTAGTTAAAAAATGACAAAATTATCTTTCTATAAAAATAATGGCGGAGGTGTTCTGTTAAAAGCTGTTGAACTACCCTTAGTAAAAGTACGATGTCTGGCGTGGTTGCATAGTAGCACTCGGTATTGATTATTGATCTTTTTACGTGAGAAGTCACTCACCTATACTCAATTATTGATACGATAATTGTTTGCATCATATCTCTTATATTATTGATTCAATTATTGTCACGATATCATCAGATAATAGGTTATATTATTAAATCAATAATTGAGACGACAAGTTATAAATGATTAATAATTGTTGAAAGCTTAAATATGTGTTGATTAAAAATAAAATAATTTGTGGTAATATTTATTCAATCCTTGAAGTATATAAAGAGTCTTTTATGAGTCGTTTGTGGTAAGTTTGGTTATTTTATGGGGGGCCAATATGTCATCATCTAAGAGTCTCTTCATTAATAGTAATTACCTTCGACAATAGTAATTACCTTCGTCTATAGTAATTATCTTCGTCAATAGTAATTACCTTCGTCAATAGTAATTACCTTCGTCAATAGTAATTACCTTCATCAATAGTAATTACCTGTACCAGTCGTCAAACCACTTGCCGTTTCATATTACAGGCGTCGAACCACTTGTCGTTTCACATTACAGGCGTCGAACCAATTGTCGTTTCACATTACTGGCGTCAAACCACTTTTCTTTTCACATCACCAGTCGTCAAGCCACTTGCCTTTTCACATGGCAAGTGCTAAGCTAGAAATCTTCTATAAATAGAGGCCTAGCGCTTCTTTATTTTTCACGAATTCATTAAAGCTATAGAGAGAGAAAGTATAGAGAGAATAAGAGAGAAAGAAGAAGGGTATTCAGTTACTACACTACTGCAGTGTTTAATCTCCTACTAAAGTAAGGGGTGTTATCCTTTCTTATTCATGAAGAGAACTGTTGTTATTCCATTGCTTATTATTCTGTTGGGATAACCTGTATACGCGGTTTACCCTATACTTGGTGACATTCTTCTATTATTACATTGGAATATCACATGCATGCGTTTCTTTACGCTGACTGGTTCCGTTATTTATTATTCAGTTGGAATAACCTGCCTGTGCGGTCTATCGCATTCATGGTGATTTCTTTTGTTTTTCGATTCTTTATTATACTCAGTTGGTTAAAACTTTGACTTCTAGACTCCATGAAATTAGTGGAATATCCTTGATATTTGCGCTTCATCCAGTATCCTTTCATGGAAATATTCTTCTAAGTATTCTTGAATTTTACTCTACAAAGCAGTATCATGTTGACAGTTTGGATGTTATTAGTTCCTGGATAAATTAATTCTTGAACATGTTTTATTGAATTCTTATATCATTGTCATCATCCTCATGTTTATATTATATTGAAAGTCATCTGTGGCCTGTAATGCATAGATGGACTTGGTATGATTATGACCAGGGATTATTCGGTGTAATCATGACCGTAATGTTACAAATGATGTGGTAAAAATTCTCATTGGCCCGTAGTGCATTGATGAACAGTTTTTAGCATGATCATGACCATTAATGAATACACAAATATTCTTGTCCCGTAGTGCATGGATAATTGTGGTCGTGATACTAAAGAATATCATTGGCCGTAGTGCATGGGTGATTCGATGATGTGGAATATTTATTAAGCTGAGTCTCAGCTATAACAGTTATGAAAAACCTTTTAAATCATAAAAGATAGTAGATTTTATTTTCTACTTGACTCTTTTAATGGATTGTTTATTCCGCTGTAGTTAAACTTGATGTTTATTATATTTTATCAGTTTAACACTGTTGAAGGCTAATGATAATTTATTATGCATTATCTTAGTCATAATATTTCTTACTGGGCTAGTTGAGTTCACCCTTTCTTTCACTGTTTTCTTCAGGAAATTAGAATATAGCTGGGACGAGTCGGGGAATGGAGTAATGGTCCAGAGGATAGCATTATTAGTCCTCAATATTCTATGAAATAGTGTGATAATAATTGTAATGAGGACTCCTTTTGAGTTTGTATAATCTCTAGTAGACAATATTTGTATTCAAACTCACAGTTTATGTTTTGTTGTATTGTACACGACATTTGTATTAGTAAGTTGTATTTGAATTCTGTACCATGTATCTGGCGACCCAAGATGGGTGATGTTTACCTAATTTTGGGGGCGTCATAGTATATATACGAGCACAACTATATAATCTTGGAGTTTGGTTGAAGTATAATTCTCAATTAGAGACGATGGAGATAATGATATGTCAAGAGAAGACACACCATTGGAAAGAATATGATAGTAATCTTCTCATTTTTCTTTGGGGTCTATTGGGTCTACCAAGGATAATTTTGTGGCCATATGATATCTAGCATAACCTAGACACATGGTCTCCCATGTACGAAGGTTTCCTTGAGCACTTCCCAAATATTCTAATTTCTAAAACAGTTTTTGACTATACCTTTATGTAAGGTACCATTGTGATGTGCTATCCAAGGTTGGGATGAGAGTCACAGTTGGTATATATTTGTATGAAAACTCACAGCATAGGTGTTGTTATATTTTGCATGACAATTGTATTAATAAAGTTGTAGTTGTTTTCTGTACCATGTATTTGGCGACTCAGAATGGGTTGGATGGAATGGACCTGTTTTGGGGTTGTCACATATGAGGTGGGTTGTGTGACCATGGAGGTAATGTTGTAACCTCGTGGAAGCCCATGCTAAAACATAACATGTCTTTTCGATTAGAATGTACTTGTGTTCACTATTGCTGAACCTTTTGCTGAGGTAATAGATAGCTCGTTCTTGGCCTTTATCGTCTTTCTGTCCCAACATGCAGCCCATGGCATTGTCACTTATGGACATGTACATAAACAGGGGAACATCATCCCTTGGTGGCACCAAAACAGGAGCTTTGACTAGCTGTTTCTTGATTGTAAGGAAGGCCTCATGACACTCATCATTCCATTTCATGGACGAGTTCTTCCTTAATAGTTTGAAGATTGGCTCACAGGTTGCTATGAGTTGGGAGATAAACCTGCTAATGAAGTTGATTCTTCCCAAAAATCCCCTTATTTCCTTCTCTGTCTGCGGAATGGGCATTTCAGTGATGGCTTGGATTTTGGCAAGATCCAACTCAAATCCTTTGTGGCTGACTAGAAATCCTAGCAACTTGCCTGATTTAACACCAAAGGCGCACTTAGCTGGATTCAACTTCAAGTTGTACTTACGCAACCTGTTGAACAACTTTTTAAGATGGTATAGATGGTAATCCTCCTTCTGGGACTTGACAATAATGTCATCCACGTAAATCTCGATCTCTTTATGCATTAAGTCGTGGAAAAGAGCCATCATAGCTCGTTGATAGGTAGCTCCGGCATTGATGAGGCAAAATGAAAGCAACCATGATCTATAGCATAAAGTTCCCCAAGGAGTGATGAAAGCAGTTTTATCACGATCTTCCTCGGCAACCATGATCTGATGGTACCCCGTAAAGTAATCAGCAAAGGAGTACATGTCGTATTGCGCAGTATTATCAATGGAACGGGAAAACTATCTTTTAAGCAAGCTTTGTTCAAGTCCCGGTAATCCACGCAAACTCGCACCTTCCCTCCAGGTTTAGGCATGGGTACAATGCTGGATATCCACTCAGGATATGTAGACAGCATGGAAAGATACACAGAATGTGCGTGGACCAATTTCGATTGGCAGTTCAATTACTTCGACCAAATTTCGGTGGGCTACATCAAAAGCTTTGATGATAGTATGGCTACTCCGAATTCAGTTGAAATTGATGTTCATCTTCACCAAGGTAGTATATGGGCAGATATTCAGAGAGGAACCTCCATCTATTAAGACTCCTGCTACCATATATCCGGAGGACAAGACCACAATGTGCAACGGCTTGTAATGACCGGTCCCTTCAGGCGGTATGTCATCATCAGTGAAGGATATCACATTATTGTTGAAAATGTGATCAACAATATGTTGAAACTTTTTCGTATCCATTGATGTCGGGAGATAAGCTTCTTCCAAAACCTTTAACAAGACCTTCCGGTGATTCTCGGAGGTTAGGACCAAGTCCAAAATTGATATTTTTTGTGGAGCTTCTTTCAAGCTTAAAACCACAGTAGCTTCATTATAACCCATAGTGCGAAGGAATTTTTCAATCTTCTCCATGGGTATTTTCCCCTTTGATTTGGTGGTAGACTTCATCACCCGATGGGGGAGATACAGTGGATTTTCCTTCAACACTGCAGCAGTTGTATTTGAGGTGGATCCTTCACCTTCTCCATAATTCCACAGAACCTTGCGCAAGCTAACAATAGGATATTGTGCTTTGCACGGCAAATTGATTGGCTCGGGAGCGGCCACTTTCAAAGGATTGTTGTCTCCCTTGAGTTGAATTGTTGGCATTGTGAGTAATGTATTAATCCCATCAGTTTCAGTGGATATAACTGCTACCACACTTTTTCACTTAGTAGGGCCTGCATCCTCACTTGCACGTAACACAATATAAGATTTGCCTACGCTAAGCGCGGACACCACTGTCGATTAGATTTTGAATAAGGTGGTGGAGTTCGCAGCATTCTTCTGTGCTTTGACCACGAGACTGGGAGTGATATTGACATACTCCATCGAGTTGTCTTGAGTCGACGGGGTTGATTGGAGGTAGAAGGGAACTGATCCTTCCTTCATTTATTAGTATGTGAAGGATTTCCTCCATTGGTTGGCCCAAATAGGTGAATTCACTTTTATTGGCGAAATCCCGACGGGCTTTGGCATTTGCTCTCTTCATCACTTTGTCTTCCAATATTTCATTTTCTGAAAGTGATGAGGGAATATTCATGATAAGTGGTAGAAGACTGGCATGCTCCTGGCTGATTAATTGATGAGTCACTTGATGCTGATAAGTCACCAGTTCCGCCAATTGTTCATTTTGTTTGCAGAGAGCTTTCATCTTTCCTTCCATTGTGAACTAGAACTTGGCATAATCCCATCTGTCATCACCGTCTTTGATGGTCTGGGAAGAATCATAGCTGAAGTTGGAACTCTGTCCACTGCTCCAATTAATTATGTTGACCTCTTCTTCTTTGTGTTGAGGAAGAGGGTTATCTTGAACATGAGGCTGATCAGGTTTGGTCACTACGATCTCCCGTTGTCTATTAGGTCCACGGATCTTGTGTTTCAAGGCCCAACAATCCACGAGTATCATGTCCAGTCTGCATGGCATGATAAAGCACATTTCCTAGCAGCATTGAAACCCCGTCCATTAGGGCTGGCTGGTGGAAACAGATGTGTAATTTTCTTCTGTGTTGTCAGAAGATTAAGAATGTTCTCGAGGGTATCCCCTAAGGGTGTAAACACTCGAGGGCATTTGACTTCTCCACCTTTTGGTATTGGAGGGTTTGTGGACTGCGCTGGAAAGGGAGTGTAGTTTGTCCTTTGAATAGGCATGTTCTGATTGCCTTTTTGCCCCTGTAGTATCAGGGAAACATCTTCCTCTTTCTTTTTATGGACCCTCCGGGGGTTGTTCCCATAATTTCCAGATTAAATGTGATCTGCAACAACTTTGAGTGCAGCTAGGTCTTGAATCTTTCCTGACTTTAATCCCATCTCAGCCATCTCCCAATGTTTGACCATTTCAGAAAATGGTTTGCCGATGCCAGCTAAAACTCTCTCATAGAAGGGAGCTTCTTGTATGTCTATGAAGGTCATGACCATTTCGACTCTGTCATCGTGGCGGGGACTAACTTGGGCGACGAGCGTCTCCACCTCTGGGCATACTCTCACGAAAGATTCAGATTATCTTCTTCTTGATCTTGGTAATTTGATATCGATCGAGAGCCATCCGAGTCTGAAAAGCGTATTGAGTGAGGAAGGCATGTGCTAGCTCTTCCAAACTATGGATTTTGAGTTGTCTAATCTTGTGTACCACATGAGCAGGCTTCTCCGATTAAACTCTTTTGGAACAACTGCATTCTAAGTTTTCATCCTCTCGCATGGGATCCAAGTTCTCAATAAATACTTTTAAATGTGTATAAGGATCTCCTAACTTGTCATATTTTTCAAGTCGGGGAGTTTTAAATTTTTACGGGTAATGAACACCGGAAAAATACACGAATCGAAGATATGAAACACTCCCCGTGTGTTCTAATTCCTTTGATAGCACGAAGGGTCTTTCCCATTTGGAGGACTTTCTTTTTGATGTCACCAGTGTCTGGATCTCCAGTGGGATGGGCAGCATCATTAGTTCTGTTGGTCGTATCCAACTGTAGTTTAGGTATTGTAATGGTCTGGGTTCCCCCTTGTGTGGAGGATTTAGCATGTACGGGTATTTTCTGACCCTGTGTAGACTGGTGTAATTCTTTGAGTAGAACAACCAAATCTATGATTTTCTTGCTTAATCTGTCAAATTCTTTGCGATAAACTGGATTAAGTTCAGTCTGGTCGGATGACGACATGATTGACTGTAGGCCTGTTGCCTTTTTGGACTTTGAACGGATAGTAGGTCCGATTGATTCCCTGCGAAAGACTGGCATAGTTTAGTCTTTAGGGAATGTATGAAATAACATGTTATGTGATGTGTTTATTTTTAGGAATTTTATCCTGCACAACGGATGTCAGTTGTTTGCAGCATGTAAGTGTACACATTTCTTCATATTTCTCATTATATGGAGATAGATATGGAATGAAATTACAAGTAATTGTGTTTACAAGTAATTGAAATGAGAGCATGAAGAGACTTTCCTCCGCTTTGGGTTTATCAGAGACTGACCTATCTTAGGTTACTCTCGCGGCTTTTTGGCATGAAGGTTCCCAAATCATCGCAATCTACTTGACGGGAAGTTAATCCGGTCTTTCAACTGGAGCAAATTTGGGTGGTGCCTTTCCTGAGCCTCGGAGAATTAGTCTTCTCACGAGTCTAGTAATCAAACACCGATGGGATAGCCTCCTGGTGGAGGGACCACAGAACATACATTCACATACATCGCGTCTCACCATATGAAAATGATGACATGTGCGAAGTACTAATATCACAAGCAGTTATGGTGCGAAGCACTAGCATCACAAGTAGTTATGGTGCGAAGCACTAGCATCACAAGCAGTTATGGTGCGAAGCACTAAGTGCAATAAGGAAATGTGTGACGCCCCCAAAATTAGGTATACATCACCCATCTTGGGTCGTCAGATACATGGTAGAAAATTCAAATACAACTTACTAATACAACTGTCGTGTACAATACGACAAAACATAACTATGAGTTTGAATACAATTATTGTCTACTAGAGATTATACAAACTCAAAAGGAGTCCTCACTACAATTATTAACACACTATTTCACAGAATAGTGAGGATTACTAATGCTATCCTCTGGATCGTCACTCCGTTCCCCGACTAGTCCTTGCTATGTTCTCATTTCCTAAAGAGAACAGTGAAAGAAAGGGTGAGCTCAACTAGCCCAGTAAGAAATATTATGACTAAGATCATGCAGAATAGATTATCATTAGTCTCCAACAATGTTAAACTGATAAAATATAATAGACATCAAGTTTAATCTGCTTGTTGAACAAGCAATCCATTAAAAAGTCAAGTAGAAAATAAAATCTACTATCTTTTATGATTAAAAGGTTTTTCATCATTATTATCATTTGGGACTCGACAATAAATAATCCACATCATCGAATCACCCACACTTTTTCTGACGAGGATATTCTTTAGTATCACGACCACAATTATCCATGCACTACGGGCCAAGAATATTTGTGTATTCATTAATGGTCATGATCATGCTAACAACTGTTCATCAATGCACTACGGGCCAATGAGAACTTTTACCACATCATTTGTAACATTACGGTCATGATTACAAGAATAATCCACAGGTCATAATCATACCAAGTCCATCTATGCACTTTCTGAGGCCACAGATGACTTTCAACAAAATATAAACATGAGGATGATGACAATGATATAAGAATTCATTAAAACAAGTTCAAGAATTATTTTATCCAGGAATTTTTAACGTCCAAATTATTAACATGATACTGTTTTGTAGAGTAAAATTCAAGAATGATCAAAAGAATATTTCCATGAAAAGATACTGGATGAAGCGCAAATATTAAGGATATTCTACTAATTTCATGGAGTATAGAAGTCAAAACTTTAACCAACCGAGTATAATAAAGAATGGAATAACAAAAGAAATCACCATGCATGCGGTATTGCCGCATAGACGAGTTATTCAACGTAATAATAATAATAATAAACCGGTCGAGCAAAATTTGCAAGCGAGGATGTTCCAATGAGAATAATAAAGATTTTAACCAGTCCTTGTAAAACACACGCATGTGGATGTTCCAACGAACAATAATAAGATTTTAACTAGGTTTGGTGTAAAACAAACAGACATGATTTTCCAACGGAATAATAATAAAGACGGAACCAGGTCCGGTGGATGTTCCAACAGAATAATAATAGAATGTCACCAAGTATATGGTAGACCGCGTATATAGGTTATTCCAACAGAATAATAAGAAATGGAATAACAACAGTTCTCTTCATGAATAAGAAAGAATAACACCCCTTACCGTAAAAGAAACCTAATATAAAAGTAGTTAAGTAGCGGAATACTTTTCTTCTATCTCTCAATAGTCTCTCTCTATAGTTTCTCTCTCTAGAGTTTAGTGAATTCGTAAGAAAATAATGAAGGAATGGGCTTCTCTATAGTTTCTCTCTCTAGAGTTCAGTGTATTCGTAAGAAAATAATGAAGGAATGAGGTTGCAATGGACCTTTTGGTAATTGATGCTCCGCCTTGACTCGTTGACACGTTAGACACCTTGAGATAAACAGCGCTATCTCTCTCTTCATATTACCCCACCAAAATGTATGTCTAAGATCATGATACATTTTGGTACTCCCAGGATGGATTGCAAAAGGTGTGTTGTGCGCCTCCATCATGATTTTATAGTTTAAATCAAGGTCGTTAGGAACACAAAGTCTGGAGTTGACTCGAAGTTTTCCTTCTTCATCAATTCTTGCTTCCGGCACCGCACCTTCTTGCACTTTCTTTCTCATACGCATCAGCTGCGGATCTGTAATTTGAGCAGCTTTAATTTTATCAATTAAAGTCGGTTCTACTTGTATATTTGTCATCATCACGTGGGTCCCTGGAGTCTTTATCTCTATCTCCATCCTTTGCAAGTCATACAAAATGGGCCTTTGCATTGACAATATTGCACTCGTACCCGCATATGATATTCTACTCAATCGTCGGCTACTACGTTAAACTTTTCCAGGGATGGTATTGGATAGTATGATCATAATCTTTCAGCAGATTCAATCCAACGTCGTTGTCGCATGTTGAGTTCCTTTTGAGTGAAAAAATATTTGAGGCTTTTATGATCCGTAAAGATCTCCACTTTCTCCCCATACAAGTAATACCTCCAAATTTTAAGTGCAAAGACAATACCGCCAACTCTAGATCATGAGTAGGATAATTCCTCTCATATTCTTTGAGTTGTCGCGAGGCATAAACTATGACTTTTCCATGTTGCATGAGAACACATCCCAACCTTTTGCTCAAGCATCACTTTGTAGATGACAAATCCCTCCAAGCCGATGGTATTGTCGAGCAGTCTTTGAAATGAGTCTCCTCTTGAGTTCTTGAAAACTCTTCTCACATTCCTCGCTCCAACCTAACTTTGTATCTTTCCGAGTCAATTTGAGTTAGTGGAGTAGCGATTCGAGAAAACCTTCTACGAATCTCCGATAATAATCAACTAAGTCGAGAAAGCTACGTATTTCGATCATCGATTTAAGGCTGCTCCCGGCTTTGAATAGCTTCAATCTTTCTTTGGGTCAATGATATTCCATGACTTGATACCACGTGCCCAAGGAATGCTACTTCCTCAAGCCAGAACTCGCATTTCTTTAACTTGGCATAAAGCTTATATTCACGAAGCTTTTGGAGTATCAGTCTCAAGTGTTGGTCATGATCTTCACGGGTTTTGGAATATATGAGGATGTCATCATTAAAGATGACCACAAAGTGATCCAAATATTCCTTGAATACTCGGTTCATCATATCCATGAAGGCAACAGGAGCATTAGTCAATCCAAAGGACATGACTAGGAATTCATAATGCCCGTACGGAGTTCTCAAAGCCGTCTTTGGAATGTAATCGGTTCTAATCTTCAATTGGTGATATCCGGAATGAAGATTAATCTTTGAAAAGAATTTGGCTCCTTGCAACTGGTCAAACAGGTCATTAATACGTGGCAATGGGTACCTATTTTTGATGGTGACATGATTCAACTCCTGATAATTGATACAAAGTCGCATACTCCCATCTTTATTCTTCACGAATAGAACAGGAGCACCCCAAGGAGAAGTACTAGGACGAATAAAGCTAATGTCTAACAATTCCTGCTGTTGAGTTTTTAACTCCTGAAGTTCAATAGGAGCCATTCGATATGGGGATTTAGAAATGGGTTTTGTACCGGGTTTAAGGTCGATACAAAATTCAATTTCACGCTTCTGGGGTAGGCAGGGAAGTTCTTCGTGGAATACGTCGGAAATTTATTAACAATAGAAATATTATTCAAAAGCGGCGTATTTTGTTTAGATCTCATGACATGAGCTAAGAAAGCTTGACATCCGTTTTTCAATAAATGAATAACTTTATGGCTTGAGATGACATTGATTGATTTTAATGGTTTGGTTTCTTGAATTCGTATAATAGGTCGATTAGGAATATGAAAGCTAACAACCTTACGAAAACAATCAATTTTTGCATGATGAGTAGTTAACCAATCAATCCCTAGAATTACATCAAATGCAAGTATTTTTAATGCAATAAGATCGACAGGTAATGTGTGGGTACCAACTTGAACCAAACAAGACTTATAAACCGTGGATGTAATGAAGGTTTCTCCCAACAGAGTTTCCACAGATAAGTCAAAGTCTAATTTCTCCGGAGTCAAATTTAATCATTGAGCGCAAATAGGAGAAATAAAAGAATGGGTAGAATCGGTATCAAATAAAGTGTAGACTTCGCTAGAGTTTATGATAAGCTTACCCGTGATGACCTCATTCGGGTTCCTTTCTTTCTGGGAGGTCACAACAAACGCTGTCCCTTGCACTACCGGCTTTAACTTTTCTAGGACAGCCTTTGGTGCCTCCATCCTAGCTGAATTTGTCCTCGGTGAACGACAAAATCGGGCTAAGTGACCCTCTCTTCCACAATTATAACATGCTTTGGACGGCATCGCGCAATTTGGACTGATGTGTCCCTCCCCTCCGCATTTGAAGCATATGATAGGTGGTCTTTCTCCTTCCTTAACAACGGGTCTTTGGTCTTTGGCGTCTTTCCTTCATTATTGAATCTCCTCTTCTTGAAATGTCCATTCTTATTGTTTTGGCCCTGATTACAACCGAAGTGGTTACCATTTCAGGCCTGTTGATTCCCCCTACGCTTGTTTTCACCGCTTCGATGATCGCTTCTCACCGGGTATTATCATTTTGCCGACTGCTCTCTTTTGGTTGCGTTGACTCGTTATCGCGCTCCACCAACTGAGCCCTATTTACAACATCTGAATACAAACACAGTTTATGAGAAATAAGATGTTGACGTATCTCCGGCTTCAAACCTCTTAAAAACATTCGCGCGATTCTCTCTTCATTATCCACCAAGTGGGATGCAAACCGGGATAACTCCGCAAAGTTTGCCTCGTATTGTGACACGGTCATATTGTTTTGCTCCAATTTGATAAACTCCACCTCCTTCATGTGACAAATACTTTCGGGAAAGTATTTGTCGTTGAACAGCTCTTGGAACTTCTCCCAAGACATCTTCAGTACGGCAAGTTGAGTACGTTTTACTGATTCCCACCAGTAATCTGCCTATCCGCGCAACATAAGGGCGGCAAAGGGAACCTTTTGCTCCTCGGAGCATCCCAAGACATCAAATATCTTAGTGATCTGCTTTATCCATGCTTCCGCCATAAGTGGTTTTGGCTCTCCCTTAAACTCCGGTGGTCCCAGCTCCTTGAACTGTTTAGCGGTGACCGCTCGAGAGTTTCCAGTGTTTCCACCTACATTTTGAACAGGAGCCGCTCTCGCCTGCTATTGGATGAATTGTATAAAGCCTCTAAACAATTCATCATTCATCATTTGGTCAGTGTTGTTGTTTGCATGAGGATTGTCGCCTTCCTGATGCACATTCTCCTGATTATTTATATGTGGAGACTCAACGGTCTCTTATGATCCATTGCTATTCTCAACATTTTCGGAGTAGGTCATACTAGCGAAGGAATTCCCCTTCTCTCCCCTCCTAGTTCTAGTCTCACATCTTAGCCACGGATCATATCCCTAAGCTTTGATACCAACTGTGACGCCCCCAAAATTAGGTATACATCACCCATCTTGGGTCGTCAGATACATGGTACAAAATTCAAATACAACTATTAATACAATTGTTGTGTACAATACGACAAAATATAACTATGAGTTTGAATACAACTATTGTCTACTAGAGATTATACAAACTCAAAAGGAGTCCTCATTACAATTATTAACACACTATTTCACAGAATAGTAAGGACTACTAATGCTATCCTCTGGACCGCCACTCCGTTCCCCGACTAGTCCCTGATATGTTCTCATTTCCTGAAGAGAACAGTGAAAGAAAGGGTGAGCTCAACTAGCCCAGTAAGAAATATTATGACTAAGATAATGCAGAATAAATTATCATTTGTCTCCAACAATGTTAAACTGATAAAATATAATAGACATCAAGTTTAACTACAATGAACAAGCAATCCATTAAAAGAGTCAAGTAGAAAATAAAATCTACTATCTTTTATGATTAAAAGTTTTCATCCTTTATTATCATTGCGACTCGACTCACAATAAATAATCCACATCATCGAATCACCCCTACACTACGGCCAAGGATATTCATTAGTATCACGACCACAATTATCGATGCACTATGGGCCAAGAATATTTATGTATTCATTAATGGTCGTGATCATGCCAACAACTGTCCATCAATGCACTACGGGCCAATGAGAACTTTCACCACATCATTTGTAACATTACGGTCATGATTATACCGAATAATCCCTGGTCATAATCATACCAAGTCCATCTATGCACTACAGGCCACAGATGACTTTCAACAAAATATAAACATGAGGATGATGACAATGATATAAGAATTCAATAAAACAAGTTCAAGAATTATTTTATCCAGGAATTATTAACGTCCAAATTGTCAACATGATACTGTTTTGTAGAGTAAAATTCAAGAATGATCAGAAGAATATTTCCATGAAAAGATACTGGATGAAGCGCAAATATCAAGGATATTCTACTAATTTCATGGAGTATAGAAGTCAAAACTTTAACCAACTGAGTATAATAAAGAATGGAATAACAAAAGAAATCACCATGCATGCGGTACTTAGATGACAAAGTTATTCCAATGAATAATAATTAAGGAACCAGGTCAGGCAAAAGTTGCACCGATAGGATGTTCCAACAGAATAATAAAGACAGAACCAGGTCCGGTGTAAAACACACAGACAAGATGTTCCAACAGAATAATAATACGACGGAACAAGGTCCGGTGTAAAACACATAGACAGGATGTTCCAATGGAATAATAATAAAAATTTTAACCAGTCCGTTATAAAACACATGAGAATAGGATGTTCCAATGTAATAATAGAAGAATGTCACCAAGTATAGGGTAGATCACAGATATACGAGTTATTCCAATGAATAATAAAAAATGGAATAACAACAATTCTCTTCATGAATAATAAAGAATAACACCCCTTACTGTAAAAGAAACCGAATATAAAAGTAGTAAAGTAGCAGAATACTTTTCTTCTATCTCTCTATAGTCTCTCTCTATTGTTTCTCTCTCTAGAGTTTCAAAGAATTAAATGAAGAAAATAATGAAAGAATGAGCTTCTATTTATAGGAAAATGGAATGCATAGTAACTAATCCATGAACGGTCCAAATTGATTTACTTTAATCTGACGGTCCATATTTAAAGCAAAATCTTTTAAATAAAATATAATATATTCTATTTATAATCTAATAAAATGAATAACTTTATAAAAGATTTTACTATGCAAACATTATCACGAGCACTATGCAAACACTATGCATAATAAAATATAATATATTCTAATTATTGTCTAATAAAAATGATAGCTTTATAAAAGTATTACATTTTTTATATAAGAAGTTTTACTATGAAAAACACTATGCAGACACTATGCAACACTATGCATAATAGAATATAATATATTCTATTTATAGATTATCTTTATAAAAATATTCTGTTTTATATAAAAAGATTTTCTGTATTATTACATTAATAATACCAACAAAATTGAGTGACTTATCACATAAGCATCAATAATCAATACCATGTGCTACTATGCAACAACGCGTATTACTGTACTTTTAACACCGGGTGTTTCAATGATTAATCAGTAAAATTTCATGTTATTTTCATAAAAGTATTTTGTCATTTTTCTCAATCAAGCAATAATTCCGTTGTGGGGTCCACTAATGATTGTGCCGTTGTACTAATATTCCCTGTTAAAACGAATATTCCCCGACCAATCGAATATTATATAACAACTTGCGTATTTTGCAAAATTTATAAATATTTCCCATAACTATTATATCAATTTCACTCCATAATATTCAAAATTAATATTTATAGAAAATTCATCTTTATTCAAAAAGTTGGGGTTTTACAAAATGCATTCATACACATTCATCAAATGTAATTGCAACATCCACACACAAGCAGATAACAATTTTGAAAAGATTGAAATAGCGGCTTAAGTCCTCTTACTGGAGTCCCTAGCAAAGTCGCCACCTGTCGACGTCGGGATTTTAGGGTGTCCCTTTCCGTTACTTGTTCTTTGGTGTTCTCATTTTAGGTGAGATTTGTTTGAAAAAACAAGTGAAAAAGGTCCGACATGTATGATGTCGACGATGGGACTATTGAGAGTCGCCAGTTGGTTTTTTAAATGGTTGTACCAACACAACCGAGAAAAGGTTTGTACATTGACCCAGTGATGTGACACTGATATACGGGTCGATGAAATTGAGATTCGTTTAGGGTCCGGGGACTTGGTTATGCGGGGGGAAGGTGTTAAGCACCCCCCGACATCCGTGTTACCACGGTGACTGCCTCTTTTCAAGAAACTATTATCTGAGTGTGTGTGTGTGTGTGGGTCAATGTGCTGTTATATGGAAGTTGTGCAAGGTGTCGTTCGAACCTATATACACAGGGTTTGAATTTATGTTAAAATTCAGTTTTTAACAAGATATGGCAGTGATGTTTTATAAAAGAGGTTTTTCAAACCCTGATGCCCAATAGGAATTGAGACCTTTTACACTCCCATTTTTATTAAGTGAGCGGCTGAATTGATTTTATTTGACGAATGTGAGGCATCCGTACGAAAATAATATACAAAAATAATGTCAACTTCCTCGTGGGTATGGAAACTATCTCGAGAAATTCGGAACCATGCATAATAATTTATAAAGTCGCTATGACTAAAAATGTCCATCACGGAACCGAATCTAGATCCAATGGGATGAATCAGTGATCACATGATTCTTAGGCGGACAGAATACTACAGTTTATATGAAAGCAGTAAACAGCTATATGTATAAAAGCGGTAAATATATATATACAGATGAGATCACCAACCACGAAGCACCTCCACGGGGGATCAGAAATGTAAATAAAGCTTTTAAAAACTATCAACTGCCACGGAGGAAACTCAAGGCGGGACGAAACGTAAATAAAGTCAGTAATACGATCAACCACCACGAAGGAAACTCCAAAGCGGAGATGTAATGTAAATAAAGTCGAATACTACGGTCAATCGCCACAAAGTAAACTCCAAGGTGAGGCGAAAGCGTAAAGAAAGTCAGAAAGTGATCAACCACCACGAAGTAAACTCGAGTGGGGACAAAATATATATATATATATATATATATATATATATATATATATATATAAGCGAATAAACGCATAGGATATAAAATCGGGGCTCATCGAGCAGTCCTAACATAGTTCATATATATATATATCTATATATATATATATATATATATATTAACAAACGCACCGATCGAAGTCTAGGCTCATCGAACAAAGTCCTAACCACAGTTATATATATATATATATATATATATATATATATATATATATATATATATATATATATATATATATATATAAAGCTTATAAACACATCGGACCAAAGTCTAGGCTCATCGAACAAAGTCCAGACACACGCTTAATATATATAAGTATATATATATATATATATTAAAGCGATGAACGCTCGCATCAAGTCTAGGCTCAATCGAGGCATAACTTCGATAATGTTAGTCAATATATATGTAAATATATATATATATATATATATATATATATATATATATATATATATATATATATATATATATATATATACAGATTGAAATGAAACCACGGAGCAAAGTCAGGCAAAAGCAAAGCAACACGACTCTCAACGTGTAGAAGGTGTGTGCAAAATGAAGAGAAAGACTCTAAAGTGTGTGAGAAGGCTTACAATGATCGCTAAAAAAACCTTCTATATCTTTATAGTGGGTAAACAAGGCTTTTGTGGGTACAAAAGGGCTATATATGAGCTCACAGTGTTTGAAAGTGGGAAATACCTTTGTATGGGCGAGTGCAAAGCCAATCAAGGCAGGTTTCCCGTCTGTTTCTCTTAGAAAATCAGCACCTCAGGCCCTCTATTTATAGGCATTTTAGCCGCAGGTGTACCAGAGGTAGCCCGGGTTGGCCCGGGTTTATCGGGTCGGGTCGGGTCGTCTCGAAGTACGTGCACTTAGGCACTGTAATGTCCACTCAGTTTTTCAGAAGTGCAATTCGGGCATCCGTTTGAGGTATACATGACCTATTTTTGACCGCCGTTGTCGAGAGTTGTACGATGGCATGGGATTAGAGTTTGTACGAATTCATTGAAGATGGGACGATTCCCTCCGGTCTTCAAGCTTCAACTTTCATCCGTTACCCCGCACAATAGTCACTCGGGATTGATTAGCCTTATGGGACATCTTTGTGTAGAGACGTGACGTGGGATTGTGTTTGACAAGATGACGATGTTGCCCTCACTTGGTGTTATCACCCGATTGAATTTGTCAAAGCGAGGACGTTGCTCGAGCTTCACCGAGATTGAATTGCTTCTGCAATTGTTAAAGGTCCTCATTATCACCTTTGAGGTGTGCCTGTCTTCCCAATGTTATTGTCGGGTTGGTACAGTGCATCTCGTTGTGAGCGCCGAGATTGAAGCTGGTCGCATTTGAAATAAGCATTTCTGGGGTTATCTCCGAAATTGCATTCCTTGGGGTCATCACCAAGGTTGGTGTCTATTCCCATGGTCGGGACTGAGACTGGATACCTCGGGGTCATCTCTGAGATTAATCGGTCTTCTCAATTGGTGCTTGGATATTAGATCTATGAGCCCTCGGGGTTACATCCGAGGTTGAAATTGTTACTCCCAGATTGCGATCCGGGGTTGATGTTGAACTTTTGGTAGTATCCGGTATGGATTTGGATTGTCTTTCAGGGTTCTCTCTTAAAAGACGAATCTGTCCTCCTGCAATGTTAGTAATAGTAGTACAGAAAAATTTTCAATGTCTACAAATGGCATGTCTCCGTGCTGAGGAATCTCCGGTTCAGCGTTAACTGTGACCAGGCTATTGTTGATAATGTATTTCAACTATTGGTGAAGAGTGGAGGGGACCGCCCCTAACTATATGAATCTATGGTCCGTCCCGAGAGCGAGTTTGTCTCCGATTCTATCTTGAGCCATGGAAAGATACGCAGAATGTGTGAGGACCAATTTCGATTGGCAGCTCAATTACTCCAACCGAATTTCGCCGGGCTCCATCAAAAGCTTTGATGATGGTATGGCTACTCCGAATTCGGTTGAGATTGATACTCATCTTCACCAAGGTAGCGTATGGGCAGATATTCAGAGAGGAACCTCCATCTATTAAGACTCCAACTACCATATATCCGGAGGACAAGACCGCAATGTGCAATGACTTGCAATGACTGGTCCCTTCGGGCGGTATGTCATCATCAATGAAGGATATCACATTGTTGTTGAAAATGTGATCAACTAGATGTTGAAACTTTTCCGTGTCCACTGATGTCGGTAAATAGGCTTCTTCTAAAACCTTTAGCAAGACCTTCCGGTGATTCTCGGAGGTTAGGATCAAGTCCAAAATTGATATTTGTTGTGGAGCTTCTTTCAAGCTTAAAACCATTGTAGCTTCGTTATGACCCATAGTGCGGAGGAATTCATCGATCTTCTCCATGGGTATTTTCCCATTTGATTTGGTGGTAGGTTTCATCATCCGTTGGGGAAGATACAGTGGATTTTCCTTCGACATTGTAGCAGTTGTATGTGAGGTGGATCCTTCACCTTCTCCATAATTCCACGAAATTGTGCGCAAGCTAACAATAGGATATTGTGCTCTGCACGGCAGGTTGATTGGCTCGGGAGCGGCCACTTTCAAAGGATTTTTGCCTCCCTTGAGTTGAATTGTTGGCGTTGTGTATAATGTATTAATCCCATCAGTTTTAGTGGATACGATTGCTACCACACTTTTCCACTTAGTAGGGCCTACATCCTCACTTGCACGTAACACAATATCGTCGTCTGCTAGGCGCAGGACACCACTGTCGATTAGATTTTGAATAAGGTGGCGGAGTGCCCAGCATTCTTATGTGTTGTGACCACGAGACTGGGAGTAATATTGACATACTCCATCAGATTTGTACCATCCTGAACGAGGGTTGATTGGAGGTAGAAGGGAACTGATCCTTCCTTCATTGATTAGCATATGACGGATTTCCTCTATAGGTTGGCCCAGATAGGTGAATTCCCTTTTGTTAGCGAAATCCCGACGGGCTTTGGCATTTGCTCTCTTCGTCACTTTGTCTTCTAGCATTTCATTTTTCTGAAAGTGACGAAGGAATATTCATGACAAGAGGTAGGAGACTAGCATGCTCCTAGCTGATTAACTGGCGAGTCACTTGATGCTGATAAGTCACTAGTTCCGCCAATTGTTCAATTTGTTTACAAAGAGCTTTCATCTTTCATTCCATTGTGAACTGGAACTTAGCATAATCCCATCTGTCATCACCGTCTTTGATTGTCTGGGAAGAATCACAGCTAAAAATGGAACTCTGTCTATTGCTCCAATTAATCATGTTGACCTCTTCTTCTTTATGTTGAGGAAAAGGGTTGTCTTGCACGTGAGGTTGATCTGGTTCGGTGACCACGATCTCTCCGTTGTCTATTAGATCCTGGATCTTGTGTTTCAAGGCCCAACAATCCTGAGTATCATGTCCAGGTGCCCTAGAATGATAAGCACATTTCCTAGCAGCATTGAAACCCCGTCCATTAGGGCTGGCTGGTGGAAGAAGATGTGTAATTTTCTTCTGTGTTGTTAGAAGATTTAAGATGTTCTTGAGGGTATCCCCTAAGGGTGTAAACACTCGAGGGCCTTTTGGTATTGGAGGGTTTGTAGATTGTGCTTGAAAGGGAGTAGAGTTTCTCCTTTGAATAGGCATGTTTTGATTTCATTTTTGCCCCTGTAGTATTGTAGACACTCGAAATTTTTACATACTCTCGCTACTAACATTGCGGGAGTACGATTAAATCTTTAAGAGGGAACCACGAAAGACAATCCAAACCCGCACTGATATCTTACGAAAGTTCAACATCAAACCCCTTGGATCGCGATGCAGGACTAACCAAATCCAACCTCGGAGATAACCCCGAGGCCTGCAGATACAATACCGGAACTCACACCAGATAAGACCGATTAATCTTGGAGATGACCCCGAGGTATCCAGTCTTAGTCCCGACCATGGGAATAGCCACCAACCTTGGTGATGACCCCAAGGAATGCAATTTCGGAGATAACCCCAGAAATGCTTGTTTTAAATGTGACTAGCTTCAATCTTGGCGCTCAGAACGAGATCCACTGTACCAACCCGGCGATAACATCGGGAAGACATGCACACCTCAAAGATGACAATGAGGACTTTCAACAAATTTCAGCAGTCCAATCTCAATGAAGTCTGAGCAACGTTTTCTTTATAAGCCCAATCCGGCGATAACACCGATGAGGGGCAACATCGTCATCTCGTCAACATGATGCCACGCCACGTCTCTACGTAACAATGTCCCATAAGACTAACCAATCCCGAGTGACTATTGTGCAGGGTAACGGATGAAAGTTGAAGCTTGAAGATCGAATGGCATCGTCCCATCTTCAATGACTTTGCACAAACTCTAATCCCATGCCATCGTACAACTCTCGACAACGCCGGTCCAAAATAGGTCCTGTATACCTCAAACGGATGCCCGGATTTCACTTCTAAAAGTTCGAGTGGACATTACAGTGCTTGAGTGCACGTACTTTTAGACGATCCGACCCGAAAAACCTGGGCCAACCCGGGTTGCCTCTGGTACACATGCGGCTCAACCGCAGGTACACCTGCGGCTAATATGGCTATAAATAGAGGGCTTGGGGTGCTAATTTTGGAGAGAAAAAAGACGGGGAAACCCTGCACAATTCGATCCGCACTCGCCCATACAGTGTATTTTCACCTTTTAAACACCTGTGAGCTCATATATAGCCTCTTTTGTACACACAAAAGCCAGTGTTTACCCACTCTAAAGATATAGAAGCCTTCTTTATCAGTCAGCTGTAAGCCTTCTCACATACTTTAGAGTCTTTCTCTTCATCTTTGCACACACCCTTCTACACGTTGAGAGTCGTGTTTGCTTCTTTGTTGCCCGGACTTGATCCAGGTGGTTTCGTTCAATCAGTATATATATATATATATATATATTATATATTGACTAACATTATCGAGTTATGCCTCGATTGAGCCTGAACTTGATGCAGTGCGTTTACTAAGCTTATATATATATATATATATATATATATATATATATATATATATATATATATATATATACTGTGGTCGGACTTTGTTCGATGAGCCTAGACTTTGGTGCAGTGCGTTTACTATTTCCGCTTTTATATATATATATATATATATATATATATATATAACTGTGGTCGGACTTTGTTCGATGAGCCTGAACTTGATGCAGTGCGTTTACTACGCTTTTATATATATATATTTATATATATATGAACTGTGGTCGGACTCTGTTCGATGAGCCTGGGTTTTATATCTGGTGCATTTACTTGCTTTTATATATATATTTATACTTATATATATGAATTGTGGTCGAACTCTATTCGACGAGCCTGGATTTTACATCCGATGCGTTTATTACTTATATATATATATATATATACATATATATTTATTTATTTTCGTCCTGCCTGGAGTTTCCTTTGTGGCAGTTGATCGCTCTTATGGCTTTATTTATATTTTTGATCCCCCATGGAGGTGCTTCGTGGTTGGTGATCATGTCTGTATATATATATTTATAGCTTTTATATATATATACTTGCTTACTGCTTTCATACAAATTACAGCATTCTGTGCGCCTAGGAATCATGTGATCACAGATTCATCCCATTAGATCTAGATTCGGTTCCCGTGATGGACATTTTTCAGCTGTAAGAAGCTTGTAAATTATTTTATTGATTATCTGAATTTCCTCGAGATGGTTTCCATACCCATGAGGAAGTCGACATTATTTTTTTATATTATTTTTAAATGCGGGTGCCTCCCATCCAATCAAATAAAATCAATCAAGCTAGATCACTTAATAAAGTGGGAGTGTAAAAGGTCTCAATTCCTATTGAGCATTAGGGTTTGAAAAACCTCTTTTATAAAACATTACTGCCATATCTTGCTAAAAATTGAATTTTTATATAAATTCAAACCCTATGTATATTGGCTCGAACAAGGCCTCACACAACTTCCATATAATAGCACATTGACCCATACACACACACACTCAGATAATAGTTTCTTAAAAAGAGGCGGTCACCGTGGTAACACGGATGTCGGGGGGTGCCTAACACCTTTCCCCGGCATAATCAAGTCCCCGGACCCTAATGAATCTCGGTTTCACTGACCCGCTTAGTAGTGTCACATCACTGGGTCAATGTGAAAACCTTTTCTCGGTTGTGTTGTTACAACCATTTAAAAAACCAATTGGCAACTCTTAACAGTCCATCGTCGACATTATACATGTTGGACCTTTTTCACTTGTTTTTTCAAACAAATCTCACCTAAAATGAGAACACCAAAGAACAAGTAATGGAAAGGGACATCCAAAAATCCCGACGTCGACAGGTGGCGACTCTGCTGGGGATCCCAGTAAGAGGACTTAAGCCGCTATTACAATCTTTTCAAAACTGTTATCTGCTTGTGTGTGGATGTTGCATTTACATTTGATGAATGTGTACGAATGCATTTCCTTATTGCACTTAGTGCTTCACACCATAACTGCTTGTGATGCTAGTGCTTCGCACCATAACTGCTTGTGATATTAGTGCTTCGCACATGTCATCATTTTCATGCGGTGAGACGCGATGTATGTGAATGTATGTTTAGTGGTCCCTCCACCAGGAGGCTATCCCATCGGTGTTTTATTACTGGACTCGTGAGAAAACTAATTCTCCGAGGCTCAGGAAAGGCACCACCCAAATTCGCTCCAGTTGAAAGACCGGATTAATTTCTCGTCTAGTAGATTGCGATGATTTGGGAACCTTCATGCCAAAAAGGTGCGAGAGTAACCTAAGATAGGTTAGCCTCTGATAAACCCAAAACGGAGGAAAGTCTCTTCATGCTCTCATTTTAATTACTTGTAAACACAATTACTTGTAAATTCATTCCATATCTATCTCCATGTAATGAGAAATATGAAGAAATGTGTACACATACATGCTACAAACAGCTGACATCCGTTGTGCAAGATAAAATTCCTAAAATGGACACATCACATAGCATGTTATTATATGCATTCCCTAAAGACTAAACTATTCCAGTCTTTCGCAGGGAATCAATCGGACCTACTACCCGTTCAAAATCCAAAAGGCAACTACCCTGATCAATCATCATGTCGTCATCCGGCAGATTTGAACTTAATCCATTTCGCAAAGAATTAACTGATTAAGCACAACAAATTTCAGATTTGGTGTTTCTACTCAAAAAATTACACCGATCTACACAAGGTCGAGGAAAATACCAGACATACTGAATCCTCCACACAAGGAGGAATCCAGGTCATTACCATACCTGAACCACAGTTGGATACGACCAACAAAACTCTTGATGCTGCCCATCCCAGTGGAGATCCAGACACTGCTGACATCAAAAAGAAAGTCCTCCAAAAGGGAATTCACCTATCTAGGCCAACCTATGGAGGAAATCCTTCATATGTTAATCAATCAACCCCCGTTCAGGACGGTACAACTCTGATGGAGTATGTCAATATCACTCCCAATCTTGTGGTCACAGCACACAAGAATGCTGGGCACTCTGCCACCTTATCCAAAATCTGATTGACAGTGGTGTACTGTGCTTAGCAGATAACGACACTGTGTTACGTGCAAGTGAAGATGCAGGCCCTACTAAGTGGAAGAGTGTGGTAGAAGTCATATCCACTGAAACTGATGGGATTACCAAATCACTCGCAATGCCAACAATTCAAATCAAGGGAGGAAAAAATCCTCTAAAAGAGGCCACTCCCGAGCCAATCAACTTGCCATGCAGAACACAATAACCTATTGTTAGCTTGCGCAAGGTTCCATGGAATTATGGAGAAGGTGAAGGATCCACCTCACATACTATTGCTGCAGTGTCGAAGGAAAATCCACTGTATCTTCCCCCATGGGTGATGAAACCTACCACCAAATCAAAGGGGAAAATACCCATGGAGAAGATTGAAAAATTCCTCCACACTATGGGTCATCATGAAGCCACGGTGGTTTTAAGCTTGAAAGAAGCTCCACAACAAATATCAATTCTTGACTTGGTCCTAACTTCCGAGAGTCGCCGGAAGGTCTTGTTAAAGGTTCTAGAAGAAGCCTATCTCCCGACATCAGTGGATACGGAAAAGTTTCAACATATGGTTGATCACATTTTCAACAACAATGTGATATCCTTCACTGATGATGACATACCGCCCGAAGGGACCAGTCATTGCAAGCCGTTGCACATTGCGGTCTTTTCCTCTGGATATATGGTAGCTGGAGTCTTAATAGATGGAGGTTCCTCTCTGAATATCTACCCATATGTTACCTTGGTGAAGATGAGCATCAATCTCAACCGAATTCGAAGTAGCCATACTATCATCAAAGCTTTTGATGGAGCCCGCCATAACTCGGTCGGAGTAATTGAGCTGCCAATCGAAATTGGTCCTCACATATTCTGTGTATCTTTCCATGTGCTCAAGATAGATTTGGGATACAACCTGCTCTTGGGACGACCATGGATTCATATGGCTAGGGCAGTCCCCTCCACTCTTCACCAACAGTTGAAATACATTATCAATAATAGCCTGGTCATAGTCAACGCTGAACCAGAGATTCCTCAGTACGGAGACATGCTGTTCATCAATGCCAATGCAGATGTAGAACCAGTCAGTTTTCATGCTTTGGAAATAAGCAACACCCAATACCATGCTATTGGAGCACCATTGCCCGAACCCAAGATTTCTGCCGAGGTAATGTCGGCCACTCAAGAAATGATGTCGTTGGGTCATAAACCGGGACAAGGGTTGGGTAAAGATTTCCAGGGTATCAAGTACCCAATTTGCTTGACCAGACAAGCTGGAACAGCTGGTCTAGGCTATTCTGTCAGTTCTAGTCACAGGAATCCTCATAAACATCAGCAGATTCCTTCAGCTTCAACCATGTGGCGTTTATCTTCGCATTCAAACTATGAGTCCGCACAACCTCCCGTAAAGGTGCCAACCAATTTAATGGCTATGTTATGTCCCAAGCCGGTACTGGTGAAAGGAAAAGAAATCATTGTTCCAAATCCTGCAGTGGAAGAATAGGAACGAAGAATCAAGCAAGACGTCATATGAATGATGTCCGGTATACGCATCATCGTTCATGATGAACATACCAATAGATACACCCCAGACTATGATTGCCCAGACGTGATGGCCATCATTCGGGACAGGGAGGATGATGACAATCCCTCCATCACTGCGGTCCACCCAGACTTTGCCCTTGCCAATTGGAACATCATTCCTTGCATTGGTCGTCAAGGGTAAAGCGGGTAAAAACTCTTTCTGCTCTGTAGATATAATAACTGCTTACTTTTACATGCATAAAGATTAGCGCTTCATTTTTCCAAAGATATGCTAACACTGTGTATGATCAACGCATTTCATATATACTAAGTGAAAAGCATATTTTGTTTTAGGACTCTAAACTTAAATGTGCATGTACTTGCTGATACGATGCCTCTCCTACATAAGGATTGTACCTTTGATGTAGAGATGAATTCAACCTTGATGGATATACAGGATGACATTGAGGTGCCTCCAGAAATTCAAGAATGGGTCAAAGACAAACCTAAACCCAACCTTGATCAAACCACTTCTTTCAATCTCAGAACCATAGAAAGCCCTAAGTTAATCCAGATTGGTTCAGACCTTACCCCAACCCAACAGAATGACACGGTTACGCTGTTAACCCAATTCTAGGATGTGTTTTCATGGTCTCATGAAGACGTGGTGGGTTTGTCCACTGACATTGTCCTTCATTGCCTTCCCATTAAAGAGGGATTTAAGCCAGTCAAGCAGAAACTCAGGCGATTGAAACCTGAGTGGAGTTTAAAGGTGAAAGAAGAAATTGTGAAAGAATTTCAAGCTGGCATCATCATGGTGTCTACATATCCTGAGTGGATATCCAACATTGTACCCGTGCCTAAACCTGGAGGGAAGGTATGAGTTTGCGTGGATTACCGGGACTTGGATTACCGGTACTTGAATAAAGCTTGCTTAAAAGACAGCTTTCTCGTGCCATTTATCCATATTCTCATTGACAATACTACTTGAATACTTACATGTACTCCTTTCTTTGATTGCTTTCATGGGTACCATCAGATCATGGTTGCCGAGGAAGATCGTGAAAAGATTGCTTTCATCACTCCTTGGGGAACTTTTTGCTATAGACGGTTGTCATTCGGCCTCGTCAATGCCGGAGCTACCTATCAACGAGCTATGATGGCTCTTTTCCACGACTTAATGCACAAAGGGATTGAGATCTACGTGGATGACATCATTGTCAAGTCCCGGAAAGAGGATGACCATATAAACCATCTTAGAAGGTTGTTCAACAGATTGCGTAAGTACAACTTGAAGTTGAATCCAGCTAAGTGCGCCTTTGGTGTTAAATCAGGCAAGTTGCTAGGATTTCTAGTCAGCCACAAAGGAATAAAGTTGGATCCTGCCAAAATTCAAGCCATCACTGAAATGCCCATTCCTCAGACAGAGAAGGAAATACGTGGATTTTTGGGAAGAATCAACTTCATCAGCAGGTTTATCTCCTAACTCACAGCAACCTGTGAGCCAATCTTCAAGCTATTAAGGAAGGACTCCTCCATGAAATGGAATGATGAGTGCCAAAATTTCTTCCTTACAATCAAGAAACAGGTAGTCAAAGCTCCTGTGTTGGTACCACCCAAGGATGATGTTACCCTGTTCATGTACCTGTCCATAAGTGACAATGCCATGGGCTGCATGCTGGGATAGAAGGACGATAGAGGCCAAGAATGAGCTATCTATTACCTCAGCAAAAGGTTCAAAGAAATTAGTGAACACAAGTACACTCTGATCGAAAAGACGTGTTGTGCTTTAGCATGGGCTTCCATGAGGTTACAACATTATCTCCATGGTCACACAACCCACCACATATCCCGCGTGGATCCTCTCAAGTACGTGTTCAACAAACCTATGTTAAATTTCCGGCTGTCCAGATGGCAGTTGATCCTACAATAATTTGACATCGTATATGTGACTCAAAAGTCCATCAAAGGTCAAGGAATCGCGGATCAACTGGCCGCCGCACCTACAGGGGATTTCAAACCCTTGGAAATATATTTCCCCGATGAAGGAGTAATGACAGTACAGTAACACCATCAGTACGATACACGCCAATCATGGAAGATGTATTTTGATGGAGCAGTTAATATGGAAGGTTCTGGATCTGGAGCAGTTCTAGTATCTGATACGGGGGAGCAGTATCCCGTCGCCGTCAAATTACAGTTTGTCAACACCAACAATACGGCTGAGTATGAAGGCTGTCTCATGGGGCTAAAACTTGCCCGTTCAATGGGCATTAGGTGGTTAACTGTCTTTGGAGATTCGGAGTTGGTAATCAGACAATCCACCAGAATCTATCAAACCAAGGAATTACATTTGTTGCCTTACCATCAGCAGGTTTTGAAGATGGCTTTGGAGTCCAAAAAAAATCTCCTTTCTACATGTTCCTCGTCATAGGAATGACTTTGCGGACGCATTAGCAACTTTGGCCTCCCTGATTCGCATATCAGACAAAGAACATTTTCCAAGAGTCACAATTTCCCTGCACAAGGCCCCAGCCTATGGGAATTACATTGGAGAAGTATCGGATGAGCTACCTCCCATCCAACATCCTTGGTATCAGCAGATCAAGGAATATCTACGAGATGGATCTACACCCGCTGAGGCGAGCCTGACTGAGAAAAGGAGGATCCATAGACTTGCTATGAAATTCTACCTGAGTGGAGATGCGCTCTACAAAAGAGTTGCAGGACTTGGTCTCCTCAGATGTTTGGACAAAGATCAAGTCCAAAGGCTTATGGATGAAATCCATGGCGGAGTTTGTGGCCCCCACATGAGTGGCTCCTTCCTTGTCAAGAAAGTCCTCAGGACGGGACATTATTGGCTATCTCTCAAAGCTGATTGCAACGACCACTTCAAAAGATGCTATCAGTACCAGATTCATGGGATTGCTATACACGCCCCTCCACGGGAACACCACAATATGAAGTCACCTCGGCCCTTCTCAATGTAGGAAATGGACGTTATCGGGCCCATTGAGCCTAAAGCCAGTAACAGTCATCGGTTTATCTTCACCATGTTCGACTACTTTACCAAGTGGGTAAAAGCAGGCTCCTTCCCCAGGGTCACTAAAGAAGTCATCATTGCTTTCATCAGAAACAATGTCGTTTGTCGATATGGACAACTAGAGGTGATTGTGTCAGACAATGCCAAGAATCTCAACAACAAAATGATGGAGGAATTATGCAGTAAATTCCACATCAAACATCTCAACTCCGTCATCTATCGTCCAAAGATGAACGGTGTTGTTGAAGTAGCTAACAAAAATATCAAGAAGATTATGCAAAAGATGTCCGCCAACCACAAAGATTGGCCCGACTTATTGCCTCGACTACTGTTAGCCTACGAATCCCTCGATCGTGCTTCAACTGGGGGCAACCCCTCACGCTTTAACCTATGGGATGAAAGCGGTGCTCCCCATAGAAGTTGAGATGGAATCTCTCAGTGTTGATCGGCGACGCTCATCCGGATGAAGACCAATGGGTACAAGATAGGTATCACCAATTGTCTCTAATAGACAAAAGGTGAACCGCGGCTATCTTCCATGGTCAGTTATATCAGCAAAGGATCGCCAGATCCTACAATAAAAAAGTCCGGCTACGGCAGTTTAAACAACATGACTTGGTTTTGAAGAAGATTCTTGACAACCAAGATCGTTAAAGGAAAATTCGCTCCTAAGCGGGAAGGCCCGCTTATTGTCCGTGAAGTATTGAAAGTATATGCCTCTCAGTTGCAAGAAATGGACGACGATGAATTTCCCCAACTCATCAACTCGAGACCGTGAAACGGTATTATATCCAAGTAACCAAAGAAACACCACGTTCATAATCATCAAGTCATCAGTCATTCTGGTTCTTTAACCCTTTACCACATACAACTTTTCTACACTTTGCCCCTCAGGGAAACGTACTCTTCAATCCAGCAGCCTGGCTATGACGCCCCCAAAATTAGGTATACATCACCCATCTTGGGTCGCCAGATACATGGTACAAAGTTCAAATACAACTTACAAATACAACTGTCGTGTATAATATGACAAAACATAAACTGTGAGTGTGAATACAAATATTGTCTACTAGAGATTATACAAACTCAAAAGGAGTCCTCATTAAAATTATTATCACACCATTTCACAGAATAGTGAGGACTACTAATGCTATCCTCTGGACCATCACTCCGTTCCCCGACTCGTCCCAGCTATATTCTCATTTCCTGAAGAGAACAGTGAAAGAAAGGGTGAGCTCAACTAGCCCAGTAAGAAATATTATGACTAAGATAATGCAGAATAAATTATAATTAGTCTCCAACAATGTTACACTGATAAAATATAATAGATATCAAGTTTAACTGCAGCGGAACAAGCAATCCATTAAAAGAGTTAAGTAGAAAATAAAATCTACTATCTTTTATGATTTAAAAGGTTTTTCATCATAATTATCGCTGAAACTCAGCTTAATAAATATTCCACATCATCGAATCACCCCTGCACTACGGCCAAGGATATTCTTTAGTATCACGACCACAATTATCCATGCACTACGGTCCAAGAATATTTGTGTATTCATTTATGGTCATGATCTTGCCAACAAATGTCCATCAATGCATTACGGGCCAATGAAGACTTTTACCACATCATTTGTAACATTACAGTCATGATTACACCGAATAATCCCTGGTCATAATCATACCAAGTCCATCTATGCACTACAGGCCACATATGACTTTCAAAAAAAAATATAAATATGAGGATGATGACAATGATATAAGAATTCAATAAAACAAGTTCAAGAATTAATTTATCCAGGAACTAATAATGTCCAAATTGTCAACATGATACTGCTTTGTAGAGTAAAATTTAAGACTGATCAGAGGAATATTTCTATGAAAAGATACTGGATGAAGCGCAAATATCAAGGATATTCTACTAATTTCATGGAGTATAATAAAAAATGGAATAACAAAAGAAATCACCATGCATGCGGTACTTCGCATAAACAGGTTATTCCAACATAATAATAATAACGGAACTAGGTCAGGCAAAATTTGCACCGACAGGATGTTCTAACGAATAATAAAGATTTTAACCAGTCCGTGTAAAACACACGAACAAGATGTTCCAACAGAATAATAATAAAGATTTTAACTAGGTCCTGTAAAACACATGATACATGATGTTCCAACAGAATAATAGCAGAATGTCACCAAGTATAGGGTAGACCGCGTATATAGGTTATTTCAATAGAATAGTAAGCAATGGAATAACAACAGTTCTCTTCATGAATAAGAAAGAATAACACCCCTTACCGTAAAAGAATTGAATATAAGAGTAGTTAAGTAGCAGAAATCTTTTCTTCTTTCTCTCTATAATTTTCTCTCTCTAGAGTTTCAGTGAATTCGTAAGAAATAATGAAGGAATGAGCTTCTATTTATAGGAGAATGGAAGTGTACTATTTATGAACGAATTATTTCTGCAGAATTATTTCTTCAACCAAATACAATAAAGTCAATCAACTAACCAATAAAATCACAACAAAAATTAAAATATAATACATATATACAAACACATGTTTTCAACTTATATATATCAATATTATATATACACCACTTAATTTTTCTCCCCCATGACCAGCATCAATCCCCCACCCACCCAAAAATCAACTTCATTACACTCTTACACATCACTATCACACTACCACTTTTCCACCATTTTCCACTCATACACACATCACACCTATCACTTTCACATATCACTTTCTCCCACCATATACTCAATACATACATATACTTCCATACGTATACTCTTCCATTTCCAAAATCATTTTTCCAACACATATGGGACCCACATGTGGGCCCCACCTTTAATTAATTTCTATCAATTATTTTGAAAATTGGGTAAATAAGAATCCATAAAATAAGCAAACCTCATAAAAATCACCTTAATAATTTTAACAACATTTATCATCTTTATTACAATTCACAATATTAATCGACCAGGTCATTCCCAGGAAAGAGGGGGCTTTCCAATAAGGATTTCTCCCTATCAAGCATGATTAGGTGACCAAACCTCTCCTTGTGTAACTTCTAGACATAGTTAATATTGCAAATAATAATATTAATAATTTTGTCGTCTCAATTATTGATTTTAACAATATAATAAATATCGACAATAATTGAATCAAATAACGTGAGATACTATGCAACAATTACTATAGCAATAATTGAACAAAACTGAATGACTTCTCACGTAAGCATCAATAATCAATACCGTGTGCTACTATGCAACCATCGCGACATCAGACTTTTTACTACCGAGTAGTTCAACAGTATCAACGGTAAAACTTCTATCGTTATTTTCATAAAAATATTTTTTGTCGTTTTCTCAATCGGATAATAATTACATTGTGGTGTCCACCAATGATTGTACTTTGGTTTATCGAATATTCCCTACTAAAACGAATATTCCCCGACCAATCGAATATAATATAACAACTTGCATACAATGAAAAATTTATGAATATTACCCACAACTATAACATTATATCAATTTCACTCCATAATATTCAAAAATAATATTTATAGAAAATTCATCTTTATTCAAAAAGTTGGGGTTTTACACTGGCTTTCTCCTTTGCGATCATCCAACTTAGGTCATCCCACCGCGGATTGAACCTCTTACGTTCGCAGTTTGGCTACCCATACTTGGGATCAAACTTCTCATACCTGCAGTTTATCCTCAACAAGGGATTACACTTTCGCCTCCCTGCACTCTAACCTGCACATGGGATCACACTTTTCTTCTCGCCCTGAGGGGTGAACTACGTCGACCTGATCTCCTCTTCAATAGGAGTACGTAGACAACCATGTTACATGGCCCGGTCGCAATAAAACAAAAACAACAAAAACATTTCTACCCTTACAAAAACAAAAAAAACCAAAAACATTCCTACACCAAGTCAGTCATATACAGCGTTGAACCTCTTACACCAAGTTCGAACTACGCAAACCTGATCTCCTCTTCAATAGGAGTACGTAGGCAGCCATTCAAGGTGCGGTCTCACCCCCTACCAAAACACAAATCATTGTCAACTGGTACTAGGATTCTCTTTCAATCCACCACATTTCATTTGGCTTCAGACCAAAGGGATGGAATTACCTGAACTCCTCCCAAATAGGAGATTCGATGACCATCTAAACTGCGGTCATACCTTGAAGAGCAACACCAATCCATAAAGATGGAATTAACTAGGCTTCTCCTAAATAGAAGTGCTGGCGACAATCTGTGGTGCGGTCAATCTCAGAGAGGAAAGCCACACTCCTCTCCACACTTCCATCCAGAAATAAGTCCCAAGATACCAAAGATGGTAGGGATACACAGAGATCGATGATCCATTCTAAACTATCTAGAGGCAACTCAATGTCCATCCACCCAGGAGGAATTCAGAATACATCAAGATCACAAGCCCTGAAGCAGCAGGCAAAATATCAAGCAAATAGCAAGGCATATCTAAAAGGGAAGTGATCCAAAAATATATTTCCCTGTCATATATAATGTTGTTTGATATATATACAATGTAAACTGTACATGACAAAATGGCTAAGCTAGTCTGTGCAGGTAAATACAAGCTCGTCTACAAGTCAGGGTATATATGAGCTAACAAGCCCAACATGGCGTCCCTCTCAGAAGACGGAGGCGAAGCTGTGGTCTCCTGTATGAGAATATCCACACGACCCAAAAGATCTGCAGCCATCTGCATGGTGACCATATGATCATCAATATATACACTCATCTCTGCAATCATGCCAGTGGTAAGGGACCTCACTGCAGTACTATCTGTGACGGCTACATCCCGGGCAGATATAGCACTATCCCGCTCAACTATCATTGCATCTCTGGCTGATATATCCTCATCTCGCTCAACAACAGCAGCATCTCTGCGATCTAATGCCTCGTCTCTCTCCAATAGAGCAGCGTCCCTCACATCAAGAGATGTCAACATCATAGATTGAATCTGGTCTCTCTCAAAGGTCATCAGATGAAGACTCTGCTCTAAGTACTGTGCCGAGGGTTGAATCACAATAGTACTGGTACTAGGAGAATCCGAAAGAAATGCTGGAAACCCAGTAGCTGGCTCCTCCTCGATGTAGGTATCAATGTCCTCCATAGGCTCTACATCGTCTAACTCACTCCCCGGTACTGCAAATACTGATGCAGCCGATAAAATCTTTGTCTCCATCCATGCGAAATACTCTGTAAAATAACCGGGATGACTGACAGAAAAAGCAGCTATCTCACGCTGATCCGAGCAAGCGTATACACGAGATCGGTCCTCTGCTGAGAGGTATCGAGAAGCTGAACGCTGACCTATCGCCCCCTCAAAAGGATGAAAATCCTGGAACTGGTCAAACTACGACATCACGGCCAGTGGGTGATAAGAAGTCACACTCCTCAAGCCAGCCAGAGGGAGGAAATCAATGCCCGGAGCGTGAGTAATGAAGCTGTATGGTGAGCAAAGCCCCAAGCACACCAATATGCTAAATGGATCTCTTATATCTGCCAAAAATGTGGACCAGGACTGAGCATCTGTACACTCCAATGGCTGAAAGGAGTATGACATGGCCACATCATGGGAGAAGCAATACCCATGTCATCTAAGGGTACCAACCGATCTCAAGTGTGACATAAACCACGCGTACAACATGACCGATGTGACGCCCCAAAATCTGGGTATCTTTCAACCCGACAGATGGTGCTACACGGTGCTACAGTTCACATAAACATTCAATTGAAATGCCTCAAAAGGACGAATATGTCTTATATATATCAAAAGAATATTTACATTTCCTCAGGTTCTTTACAACCAATACATTGTCTTTGTCATAATATCAATATTATTTCTTACAAAAATCTATACTATTACATATGAAAGCTACGGGTTCACTTTCGCCTTCCCTTTATCCTTGTCGGATCCATCGGTCCGCTCTGTCTTAGCTGCATTCATATGGTTTAAGCAAGAATGAGTCTAACTAGCTCAACAAGTATAACAATTCTAGTAAAATAGCATAAACATAGAAATCGTATATCTTCAATAACTGAACAATAGTTATGAAGTACTATTGATAATTCAAAATAGCAATTCTTTTCAGTCAAAACATTTTACAACAACAATATTCAGTAAAACATCAATTCCGATTCAAGACCGTAAGCATTACATAAGTACTTTGAAAAGGACATCCCGGCACAAAGTTCGTAAGTCCGGCATAGCTTACGAGCACGTCTAGGTAATCAGCCTATAGTACTCTATGTTGATCAACACTACATTCATTAAACGTGTATATGTTTAAGTTGTGGCAACCTCACATGCCTGTCGTTTGACGACAAAACATTTTAGCATACTAAATCTACTTTTGAAAACCACAACAATATTAGTTTGGTAAATCCTTATCAACACTTGATAGAATAACATAGTAAACATCTAGCCGAAAGGATTGGCTTTGACATTCCTCAGATACTAACTCATCCAAAGAATACATGAATCACAAAGACTTGCCTAGATCAAACTGGAACAAGGGTTAGAGTACTTGCCTTTAGCGTCTGCTATAATTTATAACACGTGCACTTGACGTCTTGAAGGTCTCTACATTAGATGATAGCATACACATAGAACATTAGGTCATGAATGATCACACATGGTTCCTAAAGAATCTTACCCTACTTCTCAATCTAATTACATATTAGATTTGTTATTATAGGTTCCGGCTTTCCATTACGTCATTCGTACATTCATAAGTAATTGACTTAGTCTTAACAATGTTTCATTATAATCCTTTTTCAATTGCTTATCAATTACTAGCCATGCTCTATATGTAAACATTCATTAATGTCTTGGTCTGAAATTTGTGCTGCTTGCTTTTACCTTGATGTCGTCTTTGCCAGCGTCACCTATTGTTGCCTAGAACCTTGGACTCGGCATTGCGGCCATGAAGTCTCAAGATGTTAATAATCGTATTGCGGCCACTCTCTAGAAGGTTATGGCTTTGCTCGGCCAAGCTTTTAGCCTTTGCGGCAAGCTAAATGGCCTGATCAGCCATGGCATATTCTGATTAATACACCAAATTTTTACAGACTTTAAATTTTGTGAGATTCCTCGTAACTTCTTCGTTATAAGTCCGAATTAGCTCGTTCAAGAGCCTATGGTTCACAAATTACGTACTCTATGTATTCATCCAAGAATTTTTTATATTAAACTTTGTTTGCTAAAATATCACCTATTAGTTCAATTTTAATGAAAATGATAAACGTTCGTGAACGTTCAACGCTCGTTTCTTCGTTCTAAGTAGGAATCCGACCATTTTCAAGTCCATAACTCTATAATGCCAAATATGACTTGCCTCCATCGAAAACCCACGTTTCCAATGTCAAACACAAAATACGACTTCTATTCCAAGAATTTCACGAATTCGACGATTATCATCCAATCGTGTAAATTCCGGCGAAACCTCATTACAAAACATTCTAAATGGATTTTAATCAACCTATAAACATTTCAAGTTAATTATTATAACAACTTATTAGCAAAGTAGGTTTTGACTTATTCTCATACGTTAGTGACTTACTTAACTTAAGTCTATCAATCAATGTTCTCATACTATATTGATCATATTAACATCATATGACCAACATATGACAAGTTGAATACAAGGTTATCAACTTATTTAGGTTCAAGTTGCTTATTCATCTTATTCGACTTAAGTCCATCGCTTATCCCATTCCCTTATGTTCTTAGTATCTAAATTCATTAGATTACACTTCTCTTATCAACGTACCATGATAGAGATAGAAGAGACAAGATCAATTACCTTTGATGATTACTTCACTTTCTTTGGAAATCTACTAAGGAAAGGTTAAGCTCAAAGTGCTTATTGACTCTAACAAATAAGTTGTTTGAGAGAGAATTGTTGGATGAAATTACAAACTCCAAATGGATGAAAAGGCTTGTTATTTATAGAGCTTTCAAGGTTAGGGTAATTAGGTCATTATATCATCCCACCTCCTTAAACTAACCTCCTTACTATTCATTGCTTGTTTCCCACAACTCTTATCCATTCCTTGGTCATTACTTAAAGTTCTTACCCAACAAGTTTATCCATGGGTTGCCCCATGGATCCTCATTAACTAATGGATCATACTTGGACTTAGTGCTTAATTCAATTAACTTATCTTAGGGCTTGTATTAATCTACCATGGGCTTCATGTTATTAATATTTGGGCTTTAAGAATAATCCCTCCTTTTTTTAAACCTTTGAGCTTATGGACTTGCACAAGATATAACCCACAAATTTCATTTCATTAGATTTTAATACATACACTCTCATTCCCAATTTAAGTCCGCTTGCAAATTATTGCGTTTTCCATAATTAGATTATTATTACATAATCCATCTCATCTCGATATTATAACGTTACGTATTTCTCGGAAGTTCAAAAATAATTCTCGAGCAATAATCGGTGAATAGTGTTTTTCGTAAACTTTCTCGGAAAACATTTATTTTCGTCTTGAAAATTCAAACACTTTAATTCATTCACGTGGTTCAAATACTATGATGTTATAACATTTCTAGGTTATAGAATGACATACATCTTATTAACACATATAATAACAAATAATATTATTTTATTCATTATTAAATTCTTTCAAGTCTTTTACAAAGGATCCGAATTTCTAAAGTTACATTCTTCCCCCTTTATAAAGATTATGTCCCCGAGAATCTACTTCTATCTTACTCAAACAAAGAGGATAATTCTTTCTCATCTTTTCTTCAAGTTCCCACGTTGCTTCCTCCACATCGTGATTCTTCCATAACACCTTTCTTGTGGTATTACCTTGTTTAGAACTTGCTCTTTTCTATCGATAATTTGAATCGGCATCTCTTCATATGTTAGATCCTTCTCAATTTGAATAGGCTCATATTCTATCACGTGCTTGTAATCCGGTTTGTAAGGACGTAGCACTGATACGTGAAATACATTATGTATTCGCTCTAGGTCTGGAGGTAACGCTGCCCTATAAGTTACCTTACCTACTTGTTCTAATACCTCAAAAGGTCCTATGAACCTCGGGCTTAGTTTTCCCTTCTTTCCAAAGCGTATCTTTCCTTTCCAGGGAGATACCTTTAGAAATACTACGAGCCTACCTCAAACTCTCTATTCTCTCGATGTAAGTCCGCATATTTCTTATGTTTGTCTTGAGATGCGACGAGAGGCATACGAATCAACTTCACCGCTTTCGCTGTTTACTTCACCAATTCTGTTCCTAGCATTCAGCGTTCTCCCACTTCATCCCAATACAACGACATTCTCCATTTCCTTCCATACAAAGCTTCATACGGCGGCATACCTATACTTGCATGATAACTGTTGTTATACACAAATTCTACTAATGGTAGATGATCATCCCAACTACCCTTGAAATCCATGACGCAAGATCTTAACATATCTTCTAACGTCTGAATTGTCCTCTCGCTCTGCCCATCGGTTTGTGGATGATATGCCGTAATCAAATTCAACTGCGTTCTCAACTGCTCTTGAAGGCTTCTCCAAAAGTTCGATGTCAATTGTGGGTCACGATCTGACACTATCGAAACAGGTGCTCCATGTCTGGAAATAATTTCCTTAACATAGAGTGTAGTTAACTGATCTAAGTTTTACTTAATTCGAATTTGCAAAAAGTGAGCCGACTTCGTCAACCGGTCCACTATTACCCAAATCGCATCATACCCCTTCTGAGTCGTCGGAAGTCCCACCACAAAGTCCGTTGTGATATGCTCCCACTTCCACTCCGGAATCTCCAATGACTGTAACAAGCCACTTGGTCGTTGATGTTCGGCTTTAACTCTTTGACAAGTCAAACATTTACTCACATACTCGGCTGTTTCTCTTTTCATGTTTGGCCACCAAAAACTCCGTCGAAGGTCTTGATACATCTTAGTGCTACCAGGATGAATCGAGTACCTCGAACTATGAGCCTCTTGTAAAACTTGCTCCTTTAATTCCGTCTCATTCGGAACCCAAATTTTTCCTTTAAAACTTAATAACCCTCATTATCAAGACTAAACCTAATATCTTTTTCAGTGGTCAACCGCTCCTTCATCTGATCACACTAATCGGTTTTGAGCTGCACCTCCTTGACTCTCTCTACGATGGTAGATTGAATCTCTGCCGCAAAAAGTCTCTGCTCTGCCTCACTTGGCAACTTCACCTCCAACTCAATCCTAGCCATCTCTGTTATTAACTCAGTTTGAGCTGTTAACAAAGACAACTTCTCCTGACCCCTTCTACTTAAGGTGTCGGCCACTACATTGGCTTTTCCAGGGTGATACAGGATTTCACAGTCGTAATCCTTTATCAACTCCAGCCAACTCCTCTGTCTCATATTCAACTCCTTCTGTGTGAAGATATATTTTAGACTCTTGTGGTCCGTGTATATCTCACACTTTTCCCATAAAGATAATGTTTCCATATCTTTAAGGAAAACACCACCGCGGCTAGTTCCAGATCATGAGTAGGGTAACCTTTCTCATAATCCTTCAACTGCCAAGATGCATACGCAATGACCTTGCATTCTGAATGAGCACGCAACCCAGTCCTATGCGAAGCATCGCTATAAACTACGAAATTTCCTATGTCATCGAGTAATGACAAAATAGGCGTTTCACTTAACTTTTTGTTCAGTTCTTGAAAACTATCTTCATATTTCTCAGTCCATACGTACTTCACCGTCTTCCTCGTCAAAGTTAGTCAGCGGAGTAGCTATATTTAAAAAGTCCTGAATGAACCTTCGATAGTAACCCACTAACCCTAGGAAACTTCGTACCTCGGTCGGTGTTTTCGGTTGTTCCCAATTCATCACGGCTTCCACCTTTGCTTGATCTATGGAAATCCCTTTGTGGTCAATAACATGACCTAAAAACTGCACCCTCTCTAACCAAAATTCACACTTAGTGAACTTCGCATATAACTTCTCCTTTCTTAGTGTCTCCAACACTATTCTTAGGTGTTCAGCATGATCTTTTGGCGTCTTAGAGTAGACTAGAATATCATCAATAAGCACCACGACGAACTTGTCCAAATATTATTTGAACACCCTATTCATCATGTCCATAAATGTAGCAGATGCATTAGTCAACCTAAATGACATCACCAGAAACTCGTAATGACCATAACGAGTCCTAAATGCTGTCTTTGGCACATCTTCATTCCTAACCTTCAGCTGATGATACCCCGTCCTTAAATCTATTTTGGAAAAATATTTTTCCCCCTTCAACTGATCAAAAAGATCATCGATCCTGGGCAACGGATACTTATTCTTTATCGTAAACTTGTTCAACTCTCGGTAGTCGATACAAAGTCTTAATGATCCGTCCTTCTTCTTGACAAACAGTACTGGTGCCCCCCATGGCGAAACGCTCAGTTGAATGTACTTCTTGTCCAACAATTCCTGCAACTGTACCAATAACTCCTTCATCTCCATTTACGGTGCCCTGGAAATTGGTGTCGCTCATGGCACAATGTCTATTACGAATTCGGTCTCCCTATCTGGTGGAAGACCCAGTAATTCACTTGGAAATACATCCACGAACTCACTCACTATAGGTATTTGTTCCATGGTTGCTCCCACTCTCTGGGTATCCACCACATGACATAAATAACCTACACACCCCTTCCTCAATAATTTCCTAGTTTGTGTCATGGTAAGACAACACGAACGTCCCGACGATTTATTCCCATAAAATATTACATGAGATTGAATTGATGTTTTAATACTAACACATTTCTTTTGACAATCTATAATTGCCCCATGATTTATCAACCAATCCATTCCAAGAATTACATCGAATTCTCCTAACTTTATCGGTATCAGATCTACCGATAATTTACAACCTCGAATGTCTACGTAATAACTCCTATGAATATCTTCAATAGGAATTATCTCTTCGTTTTCTACCTTAATGTTCAAGGGTATAAGCAACTTTTCGGGAAGTAATCCTAGTCGTCTAGCAAAATCACATGCGATAAACGAACAAGTAGCACCTGAGTCAAACAACACGTATGCATTTAAGTCGTTGATCGGAATAATACCTATGACTACGTCCCCCGAGGCCATCGCGTCTTGGACGGTCATATTAAAGGTACGGGCCATTGGCCTACCCAGCTGCGCTGGACCCCCAATAGTTAACTTACCACTATTGGCGCCCTTATTCCCGTCTGTCCCCTTCTTTGGGCAGTTCTTTGCCATGTGGTCCGTAGACCCACATACAAAGCACCCATGATTCTTCTTCGGGCTTGGACAGTTTGGCGCAATATGCCCCTCTTGTCCGCAGTTATAACACACGGCCTTTCCTTTGAGACAGACTCCTAGGTGAGTCTTCCCACAGGTTTTACAGGCCTCCATCCTCCTCTTAGGGTCTCCTTATTTTACTCCGGTATTCCTCGAGCTAACTACCTTCCTTTTATACCCTTCGCCACTCCCGCTGGCTCCTTCAATCTTCACTCCTCCATCCACCTTCCCCTTACTTTTCTTGTCCTTGTGGTATTGGCTCAACGCCTCGCTACCACCTTCGACAATTATTACCTTCTCTAAAACAACTCCAAAGGAAGTACTTTGGAACACAGAGATACGATTATAGAGCCAGGGTTTCCTCACCTCGGTATCCACTTGATGTGGAGCGAACCTTGCCAGTTCATTAAACTTGGCGGCATACTAGGGAACCGTCATATCCCCTTGTTTCAAATCTAGAAATCACATCTCCATCCTTCCCTGCATGCTCGTGGGAAAGTAATTCTCGTAGAATATTTCCTTGAACCTCTCCCACGTTATAACATCTATTCCGGCCCTCGCCTGATTGGCCTCCTACCAAAAGTTGGCCTCTCCCTTCATCATGTAGGTTGCAAAAACAACCTTTTGGGCCTCGTCGACATTCGCTATCACAAATGCCTTCTCTATCTCCCTCACCCACGTTGAGCTTCAATAGGGTCCGTAGTTCCTTTGAACTCCGGCGAACCCACACTTTTAAAGTCCTTAAATGTAGTAGCCCGTACTACACCAGGATTTAGTGGGATATTAGCCCCAGTTTAGTTAAACACTGCGGTTAAAAGGTTCAAAAATTCATGCATAGGGTTAACCAGACCTCCCTCCGGTTGATTCGTGTTCGCACCTTGGGTACGTGGTACTCTTCTTGGCGGCATTTTTGTTGTTACAATAAACACATATTTAGATTTATTATGCATTTCTGTCAGCTTAGTTATTATTCCATATTAAACAATAACTTAAACATTTGTTACTCAACATTTTTGAAAATGAAAACTTATATTAATTCATCGTGAGTATAATACTACATTTGCTACATAACACGACTTTAAAATTTGGATACATTACTTTCCCGCTATTGCTTTCCAAAAATTGGGAATTATAAAAGACTACCCTTGATTATACAAAAGAGGGCTTTACGTCATTACTATATACAGAAATATGTACCTATCTAACTACTCTAATCAATTACTCGATCATATCTGCCTTAAGGCATTCTCAAAATCTGTCTTGGCAAGACCAGCAATAATATCACGGCTGATAGTATGCCGCGTCTGCCCTGTCTCTACAGGATACCTAGCTACCTGCAACTGGAAATCCTCATGAGAACTCCTATGAATATAGGACATTCTCCCTATCTTCGGTTTCTTGGTCTATAGCTCGCTCCTAAGCTCAAAGACCTCCTTCTTCAGCTCATGGACCTTGTCCTTAGCCAAAACTCTCTCGTCATGTTCCTGTTCCCACATGGACTCCACGTCCGTCTTATACTCTACAATAGCTTGGAGTTCAGCCTTCAGCTCCTTGACCTCTTGACAGTAGTGTACGTTCATATCTATCACCGACATGAATAGTGACATCATCGACTCTCCTGGAGTTATCTCTCCTGCTATTGCTACTGGGTTAAAGGACACTGCTTCAACTTCTTCTTCTATCATGCCGTCAAATACAGACATGAGGTCTAAGCTTTCGGAGTCTCCAGACTCCACCACAACTATCATAGGATCTCCCGCTATAGGGTTCGATATGATTTCTATCTGGTTTACCGACCCTTCGCTGACTACCTGTACATCTCTATTTTCACCTGACATCTACAATAATAAAAAAGTTGATTAGTAAACGTCAGTATAATAAAACACATAACATATATGATTCATTTTTATAAGGTTAACTTCCATCTTTATTAATTGACTTTTCTTAAGGTTATGACTTAAGGTTTTTATTTCCCCCCTTAAGTTTTATAACCTAATGCTCTGATACCAACCTGTGACGCCCCCAAATCCGGTTATCTTCCAACCCGATGTATGGTGCTACACTACTACAGATTCACATAAACATTCAATTGAAATGCCTCAAAAGGACGAATATGTCTTATATATATCAAAAGAATATTTACATTTCCCCAGGTTCTTTACAACCAATACATTATCTTTGTCATAATATAAATATTATTTCTTACAAAAATCTATACTATTACATATGCAAGCTACGGGTTCGCTTTCGCCTTCCCTTTATCCTTGCCGGATCCATCGGTCCGCTTTGTCTTAGCTGCATTCATATAGTTCAAGCAAGAATGAGCCTAACTAGCTCAGCAAGTATAACAATTCTAGTAAAATAGCATACTTGAAACATAGGAATCGTATATCTTCAATAACTGAACAATAGTTACGAAGTACTATTGATAATTCAAAATAGCACTTCTTTTCATTCAAAACATTTTACAACAACAATATTCAGTAAAACATCAATTCCGGTTCAAGACCGTAAGCATTACATAAGTACTTTGAAAAGGACATCCCGGCACAAAGTCCGTAAGTTCGGTATAGCTTACGAGCACGTCTAGGTGATCAGCTTATAGTACTCTATATTGATCAACACTACATTCATTAAACGTGTATACGTTTAAGTTGTGGTAACCTCACGTGCCTGTCGTTTGACGACAAAACATTTTAGCATACTAAATCTACTTTTGAAAACCACAACAATATTAGTTTGGTAAATCCTTATCAACACTTGATAGAATAACATAGCATACGTCTAGCCGAAAGGATTGGCTTTGACATTCCTCAGATACTAACTCATGCGAAGAATACATGAATCACAAAGACTTGCCCAGATCAAACTGGAACAAGGGTTAGAGTACTTGCCTTTAGCGTCTGCTATAATTTATAACACGTGCATTTTACGTCTTTAAGGTCTCTACACTAGATGATAGCATACATATAGAAAATTAGGTCATGAATGATCACACATGGTTCCTAAAGAATCTTACCCTACTTCTCAATCTAATCACATATTAGATTTGTTATTATAGGTTACAGCTTTCCATTACGTCATTCATACATTCATAAGTAATTGACTTAGTCTTAACAATATTTCATTATAATCCTTTTTCAATTGCTTATCAATTACTAGCCATGCTCTATATATAAACATTCATTAATGTCTTGGTCTTGAGGCGGTGACTTCTCGCTTTTTACACTTGATGACTGATGCGTGCTGCGCAGTCATCACCTATTGTTGCTAGAACCCGGACTCTAAAGGCTACTGGTCAAGAGTCTCAGTGTTAATGGTCGCATTGCGGCACAACTCTCCAGAAGGTTATGACTTTGCTCGCCAAGCTGTATATTTGCTGCATGGCGAATATTTTAATGGCTGCCATGGCGCCCGACTCTATGCACCGAAATTTTTTACAGACTTTAAATTTTGTGAGATTCCCGGACTCGTAACTTCTTCGTTATAAGTCCGAATTGGCTCGTTCACGAGCCTACGCTTCACAAATTACGTACTCTATGTATTCATCCAAGAATTTTATCTATTCAACTTTGTTTGCTAAAATTTCACCTATTAGTTCAATTTTAACGAAAATGATAAACGTTCGTGAACGTTCAACGCTCGTTTCTTCGTTCTAAGTCGGAATCCGTCCATTTTCGAGTCCGCAACTCTATAATGCCAAATATGACTTTCCTCCATCGAAAACCCTCATTTTCAATGTCAAACACAAAATACGACTTCCATTCCAAGAATTTCATGAATTCGACGATTATCGTCCAATCGAGTAAATTCCGGCGAAACCTTATTACAAAACATTCTAAATGGATTTTAATCAACCTATAAACATTTCAAGTTAATTATTATAACAACTTATTAGCAAAGTAGGTGTGACGCCCCCAAAATTAGGTATACATCACCCATCTTGGGTCGTCAGATACATGGTACAAAATTCAAATACAATTTATTAATACAACTGTCGTGTACAATACGACAAAACATAACTGTGAGATTATACAAACTCAAAAGGAGTCCTCATTACAATTATTAACACACTATTTCACAGAATAGTGAGGACTACTAATGCTATCCTCTGGACCGTCAATCCATTCCCCGACTAGTCCCTGCTATGTTCTCATTTCCTGAAGAGAACAGTGAAAGAAAGGGTGAGCTCAACTAGCTTAGTAAGAAATATTATGACTAAGATAATGAAGAATAAATTATCGTTAGTCTCCAACAATGTTAAACTGATAAAATATAATCGATATCAAGTTTAACTGCAGCAGAACAAGCAATCCATTAAAAGAGTCAAGTAGAAAATAAAATCTACTATCTTTTATGATTAAAAAGGTTTTCATCAACATTATCGCCGGGACTCGACAATAAATAATCCACATCATCGAATCACCCCACTTCTACTACCAAGGATATTCTTTAGAATCACGACCACAATTATCCATGCACTACTGCCAAGAATATTTGTGTATTCATTAATGGTCATGATGATGCCAACAAGCGTCCATCAATGCACTTCACGCAGGAATGAGAACTTTCACCACATCATTCGTAACATTACGGTTATGATTACAATCGAATAATCCTCGGTCATAATCATACCAAGTCCATCTATGCACTACTGAGCCACAAATGACTTTCAACAAAATATAAACATGAGGATGATGACAATGATATAAGAATTCAATAAAACAAGTTCAAGAGTTATTTTATCCGAGAATTATTAACGTCCAAAATTGTCAACATGATCTTTGCTTTTGTAGAGTAAAATTCAAGAATGATCGTAAGAATATTTCTATGAAAAGATACTGGATGAAGCGCAAATATCAAAGATATTCTACTAATTTCATGGAGTATAGAAGTCAAAACATTAACCAACTGAGTATAATAAAGAATGGAATAACAAAAGAAATCACCATATATGTTGTACTTCGCATAGATAGGTTATTCCAACAGAATAATAATAACGGAACCAGGTCAGGCAAAATTTGCACCGACAGGATGTTCCAACAGAATAATAAAGACGGAACCAAGTCCGGTGTAAAACACATAAACAGGATGTTCCAACAGAATAATAATAAGACGGAACCAGGTCCGGTGTAAAACACACAGACAGGATGTTCCAACGGAATAATAATAAAGACAGAACCAGGTCCGGTGTAAAACACACAGACAGGATGTTCCAATAGAATAATAGAAGAATGTCACCAAGTATAGGGTAGATCGCGTATACAGGTTATTCTAACAGAATAATAAGAAATGGAATAACAACATTTCTCTTCATCAATAAGAAAATTAACACCCCTTACCATAAAAGAAACCGAATATAAAAGTAGTTAAGTAGCAGAATACTTTTCTTCTATCTCTCTATAGTCTCTCTCTATAGTTTCTCTCTCTAGAGTTCAGTGAATTCGTAAGAAAATAATGAAGGAACGAGCTTCTATTTATAGGAAAATGGAATGCATAGTAACTAATCCATAAACGGTCCAGATTGATTTACTTTAATCACTGATCAATATTTAAAAGCAAAATCTTTTAAATAAAATATAATATATTCTATTTATAATCTAATAAAACGAATAACTTTATAAAAGATTTTACTATGCAAACACTATCTTGAGACACTTATGCAAACACTATGCATAATAAAATATAATATATTCTAATTATTGTCTAATAAAATGTATAGCTTTATAAAAGTATTACATTTTATATAAAAAAAGTTTTACTATGCAAAACACTATGCGGATACACTATGCAACACTATGCAACACTATGCATAATAGAATATAATATATTCTATTTATAGAATAACTTTATAAAAGTATTATGTTTTATATAAAAAGATTTTCTGTATTATTACATTAATAATACCAACAAAACTGAGTGACTTATCATGTAAGCATCAATAATCAATACAATTGCTACTATGCAACCACAGCCAGATTCTCGTACTTTTTAACACCGGGTGTTTCAGCAGCTTAACAGTAAAACTTCCATAGTTATTTTCATAAAGTATTTTTGTCATTTTCTCAATCCAACAATAATTTCGCTAGGGATCCACCAATGATTGTGCCGTTGTACTAATATTCCTGTTAAAACGAATATTCCCTCTAATTAATCGAATATTATATAACAACTTGCGTACTTTGCAAAATTTATAAATATTACCCACAACTATTATATTAATTTCACTCCATAATATTCAAAATTAATATTTATAGAAAATTCATCTTTATTCAAAAGTTGGGGTTTTACAATCTCCCTTCTTATGAAATTTAAGCCCTCGAAATTAGGGTACGTACCTGGTATGTCGAAGAGGTAAGGATACCTTGATTTCATTTCAGATTCTAACTCCCAAGTCATTTCCTCAACATCGTGGTTTCTCCACAAAACTTTGACTTGAGGTATAACCTTGGTGCTTAGAATATGTTCCTTCTTATCCAAGATTTGAATAAGAACCTCTTCATACGTCAAATCTTCTGCTATTTCGTCCGGTTCAAACTCAATAATGTGGTTCGGGACTTCCACATATTTACGTAACATGGATATGTGAAAAACGTTATGAACACGAGACATACTTGGCGGTAAAAGCGAGTCTATAGCCACGCTTCTACTCGATCAAGGATTAAAATGGGCCATGAATCAAGGATTGAGCTTTCCTCTCTTTCCAAATCTCGTAACTCCTTTCCATGGAGCAACACGTAACAACACATGATCTCCTATATCGAATTCCACGTCCTTTCGATGAAGATCAACATAACTCTTTTGTCGATCTTGTTAGGTTTTTTATACTATGCAAACAGTATGCAGGCACTATACAAACACTATGCATAATAAAATATAATATATTCTAATTATTGTCTAATAAAACAGATAGCTTTATAAAAGTATTATGTTTTATATAAAAAGATTTTATGTATTATTACATTAATAATACCAACAAAACTGAGTGACTTATCACGTAAGCATCAATAATCAATACCGTGTGCTACTATGAAACCACGCGTATTACTGTACTTTTAACACCGGGTGTTTCAACAGTTAACGGTAAAACTTCCGCTGTTATTTTAATAAAGTATTTTTGTTGTTTTCTTAATCTGACAATAATTCCGTTGTGGGGTCCACTAGTGATTGTGCCGTTGTACTAATATTCCCTGTTAAAACGAATATTCCCCGACTAATCGAATATTATATAACAACTTGCGTACTTTGCAAAATTTATAAATATTACCCACAACTATTATATCAATTTCACTCCATAATATTCAAAATTAATATTTATAGAAAATTCATCTTTATTCAAAAAGTTGGGGTTTTATAGTAGGTTTTGACTTATTCTCATACGTTAGTGACTTACTTAACTTAAGTCCATCCATCAATGTTCTCATACTATATTGATCATATTAACATCATATGACCAACATATGACAAGTTGAATACAAGGTTATCAACTTATTTAGGTTCAAGTTACTTATTCATCTTATTCGGCTTAAGTCCATTGCTTATCCCCTTCCCTTATGTTCTTAGTATCTAAATTCATTAGATTACACTTCTCTTATCAACCTACCATGATGATTACCTTTGATGATTACTTCACTTGCTTTGGAAATCTACTAAGGAACGGGTAAGCTCAAAGTGCTTATTGACTCTAACAATTAAGTTGTTTGAGAGAGAATTGTTGGATGAAATTACAAACTCCAAATGGATGAAAAGGCTTGTTATTTATAGAGCTTTCAAGGTTAGGGTAATTAGGTCATTATATCATCCCACCTCCTTAAACTAACCTCCTTACTATTCATTGCTTGTTTCCCACAACTCTTATCCATTCCTTGGTCATTACTTAAAGTTCTTGCCCAACAAGTTTATCCATGGGTTTCCCCATGGATCCTCATTAACTAATGGATCATACTTGGACTTAGTGCTTAATTCAATTAACTTATCTTAGGGCTTGTATTAATCTACCATGGGCTTCATGTTATTAATACTTGGGCTTTCAGAATAATCCCACCTATGTTTACACCTTTGAGCTTATGGACTTGCACAAGATATAACCCACAAATTTCATTTCATTAGATTTTAATACATACACTCTCATTCCCAATTTAAGTCTGCATGTGAATTATTGCGTTTTCCATACTTCGATTATTATTACATAATCCATCTCGTCTCGATATTATAACGTTACGTATTTCTCGGAAGTTCAAAAATAATTCCCGAGCGATAATCGGTGAATAGTGTTTTTCGTAAACTTTCTCGGAAAACATTTATTTTTCGTCTTGAAAATTCAAACACTTCAATTCATTCACATGGTTCAAATACTAGGATATTCCGACATTTCTAGGTTATAGAATGATATACATCTTATTAACACATATAATAACAAATAATATTATTTTATTCATTATTAAATTCTTTCAAGTCTTTTACAAAGGATCCGAATTTCTCGGGCGTTACAACCGAAATCCATGTGAACACTCTTGTGGGATACGCGCAAAAATAGGATGCCGACCGAAGGGTCTCTGCTACGATCATAGGTACAATGGTACGACCCTCTCTAAGATCTCTCACATCCATAATAACACCAATGTCTATCTCGTCCATATATCGTGGCATATAGACATACGACAGTACGCACAACAGCAGTACATCAACTCTGGCCAAACGCCAATGGTCCTCCGGTGCGGTGAAATCCCCGGCATATCGTGAATAGCTATTCTTTGAGCCAAATATGTCGTACAGAAAATGCTGGGAGATCACATGGCTAGATGTCAGCTCGTCCTGCACTACTCTGCGCCTCAATCTTGTGAGAGTCATGAATCGTCTACTCATGTCTTCGAAAGCTAGATGCACGCAAGGTCTGTCTAATGGTAGCATCATCAAACGTGCATACTTCTCCAGAGTAGGAGTCAACTCATGGGTGCCAAAACGGAATACCGCTTATCGGTGACCAATGCTCTAGCATCCGCCTATAAATCTGCGCGGAACTGAAAAGGCAATAAAGTCATGGTATGATACAGCAACTGATCTACGGTCACCCTATCTGGGGGTGACATGCTATTGTACCACGATCGCATACCTAATGCCACCACTGACGATGGGGTATGATCTATACGGCTAACTGTCGAAGAAGACATCTGTGTGGGCCGTGTCATAAGACCATTCAAGGGTCAATGCCGAATATCTCTGGACATACATACATATGCATAACATGATACATGCATAACAAATAATGGATGGCAATATGATATAGGGAATGAAAAATGGTGCTTATATTCCTAACTATATCATCATCTAATACATCAGCTCTATACAACAACAAATATAGGGAAATGGGGCACAGCCGCCCTACTACTAATAGAGGCCTATCAAAAGATATAGCGAGAATGGGGAACAACCACCCAATATCTAACAGAGGCCTATGAAAAGATATAACGAGAATATACATAAGAAGAAAACTAGGGTCTCGATGTCTACGTCCTAAATCATGTCCACCTGATGTAACTCCTCCTGAGTCACTGGATCTCTATCAACAGGGATATCAGGCCTATAAAGAGGAGGATCTACGCCGGCAAAACTGAATGGGTCGTCTGAGGGGCCAGCGCCTGAGCTGGAAGGAACAAATGACTCCGCCTCTGCTGGATACCTGCCCAAATGCCGGATAAATATGTGTGACTGATCTAACTATTGGGTCAAGCTATCAATCTGGGTCATATGAGTCGGATCTCGGACACAAGCTACCCAATCCATCATCATCAAAGATCTTGGAACCATATCCCCCATAAACTATATGGCGCGGGACTGGGCTCCAATAGTACGAGGGGACCACCACTGCTGGAACATCTCCTGAGTATATGGACCCTCTGATAATGCAAAGCCGTCAACCCCCAACAGTGGGATATCAGTGACGGGTGAATGTGATATGGGCCAACGACGCCTGGCAGGAGGCAAGATCGGTACACGGATCTCCCTTGTAGTGCTCTTAATAGCACGCTCTCCTAAATAGAGCTCCCAGCCTCCATCAGTGAAGAGAAGAACTCTCCAGGTAGAGATCAAATATTCGACCCCGGTCGGATGTCCATCCTCAAATCCGATGGTCAAATGCTCCCCTAAATAGGGAATCCATGTAATGGTACCATTGCCGTCAAGAACACCACCGCATGCGACGGTGAGTGAATCCTCATTCTGAGGGACCTCCCAAGAAAATAGAATGGTGCCATCGTCGTCCTCGTGGATAGGTATCTAAACATAACACACTCATAGGACGCAAACATGGGAGCCTCTCATAGGCCCAAAACTGCCAACACAATGGCAAAACATCTACTATCAGTAAACACTCTTAACCTATGAATGGGAAAAGACAAGAGAAGTACTCACCAAAGAAATGGGTAAAATCCTAGCCAAGCCTCGGGTCAAACCACCTCGCGAGCGTGTCGCGATGCCCCGAGGAAATAGGCAAAGGTGTAAGAGCCCCAATCGTACTCTCCAATACGGTCCACATCGCGTGTGGTGCTGACCAAGGCGAAAGATACCGTGGAAGAGTTGTCTTCTATGAAGCAGCCTCGAATGATCATCAGGAACAATCGCCGCAGAATGCGATCCTTGATCCTGACATCATCAGGCATGGGCTCACTCAATAGCCCGCTCATAGCATCTACGCTCAAAGGACCTGAACGGACAGTCCTACTTTTGAGCGCCTCCGCCAAAACTCCTAATAAGGATCTGACGGCAGTAGGGGTAATATTCGCCATGCAAGGTAATGGTTCCCCTCCAAACTCTATACCTGTGATAAATCGCCAATCCACAAGCGTCATCATCACCTCGCAATCCAGCAGGTGGAGTGACTGAGTCTGATGAAACCATCGCTAAGACAATGCCTTGAGGTAATCCAGGGACAACGACAGGGAAGGATGGAGAAGAACGCCCAAAATCCCCACAAATGCACTACCGCTCTGTAATCATGATGAAGCGCCTGGTACATGGAGTGAATTATACCTCTTGAAGCTAAATTTCCAAGCTTGAATCTTAACTTCTGATTTCTCCCAACTTCTCAACCACTCACTCACTAGAATTCTCAAAATTTCAAATGTGAATAATGAAGAAAAGGGTCTCTATTTATAGAAGAACCATGGACCAAGTTTGGGTTTTGCTCAATGAATCAAACCAAAGGAAGAAGGAAAAAGCTATTGGGTATAGAGGAATTGGTCACCAACTTCCTCTTCCTCCATCACTCCCTTCATCATTTGGAAGCTATGAGTTTAAGAAGAAGAAGCAAAATAGCTAGCTAGCCTTTTTATATTTCACGTGAATGGAGAAATGACCCACAAATTGGGACACTACCTTTAAAACTCAACATTCCATATTATTATTATCATACTTAGGTTTATATGATATTTTTTCCCCAAATGTGCATACATATACATCCACTCACATAGAATTATATAATCCATGTACATTGGTTTATTCCAATTAATATTTTAATTGGCCTAATTATAAAATAGTTGGATATTCTCAATCCATAATTTTCCATAAAACTTATCAACTCAAATATACCCAATTATCATAATGATAATTAATATCAATTATTTATTAACTCACCATTTATTTTTCCATTAGATCCCCATTTGGTTTAACTTCACTAGTTATGCCACACAAGATATAATTATGTGAACTTAGTAATTAATAGTTCACAAGCTTATAATAATATCATCTCACAAAATAACATTATTCTCAACATTACATCTTATAACATGGTCATGGAAGTGGTCTATTGCACCATGTTACATTTTATTATCTCACTTGAACATAGTGCTAACATACTAGTCTTTATACATAAGTATTCAAATACTTCCTATATTATATAGTTACCATTGAAGTGTCACACTTCATTTCATATCATATAGATGTAGCTACTATATAATATATAATCATTGCACATACAAATTAATTACTTCAATTATTCATTCATTAAATTATTTAATGAATGTTAATTCCATCACTTTGTCACACTAGGAATATCTCACAAGCTTACATTACGCTTATTCTCATTCTCATTACTTATTCATTTCCCACCACATTACTATTTATAACATGTTCAATTTACATCGAACTATTATATCACAAGGTTCACATATACAAATATATCATGAATGGAGATAGTTAAATATTCTTTATAACATTCGCGGTAATATAATAACTCAAGTTATTTAGTAATTTAACATAACTTAGTTTTCTTTTAACTTTAACCCTCTTAGAAATACATTACTATAATCAAAATTTACGTATTTCGCCATAACATAACATAAGATATTTTTATCATATTTTCTCTAAATATAGGAACTAATCATAATAAAATGATTTACTCATTTTCTCAAGATATTATTCTTAATATAATATCTTTGTATTATTAAAATATTTACATGCACGACCCAGGTACACACTATATATAGAAAATAGGTTTATTTCCTATTATGATAAATTATTTTCATCAACTTATATAGCAAATATATTTTAATATATTTACCATATTACTTAATCTCACACATTACCTCGTACAAAGCTATAGAAGGTAATATCAAAATAATATTCCCTCTTTTATTAAAATAATCAAATGCAAGAATTTATTTTAATATCCTTTAGTAGAAATATACTATAATTATTTCTCTTCCATTTCTATAGATTGTCTCAACACAATTTCTTTAATCTATACATTTAACTATGTCTCAATATTAATCAATAAATCTCTTAACCAATATTTAGCTAAAGATATATCGATTTCCTTCTCTCGTCAACAACGTATATATATATACAAGTCTATATCTAGAACACATCGAGTCTTTAATAGTATTCAATATAGTATACTGAGTGGTTTCCCACAAACAACCAACAAATTAGTTTCCGTCTCGTCTACCCTATTTTTACAGTGAGTTAGATCGGTTACTGATTCATATATATCTCCGCTCTCTGAAAGAATCGTTTAGCCCAGCTTGTATACATCCACCATTAAAGGGTACGATTGCACTGCCTTAGACTTGATACTTACTCGTACATATACTCAAGAAATTGGTGATTATCAAAGATATTTAACGTCACCAACTTACTATGATAAAATAATTTCAAATAAATTATTTAATACCGATAGATAGATTTTTATCCATCTTCTTTACTTCAAATAACTCGCCTCTATATAATAGTAATATATTTATTAAACATAAAAATCACTTATTGCATAGTTTATATTACATCATGCAATACCATTCCACATACCTCACAACACATATATATTCTTATTCGAACCCTTCTCATGCCTTAAGAATTTTATTTACTAAATTCTTATTTTAATAATTTCTGAAAATTCGGGTTCTTACAGGTGTTCTTCATGTTCTTTAGCCAAACCTAGAAACTCATGGGTAGTTAACAGGGTACTAGGTTTGACCAACTATAATTCATGGATCTTGATGTATCCGGGTTCGATTATGTGTTAAGGTTATAATATTGATGTAATACTACAACACTAAACAAACATCATTGCCATTCTACATCAAATCAGAGAGATCTGGGTCCTCAAAAATATTTGTCAGGTCTGTTCTTCATTTTCTGGGTTACCCAGAAATGAAGAACAACCAAGGTACCTACTTTGCAAGCCTTGAATCTAGAGTTGTGGGCTTGATCAGTGTAATATGAAGGTTCAATAGTGTAGACTACATGTCAAAGAACAATTATATAACATAATATCAGTATAACATCAACACATTTAAGAAATCAAATCCTGTCAAAGTTTGACAAAAAAAATGGTTCTTGAACAATCTGGGTTTTCCAGATTGTTCATTCGGCTGATGTTCAACTATAGTTTGACCGGCTACAACTTAGATTATGTTATGGATCTAAGTGTTCTAATGGCTTTACTGTGTAGCCTACATGTCATACTACAAGTTCCAAACAACAACATGGCCCAAACACTTAACAGTTGCAAGATCTAGTGCCTGCAAAATCGTTGTCAGTGATTTTTGGGTGTTTGGGTTACCCAGAAACAAGATTTCGTGCTCGGTCAACGCACTTTGACGATCTGACTATGTTTCCAGTTCCAGATAATAGTCCACATGACATAGAACAAATCTATAACATAAAACAACACAAAGCAAAAATGGAGACGGATCTAGGGCCTCTAACATTCGTATGTCAGACAATATTTTATGGTTCAAAGTCAATTCTGAAAACTTGATTTTAAGGCCTTTTGATGCTATAGATCTATGATATATCATCATAGATCATCATAAAATATCTTCTAGCAAACATCTAAACACATAAACACGAATTCTTTATTTGCATACAAGATCAAAGGTGAGTTTAGGGTTTATACCTTCTCTTGAATATGCTTTGATCTAGGCTCCACCACACTAATTTGGATGTGTTAGAAAGTTATCTAGGGACTGAAATACCTGGGATTTTTGAATTTGTAGAGAGAGAACGAGTTGGTTTTGAGCTTAGGTGCAATGGACTTAACTTATGACTTTTCTCTCTCTTTATCTTTTATAATATTTAGATGCAATGTATATAGTTGAGATTGTTGGCAATAAGTGATTGATTGGAGTTGTTTTTAGTCACATGGAGTGGTTTATCCACTAAAGTTTCGCTAAATTCTACAAGTTAACTAATAAAGAATGCAAAAAGGGTATTTTGGTCTTTTTCCTTCCAATTTTAGTGGCATAATAGACTTTTGTTCAAACCCTTAAGATTTGACCCTTAGGGTTTAACCCTAAGGTTTTACAAATTAAATTCTAGGATTTCTAATTAGGTTTTTTCAAATGGAAAAAATTATTCTTTCTAATTTATAATTAGGGTTTCCTAATTAAATTAGGGTTTTCTAAATTACTTAGATTTTAACATTAGGATTAGTGTTTCCTAATTAACATAAAACTTTCTTAATTAGCAATTAGGGTTTTTAATTAGAAATTAGGGTTTCTAATGTTTGCAATTAGGGTTTCCAATTAGAAATTAGGGTTTCTAATTATTATGGTTTCCATAATTAGGTTATAATTAATAACACTTAAGTCTTATACTTAGCATTTGAATTCCCAAATTAGGGTTTTCTAATTTTGAATTAGGGTTTTGGATTCCCGAAACTAAAATTAGGGTTTCCAAAACCGATTTTAGGGTTTCTTATAAATAGTAAGAATTTTCTAACTGAACATTGACGTTCTTAATATAATATTAGGGTTTGCCACTGATATAGGTTATCTGGTCAACCCTTGACCCTTAACCACATACTGTACACATATACAACCATATACACAGAACATATACACTTATACCCTTAATCCTGAATAATTCACCACAAAAATTTTAAATTCACAAAATTAATTCTTTCCCGGAAATCTGAAATCCATTCACTTATTTTTTTAGTCTAGATTTAATATTCATCCTTTAATCCATCATTTAAGATTTAAATAATTATCTAAATTCTCGGGTTGTCACAATTATAACCCTAATTAACTTAAAGTAACATCATTAAGGATGATTATAACCTTAAGAATTACAACTAAAAATTGACGAAAGATTACTTGAATCTAACACAAAGTAATACGATAAACATTAACGAATGTTAACCAATCTAATGAATGATTAGATTGAGAAGAAGGGAAACATAGATTAGTGACCATACTTGATTGTTCATGACCTGATGTGGTATATTATGTACTTATGTATTGTAGAATCCTTAAAGACTCAAAAGAAAAGTGTATTAACTATAGAAGACGTTGAGGGCAAGTGTTCTAAACCCTTGTTTGTGTTTTTTTTGGACAAGCTTTGTGAGTCATGTATATTACGTATGAATTGATCTATAACGAAGTCGAAACCAATTCCTTCGGCTAGACTTAATGTGTTTTGTGGATTTTCTTATAATCTATCAAAATATTATCAATATTGTTATCTTTTGCCAACTGTTTTGGTATGGATTTCAAAGAAAGACTGAGTATGAATAAACAAATTTTTTTTGTCAAATGACAGGCACGTGAGGTTACCAAAAATTAAACGTAGATACATTTAATGAAGTAGTGTTGTACAACATAGAGTACTATAGGCTGATCACCTAGACGTGCTCGTAAGATATGCCAGACTTACGAACTTAGTGTCGAGTTGTCCTTTTTAAAGAAAGAATGAAATGCTCAAGGTCTTGGACCAAAATCAAGGTTTAATGAATGTTATTCATTGTTAAATGTTTTAAAGAAAAGAGAAGTGTTATTTTGAATTATCTATAGTACTTCATAACTATTGATTTAGTTATAGAAAATATACGATTCATATGATTCAAACTTATTATTTAAATGAAATTGTCATAGTTGCTGAGCTAGTTATGCTCACTCTCACTTGAACCATATGAATGCAGCTAAGACCGAACAAATTGAAGGATCCAGTAAGAATAAAGGGAAGGCTAAGGCGGACAAGTAGTTGTCTTGTAATAGCATAGTATGAACTTTGTATTTACTTGATATTATGAAAAAAGACATATGTAATGATTATAAAGAACCTAGGAAGGAAAATATTAATTTGTAATATATATAAGACATGTTCATTCTTTTTGAGATATTTTAATTAAATGTATGTATGAACTATAGCACCGTGTAGCACCATCTGTCGGGTTGGAAGATACCCAGATTTGGGGGCGTCACAGGTTGGTATCAAAGATGTAGGTTATAAAAACTTAATAGGGGAAAAAACCTTAAGCTATAACCTTAAGAAGAGTTAAAGAAGTAAAAGATGAAGTTAACCTTACAAATGCATTAAATGTGATATGTGTTTTTACTATTCTAATGATGTTTACTAATCAAACTAATTTGATTTGTTGTAGTTGTCAGGAGATAACGTGATATATAGGGATATACATGTGGTTAGTGAGGAGTCTATAACCAAGTAGAGATTTTACCGACACCTGTAGCTGAGTTGTTGTAATGATCGATATATTTTGTAATTATTTTAAATATTTATTTAATTAAATAAATAATTTATTTATTAAGAAAAATAAATAATTGGTGAAATTGTGTTGCAATAATTTAGTTAATTGTGTACATTAACTAAATTGATTAATGGTAATTTTAGTATTTGAAATTTTGATTTAATAAAATAATTAAATTAAATGAATTGTTTAATATTTAAGAAAATAATTAAATTAAATAAAGTGGTGTTCTGGTAATTAAATTAGACATATAATAATTTATTAGGCTTGAGTATAATTATAATGAAAATTATAGTTATTATAATTATAATTGTAAGTTATTTAAATTAACTAAATTAAAGTGTGACACATGGAACTATATAGTATAAATATTATTTAAATAAACTAGAATGGGGAGTTTGTGTTTAGCCAAACAAGGCCTTGTGGCCTTTGGCTTATTTTAACTGACGCATACTATTTATTTTTTTAACTGAAGTACGTGGGTTATGCCTATATCAGTTTACTCATTTGTGTGTTATATCCTAAGCTAAGAGAGAACATAGAGCGTGAGAAGGAAACACAGAGAAAGTTGAGAGTGAGAGCAAAAGGGAATTCTCTGTAGTTTTGTCTACAAGAAGGAGGAGGATTTCTAAACCTTGTTATCATCATCGTGCAAACAAAGGATTCAAGGTATAATTGCTCCTAAGATTCTATGTTGTTGTTTCTCAATGATCACTATGAATTGAGAGTCATGTTGGATTGATGTATATACATGTATATATGAATATATAATCTGATAATCATCATATATAAGCAATTGTTTGTAATCAAATACGTGACATTTAGGTTGTATGAAGAAAATTAAAGTAACAGTGTTCTATATATGAAATGGCTTGTTTGAGTAAAAAATTTCATGTTCAATCCTTAATATAATCTGTAAATTGGTGGTAGATTGTGTTAGTATATCAAGAAACGAAAACAACGTAGTTGGAATGGTGTAATTTGGTTAAGAAACAAGGATTTGGCGATTAAATTCGCTAAATGTGTTAAAAATGGAGAAAACAACAAAAAACATTGGTTAAATCCTTATAATTTGGGTGTTTTGGTGATTAAAAGTGTTCTATTTATGCCTAAAGTTGTTGTAGTAAACTTATGTGGTTTTTGGGTTTTAGTGAATTGTTGTAGAATTGGGAAAATGGGAATTGTTGGCTTAGAACAGAGTCTAAATTCGTGTTCTGCAAAACTAGTTCTGGTGTCGAGTGCGGGCGCGCTGCTTGTGATGCCACCAAAACAGGTATACATCACCTATTTTGAGTCGCCAAATATATGGTACATAATTCAAATACAACTTAATAATACAATTGTCGTGTACAATACGACTAAACATAAACTATGAGTTTGAATACAAATATTGTCTACTAGAGAGTATACAAACTCAAAAGGAGTCCTCATTACAATTATTATCACACTATTTCACAGAATAGTGAGGACTACTAATGCAAACATCTAGGACCATCACTCTTTTCCCACTAGTCCCATTTACGTTCTCATTTCACAAATGAAACAAGAAAAGAAAAGGGTGAGCTCAACTAGCCCAGTAAGAAATATTATGACTAAGATAATGCAGAATAAATTATCAATAGCCTTCAACAGTATAACAACTGATAGAATATAATTGACAACAAGTTTTAGATCAAAAACTGCAGCGGAATAAGCAACCCATTAGAAGAGTCAAGTAGAGAATAAAATCTACTATCTTCTATGATTTAAAAGGTTTTTCATCACTTTTATCGCTAGGACTCAGCTTAATAAATAATCCACATCATCGAATCACCCCTGCACTACGGCCAAGGATATTCTTTAGTATCACGACCACAATTATACATGCACTACGAGCCAAGAATATTTGTGTATTCATTAATGGTCATGATCATGCCAACAACTGTCCATCAATGCACTACAGGCCAATGAGGACTTTTACCACATCATTTGTAACATTACGATCATGATTACAATCGAATAATCCTCGGTCATAATCATACAAAGTCCATCTATGCACTACAGCCCACGATGACTTTCAACAAAATATAAACATGAGGATGATGACAATGATATAAGAATTCAATAAAACAAGTTCAAGAATTATTTTATCCAGGAATCAATAACGTCCAAATTGTCAACATGATACTGCTTTGTGGAGTAAAATTCAAGAATGCTCAGAAGAATATTTCATTGAAAAGATACTGCATGAAGCGCAAATATCAAGGATATTCCAATAATTTCATGGATTATAGAAGTCAAAACTTTAACCAACAGAGTATAATAAAGAATGGAATAAGAAAAGAAATCACAATGCATGCGATAGACCGCCCAGGCAGGTTATTCCAACAAAATAATAAATAACGGAATCGGGTTCGGCGTAAAACGCACATACATGATATTCCAACAGAATAATAAAGACGAAATCAGGTCCGGCGTAAAATGCACAAACAAGATATTCCAACAGAATAATAAAGACTGAACCAGGTCCGGCGTAGAACGCACAGATAGGATATTCCAACAGAATAATAAAGACGGAACCAGGTCCGGTGTAGAACGCACATACAAGATATTCCAACAGAATAATAAAGAATGGAATAAAAAAAGAATTTCACCAAGTATGCGGTACTTCGCATAGACAGGTTATTCCAACATAAATACAAAGAATGGAATAACAGAAGTTCTCTTCATGAAGACGAAAGAAAGAAATAATACCCCTTACCTTAGAAGAAACTGGATATAGAAGTAGTGAAGTAGCAGAATACTTTTCTTCTTTCTATCTATAATTTCTCTCTATAATAATTGCTCTATAGCTTTAGTGAATTGGTGAGAAATGAAGGAAGGATGAGCTTCTATTTATAGGAAAATATACTTTCAATAATTGCACGTTTTGGGGCCCGAAAAATTACAGTACAATGCCTCCAACTTTTTTTTCATTTTTAATTTAGTCCTGCAAGTATTATCAATCTTGCACCAACTCCCCTAATCGTAAATCATGTGAATAAATAGTATAATCATGTGAATAAATAGTATAATCATGTGAAAAAATAGTATAATCATGTGGAAAAATTAATTACAGTATAGTACCTTCAACTATAACTCCATTTTTAACTTAGTCATGCAAGTATTATCAATCTTGCACCACCACCACTAATAGTGTAAGAATGTGAATCAATAGTACCCCATGAATAATAACTCATGAATAGTAACTCATGAATAGTAACTCGTGAAAAGTACTCCAACACGAAAAGCGCTCCGAATACCCGAGTGAACAATATAACCTCCAGACATCAATTATCATCGAAATAAATGTCAATTTCCACTAACACTAATAATCCCAATACAATGGAACAATCAATTTCATCTTTAATCAACACAACTTATTCATCATTAATATTATAACTCACAATATTTAACAACCGTGTCGCTCCGTGAAAGAGGGGCTTTCCGATAAGGATTTCTCCTTATAGGCGCGCAATTAGGTGACCAAACCTCTCCTTGACATAACTTCTAAACATTTTCAATATTGAAAATAATAATATGAATAACTTTGTCATCTCAATTATTTATTTAATAATAATAAATATTATGCAGATGATACTGTGACAATAATTGAATCAATAATATGAGAGATATGATGCAGCAATTACTATAGCAATAATTGAGTATAACTGAGTGACTTCCCACAAGGGTAACTATCAAATTGGCCGCCGACTTGATTGGCGCCCCTTACGGAAAAACCTACTTCCGCCCATTAGTCAACCTAAATGACATAACCAGAAACTTTTCATAACTATAACGAATTCTGAACGTCATCTTAGGTACCTCCTCCTTCTTCCTTACTTCTAACCGACTATACCACATACATACATCTATCATTATAAAAATTATTTGCCCCTCTCAACTGACCAAATAGATCATCGATCCTGGGCCATGGGTATTTATCCTTAACCGCTATCTTACTCCTATTACGATAGTCGATATGCAACCGTAACAACTCATCCTCTTCCTTAACACCAACCTAACTTGAGTCATGGTTCGACAATAATAATGTCGCGGTATTTTATTACCGTAAATTACTACCTTAGATTTTCTAAGAAAACTAAAGGTTCACACTTTACTTATAACTATTTGTTATAGCTCTATGGTTAATCAACCCATTCATACCGAGAATTTCCTCAAATTCTCTCAACATGAACAGTACTTATCTACTGATACCTACTTACTTCTATTATCACGAATATAATTTAACGAAAGTTATTTCCTCCTTCTCTACCTTAATGTTTTAAAGGTATTTATAATCCCTTCTAGACAGACTCCTAGATGAGTCTTTCCACCTATCTTACACTCTTCGATCTTACGCTTAGGGTCCCCTTGTCCCACTTCAGTATTCTCGGAGTTAAAAATTTATGTCTCTTTGGCATACTTCCACTACCATTCTCTACCTTGGTTCCTCCCTCTCTCTTTCTCTCATCTTTTCCCTCTTTGTGGTATTGAGTCTATAACTCACTATCCCCTTATGCTATAATAACATTCTCCAGAATGACCCTATAGGAAACACTCTAGATCACCAAAATCCCACTATAGAGCTAGGGTCTCAGGCCCTGCTCCAACCTACGAGCCTTCACCTCCTCCTTGTCACTTGATGTGAAACAAACCTTGCCAATTCATTTGAATTTGGTCGCGTACTGGGGAAATATCATATCCCCTTACTTAAGTTCTAAGAATTCAATCTATATCCTCCCTCACATGTCTTATAGGGAAAATAATTCTCAAAGAAAACCTTCTTGAATTGTTCCCACGCATTACCTCTGCTCAAAATTTCACCCTCGGTGAGCCTCCCACCAAAAATTGGCTTTACTCTTCCTTAGGTAAGTCACAAAAGAAAACTTATGCGGCTCACCTACATTTGTAATAACAAAATGCCTTCTCTATTACTTTTACCCATGTTTGGGACTCTATTAGGTCTGTCGTTCCTTTGAACTCCGGCAGACCTACGCTTTAAACTATTTATAGGTAATCGTTCTAGCTACCCTAAGATCCGCGGGTACTCTACCCTTGGTTTGGTTAAATGCAGCCGCTAATAAATTAACGAACTCTTGCATAGGGTTGTTTTGACCGCATTAATTATCATTATATGATTCCGCTTCCTTATTACGTTATCTTCTCCCTGGCGACATTTTTAGATTAAATAAAATTTCATTATTATCTATTTACTTACTTCGTTATTAATCGCCACATACCAAATCGCATCATAACAAATCATTTCCATGAAAACTTCATTATATACATATGCTTCTTTATAGTTTGAAACTATTTACAATTTACGTTCATAGCCAAAAGCTATTACATTTTCTATCCCGCAATTGAACTTCACAAAAGTTGGGATTTACAAAAGACTACCCTTTAAAAGAGGGTTTTACGTCATTACACACATATTTATAACTTTAGATTTCTAATAATGCATAACAACATCCTCGTGTTTCTCATTCGCAATCATTGCTACAGTATCCCGACTAATCATATGACGGGTTTGTCCTGACTCAATGGAATAACAAGCAACCTTCAGCTTGAAATCCTTATGTGCACTCTCATTAATGTAAGACATCCGTGATATCTTCCGGTCCTTCTCCCCCAGTTCTATACGAAGCTCATCGGCCCCTGCCTTTATAATTCCTAGCCTGCTTTGCCATAAGCACCTGCTTATCGTGCTCTAACTCAAATTCTGCTTCTGCAGACATCTTAGCTTCATGGAGATAACTAATTTCTTCACTCTGATTCTACACAACTGTACCCAGTTGCACATTCCTGTCAAGCGCTGCCAGATACAATGCTTCCATTGCATCTGGAGGTGATGAGTCCAATATAGGTACCACCATAGTAACCGATGTTACCTCTCTTTCTTCTTCCACATCGTTCATCATACTAAGGTATGACGATATATCCATCTCTCCCTCAGAGTAGTCTTCCTCAGAAAAGTACTCCTCTGCCTCCGACTCCTCTAGAATCACTATTGGTACCTTCGCCACTGGCATAGGTACAGGCTCTACTCGGTTCACAAGCTCTTCACTCACCGCGTGTATATCTCCATACATCAAGCTATCGATCGACATCCTACAATAACACATATGTTGATTAGTACATAACACATAATCGTATAAGCACAAATCACATTTAATTTATTTAGGGTTACTTTTCATCTTTTAAATCTTTTGTTAGTGAGTTTCCTCAATACCTTATTGACTCAGTCAACTTAAGTAAAGCTTGAGTTTACTTCATTCAGATTTCTCTTCCTTAACGAGGTTATTAGCCTAAGGTTCTTACCCCCTTAAGTTTTATAACCTAATGCTTTGATACCAACCTGTGACGCCACAAAATCCGGGTCTCTTTCAACCCGACATATGGTGCTCCACGGTGCTACAGTTCACACAAACATTTAATTGAAATGCCTCAAAAGAACGAATATGTCTTATATATATTCCAAAATAATACTACCATTCCCCAGGTTCTTTATAACCGTTACAATTGTTCTTGTCATAATATCAAATATTATCATTACAAACCTATATTATTACATAGGCAATCTACACATTCACTTTAGCCTTCTCTTTATCCTTGTAGAATCCTTCGGTCCATTCGGTCTAAGCTACATTCATATGGTTCAAGCAAGAGTTAGCATAACAAGCTCAGCAAGTACAACAATTTCATTTTAAAAGCATGCTTGAAACATAGGTATCGTATATCTTCAATAACTGGATGATAGTTACGAAGTACTATCAATAATTCAAAATAGCTTTCCTTTTTCCTTCAAAACATTTTACAATAACAATATTCATCAATTCATCAATTCTGGTTCAAGACGTGAACGTCTTATAGTTTCTTTGAAAAGGACAACCCGACACAAAGTCTGTAAGTCCAGCATAGCTTACGAGTACATCTAGGTGATCAGCCTATAGTACCCTATCTTGATCAACACTACATCCATTAAACGTGTGTACGTTTAAGTTGTGGCAACCTCACGTGCCCATCGAATACTCGATGAAAATACATTTGTTTATACATATTCAGGCTTACCTTGAATCCGTACAAAAGAGTTGGCATAGGATAGCGTTAGCAATTCTATATGGAAAGACTTGTAAAGAAATCAATCAATCTATCAAGATTAGTCTAGCCGAGTCAAAACTGGCATTGACCCTTTCTTCAAAACCATACATGCATCTCATAACTTGAATCATTTGAAAACCTGACTAACACGAAGGTTAGACAAGGGTTTAGGAAAAACTTGCCTTCAGCATCTGCTACCAAATAATTATGTTTCCTTTGAGTCTTTACAATCTCTACAATACATAATCATATAATATACCATATTAGGTCATGAATGAACATATATAGTTCATAAATAATCTTACCCTACTTCTCAATCTAATCCCGTATTAGATTTGTTATTATTGGTTCCGGCTTTCCGTTATTCTATACATCATTCTTACCGACTTTTGTCTCTTCCATAACTTAAGTGAAGTTATTTCATTAGTACAACTCGGTTCAAGTGAATTATCCTTCCTCACGGCTTACTAACGTCCTTACGTTATCATCCGAAACTCGATCGTCATTGATTAAGTACGTTTATTGCATATCGTTTGCGTTCATCTTTAATTGACTTTCTTTAACCCTAAGTGATCATACTTAGGGTTTAATTATAACTTAACAATGTTACTTCATGTTCATTAAGTTTGTATCACTTCATTGCCTTTATTTTTATCTTCATAACCAATCCTCTCTATGCAAATTCCGAGGGTCAGAAATGGCTGGCCCACTTTTTCTTCTTTTCAGGTCACCACCGCTGGCCGCCGCCCCATAGGGCTTGGAGATCAGACTGACTATTGTGACTGCGCCATGAGTTTGCAGTGTCTGGAGCTCACTTTGGCGCCACTGGCTCTCGGCCATTTAAGCTTGAGTCACACATGGCCTGACTCTGAGCCACGAATAGTTTTGATGATTTTCAACTTTGCGAGATTCCCGGACTCGTAACTTATTCTATTATTTCCGTTGTTAATGATTTTGTAAGATATTCGTAGTAGTAGCGTGATGCACCGAAATTCGAGATATGAGTGTCTGAATTTTTGGGGCGTCCTGAGTTAATATCAAAGCCATAGTTATAAACCTTAGGAGCGAGAGCCCTTAGATTATAACTTAGGAGAACTCGAGAAGATAGAAAGGACCTGAAAACTCATATAGAGTTTTCATAGAGATGGACTTAGCGTGTTACAGAATATAACTTCATTTTATACAATGAAATTATGATTCTAATGGAGTTGTTGGTTGTTTTGTCTTGTGTCGATGATTGTAGGATGACTGACATAGGAGGACCTAGCCGAGTAGTAGAAGAGGAGCCGCGTGACATACACGTGGTATATGAGGCACCATTGATAGAGAACCTATATCAACTGTAGTTCCTATCAATGATGATGACGAGGAAGAGGAGATAGAGCCAATACCCGAAGAGTCTGATCCAGAGGAGGAGCGTATGGTGGATGAGCCCATGGGGGACTCCGACGAGGCTACTTTTGAGGATAGGATGTTGGGGGAGTATGAGGAGCAGATTTTAGAGTTAGGGTGCAGAGTTGAGAATTTAGAGGCTGAGGCCAAAGACAGAGAGTCCGAATTCCAAAAGCTAAAGGACGAAGACCACCAGAGAAAGTTAGTGATGTAGGAGATGGAAGTAGATATTGCTCACCGTAAGGAGGCAGGAATCCAGATGGGGACTTTGTTTCACAAGGCGGTGGATAGGAATGTAGAACTGGCAGGGAAGTTGGATGAGATGGAGCAGAGGGAGTTGAGCGAGGGGACAGAGAAGGAAGCTATCCGTACTCAGTTAAGGATGGAAGTAATGGATAGGATCCATTTCGAAGAAAAGTGGAAAGGGGCCAATGGTAAGGCTAACGATCTAGAAGATGAAGTGAGGTGCAAAAGGAGGAAGATGAATAGGATGAGCTATGCATTGCGCACGGCCATGGAGGGACTGATTGATGGGGTAAATCACTACCCGACAGAGCAGGGACAGACCCGACACACCATAAGCCGAGATGTGGTGGTGCACATTTCTCAGAGGGAGTACCAAAGCGCCGTGGAGCGCGGAATGATAGATTAAGTCCAGTATTAAAAGTTATTAGTTGTAGTTCAGTTGTGTAGTGTATTATCCGTTGTTGTAATCTTTATGTAGAATATGAGATGTTGTAAACCCCAAACTTTTGAGTTATGTTAGAGGGGTAGTATGTTAATGGTTGTCCCCATCTTTTGTGATATTAGGGGATAAGTTGTGTCATTTATAGAAGTATGCTGGAGATAATCATGTAATGTAACAATCTGGGATATGAATATAAATGATCTTGTTCTGAAATGTATTCCGAAATCTTATTCATTTTATGGAGAATTGTTTAAGTAATATAATTAGATAATAAAAATGGGAGTGTCATAATGTAGGAAAATGCCGCCCAAACGTAGATTAACTGCTCCAGAAGAGTCGGTTAACGATGAGAGAGGACAAGTAGATCCCATTCAGAGGCTTGTAGATTTGTTAGGGGAGGCTCTTAGGGGAAGAAATGAACAAGTACCACCCGTTCCCCAAGTAGCTCCGGTCGCAAACTTCAAGGACTTCAAGAGTGTAGGACCTCCGAAATTCATAGGTACTACCGATCCTATCGTAGCGCAAACGTGGATCAAGGAAATGGAGAAAGCCTTCGCCATTGCTCGTGTGGGCGAAGACCAGAAAACCGTGTTCGCTGCATATATGATGAGGGGTGAAGCAAACTACTGGTGGGAAGCAAATCAACAGAGAGCGGGAGAAGGTACTATAACCTGGGAAAGGTTTAAGACTTTATTCTTCGAGAATTACTTCCCGCAGAGCATGAAGAATAGGATGGAGGTAAAGTTTCTAGAACTAAAACAAGGAGAGATGACAGTGGCACAGTATGCGGCCAAGTTCAATGAACTCGCACGATTCGCAACACATCAAGTAGACACTGCAGAAAGGAAATCTCGACGCTTCAAACTTGGACTAAAACCTTGGTTGTTCAACAAGGTGTCAGTCCTTCAAATCGACTCTTTCGCCACATTATTGGAGAAGGCGATAATTACTGAAGGAGGTAGCGAGGCATTGAGCCAATACAACAAGGAGAAGAAGAACAAGAATGCTGGAGGAGAGACTCATGGAGGGAGTAACAGTGGTGGAAGTTATTTGGGAAAAAGGAAATGGGATTACCGCAACAACGACAACAACACCAACCACTAAAGCATCAACAAGTCAGAAAATTATCAAGGAGGATTTAAGAAAAGAAGCGAAGCTTGCTCGAAATGTAGGAAAAACCATCAAGGGGAATGCTGGAAGGGGCGCAGCATCTGCTACAACTACGGCCAAGAAGGGCAAATTTCACCTAACTGTCCGAATCCGAAAAGGAGCAAGGGATGTTTCGCGTGTGGCTCAACTGAGCATCAAATCAAGGATTGCCCAAAGAAAGGGAGCAACGGAGGAAGCGGCCAACCGGGAGGTGGCAGCAAGCTGATGATCGGTGGACCAACGCATCCAAATCAATCGATCGCCTTAAACCTTTAACATGACTGTCCGAGACGCAGTGAATGAAAGTGTCAGGTATTCTCCCAATCAATAATATAAATGCCTATGTATTATTCGATTCGGGTGCTACCTATTCCTTTGTGTCTGAAGAATTTGCTAATCAACTAAACATACCTCCTGAACGTTTAGAAAACTCATTAAACGTAGAAATTGCGAATAAGGAAGTAATTCCCATAGAATTTGTTTACCAAAACTGTTGTGCAAACATTAGAGGTCACGAACTAAACGTAGACTTAATTCTGATTAAACTGGGAGAGTTTGATGTGATATTAGGAATGGATTTGTTATCCAGCCACGCTGAGATAATCGATTGTTAGAAGAAGAGTGTGAACCTTCAGACCTCAAATCGGTCTAAGGTAGTGTTTTACGATAGCTCATCGCTCAAGCAATCGTGTTGCCTTACGATGATGCAGGCCAAGAAATTGTTAAAGAAAGGATGTGTAGGTTATTTAGCCTATATAGTGGACATTCATCAAAAGAGAATAGAAATGAAAGATATATTAGTGGTAAAAGATTTCCAAGACGTGTTTCCAAACGAACTGCCTAGCCTTCCGCAAGATAGAGAAATTGAATTCATAATAGACTTAGCACCGGGAACCGCACCAATTTCGAAAGCCCCATATCGTATGGCGCCAGTAGAAATGAAGGAATTGATGATTCAATTGCAAGAATTACTAGATAAGGGTTACATTCGGCCAAGTGTGTCTCCTTGGGGAGCACCAGTGTTGTTTGTAAAGAAAAGGGATGGATCGATGAGGCTCTGTATCGATTATCATGAATTGAACCAAGTGATAATTAAGAATAAATATCCATTGCCAAGGATAGATGACCTTTTCGATCAACTGAAGGGAGCGAAGTGTTTTTCCAAGATAGATTTACGAACGGGTTATCATCAGTTGAAAGTGCGAGAGGAGGACGTCCCAAAGATGGCGTTTTGAACTAGCTACGGACATTACGAATTTCTAGTGATGTCATTTGGGTTAACCAATGCTCCGGCAGCATTCATGGACTTGATGAACCGGGTTTTCAGGCCATACTTAGATAAATTCATAGTAGTATTTATCGATGACATTTTGATTTATTCAAAGACGAAGGAAGAGCACGCCAAACACCTGAAGATGGTATTGGAAGCATTGAGAAGGGAGAAAATGTACGCAAAATTTTCAAAATATGAATTTTGGATGGAAAGGGTCCAGTTTCTAGGACACGTGATAGATCAAAATGGAATTTCCGTGGATCCTGCAAAGGTGGAAGCGGTAAGTGGCGAATAATCAAGACGCCAATGTGAGTTAGGAGTTTCTTAGGTTTAGCCGGGTACTATCGAAGATTTATCCAAGATTTTTCTAAGATAGCAACCCCGCTGACCAATCTAACGAAAAAGACAGAGAAGTTTGTATGGACGGACAAATGCGAGGAAAGTTTCCAAGAATTGAAGAGGAGGTTGAGTGAGGCGCCTGTATTATCATTACCAGATGATACGGGAGGATTTGTTGTGTATAGTGATGCATCGCATAGAGGACTTGGTTGTGTGTTAATGCAACATGGAAAGGTCATTGCATATGCCTCACGACAGTTGAAAGATTTCAAAAACGATACCCTACCCATGACTTGGAGTTAGCGGTATGAGTCTTTGCATTAAAGATTTGGAGGCACTATTTGTATGGAGAAAATGTGAGATATATACGGGTCACAAGATTCTTAAATATATCTTCACACAGAAGGAGTTGAACATGCGACAAAGGAGATGGTTGGAACTGATCAAGGATTTCGACTGTGAAATTCTTTATCACCCGGGAAAAGCAAACGTCGTAGCCGACGCTTTGAGTAGAAAAGGAAGGGAGAAGTTATTCAAATTGACAACTCAAGAGGATTTAATAAGAGAAATGGAAAGGTTGGAAATAGAGGTGGAGGAACCAAGAGAAGCGGAATGAAGATCTCTCATGATGAGAGCTCACCCGACGTTATTGGATAGAATAAAGGAGGCACAAGAGAAAGATGAAGAATGTTAGAAGATAAAGAAGAGAATAGTAGAAGATAAGGAAGAAAGGTTAAAAGTAGATAAGGATGGTATATTGAGATTCGAGGGTCGAGTATGGGTTCCAGCTGTAATCGAACTAAGAGAGGAAATCCTACACGAAGCACACAATACGACGTATTCCGTACATCCAGGAGGCACAAAAATGTACCGGGATCTTCGACACCATTTTTGGTGGCCTCATTTGAAAAGAGAGGTTACAGAGTGTGTTAGCAGATGTCTTACTTGTCAAAGAGTCAAAGCAGAACACCAGAGGCCAAGTGAACTACTTCAACCGCTGGAAATACCAGAATGGAAATGGGAGCACATTACGATGGATTTCGTGGTTGGACTTCTGGTTACACAGAAGAGTTATGATGCCATTTGGGTTATTGTGGACCGACTAATAAAGACAGCTCATTTTCTACCCATCAAGATTCGATTCAATTTGAACCAGTTATCAAATTTGTATGTAGAGGAAATCGTATCACGACATGGAGTGCCGGTGTCGATTGTCTCCGATCGAGATCCGCGTTTCAAGTCAAAATTCTAGAAAAGTTTGCAGGAATGGATAGGAACTCAATTGAGATTGAGTACTGCCTATCACCCTCAAACTGACGGGCAGAGTGAATGAACCATACAAACGTTGGAGGATATGCTGAGAGCTTGCGTGATGGACTTCAAGGGGAATTGGGACGACCATTTACCATTAGTAGAATTCGCTTACAATAATAGCTATCATGCGAGTATTGGTATGCCGCCATATGAAGCTCTTTACGGGAGAAAGTGCAGGACGCCATTATGTTGGGATGAAGTCGGAGAACGACGACTTTTGGGACCAGAATTAGTCAAGCAAACGGCCGACGTGGTACCAATAATAAGGGGAAAATTGGTAGCAACTCAAGATCGCCAAAAGAAGTACGCCGACTTGCATCGTTAGAACCGAGACTTTGAAGTCGGTAGTTTTGTGTTTTTGAAGGATTCTCCTTGGAAGGGAAAGATCAGATTCTAAAGAAAGGAAAATTGAGTCCGAGGTTCATAGTGCCATTCGAGATATTGAAGCGAGTGGGCGAAAGTGGCATACAAAGTTGCTTTGCCACCGAATGGAACACATCCACAACGTGTTTCACATTTCCGTTATTACTGACCATATACAAGTTCGACTATAAGCACGTAATTTCCTATGAGCCCATTCAAGTAGAGAAGAATCGCATATGAAGAAATTCTGTTCGGATAATAGATAAGAAAGAACAAATGCTAAGAAACAAAGTTATATCTTCTGTAAAGGTTGTTTGGCGAAACCACGATGTCAAAGAGGCCACGTGGGAATTAGAAGATAGGATGAGGAGAGACTATCCCCATCTTTTCGTATATAACCTTGTATCAATTCCGAGGACGGAATTTTTATAAGAGGGAGAGGATGTAATACCCGTAAATTTTATGATTTAATTTTATTATTAAATAGAGCTGGTGAATTATTTATTTTATAAATGCTTACGTGGCATGAGGAGAGTAACTCAATTGAATTAAAATTGAGCTGTTGATGATCGATAAGATAGGTTCATGAAATGTCTTGTGTGACACAATGATGGACTTAGTGAAGGATGATTAAGTATTTGCATGTTTAAAGTCCAAATAATAAATTGGGAGTCTAGCCCAATAAGTTAATTGATGGACTGTTAAGTTAGCCCAATAAACATGGGATATTTAGAATCCAATTCGGAACCCAACAAAATAGTTAACTGGGAGTACAAGTATTGGTTAAATTAAAATTTGGCGTGGGGTAGTGGGCCTGACCGACTAGCCCCTTGTCTATGTCTGACATCTACTATCTTTTCCCCAAATTAGGGTCGCCAAGTACAAAGAACAGTAGCCTAAACTCATGTGCAATGTTTGACATGACACACCTTGCAATGTTTGACGCATATCCATCTGGTAGTTTCAGAGACTTAACCCATGTGCAAACATCTTCAGCTTTCTTTTTGGATAATCTTACCATTAAGAGATTCATAAAGTTCTAATCCAGGACGCTTACAAATATCTTTCATGTCCAAACGTGCCTTATCGTTATCTTTTGTCTTCCCCATAACATTCATCACAGTGTTAAACACATTGTCAAACACATTCTTCTCGATATGCATCACATCTAGATTATGACTAATCAAATTTGTAGACCAATAAGGCAGTTCCCAAAAGATGCTTCTCTAAACCCAGTTATGAGATTCGCCAAACCCATTGATTATGTTTGTGGCATCAATCTTACCAAATGGGATAACTGGCAATCTCATCAAACGATCTCGCATATCCGTTCCCAACAATCGTGGTGCAGGCATATCAATATATACTTTCCCTTTCCTGAAGTGTTCTCTATTTCTTCAAAACGGGTGATCTACCTGCAAGAACCGACGATGACAGTCAAACCAACAAGGCTTTTGACCTTTTGATAGATTAAACGACTTTGTATGCTCCATACAATATGGACAAGCCAGCTTCCCGTGTGTACTCCATCCAGCTAACACACCATAAGCTGGGAAGTCACTTATAGTCCACATAACCGATGCCCTAAGGTTGAAATTTGTTTTCATTGCAACATCCCAAGTCTGTACTCCATCCTCCCACAATACCTTCAACTCGTTTATAAGAGGTCTCAAGTAAACATCTAAGTTCTTTCCAGGACTCTTAGGACCAGGAACCACGAGTGAAAGAAATAAGTATGGTTGTTTCATACACATCCAAGGAGGCAAGTTGTACGGAGTAACAATCACATGCCAACATGAGTATAGAACAACTGAGTGGCCAAACGGATTGAAACCTTCGGTGGACAATCCAAGCCTCACATTTCTAGGTTCCAATGCAAACCCAAGATGTGCTAAGTTGAAATCTTTCCAAGCCTGCCCATCTGTTGGATGATTTAGTTCCCCATCTTTAGCTGGAGATTTCGCATGCCAACTCATATGTTCAGCTGTTCTTGAAGACATGTAAAATCTTTTTAGCCGATGTGTTATTGGAAATTACCTTAGAATCTTAAACGGTATACTTGATTTTTTTGTAGTCACACCCTCTTTATTAGGCCTAAACCGATCATGACTGCAAAACGCGCACCTTGTCATCTGTTCATTTTCCTTATAAAATAACATGAAATCGTTGGGACATGCATCGATCTTTTGGTATCCAAGACCCAACTTCTTCACCAATTTTTTACAAAAGTAATAGTTACCAGGTAATTTCTCACCATCAGGCAACATACTCTTAATGGCCTTTAAGAGCGACTCAAAACACTCACGGCTCATGTTGTGATCAGCCTTGATGTTAAGTAATGTCGCCACTGCAGACAATGTAGTGTGTTTGGTGCAACCATGCCACAATGGCTCGCTACCCTCGTCTAAAACTTAAAGAAGTCTTTGGCATCAGAATTCATAGGTTGCTCTCTGCCTTGTTCCCAATCAAAATCTGGTCCTGCAATATCATGAATCATTTCATTCATATGATGAGTACTACTGCCCGAATTGTGTACTTCTGTGATGTCACCCCCTCTTCTCTGCCCATGTGCCCATCAGCATTCTTCGTAATTTCTCATGAACCTAGAAACAAGTAAATGATAGTTTACTATGTCTCTGTCCATATAATTTACATTCTTATACTTCAAACATGGATATCGTATCTGCGACTTACCATTCATACATTCCGGGTGACTATACGCATAATCCAAAAACACTTGGCAACCAACTCTAAATTCAGTTGTAGCACCTATCTAGGCACTTGACTTTCGTCGTGCCATCCAACTACGGTCCTAATAGAGGTTTATGATTCCACGGTACCTACTACAAACAACATGAGCTTATTAAGGTATAGCATGATTGTAAGCATATGACTTGAGTATACTTGTAACCATATGACTTGAGCATACTTGTAAGCATATGATTAACATTGAAGCCATACTTATAAGCATATGACTTGAGCTTGTTAATATTATAAATGTCCGCAACTACTCGACCAACAAGAAAATTTCGCCAGAGTCTCCCCTATAATATGGACTAGCCACATGCAAGACGACATATATATATGGTCATTTCTAGGCACCCAAGACACAAACCAAGAGAAATATACAAATTCCCAATATAAATGGATCAATCCACCATTTGTACAAAATTCTATAGTGTAGACTTGACATGGTACTCAAGTACATGAACATGGTTTTGGTTTTTATATTTGCCCTCAAGTACAAGACAGAGGGAATACTTAGCTTTGCTTTGTTATATTTGCCCTCAATTCTACAATGTTTTTTTCTTTTAATTTTCTCACGCACTACAAGTATTTATATTTGGATATGATTATTAATCTCATGTATTTTGTTTGTTTTTAAATTTAGATTTGAGATTATTGGTCTAGGAATTATAAAATGACTTGATAATCTTAAGATTATAATTATAATCCCGGAATTATAATCCTAAGATTAATAATCTTGGAATTATAATCTCATAGATTATAATCTCGGGATTATAATCTTTGCAAACAAACACATCCTAAGTGTCTTGTTTATTTTCAAATTTAAACTTGAGACTCTTGACATTCTAATTATAATCTCGGGATTATAATTCTAAGATTAATAGTATTGAGATTATAATCCTTGCAAACAAACATAGTTTAAATAAGTTTTGTGGTATGACTATGGATGGATGTTGATTTTACATATCATTGAAGAGACAATTCCTACCAAATATATCAATTCTCTTGTACATATAAATATTAGAGTTCGAGGAGATACAAGAGAAAAGATTGTTGCTGAATTTTAAAAGAACACAAAATTTACACCACTATTGTTTTTATATTGGCATGAAAATATGGCAAATATGCATTCATACACCTAGAATTCCAATAATAAATAAATACATAGATTCAATACCATAAATAAGATTATGAAGTGGTTCACAACTTTTCAATTTTACAATCAAAAGTGGAGTATAAAGCATACCAACCAAATTAACTCAATTAATTTTTATTTAATTGAACTTCTGACCAAACCCAAATTACTTCTTACATAATTTCTGACCACATTGTTAGCAATTATGTCAATGAGGCATGTATATGAAATAAATTACATACTACCAATAAGGTAGAATACCCAAACTCGAAGAAAAATGCAGTGGGGAAAAAGTTCAATAACACCCAATCTATATCCAATTCAGAAATAAAGAGAATTAGGGCTACCTGTGGCGGCGGCGATGGCAGTGGATAGCGGCGGCGAGTGGTGGCGTTCAATTTCTCCCTCCCTCTTTTCTTCTCCCCCTTCTCCCTCATTTTCTTCTCTCGTTTGCTGAAAGAACGAATTCCTGAGTCTGAATAAGTTTTAAACAATCAGCGACCGCCTTCAACGACCACTTGCGGTCGCTGATTTTTAATGACGTGGATGAGTTAGCGACCACTAGCAGTCGCTGATATATATTGGTCGCAACAAACCAACGTGTCAACTTTTGGCACCAATTTTTGGGAGGGAAATTCAGGTCAGCGACCGATCAGCGACTGCATGCAGTCGCTGATATTAACTATCGACTAGATTACATTATGGTCGCTGATGTTGGTCGGTATTAGTATTATCAGTGACCGGACATGCGGTCGCTGATACTATTGGTCGCTGTTAGGCCTTTTTCTTGTAGTGAATTTTCTGTACTACTGTTACTGACATTGCAGGAGGACAGATTCATCTTTTAAGAGAGAACCCTGGAAGACAATCCAAATCCATACCGGATACTACCGGAAGTTCAGCATCAAACCCCGGATCGCAATCTGGGAGTAATGATTTCAACCTCGGATGTAACCACGAGGCTGCATAGATACAATACTCTGGCACCAATTTGAGAAGACCGATTAATCTTGGAGATAACCACGAGGTATCCAGTCTCAGTCCCAACCATGGGAATAGCCACCAACCTTGGCGATAAACCCAAGGAATGCAGTTTCGGCGATAACCCGAGAAATGCTTGTTTCAAATGCGATCAACTTCAATCTTAGCGCTCACAATGAGATACACTGCACCAATCCAGCAATAACATCGGGAAGACAGGCACACCTCAAAGATGACAATGAGAACCTTCAACAATTGCAGCAGTCCAATCTCAGCGACGTCTGAGCAACGTCTACTTTATCAGCCCAATCCAGCGATAACACCTGTGAGGGGCAACATCGTCATCTCGTCAAACACGATGCCACGTCACGTCTCTACGCAACGATGTCCCACAAGGCTAACCAATCCCGAGTGACTATTGTGCAGGGTAACGGATGAAAGTTGAAGCTAGAAGACCGGAGGGCATCATCCCATCTGCAATGACTTCGTACAAACTCTACTTCCATGCCATCGTACAACTCTCGACAACGGCAGTCCGAAATAGGTCCTGTATACCTCAAACGGATGCCCGGATTGAACTTTTGAAAATCCGAGTGGACATTATAGTGCCTGAGTGCACATACTTCGAGATGACCCGCCAGAGCAAACTGGGGCTAACAGGGTTGCCTCTCTGGTACACTGCTGGCTCACCAGCATGTACACACTAATGGCTAAAATGCCTATAAATAGAGGGCTTGGGGTGCTGATTTTCTAGGGAAAAAAGACAGGGAAACCCTGCACAATTTGCTCCGTACTCACCCATACAGTGTATTTTCCCACTTTTAAACACTTGTGAGCTCATATATAGCTTCTTTTGTACCCACAAAAGCCAGTGTTTACCCACTATAAAGATATAGAAGCCTTTTTTAGCAGTCAGCTGTAAGCCTTCTCACACACTTTAGAGTCTTTTTCTTCATCTTTGCACACACCCTTCTACACGTTGAGAGTCATGTTACTTGCTTTTGCCCGGACTTCGGTCTGTGGTTTCATTGCAGTCTATATATATATATATATATAGTAATATTATGCAGTAAATTCCACGTCAAACAACTTAACTCTGTCATCTATCGTCCGAAGAGGAATGGTGCTATTGAAGCGGCTAACAAAAACATCAAGAAGATTATGCAAAAGATGTCCGCCAACCACAAAGATTGGCCTGACCTATTGCCCCTGACTCTGTTAGCCTACAGAACCTCAATGCGCACTTCAACTGGGGAAACCCCCTACGCTTTAACCTATGGGATGGAAGTAGTGCTTCCCATAGAAGTTGAGATGGAATCCCTCAGAGTGTTGATCGACGCTCAGCTAGATGAAGACCAATGGGTACAAGACAGGTATCACTAATTGTCTCTAATAGACGAAAGGCGAACCGCAGCTATCTTCCATGGTCAGTTATATCAGCAAAGGATTGCCAGATCCTGCAACAAAAAAGTTCGGCTATGGCAATTTAAACAACATGACTTGGTTTTGAAGAAGATTCTTGACAACCAAGATCAAGCTAAAGGAAAATTCCCTCCTAACTGGGAAGGCCCGTTTATTGTCAAGGAAGTATTGACAGGAGGCGCTCTCAGATTGCAAGAAATGGACGGTGATGAATTTCCGCAACTCATCAACTCAGACACCGTGAAACGGTATTATGTCTGAAGTAACCAGCAAACACCCTGGTGCATCATCATCAGGTCACTGGTCATTCCGGTTCTTTAACCTTTTACCACCTACGACTTATCTACACTTTGCCCCTCAGGGAAACGTACTCTTCAAGCCAGCAGCCTGGCTTTCTCCTTTGCGCTCATACAATTCAGGTTATCCCACCGCGGATTGAACCTCTTGTATTTGCAGTTTGGCTACCCCCTTACCTGGGATCAAACTTCTCGTACCTACAATTTATCCTCAACCTAGGATTAAACTTTCTCCTCCCCGCACTCTGACCTGCACATGGGATTACGCTTTTCGTCTCACCATGAGGGGCGAACTACATCGACCTGATCTCCTCTTCAGTAGGAGTACGTAGGCAACCATTTTATATGGCCCGGTTGCAATAAAATAAAAACAAAAAAAACATTTCTACCCTCTTCTCCTTACAAAAACAAAAATAACCAAAAACATTCCTACACCATTTCTGCCATATACAACGTTGAACCTCTTACACCAGGTTTGAACTACGCAGACCTGATCTCCTCTTCAATAGGAGTACATAGGCAGCCATTCATGGTGCGGTCTCACCCCCTACCCAAACACAAACCATTGTCAACTGATACGGGGATCAACCTTCAATCCAATACGTTTCATTGGCTTCAGACCAAAGGGATGGAATTACCTGAACTCCTCCCAAATAGGAGATTCGGCGACCATCTATGCTGCAGTCATACCTTGAAGAGAAACACCAATCCATAAGAGATGGAATTAACTAGGCTTCTCCTAAATAGAAAATCTTCAAGACCATCGTAGTGCGGTCAATCTCAGAGAGGAAAGCCACACTCCTCTCCATATTTCCATTCAGAAACAAGTCCCAAGACACCAAGATGGTGGGGATACACATAGATCGATGATCCATTCTGAACTATCCAGAGACAACTCAATGTCTATCCACCTAGGAGTAATTCAGAATACATCAAGACCACAAGCCCTGAAGCAGCAAGAAAAATATCAAACAAATAGCAAGGCATATCTAAAAGGGAAGTGATCCAAAAATATATTTCCCTGTCATATATAATGTTGTTTGATATATATACAATGTAAACTGTACATGACAAAATGGATAAGCTAGTTTGTGTAGGTAAATACAAGCTCATCTACAAGTCAGGGTATATGCGAGCTAACAAGCCCAACATAGTGTCCCTCTCAGAAGACGGAGGCGAAGCTGTGGTCTCCTGTATAAGAATATGCACACGACCCAAAAGATTTGTAGCCATCTGCATGGTGACCATATGATCATCGATATATGCGCTCATCTCTGCAATCATGCCAGTGGTATGGGACCTCACTGCAGTGCTATCTGTGACGGCTGTATCCCGGGCAGATATAGCACTATCCCGCTCAACTATCACTGCATCTCTGGCTGATATAGCCTCATCCCGCTCAACAACAGCGACATCTCTACGAACTAATGCCTTGTCTCTCTCCAATATAGTGGCGTCCCTCACGTCAAGAGCAGTCGACATCATAGATCGAATCTGGTCTTTCTCAAAGGTCATCAGATAAAGACTCTGCTCTAAGTACTGTGACGAGTGCTGAATCACAAAAGTACTGGTACTAGAAGAATCCGGAAGATATGCTGGCAACCCAGCAGCGGGCTCCTCCTCGATGTAGGTATCAATGCCCGCCATGGGCTCTATATCGTCTGACTCAATATCCAGTTCTGCAGATACTGCTGCAGCCGATAAAATCTCTGTCTCCATCCATGCGGAATACTCTGCAGAATAACCGAGATGACTGACAGAAAAAAAGCTATCTCACGCTGATCCCAGCAAGCATACACATGGGATCGGTCCTCTGCTGAGAGATATCGAGAAGCTGAACGTTGACCTATCGCCCCCTCGAAAGGATGAAAATCCTGGAACTGGTCGAACTGCGACATCACGGCCAATGGGTGATAACTAGGCTTGATGCTCATAAAACAGGTATACATCACCCATCTTGGGTCGCCATATACAAGGTACTAAATACAAATACAAACTTAATTATACAAACGTCGTGTAAAAATACGACAAAACATAACTGAGAGTTTGAATAAGAATATTGTCATCTAGACAATATCCACACTCAATGGAGTCCTCATTACATTTATTATCACACTATTTCACAGAATAGTGAGGACTACTAATGCACCATCTATGACCATCACTATGTTCCCCGACTAGTCCCAGCTACGTTCTCATTTCCTGAATAGAATAATGAAAGAAAGGGTGAGCTCAACTAGCCCAGTAAGAAATATTATGACTAAGATAATGTAGAATAAATTATCGTTAGCCTTCAACGGTGTTAAACTGATACAATATAACAAACATCAAGTTTAACTGCAGCGGAACAAGCAATCCATTAGAAGAGTCAAGTAGAACATAATGTCTACTATCTCCTCTAGATCAAAAGTCCATCGTTGATATTTTATTCCTGTAATACTCATCAACAGTTCTTTGTTATAATCAAGACAAATAGAACTTTCATCACTTGTCTTCACCTAACCACCAAAGATGTTAGTTAAATTCACAATTCATATTTATAATAATGTGAATTAACAGTTCTTTCTTGCCACAAAGGCTTAATATAATGTTTACTCAATATCCTTACCCCAAAGGCTGAAGATATTCAAATGTAATAACAATGATCATACCAATCAGTTGTCTATCTTTGCACTACGGGCCAAAGATATTCAACTATAAAACCAATAGTCATGATCATACCAATCAATTACTGTCGATTGCTTTACTGACCAAAGACATTCAACTGTTAACTAATGGTCATGATCATGCCAATCACATCATTGAATTATCCATGCACTACAACCAAGTATATTCGTTAGTATCACTAGTGGTACTGTGATACATATGTTCATCTTTGCACTACGGGTAAAACTATCAAACAACAGACAATCTTTGCACTACAGGCCAAAACTATTCAACAATATATCATCTTTGAACTACAGGTCTAAGACATACAACTGTAAAACCAATAACCAACAGTATAATAAAGAATGTAATAATAAAAGAATTTCACCATGTATGCAGTACTTCACATAGACAGGTTATTCCAACATAATAATAAAGAATGGAATAATAAAAGAATTTCACCACGTATGCAAAGATTGCATATAGCAAAGTTATTCCAACATAATAATAAAGAATGGAATAACAGAAGAATTTCACCATGTGTGCGTAATCCGCACATAGAGGTTATTCCCAACAGAATAATAAATAATGGAACCAGGTCCCATAGAAAGCATGCGATGTGATATTTCGGCGAGAATAATAAATAATGGAACCCGGTCCCAGAACGTAGCGTACAGTGATGTTCCGATGTAATAATAAATAATGGAACTGAATCCCAGAAAGCACAAAAGCAGGATATTCGACGTAATAATAAAGAACGAAATATTAGAAGAATTTTACCGTGTATGCGGTACTTCGCATTAACAGGTTATTCCAACAGAATAATAAGAATGGAATAACAACAGAATTCACCATGCATGCGATAGATCGCACAGACAGGTTATTCCAATAGAATAATAAAGAATGGAATAATAGAAGAATTTCACCATGTATGCGGTACTTCGTATAAACAGGTTATTCCAACATAATAATAAAGAATGGAATAACAGAAGCTCTCTTCATGAATACGAAAGAAAAAAATACCCCTTACGAGTACAACAAATAATATCTCCTACGAGTACATCAAATAATATCCCTTATGAGTACAACAAATAATATCCCTTACGAGTACAACAAATAATATCCCTTACCTTAGAAGAAATTGGACATTGGAGTAGTGAAGTAGCAGAATACTTTTCTTCTTTCTCTCTATAGTTTCTCTCTCTACAGAGTTTCAAAGAATTCATAAGAAATAATGAAGGAATGAGCTTCATTTATAGGAGAATGGACCTAATAGTAACTAATTCATGAACTATCCGCATTGATTTACTTTTAAATAGGCGGTCCATATTGATTTACTATTAAAACTTAAAAGCAAATTCATTCTTGATTAACTATTAAAACCATAAACCAAATGATCCATATTGATTTACTATTATAACTTTCCACCAGCGGTCCATATTGACTTACTATTATATCTTCAACCAACGGTCTGAAAAATTAGCACATCACCTCATGGAATAATATTGTACCCAAAAATTATTTGGACCGAAAAGAAATATATCTTACGGGTGAATAATACCCCGTGAATAGTAACTCATGAATAGTAACTCGTGAATAGTAACTCGTGAATAGTAACTCATGAATAGTAACTCGTGAATAGTAACTCGTGAATAATAACTCATTAATAGTAACTCGTGAATAGTAACTACGACACGAAAAGTGCCCAGAATACCCGATTGAACAATAGTAGAGTGAATAGTAACCGGGTATTTTATAACAACTTGTCTACTTTGAAAAATTTTCACATATCACCCTTAACTTTAAACTTTTAACAATTTAACTATTTACCAAAATAGAAAAATTGAATACTTTTATTTCACAAAATACGGGGTCTCACAATCTCCCCTCCTTATGAAATTTCGCCCTTGAAATTTACGTACGTACCTGATATTCGAAGAGATGAGAATACCTTGCTTTCTTTTTGGATTGTACCTTTTCGGTTATTTCCGCTCTATCATGATTTTCCCATTTCTCATCTCCTGTATTTCAAATATCATTCTAGAACATAGTTTCAAAATAAGGGTTAATTGGCATACCACATAATACCCCTATATTCTGACCGACCAATTAAATAACAAATAAACTTAGGTAGGTCGTACTAACGAAGGAATTCCCTGTCTCTCCCCTCCTAGTTCTTATCTCACATCTCAGCTAGGGATCGTATCCCTAAGCTTTGATAACAACTGTGACGCCCCCAAAACAGGTATACATCACCCATCTTGGGTCGCCAGATATAAGGTACTGAATACAAATATAAACTTAATTATACAAACGTCGTGTAAAAATACAACAAAACATAGCTGAGAGTTTTAATAAGAATATTGTCATCTAGACAATATCCACACTCAATGGAGTCCTCATTACATTTATTATCACAGTATTCTACAGAATAATGAGGACTACTAATGCACCATCTAGGACCATCACTCTATTCCCCGACTAGTCCCAGCTACATTCTCATTTTCTGAAGAGAATAATGAAAGAAAGGGTGAGCTCGACTAGCCCAGTAAGAAATATTCTGACTAAGATAATGTAGAATAAATTATCATTAGCCTTCAACGGTGTTAAACTGATACAATATAACAAACATCAAGTTTAACTGCAGCGGAACAAGCAATCCATTAGGAGAGTCAATTAGAACATAATGTCTACTATCTCCTCTAGATCAAAAGTCCATCGTTGATATTTTATTCATGTAATACTCATCAACAGTTTTTTGTTATACTCAAGACAAACAGAACTTTCATCACTTGTCTTCACCTGAACCACCAAAGATGTTAGTTAAATTCACAATTCATATTTATAATAATGTGAATTAACAGTTGTTTCTTGCCACAAAGGCTTAATAGAACGTTTACTCAATATCCTTACCCCAAAGGCTGAAGATATTCAAATGTAATAACAATGATCATACTAAGCAGTTGTCTATCTTTGCATTACGGGCTAAAGATATTCAACTATAAAACCAATGGTCATGATCATACCAATCAATTGCATGTCAGTGCACTACGGCCAAAGACATTGAACTGTTAACTAATGGTCATGATCATGCCAGTCACATCATTGAATTATCCATGCACTACGGCCAAGGATATTCATTAGTATCACTACTGGTCATGATCATGTCATACACCTGTTCATCTTCGCACTACGGGTCAAAGCTATCAAATAACAGATAATCTTTGCACTACAGGCCAGATATTCAACAACATATCATCTTTGCACTACAACCCAAAGACATACAACTGTAAAACCAATAACCAACAATATAATAAAGAATGGAATAATAAAAGAATTTCACCATGTATGCGAAGATTGCATGTATAAAGTTATTCAATATAATAATAAAGAATGGAATAATAAAAGAATTTCACCATGTATGCAGTACTTCACATAGACAGGTTATTCCAACATAATAATAAAGAATGGAATAATAGAAGAATTTCACCATGTGTGTGTAATACGCACAGATAGGTTATTCCTAACAGAATAATAAATAATGGAACCCGTGTCCCATTAGAACGCATGCATGTGATATATTCGATGAATAATAAAGAACAAAATATTAGAAGAATTTCACCATATATGTGGTACTTCGCATAAACAGGTTATTCCAATAGAATAATAAGAATGGAATAACAACATAATTCACCATGCATGCATGGTGAGACCACATTGCATGTGAGTTATTCCAACATAATAATATAGAATGGAATAATGTAAGAATTTCACCATGTATGCGGTTTCTTGATAAATAGGTTATTCCAATTTAATAATAAAGAATGGAATAACAGAAGCTCTCTTCATGAATATGAAAGAAATAATACCCCTTACGAGTACAACAAATAATATTCCTTACGAGTACAACAAATAATATCTCTTACGAGTACAACAAATAATATCCCTTACCTTAGAAGAAACTGGATATTGGAGTAGTGAAGTAGCAGAATACTTTTCTTCTTTCTCTCTATAGTTTCTCTCTCTATAATTTCAGTGAATTCGTAAGAAATAATGAAGGAATGAGCTTCTATTTACAGGAGAATGGACTGAATAGTAACTAATTCATGAACGGTCCAGATTGATTTACTTTTAAATAGACGGTCCATATTGATTTACTATTAAAACTTAAAGCAACGGTCCGTACTGTTTAACTATTAAAACCATAAACCAGCGATCCATATTGATTTACTATTATAACTTTCCACCAGCGGTCCATATTGACTTACTATTATATCTTCAACCAACGGTCTGAAAAATTACCACATCACCTCATGGAATAATATTGTACCCAAAAATTATTTGGACCGAAAAGAAATATATCTTACGGGTGAATAATACCCCGTGAATAGTAACTCATGAATAGTAACTCGTTAATAGTAACTCGTGAGTAGTAACTCGTGAATAGTAACTCATGAATAGTAACTCGTGAATAGTAACTCGTAAATACTAACTCATGAATAGTAACTCGTGAATAATAATTTCGACACGAAAAGTGCCCCGAATACCCGATTGAACAATACTAGAGTGAATAGTAACCAGGTATTTTATGACAACTTGTCTACTTTGAAAAATTTTCATATATCACCCTTAACTTTAAACTTTTAACAATTTAACTATTTATCAAAATAGAAAAATTGAATACTTTTATTTCATAAAATACGGGGTCTCACAATATCCCCTCCTTATGAAATTTCGCCCTCGAAATTTACGTATTTACCTGATATTCGAAGATATGAGAATACCTTGCTTTCTTTTCGGATTGTACCTTCCCGGTTATTTCCGCTCTACCATTATTTTCCCATTTCTCATCTCCTGTATTTCAAATATCATTTTAGAACATAGTTTCAAAATAAGGGTTAATTGACATACCACATAATATCCCTATATTCTGACCTACCAATTAAATAACAAATAAACTTAGGTAGGTCATACTAGCGAAGAAATTCCCTGTCTCTCCCCTCCTAGTTTTTGTCTCACATCTCAGTCAAGGATCGTATCCCTAAGCTTTGATAACAACTATTATGCCCCCAAAACAGGTATACATCACCCATCTTGGGTCGCCAGATACAAGGTACTGAATACAAATACAAACTTAATTATACAAACGTCGTGTAAAAATATGACAAAACATAGCTGAGAGTTTTAATAAGAATATTGTAATCTAGACAATATACACACTCAATGGAGTCCTCATTTCATTTATTATCGCATTATTTCACAGAATAGTGAGGACTACTAATGCACCATCTAGGACCATCACTCTGTTCCCCGACTAGTCCCAGCTACGTTCTCATTTCCTGAAGAGAATAATGAAAGAAAGGGTGAGCTCCACTAGCCTAGTAAGAAATATTATGACTAAGATAAAGCAGAATAAATTATCGTTAGCCTTCAACGATGTTAAACTGATACAATATAACAAAAATCAAGTTTAACTGTAGCGGAACAAGCAATCCATTAGAAGAGTCAAGTAGAACATAATGTCTACTATATCTTCTAGATCAAAAGTCAATCTTTGATATTTTATTCCTGTAATACTCATCAATAGTTCTTTGTTATACTCAAGACAAATAGAACTTTCATCCCTTCTCTTCACCTGAACCACCAAAGATGTTAGTTAAATCCACAATTAATATTTATAATAATATGAATTAACAGTTCTTTCTTGCCACAAAGGCTTAATAGAACATTTACTCAATATCCTTACCCCAAGGGCTGAAGATATTCAAATGTAATAACAATGATCATACCAATCAGTTGTCTATCTTTGCACTACGGGCCAAAGATATTCAACTATAAAACCAATGATCATGATCATACCAATTAATTGTCTGTCAGTGCACTACGGCCAAAGACATTCAACTATTAACTAATGGTCATGATCATGCCAACCACATCATTGAATTATCCATGCACTACGGCCCAGGATATTCGTTAGTATCACTAGTGGTCATGATCATGTCATACACCTGTTCATCTTCTCACTACGGGTCAAAGCTATCAAACAACAGATCATCTTTGCACTACAGGCCAAAGATATTCAACAATTTATCATCATTGCACTACATGCCAAAGACATACAACTGTAAAACCAATAACAAACAATATAATAAAGAATGGAATAATAAAAGAATTTCACCATGTATGCGATTATTGCATGACAAAGTTATTCCAACATAATAATAAAGAATGGACTAATAAAAGAATTTCACCATGTATGCAATTACTTGCAAAGACAAAGTTATTCAAACATAATAATAAAGAATGGAATAATGAATAATTTCCACGTATGCGTAATCCGCATGATGCATGTTATTCTAAATGAATAATAAATAATGGAACCAGGTCCCATAAAAATGCACATACAGAGATATTCCGATAGAATAATAAATAATGGAACCAGTCCCATGAAAGCATAGATGTGGGATGTTCCGAAGTAATAATAAATAATGGAACCAGTCCCGGCGAACGCATGACATATATATTCGACAGAATAATAAAGAATGAAATATTAGAAGAATTTCACCATGTATATGGTACTTCGCATAAACAGGTTATTCCAACAGAATAATAACAATGGAATAACAACAGAATTCACCATGCATGTGATAGACCGCACAGACAGGTTAATCCAACATAATAATAAAGAATGGAATAACAGAAGAATTTCACCATGTATGCGGTACTTCGCATAAACAGGTTATTCCAACATAATAATAAAGAATGGAATAACAGAAGCTCTCTTCATGAATACGAAAGAAAAAATACCCCTTACGAGTAGAACAAATAATATCCCCTATGACTACAACAACTAATATCCCTTACGAGTACAACAAATAATATCCCTTACGAGTACAACAAATAATATCCCTTACTGTAATACCCGCGAATTCTAATAAATTATAATATTGAGAATAAAGATTTGTTTGCATATTTATTGGAATATAAATATATATATATATAGCATCGACATGTGTTGTGATGAGCATTTTAATTGATTAAGCTAAGTGATAATTAAACAATGAAGCAAAAGCGATGAGAAGCTTAGTTTAAACTTGTGGAGTTATGCCTAGTGTGGCAAGATGATGAATTGAGAAAATACTAATTTAACTAATGATGGAATTAATTAGTATTACTAATAAGTAAATAATTTCATAATGAGGTTGATTTATTTGTTATTCTTTAATTATCATGAATAATAGTGTGTGAAGAGAAATCATATATAATAAGGTTTTTCATTTAATATAAAGTGAGGGGTGACTGTAATGAAAATAATTATTATATAACATTATGTGATAAAAGTAAAGCTTGACTTAGGTAATTGACCAAGTTGTATAAGAAGTCTTATGTGACATATTGATGTGTGTGGGAATGATTAAATGGGAATTTTAAACCTATGAGAGAAAGTAACTTGATTAAATAAATAAATTAATAATAAGTAGCATTGGTACACAATTAAATTATATCCTAGTCTAGAATAATTATTATTTGAAATAAATCAACGTACATGGATTATATGATTTTACGTGTAATATATGAGTGGGTGTATTTGTATGCTCTAGTGTGAACAAAGGGCAAAATGTCCCTAAGTGTGCAAAGAAAGTGCTGAGAATTGGTGGTGTCCCAAAATGAGAGTCACTCCTTCTTTTCTTCACGTTATAGGCCATTGGCCTAGTCCCTCAACACCAACTCCATAGCTAGCAAATCATGGAGAAGGGAGTGGGATAAATTGTACTCTTCTACGAAATCCTTCATAACCATTAGCTTCTTCTCCATTCCAATGGTTTGATTCATTGCACAAAACCAAATTGGTCACAAGCTTGCCTATAAATAAAGCCCCTCTCATTCATAAGCATGTTGCTAATTTCTCTGAGATTTCTAGTAGGAGTGTGAATATTGTGAGCTTATATAATCTGAAAATTGAAGCTAGAGTAGTAATTCAACTTCAGAAAAGGTAAACTCCTCTAAATGTTCATACACTCAAGCCTTGCAAAGCCTTGCAAACTCCTCTAAAGTCCTTGAGTTGAAATGTTTATAGTTGAAACTTGCTAGAATGTATCAATTGATGGTAGATATTGTTAATATGGTTAGAAACGAATTCAATGAAAGTTAAACGAAGTAAAATGATCAAGTAACAAATTCGTAAGGAAGAAAATTGCTATGTGTGTTAAACTTTGGAAAAATGGCAAAAACCTTGAATTGATCTTTGAAACTTATTGTTTGTATGAGTGGGAATGTTAGAAGCATGCTAGGAAGGTTATGTAACAAATTTATAACAATTATACATCATTACTTTGTTGCTTGGATGAGAATTGGGTTGAAATTTCCTCAAAAATCCGAATAAAGGCGAAACGAGGGAACACTCGTTTTAGTGTTTTAGCGAGGGACTGCCACTTCTTGGCCGTGTGGTCCTGAAGAGCAAATGCCACTTCCGTGGGTGTCTTTATGATCGGGAAAAGAAATTTTGTTTTGCTTATTTGATGCAAGACGTCTTACACTCCACTTAATTTCAAGAACATACACACTCCCTAAACATATATCAATGTATTTTACAAGGTGTTTAGTAGATTTGGAATTGAATCATAAACTTTTTAAAGAAAAGTTAAAAGACGAAAAACATGTTCATAAAACCTTACGCCTTTTTGAATCTAGCCTTGTGAGCATATGTTTATAGCTTAATTGGTTTGATAAATACATACGAAGTGTGGACTCAATGTACCTTGCATGTATAGATTTATAGTCATGACATCTTAGTGATTGAAAACTAATTGAGATGATAAACTCTATGAATTATATTGTGAACTTAGGAACAATTAGAATAGGATGCATATGCCTCTAGAGATATACGACATGTTCACGCATCTAGTTAAACATTGTGATAAATTATGTAAGCATGTGTAGAAAGAAGTTGTTTGACAATATTATGTAGTATAATGAATACTATGGCTAGTTGATTTATGTAATGAACTCTTTTAACTTTGAAAGATGGAAATATATGAATAACTTTAATAAAGGGTCAAAACTAGCTTAAAAGTTCTTTAATATATGAAACAACTTAAAAATATGTAGAGTAAGAGATATTTTGCGAATACAAAAGATGAGCATATGGTACAAAAGACTTTAAAGGTAAAATCAATATGAGTTACGCATCTATGAGTTTGAATGTGTGTAGCCTATATGAATTTAGACATGTGTGATGGAAGTATGTGAAAATGCATAACAAGTATATATCACCAATGAATACATATACATACATATATAGGATAACATAGTTCATTGAAGTGATATTACGCTTTAAGTGGTAATCAACGCTAAAGGCAAGTCTCCTAACTCTCACAACTTTTGATTTTTTGTGAGTTCTCTAATTTCCATTGATTCACATATCAAATACAAGTTATCTAAATTTTTTACATTGTATATTGTATGAGTCCGAATTATTAACATACTTATATTAATCAAATGACTATTACTCTTCTTGAAATCAATTACTTTGACATTATTGCGCATTAGACTTATTGTTCTTAAAGTGCATTATAAAAGTTATCTAAACCTTTGATTCTTGTTAGTACATATCATATGTTAGAAAGCTATCCAAACCAATTGACTTGGTGCGGGCTCTTGAAAATCTACTGAGTTTAACGACCCTCTTAAAAAGGGGAAATTCTATATTGTCGGGAAACCGACGTGCGCACACAAGTATGATTAAATGTTATGCATGATGTAGGGTACCTTATGCTGATCACCTGTTGTACTCGTTTATCTTGGATTGCAGTGTAATACCCTTAATTCTAGTAAGAGTTCACAGTATTTAACGACTGCTCAGTGTTCATTCTTATTGAACCTCGAAATAATTAAACCTTGAAATATTATTGATATCCTTAAATCTTTATTAAACAATTTTGATATTTCTTGATATCCTTGAACTACCATTTACTGTTATACCCTTAAAGATTCAAATGCTATAACTGTTCATTCTCTTTGCTATATTACTTGCTGGGCAAACTTGTTGCTCATTCTTGCTTCCCTAAAAACATTACAGTTAAGGAAAAACAAGGCGGTATCTCGGGAAAAGACAAGGGGAAGGGCAAGGCTACGGAGTAGCTTAGTTCCTTAAGAGTATTAGTATTATTATTTCTATGCGTATTATGATGTACTAAGGATGATTAATTATGTTTAAGTTTAATCACTGGATTGTTGTAGTAATGGTTACAGAACCTTGGGACGCGAATATATATATTATATCAATGTAAATTATACTATTATTCCGTTGTGGATGATTTTGGTGTGATGTTAGAATTAGCACGTGGCGAACCAAATTTGAGATACGAGTGTCTAAATATGGGGGCTTCACAGGTTGGTATCAAAGCAATAGTTATAAACCTTAGGAGCGAGAGTCCTTAGATTACAACTTAGGAGAAATTGGAAGATAGAGAGGGATGAGACTCACATAGAGTTTTCATAGAGAATAACTTAGTGTGTTTTAGAATATAACTTCATTATATACAATGAACTTATGTTATTTGACATTCTAATGGAGTTATTGTTTGTTTTGTCTTATGTTGGTGATTGTAGGATGACTGACATGGGAGGACCTAGTCGAGTAATAGAAGAGGAGCCATGTGATATACACGTGGTATTTGAGTCACCATTGATAGAAGAGCCCGTATCAGCAGTGGCCCCTATCGATGATGATGACGAGGAGGATGAGATGGAGTCTCTACCCGAGGAGTCTGATCCGGAGGAGGAGCTTATGGAGGAGGAACCTCTGGGGGATGAGCCTATGGAGGACTCCGATGGGACTACTTTTAAGGATCGGATGTTGGGAGAATATGAGGAGCAGATTCTAGACTTAGGATGTAGAGTGGAAGAGCTAGAGACAGAGGCTAGGGAGAGGGAGTCTGAGTTCCAAAAATTGAGGGACGAGGACCATCAGAGGAAGTTAGCTATACAAGAGATGGAGGTGGAAATTGCTCAACGCAGGGAGGTAGGGATCCAGTTGGGAACCTTGTTTCATAGGTCGGTGGCTAGGAATGTGGAGCTGGCAGGGAAACTAGAAGAATCTGAGCAGAGGGAACTTAGTGAGAAGACTGAGAAACAAGCTCTCCCTACTCAGTTAGAGATGGAGGTGATGGATAGAATTCACTTCGAGGAGAAGTGGGAGGATTCCAATGATAGGGTAGATGATCTAGAGGATGAGGTGCGGTGCAAGAGGAGGAAGATGAACAAGATGGGCTATGCTCTATGCACGACTATGGAGAGGTTGATCGACGGGATAAATCACTACCCAACTGAGCAAGGACAGACCCGACATACCATAAGTCAGGATATGGTGGTGCACATCACACAGAAGGAGTATCAGAGCGCCGTGGAGCGTGGGATGTTAGATTAAGTCTAGAGGGAAAATCTCAGTAGTATAATAGTTTATTATGTGTTGTTAATATGTTGTTGTAATCTTAGTCTTTGTGTAAGCCGTAAAATGATGGTAACCCCAACTTTTGGGGAAAAAAATATGTTAGAGGGGTAGTAAGCTAGTGTCGTCCCCGTCTTTTGTGATATTAGGGGATAAGTATTGTCATTTATAGAAGTATGCTAGAGGTAACCATATGATGTAATGAGTTGGCATATGAATATAAATGATCTTAATTCCAAAAAGTGTTATAAATTTTTTTTCTAATTAGGAAATGTCCAAGTAATATAACTAAATGATAAAATGGAAAAATTTTATGATCTGCGAAACATGCCATGGGACGTGAGTAAGCGCACTGAAGAATCGGTTAATGATGAGAGAGGACCAGTGGACCCGATACAGAGACTTTTTGACTTGCTAGGATAAGCTCTTAGGGGAAGAAACGAACCAGTACCACCCAATCCCCAAGTAGCTCCGATTGCAAAATTCAAGGACTTTAAGAGCGTAGGACCTCCGGAATTCGTGGGTACTACCGATCCTATCGTAGCATAAACGTGGATCAAGGAGATGGAGAAAGCCTTTGCCATTGCTCGTGTGGGTGAAGACCAGAAAACTATGTTCACTACGTACATGCTAAGGGGTGAAGCAAACTACTGGTGGGAAGCAAATCAACAGAGAGCGGGAGAAGGAATTATACCCTGGGAAAGGTTTAAGACATTGTTCTTCGAGAATTACTTCCCGAAGAGCATGAAGAATAGGATGGAGGTAAAATTTCTGGAACTGAAACAAGGAGAGATGACGGTGACGCAGTACGCGGCCAAGTTCAATGAACTTGCACTATTTGCAACACATCAAGTCGACACCGAAGAAAGGAAAGCTCGACGCTTTGAACTAGGACTAAAACCTTGGTTGTTCAACAAGGTGTCGGTCCTTCAAATTGACTTTCGTTAAATCACATTGTTAGAAAGGCGATAATTCTTTGAGGGAGGTAGTGAGGCATTGAGCCAATACAACAATGAGAAGAAAAACAAGAATGTAGTGGGAGAAACTCGTGGAGGGAGTAGTAGTGGTGGAAGCCATCTGGGAAAGAGGAAATGGGATAACTGTAACAACAACAACAATAACAACAACAATACCAACAATCGAACCATCAGTCGGTCAGATGGTTATCAAGGAGGGTTTAAGAAAAGAACTGACGCTTGTTCGAAATGTGGGAGGAATCATCAAGGGAGTCTTTGGAAGGGGCCTTGCTATGCTATCATGCGCCGGAAGGGCACATTTCACCTAACTGCCCAAAACCAAAAAAAATCAAGGGATGTTTTGCATGTGGCTCAACTGAGCATCAAATCAAGGATTGCCCAAAGAAGGGGAGCAGCGGAGGAAGCGGCCAACAGGGAGGGGGCAGCAAGCTAATGATCGGCGGACCAACGCAATCCAACCGACTAACTGCCCGAACCTTTAACATGACTGTCCAGGATGCAGTGACTACAAGGGTTGTGGTGTTAGGTATTCTCCCAATCAATAATATAAATGCATATGTATTATTTGATTAGGGCGCTACCTATTCCTTTGTGTGTGAAGAATTTGCTAGGCAACTAAACATAACCCATGAACGCTTAGAAAATTCGTTGAACATAGAGGTTGCAAATAAGGAAATAATCCTCGTAGAGTTTGTTTATCAAAACTATTGTGCAAACATTAGAGGGCACGAACTAAAGGTAGACTTAATTCCAATTAGACTGGGAGAATTTGATGTGATATTAGGAATGGATTGGTTATCCAGCCACGCTGCGATAATCAATTATCAAGAGAAGAGTGTGAATCTTCAGACTTCAAATCAATCTAAGGTAGTGTTTTATGATAGCTCATTGCTCAAGCAATCGTGTTGCCTTACGATGATGTAAGCGAAGAAATTGTTAAAGAAAGGATGTGTAGGTTATTTGGCCTATATAGTAGATACTCAGAAAAAGGGAGTAGAAATGAAGAATATATCGGTAGTCAAAGATTTTCAAGACGTGTTTCCAGATGATCTGCCTGGTTTTCCGCCAGACAGAGAAATCGAATTTATAATAGACTTAGCACCAGGAACGACACTGATTTCAAAAGCCCCATATCGTATGGCGCCAGTGGAAATGAAGGAATTGATGATACAACTACAAGAATTACTAGATAAGGGTTACATTCGGCCAAGTGTGTCTCCTTGGGGAGCACCGGTGTTGTTTGTAAAGAAAAAAGATGGATCGATGAGGCTCTGTATCGACTATCGGGAGTTGAACCGAGTGACGATTAAAAATAGATATCCATTGCCAAGGATAGATGACCTTTTTGATCAATTAAAGGGAGCGAAGTGTTTTTCCAAGATAGACTTACGAACGGGTTCTCATCAGTTGAAAGTACGAGAGGAGGACATACCAAAGATGGCGTTTCGAACACGTTACGGACTTTATGAATTTCTAGTGATGTCATTTGGGTTAACTAATGCTCCATCAGCATTCATGGACTTGATGAACCGAGTTTTCAAGCCATACTTAGATAAGTTTGTAGTAGTATTTATTGACGACATTTTGATTTATTCAAAAACTAGGAAAGAGCATGCCGAACACCTGAAGATGGTATTGGAAGCCTTACAACGGGAAAAGATGTACGCTAAATTTTTGAAATGTGAATTTTGGATGGAGAAGGTTCAGTTTTTAGGACACGTGATAGATCAAAATGGAATTTTCGTGGATCCTGCAAAAGTGGAGGCGGTAAGTAACTGGGAACAACCAAGGACGCCAACAGAAGTAAGAAGTTTCATAGGTTTAGTTGGGTACTATCGATGATTCATCCAAGATTTTTCTAAGATAGCAACCCCGCTGACCAATCTAATGAGGAAGACGGTGAAGTTCGTATGGACGGATAAATGCGAGGAGAGTTTTCAAGAATTGAAGAGGAGGTTGAGTGAAGCGCCTGTATTATCATTACCGGATGATACAGGAGGATTTTTAGTGTATAGTGATGCTTCGCATAGAGGACTTCGTTGTGTGCTAATGCAACATGGCAAGGTTATTGCATATGCCTCACGACAGTTGAAAGATATCAAAAAACGATACCCTACCCATGACTTGGAGTTAGCGGCGGTAGTCTTTGCATTAAAGATTTGGAGGCACTATTTGTTGGAGAAAAATGTGAGATATATACGGATCACAAGAGTCTGAAATATATCTTCACACAGAAGGAGTTGAACATGCGACAAAGGAGATGGTTGAAACTGATCAAGGATTTTGACTGTGAAATTCTTTATCACCCGGGAAAAGCAAACGTCGTAGCCGACGCTTTGAGTAGAAAAGGAAAGGAGAAGTTATTCAAATTGACAACTCAAGAGGATTTAATAAGAGAAATGGAAAGGTTGGAAATAGAGGTGGAGGAACCAAGAGAAGCGGAAGGAAGATCTCTCATGATGAGAGCTCACCCGACGTTATTGGATAGAATAAAGGAGGCACAAGAGAAAGATGAAGAATGTTAGAAGATAAAGAAGAGAATAGTAGAAGATAAGGAAGAAAGGTTCAAAGTAGATAAGTATGGTATATTGAGATTCGAGGGTCGAGTATGGATTCCAGCTGTAATCGAACTAAGAGAGGAAATCCTACACGAAGCACACAATATGACGTATTCAGATACATCCGGGGAGGCACAAAATGTACCGGGATCTTGACACCATTTTTGGTGGCCTAATTTGAAAAGAGAGGTTCTGAGTGTGTTAGCAGATGTCTTACTTGTCAAAGAGTCAAAGTAGAACACCGGAGGCCAAGTGAACTACTTCAACAATTTGGAAATACCGAATGGAAATGGGAGCACATTACGATGGATTTCGTGGTTGGACTTCCGGTTACACAGAAGAGTTACGATGCCATTTGGGTTATTGTGGACCGACTAACAAAGACAACTCATTTTCTACCCATCAAGATTCGATTCAATTTGAACCAGTTAGCAAATTTGTATGTAGAGGAAATCGTATTGCGACATGGAGTGCCGGTGTCGATTGTCTCCGATCGAGATCCGCGTTTCACGTCAAAATTCTGGAAAAGTTTGCAGGAACGGATAGAAACTCAATTGAGATTGAGTACTGCCTATCACCCTCAAACTGACGGGCAGAGTGAACGAACCATACAAACATTGGAGGATATGCTGAGAGCTTGCGTGATGGACTTCAAGGGGAATTGGGACGACCATTTACCATTAGTAGAATTCGCTTACAATAATAGCTATCATGCGAGTATCGGTATGCCGCCATATGAAGCTCTTTCACTGAGGAGAAAGTGCAGGGCGCCATTATGTTGGGATGAAGTGGGAGAACGGCGACTTTTGGGACGAAATTAGTCCAAAGAAGCTACCGACGTGGTACCAACAATAAGGGGCAAATTGGTAGCAGCTCAAGATCTTTGACATCACTTTTGGTGGCCTAATTTGAAAAGAGAAGTTGTAGAATGCGTTAGTAGATGTCTTACTTGTCAAAGGGTCAAAGCAAAACATCAAAGGCCTAGTGGACTACTTCAACCACTAGAAATACCAGAATGGAAATGGGAGCATATTACCATGGACTTCGTGGTTGGACTTCCGATCACACAGAAGGGTTATGATGCGATTTGGGTTATCGTGGACCGACTAACCAATAAAGCTCATTTTCTACCTATCAAGATTCGATTCAGTTTGAACCAATTAGCAAATTTATACGTAAAGGAAATCGTGTCACGACATGGAGTGCCAGTGTCGATTGTCTCCGATCGAGATCCGCGTTTCACGTTAAAATTTTTGAAAAGTTTGCAAGAGGGAATGGGAACTCAGTTGAGATTAAGTACTGCTTATCACCCTCAAACCGACGGAAAAAGTGAACGAACCATACAAACGTTGGAGGACAAAGTGAATGACCATTTACCATTTAGAATTCGCTTACAATAATAGCTATCATACGAGTATTGGTATGCCACCATATGAAGCTCTTTACGGGAAAAAGTGTAGAACACCTTTATGTTGGGACAAAGTCGGAGAACGGCAAATTTTGGGACCAAAATTAGTTCAACAAATGGCTAACGTGGTAACAACAATAAGGGCGAGATTGGTAGCAGCTCAAGATCGCCAAAAGAAATACGCCGATTTGCATTGTCAGAGCCGAGATTTTGAAGTCAAAAGTTTTGTGTTTTTGAAGGTCTCTCCCTGGAAAGGAAAGATTAAATTTGGGGAAAAAGGGAAATTGAGTCCGAGATTCGTAGGACCGTTTGAAATTTTGAAACGAGTGGGCGAACTGGCATACACAGTTGCATTACCACCTGAATTGGAACATATCCTGGCGTGTTTCACATTTCGATTATTCGTCCCCTACAAGCCCGACTACAGGACATGTGATCTCCTATGAGCCTATTCAAGTAGAGAAAAATTTAACGTATGAGGAAACTCTTGTTCAAATACTAGATAGAAAGGAGCAAACATTGAGGAATAAAATTATATCTTCTGTAAAGGTGGTTTGGCGAAACCACGATACCGAAGAAGCCACGTGGGAATTAGAGGATAAGATGCATAGGGATTATCTCCATTTATTGAGTAACTTTGTACAATTCCGAGGACGGAATTTTTATAAGGGGGGGGGGGGGAGGATGTAATACCCGCGAATTCTAATAAATTATAATATTGAGAATAAAGATTTGTTTGCATATTTATTTGAATATAAATATATATATATAGCATCGACATGTGTTGTGATGAGCATTTTAATTGATTAAGCTAAGTGATAATTAAACAATGAAGCAAAAGTGATGAGAAGCTTAGTTTAAACTTGTGGAGTTATGCCTAGTGTGGCAAGATGATGAATTGAGAAAATACTAATTTAACTAATGATGGAATTAATTAGTATTACTAATAAGTAAATAATTTCATAATGAGGTTGATTTATTTGTTATTCTTTAATTATCATGAATAATAGTGTGTGAAGAGAAATCATATATAATAAGGTTTTTCATTTAATATAAAGTGAGGGGTGACTGTAATGAAAATAATTATTATATAACACTATGTGATAAAAGTAAGCTTGACTTAGGTAATTGACCAAGTTGTATAAGAAGTCTTATGTGACATATTGATGTGTGTGGGAATGATTAAATGGGAATTTTAAACCTATGAGAGAAAGTAACTTGATTAAATAAATAAATTAATAATAAGTAGCATTGGTACACAATTAAATTATATCCTAGTCTAGAATAATTATTATTTGAAATAAATCAATGTACATGGATTATATGATTTTATGTGTAATATATGAGTGGGTGTATTTGTATTCTCTAGTGTGAACAAAGGGCAAAATGGCCCTAAGTGTGTAAAGAAAGTGCTGAGAATTGGTGGTGTCCCAAAATGAGAGTCACTCCTTCTTTTCTTCACGTTATAGGCCATTGGCCTAGTCCCTCAACACCAACTCCATAGCTAGCAAATCATGGAGAAGGGAGTGGGATAAATTTTACTCTTCTACCAAATCCTTCATAACCATTAGCTTCTTCTCCATTCCAGTGGTTTAATTCATTGCCCAAAACAAAATTGGTCACAAGCTTGCCTATGAATAAAGCCCCTCTCATTCATAAGCATGTTGCTAATTTCTCTGAGATTTCTAGTAGGAGTGTGAATATTGTGAGCTTATATAATTTGCAAATTGAAGCTAGAGTAGCAATTCAACTTCAGAAAAGGTAAACTCCTTTAAATGTTCATACACTCAAGCCTTGCAAAGTTCTTAGAAAAACACTTGTTTGAGTTGAAATGTTTATAGTTGAAACTTGCTAGAATGTGTCAATTGATGGTAGATATTGTTAATATAGTTAGAAACGAATTCAATGAAAGTTAAACGAAGTAAAATGATCAACTAACAAATTCGTAAGGAAGAAAATTGCTATGTGTGTTAAACTTTGGAAAAATGGAAAAAACCTTGAATTGATCTTTAAAACTTATTGTTTGTATGAGTGGGAATGTTAGAAGCATGCTAGGAAGGTTATGTAACAAATTTATAACAATTATACATCATTAATTTGTTGCTTGGATGAGAATTGGGTTGAAAATTCCTCAAAAATCCGAATAAGGCGAAACGAGGGAACACACGCTGCGTGTTTTAGCCGAGGACACGCCTTCCCGACGGTGGTCTGAAGAGCAAATGCCCACCCGTGAGAGATCTTTATCAAGAACATACACACTCCCTAAACATATATCAATGTATTTTACAAGGTGTTTAGTAGATTTGCAATTAAATCATAACCTTTTTAAAGAAAAGTTAAAAGACGAAAAACATGTTCATAAAACCTTACGCCTTTTTGAATCTAGCCTTGTGAGCATATGTTTATAGCTTAATTGGTTTGATAAATACATATGAAGTGTGGACTCAATGTACCTTGCATGTATAGATTTATAGTCATGACATCTTAGTGATTGAAAACTAATTGAAATGATAAACTCTATGAATTATATTGTGAACTTAGGAACAATTAGAATAGGATGCATATGCCTCTAGAGATATACGACATGTTCACGCATCTAGTTAAACATTGTGATAAATTATGCAAGCATGTGTAGAAAGAAGTTGTTTGACAATATTATGTAGTATAATGAATACTATGGCTAGTTGATTTATGTAATGAACTCTTTTAACTTTGAAAGATGGAAATATATGAATAACTTTAATAAAGGGTCAAAACTAGCTTAAAAGTTCTTTAATATATGAAACAACTTAAAAATATGTAGAGTAAGAGATATTTTGCGAATACAAAAGATGAGCATATGGTACAAAAGACTTTAAAGGTAAAATCAATATGAGTTACGCATCTATGAGTTTGAATGTGTGTAGCCTATATGAATTTAGACATGTGTGATGGAAGTATGTGAAAATGCATAACAAGTATATATCACCAATGAATACATATACATACATATATAGGATAACATAGTTCATTGAAGTGATATTACGCTTTAAGTGGTAATCAACGCTAAAGGCAAGTCTCCTAACTCTCACAACTTTTGATTTTGTGTGAGTTCTCTAATTTCCATTGATTCACATATCAAATACAAGTTATCTAAATTCTTTACATTGTATATTGTATGAGTCCGAATTATTAACATACTTATATTAATCAAATGACTATTACTCTTCGGAAATCAATTACTTTGACATTATTGCGAGCATTAGACTTATTGTTCTTAAAGTGCATTATAAAAGTTGTCTAAACCTTTGATTCGGTTAGACTGTTATCATATGTTAGAAAGATATCCAAACCAATTGACTTGGTGCGGGCTCTTGAAAATCTACTGAGTTAAACGACCCTCTTAAAAAGGGGAAATTCTATATTGTCGGGAAACCGAAGTGCGCACACAAGTATGATTAAATGTTATGCATGATGTAGGGTACCTTATGCTGATCACCTGTTGTACTCGTTTATCTTGGATTGCAGTGTAATACTGTTAATTCTAGTAAGAGTTCACGATCTTTAATATTTGCTTTCGTGTTCATTCTTATTGAACCTCGAAATAATTAAACCTTGAAATATTATTGATATCCTTAAATCTTTATCAAACACTTTTGATATTTCTTGATATCCTTGAACTACCATTTACTGTTATACCCTTAAAGATTCAAATGCTATAACTGTTCATTCTCTTTGCTATATTACTTGCTGGGCAAACTTGTTGCTCATTCTTGCTTCCCTAAAAACATTACAGTTAAGGAAAAGCAAGGCGGTACCTCGGGAAAGGACAAGGGGAAGGGTAAGGCTACGGAGTAGCTTAGTACCTTAAGAGTATTAGTATTATTATTTCTATGCGTATTATGATGTACTAAGGATGATTAATTATGTTCAAGTTTAATCAGTGGATTGTCGTAGTAATGGTTACGGAACCTTGGGACGCGAATATTTACATTATATCAATGTAAATTATTCTATTATTCCGTTGTGGATGATTTTGGTGTGATGTTAGAATTAGAACGTGGCGAACCAAATTCGAGATACGAGTGTCTAAATTTGGGGGTGTCACACTTACGAGTACAACAAATAATATCCCTTACCTTAGAAGAAACTGGATATTAGAGTAGTGAAGTAGCAGAATACTTTTCTTCTTTTTCTCTATAGTTTCTCTCTCTAGAGTTTCAGTGAATTCGTAAGAAATAATGATGGAATGAGCTTCAATTATAGGAGAATGGACTGAATAGTAACTAATTTATGAACGGTCCATATTGATTTACTTTTAAACAGACGGTCCATATTGATTTACTATTAAAACTTAAAGCAACGGTCCATACTGATTTACTATTAAAACCTTAAACCAGCGATCCATATTGATTTACTATTATAACTTTCCACCAGCGGTCCATATTGATTTACTATTATATCTTCAACCAACGGTCTGAAAAATTAACACATCACCTCATGGAATAATATTGTACCCAAAAATGATTTGGACCGAAAAGAAATATATCTTACGGGTGAATAGTATCCTGTGAATAGTAACTCATGAATAGTAACTCGTGAATAGTAACTCGTGAATACTAACTCATGAATAGGAACTTTGACACGAAAAGTGCCCCGAATACCCGATTGAATGATACTAGAGTGAATAATAACCGGGTATTTTATGACAACTTGTCTACTTTGAAAAATTTTCACATATCACCCTTAACTTTTAACTTTTAACAATTTAACTATTTACCAAAATAAAAAAATTGAATACTTTTATTTCATAAAATACGGGGTCTCACAATCTCCACTCCTTATGAAATTTCGCCCTTGAAATTTACGTACGTACCTGATATTCGAAGAGATGAGAATACCTTGCTTTCTTTTCGGATTGTACCTTCCCGGTTATTTCCGCTCTATCATGATTTTCCCATTTCTCATCTCCTGTATTTCAAATATCATTCTAGAACATAGTTTCAAAATAAGGGTTAATTGACATACCACATAATACCCCTATATTCTGACCAACTAATTAAATAACAAATAAACTTAGGTAGGTCATACTAGCGAAGGAATTCCCTGTCTCTCCCCTCCTAGTTCTTGTCTCACATCTCAGCCAGGGATCGTATCCCTAAGCTTTGATAACAATTGTGACGCCCCCAAAATAGGTATGCATCACCCATCTTGGGTCACCAGATATAAGGTACTGAATACAAATACAAACTTAATTACACAAACGTCGTGTAAAAATACGACAAAACATAGCTGAGAGTTTTAATAAGAATATAGTCATCTAGACAATATCCACACTCAATGGAGTCTTCATTACATTTATTATCACACTATTTCACAGAATAATGAGGACTATTAATGCACCATCTAGGACCATCATTCTGTTCCCCGACTAGTCCCAGATACGTTCTCATTTCCTGAAGAGAATAATGAAAGAAAGGGTGAGCTCAACTAGCCCAGTAAGAAATATTATGACTAAGATAATGCAGAATAAATTATCGTTAGCCTTCAACGGTGTTAAACTGATACAATATAACAAACATCAAGTTTAATTGTAGCGGAACAAGCAATCCATTAGAAGAGTCAAGTAGAACATAATGTCTACTATCTCCTCTAGATCAAAAGTCCATCGTTGATATTTAATTCCTGTAATACTCATCAACAGGTCTTTGTTATACTTAAGACAAATAGAACTTCCATCACTTGTCTTCACCTAAACCACCAAAGATGTTAGTTAAATTCATAATTCATATTTATAATAATGTGAATTAATAGTTCTTTCTTGCCACAAAGGGTTAATAGAACGTTTACTCAATATCCTTACCCCAAAGGCTGAAGATATTCAAATGTAATAACAATGGTCATACCAATGGTCATGATCATACCAATTAATTGCATGTCAGTGCACTACGACCAAAGACATTCAACTGTTAACTAATGGTCATGATCATGCTAATCACATAATTGAATTATACATGCACTACGGCCAAGGATATTCGTTAGTATCACTAGTGGTCATGATCATGTCATACACATGTTCATCTTCGCACTACGGGTCAAAGCTATCAAACAACTAATCATCTTTGCACTACAGGCCAAAGATATTCAACAACATATCATCTTTGCACTACAGGCAAAAAACATACAACTGTAAAACCAATAACCAACAGTATAATAAAGAATGGAATAGTAAAAAAATTCACCATGTATGCGATTGCCAGATAAAGTTATTCCAACATAATAATAAAGAATGGAATAATAAAAGAATTTCACCATGCATGCAGTACTTCGCATAGACAGGTTATTCCAACATAATAATAAAGAATGGAATAAAAGAAGAATTTCACCATGTGTGTGTAATCCGCACAAATAGGTTATTCCCAACAGAATAAAAAATAATGAAACCAGGTCCGGCGTAAATGCACAGATAGGATATTTCGACAGAATAATAAATAATAGAACCAGGTCCGACGTAAATGCACAAATAGGATGTTCCGACAGAATAATAAATAATGGAACCAGGTCCGGCATAAACTCACAGACAGGATATTCCAACAGAATAATAAAGAACAAAATATTAGAAGAATAATAAACAGGTTACGAGTACAACAAATAATATCCCCTACGAGTACAACAAGAATGGAATAACAACAGAATTCACCATGCATGCGATAGACTGCACAGACAGGTTATTCCAACAGAATAATTAAGAATGGAATAACAGAAGAATTTCACCATGTATGCGGTACTTCGCATAAACAGGTTATTCCAACATAATAATAAAGAATGGAATAACATAAGCTCTCTTCATGAATATGAAGGAAAAAATACCACTTACGAGTACAACAAATAATATCCCCTACGAGTACAACAAAAAATATCCCTTACGATTACAACAAATAATATCCCTTACGAGTACAACAAATAATATCCCTTACCTTAGAAGAAACTGGATATTGGAGTAGTGAAGTAGCAGAATACTTTTCTTCTTTCTTTCTATAGTTTCTCTCTTTAGAGTTTCAGTGAATTCGTAAGAAATAATGAAGGAATGAGCTTCTATTTATAGGAGAATGGACTGAATAATAACTAATTCATGAAAGGTCCAGATTTATTTACTTTTAAACAGACGGTCCATATTGATTTACTATTAAAACTTAAAACAACGGTCCATACTGATTTACTATTAAAACTTTAAACCAACGATCCATATTGATTTACTATTATAACTTTCCACCAGCGGTCCATATTGATTTACTATTATATCTTCAACCAACGGTCTAAAAAATTAGCACATCACCTCATGGAATAATATTATACCCAAAAATGATTTGGACCGAAAAGAAATATATCTTACGGGTGAATAGTACCCCATGAATAGTAACTAATGAATAGTACTCGTGAATAGTAACTTATGAATAGTAACTCATGAATAGTAACTTGTGAATAGTAACTCATGAATAGTAACTCGTGAATAGTAACTCGTGAATATTAACTCATGAATAGTAATTCGTGAATAGTAACTTCGACATGAAAAGTGCCCCGAATACCCGATTGAACAATACTACAGTGAATAGTAACCGGGTATTTTATGACAACTTGTCTACTTTGAAAAAATTTCACATATCACCCTTAACTTTAAACTTTTGACAATTTAACTATTTACCAAAATAGAAAATTTGAATACTTTTATTTCATAAAATTCGGGGTCTCACACTAGGTCTCCTCAAATGTTTAGAAAAGGATCAAGCCCAAAGGCTTATGGATGAAATCCATAGCGGAGTCTGTGGCCCCCACATGAGTGGCCCCCTCCTTGTCAAGAAGGTCCTCAGGACAGGATATTAGTTGCTATCTCTCAAAGCTGACTGCAATGACCATGTCAGGAGATGCTATCAGTGCCAAATTTATGGGAATGATATACACGCTCCTCCACGGGAACTCCACAACATGAGTTCACCTTAGCCCTTCTCAATGTGGGGAATGGACGTTATCGGGCCCATTGAGCCTAAAGCTAGTAATGGACATCGATTTATCTTTACCATGATAGACTACTTCACCAAGTGGGTAGAGGCAGCCTCTTTCCCCAGGGTTACCAAAGAAGTCATCACTGCTTTCATAAGAAACAATGTCATTTGTCGATATGGACAACCAGAGGTGATTGTGTCAGACAATGCTAAGAACCTAAACAACAAAATGATGGAGGAATTATGCAGTAAATTCCACATCAAACATCTTAACTCTGTCATCTATCGTCAGAAGATGAATGGTGCTGTTGAAGCGACTAACAAAAACATCAAGAAGATTATGCAAAAGATATCCGCCAACCATAAATATTGGCCTGACTTGTTGCCTCTTACTCTGTTAGCCTACAGTACCTCAATGCGTACTTCCACTGGGGCAACCCCCTACGCATTAACCTATGGAATGGAGGCATTGCTCCCTATAGAAGTTGAAATGGAATCCCTCAGAGTGTTGATAGACGCTCAGTTGGATGAAGACCAATGGGTACCAGATGGGTATCACCAATTGTCTCTAATAGACGAAAAGCGAATCGCGGCTATCTTCTATTGTCAGTTATATTAGCAAAGGATCGCCAGATCCTACAACAAAAAAGTCCGGCTATGGCAGTTTAAACAGCATGACTTGGTTTTGAAGAAGATCATTGGCAACCAAGATCAATCTAAGGGAAAACTCTCTCCTAACTGGGAAGGCCCGTTTGTTGTCAAGGAAGTATTGACAAGAGGTGCTCTCAGACCTGATCTCCTGTTCAATAGGAGTACATAGACATCCATTCATGGTGAGGTCTCACCCCCTACCAAAACACAAACCATTGTCAGTTGGTACTGGGATCACCTTTCAATCCACTACATTTCGTCGGCTTCAGACCAAAGGGATGGAATTACCTGAACTCCTCCCAAATAGGAGATTCGGCGACCATCTAAGCTGAGGTCATACCTTGAAGAGCAACACCAATCCATAAGAGATGGAATTAACTAGGCTTCTCATAAATAGAAGTCCTGGCGACCATCTGTGGTACAGTCAATCTTAGAGAGGAAAGCCACACTCCTCTCCATATTTTCATTCAGAAATCAGTCCCAAGACACCAAAGATGGTAGGGATACATACAGATCGATGATCCATTATGAAATATCCAGAGACAACTCAATGTCCATCCACCTAGGAGGAATTCAGAATACATCAGGATCACAGGCCCTGAAATAGCAGGCAAAATATCAAGCAAGTAGCAAAGCATATCTAAAAGGGAAGTGATCAAAAATATATTTCCCTGCTATATATATAATGTTATTTGATATATACAATGTAAACTGTACATGACAAAATGGCTAAGCTAGTCTGTGAAGGAAAATACAAGCTCATCTACAAGTCAGGGTATATGCGAGCTAACAAGCCCAACATGGCGTCCCACTCAGAAGAAGGAGGCGAAGCTGTGGTCTCCTATACGTACGAGAATATCCACACAACCCAACAAATCTGCATGGTGACCATATGCTCATCAATGTAAGCGCTCATCTCTGCGATCATGCTAGTGGTAAGGGACCTCATTGCAGTACTATCTGTGACGGCTACATCCCAGGCAGCTATGGCACTATCCCGCTCAACTATCACTACATCTCTAGCTGATCTAGCCTCATCCCACTTAATAATAGCGGTATCTCTGCGAGTTAATGCCTCGTCTCTCTCCAATAGAGCTGCGTCTCTCCCATCAAGGGAAGTTAACATCATAGATTGAGCCTGATCTCTCTCAAAGGTCATTAGATGAAGAGTCTGCTCAAAGTACTGTGGTGAATGTTGTATCACAACAGTACTGGTACTAGGAGAATCCAAAAGAGATGCTGGCAACCCAGCACCTGGCTCCTACTCGATGTGGGAATCAATGTCCTCTATGGGCTCTCCCTCATCTGACTCACTATCTGGTACTGTGGATACTACCGTAACCAATGAAATCTATGTCTCCATCCATGCGAAATACTCTGCAGAACAACCTAGATGACTAACAGAAAAATCAGCTATCTCACGTTGATCCTAACATGCATACACACGGGATCGGTCATCTACTGAAAGATAGCGACAAGCTGAACGCTGACCTATCGCCCCCTCGAAAGGATGAAAGGCCTAAAACTGGTCAAACTGCGACATCATGGCCAGCGGGTGACAAGTAGTCACGCCCCTCAAACTAGCCAGAGGGAGGTAGTCCATGCCCAAAGCATGAGTAATAAAGTTGTAGGGTGAGCTGAGGCCCGAACACGGCAATATGACAAATGGATTTCTTATATCCGCCAAAAATATGGACCAAGACATAGCATCTGTATACTCCGCTGGCTGAAATGAGTATAACATGGCTATATTGTGGGTGAACAAATACCCATGACATCTAAGAGTACCAATCGGTCTCAAATGTGACATAAACCACACATATAGCATGACCGAGCTGCCCGTGAGCACTCTTGTCGGATAAGTGCAGGAGTAGGTGGCTCACCGCAGGGTCTCTTCTATGATCATCAGTATAATGGTACGACCCTCCCTAAGAGCTCTCACTACCATGATGACTCCGACGTCTATCTAATCCATGTATCGTGGCATATAGACATAAGACAGTACGCACAACAACAGTACGTCAACCCTAGATAGACGCCAATGATCCTTCGGTGCGGTGAAATCCCTGAAATGTAATGAATAACTATCCTCAGAGCCAAATCTGTCAAACAAAAAATGCTTGGATATAATGTGGCTCGATGTAAGTTCATCCTGCACCACTCTGCCCCTCAATCTAGTGAGGGTCATAAACCGTCGACTCATGTCCCCCAAAGCCATATGCACGCAAGGTCTGTCCAGCGGCAGCATCGTCAACCATGCATACTCCTCAAGAGTAGGAGTCAACTTCTGGGTCCCGAATCGAAAAACCTGCCTATCCGATACCCAATGCTCTAGTATGACATCCACAAACCCTGCGGGAACCTGAAACATCAATAAGGTTATGGTATGATGCAACAAATGATTTACGGTCACCCTGTCTGATGGAGACATGTTATCATACCACGATCGCATACCCGACTATGTGTGCCTGGTCCAACTGCTGAGTCAAACTATCAATCTGTGTCATATGAGTCGGATCTCGGACACAAGTTATCCAATCCATCATCATCACGGATCTTGGAACCATATCCCCCATGAACTGAGTGGCGTGGGACTGGGCTCCGATAGTACGAGGGAACCACCAACGCTGGAATGTCTCCTGAGTGTAAGGACCCTATGATAATGTAAAACCGTCAAACCCCAACAATGGGATGTCAATGATGGGTGACTGCGATACAGGCCAATGACGCCTGGCAGGAGGCAAGATTGGCATACGAATCTCCCCTGTAGTGCTCCTAATAGCACGCTCTCCTAAATAGAGCTCCCAGCCTCCATCTGTGAAGAGAGGAACTCTCCTGGTGGAAATCACGTACTCGACTCCAGTCGGGTATCCATCCTCAAAACCTATAGTCAAGTTTCCCTTGAATAGGGAATCCATGTGATGGTATCAGCTGTCAATAACTCCATCGTCGTCCTCGTTGATAGGTATCTAAACCTAACACACTCACGGGATGCAAGCATGGGAGCCTCTCGTAGGCCCAAAACTGGCAAAACATTTGCGGTCAGTTAACCCTCTTAACCTATAAATGGGAAATGACAAGAGAAACACTCACCAGTAGAAATGGGTAGAATCCTACCCAAGCCTCAGTCAAACCCTGTGAGCGCATACGCATGCCCCGGAAGAAATAGGCTAAGGTGTAGGAACCCCAATCATACTCTCAAATACGGTCCACATGACGCGTGGCGCTGATCAAAGTGAATGGCACCGTAGAAGAGTTATCTGCTATGAAGCAGCCTCTAATGATCATCAGGAACAATCGTCAAAGAATGCGATCCCTGACACTGATATCATCAGGCATGGGCTCACTCAAAAGCCCGCTCATAGCATCTACGCTTAAAGGACCTGAACGACCAGTCCTGCCCTTGAGCGCCTCCGCCAGAACTCCTAACAAGGATCTGACGACAGTAGGAGTAATATTCGCCATACAAGGCACTGGCTCCCCTCTAAACTCTATACCTGTGATAAATCGCCAATCCATCGGCGTCATCATCACCTCACAATCCAGCAGATGGAGTGACTGAGTCTGATTAAACCATCGCTTATATAATGCCCTGAGGTAACCCGAGGGACAACGACGGGGAAGGACGGAGAAGAATGCCCCAAATCCCAAATCCTGCACTACCACTCTGTAATCAGGATGAAGAGCCTGATACATGGAGTGTATACTGAACCAATTCACTTGAGGCTGTGTGAAGCCGGGAACCTACATGAAATACAGATCAACATCAGAATCCTTTACTCCTCATCAATAGGAAAGAAGGAAGATTAAGATCTAACATCATACCTCGTTAGCATGCAAGGACATCGAGGGATGTCTACTCAAATCACCAAGAAACTCTGGGTTTGCCAACTGAATACAAGGGAGCTCCCTACAGGGAACATGTGCAGCAGGAGCGGGATCCTCAATCAGAATATCCTCATCCTCGTTCTCAACGTCTGGCACGTCAGCCCGGACTGGACGAATTATGGCCTCCACCAATCAACGAGGCTGTCTGACAGAACGGGGTCGAGGTACTTCACAAGCACTCCTCCGTATACTAGAAGTGGTCCTACGGGAACTACTCGACTGATCCGAATCCATAATATCTGGACAATAAGTCTCCAAATCTCCTTAGAAATGGTGTGGTATTTCCTTACCTGGAGCTTTTCAGAATGCATTTTATGATTATATGCATGCATGCATTTACTTTAACAAAACAATAGAGTTAAAATGCATGACTACCCAATGCCTACATTTTGAAAATTTTTGCCATAGTCCCCTTTGAAAATAGAACTATCCAGATGCACATAGGCATGTCTAGGTGGCCATTCAGTAGCACACCTGCCCCAAAGTCATATACAAAATATATGCATTAAAAATCAAAATCATCCATGCATAAGGTTAACCTCAATATCAGGAGTACTTTGCCTTTCTACCTTTTGCTCATTGGACCTCACATAGGACACAAAATAGTAGAAAAAGGTGCCATTTTGACTGTCTCAAAAGTTAAAATTTTTCACATCATTATGTTCAGGATGGTTTAATACTACAATTTACTATGTTGAATATTTTTTATCAAGTCATTTGTGCATACATAATCACTACTATGTGTGTAGATGCATTTCATGCGATAACTCATTTTCCAACGGATAAAAACAGGAAAAAATACATGCATACGTTACCAGGATAGTACTCAACCTGCCGCACTGAAGATGTCTTGGGATAAGTTCCAAGAACTATTCAACGACAAGTACTTTCTCGAAAGTATTCTTCACATGAAAGAGGTAGAGTTCATCAAGTTGGAGCAGAACAATATGACCGTGTCACAGTACGAAGCTAAGTTTGCCGAGTTGTCCTAGTTTGCGTCTCACTTGGTTGATAATGAGGAGAGAATGACGTGGATGTTTCTAAGAAGTTTGAAACCCGAGATATGTCAATACTTAATTTCTCACAAACTTTGTTTGTATTCAGATGTTGTTAATATGGCTCAGTTATTGGAGCGCGATAATGAGTCAACTCAACCAAGAGAAAGAAGCCGGAAAAATGATAATACCAGTGGTAGCAGTCATCGAAGCGGTGACAACAAACGTGGAGGGAATCAACATGCCAGAAATGGTAACCACTTCAGTGGTAATCATGGTCAAGACAGTAAAAATGGACATTTCAAGAAAAGGAGATTCAACAATGATGGAAAGACGTCAGCACCAGCACCCGTTGTTAAGGAAGGAGAACGACCACCTATTATATGCTTCAAATGCGGAGGGGAGGGACATATCAGTCCAAACTGCGCGATGTAGTCCAAAGCGTGTTATAATTATGGAAGAGAAGGTCATCTAGCCTGATTTTGTCATGCACCAAAGACAAGTCCAGCTGGGATGGAGGCACCAAAGGCCGTCCCAGAAAAGTCAAAGTCGGTAGTTCAAGGGAGAGCATTTGTCGTAACCTCCCAGAAAGCAAGGAACCCGAACGAGGTCATCACGGGTAAGCTTATCATAAACTCTAGCAAAGTTTATACCTTATTTGATACCAGTTCTACCAATTCTTTTATTTCTCCTACTTGCGCTCAACGTTTAAATTTGACTCTAGAGAAATTAGACTTTGACTTATTGGTTGAAACTCCGTTGGGAGAAACCTTCATTACATCTACTGTTTATAAGTCTTGTTTGATTCAAATCGGTAACTGAACATTACCTGTCGATCTTATTTATTTAAAAATACTTGCATTTGACGTGATTCTAGGGATTGATTGGTTAACTACTCATCATGCTAAAATTGATTATTTTCGTAAGGTTGTTAGCTTTCATATTCCTAATCAACCTATTATGCGAATTTAATTAACCAAACCATTAAAATCAATCACGATCATCTCAAGCCATAAAGCTATTTGTTTATTGAAAAATGGATGTCAAGCTTTCTTAGCTCATGTCATAGATTTAAACAAAAATACGTCAGATTTGAAAGATATTTCTATTGTTAATAAATTTCTTGATGTATTCCCAGAAACTTCATGGCCTACCCCCAGAGCGTGAAATTAAATTTTTTATCGACCCTGAACCTGGTACAAAACCCATTTTCAAAACCCCATATCGAATGGCTCCTATTGAACTTCAGGAGTTAAAGACCCAATTGTAGAAATTGTTAGACATCGGTTTCATTCATCCTAGTACGTCTCCTTGGGGTGCTCTTGTTCTATTCGTGAAGAAGAAAGATGGAAGTATGCGACTTGGTATTGATTATTGAGAGTTAAATCATGTCACCATCAAAAATAGGTATCCGTTGCCTCGCATTGATGACTTGTTTGACCAGTTGTAAGGCGCCTAATTCTTTTCAAAGATTGATCTTCGTTAGGATATCATCAAATTGAAGATTAAAATGATGACATTCCAAAGCCTTTCTTAAGAACTTCGATGCACGGGCATTATGAATTCTTAGTCATGTCTTTTGGATTGACTAATGCTCCTGTTGCCTTCATGGATATGATGAACCGAGTATTCAAGGAATATTTGGATCACTTTGTGGTCATCTTTATTGATAACATCCTCATATACTCCAAAACCTGTGAAGACCATGAGCAACACTTGAGGCTGTGGGATATACTGTCAAGCCTGCTTGACATTCCCTAACGTGTGAATCAACGGCTGAGATTCTGTAGATTGTCAAGGTTGCTTGACCTTCGCTGTCGTATAGATCAATGGAGCATTGCGTTGTAACCCCCGCCGGGGATCCACTGGGGAATACGAGTAGTTGGGTCTGAAGACCTCTAATAGCTCTAGAGCCCTGATAGGTTTAATCGCTATCGACTGAAATGACGTTAAGGTTGCTTGACCTTCGTTCATATGTGTGTCAACAGCTGAGCATGTGTTGTTACTCCCACCGGAGATATATGTTGTAACCCCCGTCGGGGACCTACTGGGGACTCATGAGTACGTACGCAAATATCGAACAGTCCTCAATGCTCCAATGGGATTACTTGCCATCGGCTTGAAATAACGTCAAGGCTGCTTGACCTTCGTTGATAAAAATGTCAACGGATGAACGTGTTGTAACCCCCACCAGGGATCTACGTTATAATCCCCATCGGGGACCTACATTGTAACCCCCGTCGGGGACCTACGTTGTAACCCCCGTCGGGGACCTATTTAGGGTAACAACCCGGAGTTGGTGGCATCGGACCTGTACGAGGTATTGCCAGATGTGATTTGTGACAAATGAGATCATTGGCAGGGTACACCTCGTGTTCGGGTGACTACCAATGGGTGATGTGCAGATTCAAAGTCTCATCCGAGAAAACCAGGATTGTATGCTATTTTGCTCAATCGCGTGGCATTTTTATTCTCAATTTGACCTTTCTAGTCCGTGAGAACTCCGTTTCAACTCGAACTGGACCGAGCCGGAGGGGTGGGACCCACGTAAGGGTGCCATGAGATGCACTATTGCAGGTACCTTGAGTGGAGCTGCCAAAGCGTGGATGATAAATTCCAATAGATTGGTCTCAGAAGTTGTGGCGACCCCAAATCCGGATACTTGAAACCCGAACTCGGTTCTCCACGATACCATTTCTTTAAGCTGAATAATACTAAATAATAATAATAATATAATTCGAACTTAATTTACATACATCAAAGTTTACTTTCCAGTGTGTGACCTTCAAATACATTCCTTACAATACACGACAATAGATTCCATTGTCTTACTAACTATAACCATTAACTCATACTAATTCTCATTCGAATGACTTTTCTTTTCCTTGTTAGTTACTGAGCCTTCGAATCGATCGTAGGTAACTGAAAACATTTAGTTTAAGCAAGGATGAGCATTTGAGTGCCCAGCAAGTAATAGCAATTATATATATAAGCTGAAAGAATATAAGTATTCTCTTTACATAACACTTCTACAACGAATAGAAGGTTGTGAAGTAATCTGTACTGATAAAAAATTCACATAACAACTCTCTTTCAAATTCTTGAAATGAGGCTCCACCCATGAATAGGGTTTAAGAAACATACTATGAACATGGTTTTTCATTTTCGAAAAGGTTTAACAGAAATTCATCCATAGAAAATGCATAACTTACAGAACGCGGAGGGTGATCACCAGATTGTACCCTATATTGATCAATACTACATAACTTGAACGAAATTCATCGCTCACCCTTTGTCCGCCGAAGAGCATAAAAATTTTCCCATTATCGGGATGTTCATACATGCCTGGTTCCAAACCCGAAGGTTTTTAATCTTGCTCAACAATAATATGTAATTCAACATATATGTATACGGGTAATTGACAAAGGTATATCAACATGTGAATAAATGCCATGATTATCCAAGTGGGGACACTTGTATAACCATTTAGAAATCAACTTAACGTAATATATATACCGAGCTAACATGTTGATAATCAAAGCGTACAAAATGCGTACAAGAATAGAATAATTACGAAACTTCTTACTCATGTCCATTGCATAAAGGAAATGCAAAGGTAAGATACTTGCTTTGATTCAATGATTACAACTCTCAACTTAGGTTTTATCTCTTTATCACAACCTATCAATAATCGATCATTAGTTCGATTAGAACAATATATCATAACACATAGTCTCGTCTATTACAATTGACATAGTCTAATCACGTCATCACATAATCGCAAAGGATCATCATACTTTTAGTTCATATTCTATACTTGAAATATTTTTATACATTTTTCAAATATCTCATCCATGCTCTTCTGAAGTCTTTTCTTTCTATTATAGAGGTTACGACATTTGTGGTATCAGGCTGACTTTATCGGGTAAATACTGAGTCTAAGACTCTTATTCTATAGCTCAACATCTGTAAATATCAGACATTTTACTTTTAATCATTTTCGAATTTTCCAGAAATTGAAAAATTTAAAATAAATCAAATTTGTCACTTTAGGGCTTATAGTGATATAACTGTTACTATGGGTGCTCTTCATCAAATCCTGGACTTCATAACCGGTTCTCTAGTCAGCTAGTTTGGCCGGCTATAACTTTCAAACATCGGAATCATAATTAAATGATTTAAACATTAAACAATTCTATTATCATTAATAATTAATTTATATTAAACTATTAATGAAACCATTGCCAAAATATAAAATTTATTTATAATAACTCAAACTATTTTTAAAACATTTATATTACCCTTAAATAATTTTTAAAACAATTAAAATCATTTTTAAATAATCACCATTAATATATAAATATTAATGTACTATTCATCCAAATATTAAAAGTCATTAATTATAACTTAAAATATTTTTAAATCCTTAATATCCTCTTTAAATAAATAAAACCATTTTTAAACTATTTATTTAATAATAATTATTAAATAAACTAAATATCATAAATCATTAACTAAATATCATTAATATATAATTATTAATGAAATTATCTTCTAAATATTAAAAGTTATATTTTATAACTCAAAATATCTTTAAATACTTTGTTTTTATTTAAAATGATTTTTAAAATATTAAAATCATTTTTAAACTAATTATTTAATATAATCAATAAATAACTTTAATATCATTAATATTAATTAATTAATGAAATTCATCACAAAATATTAAAAGTCATGGAAAATAACTCAAAATATTTTCTTATACCATAAAATAATTTTTCATGATTTTCATGAATTAAAACTATTTTTAAATCATTTATTTAATATTATAATTAAATAAATAAATACCTTTTATATTTCAAAAATATTAAATATTTATGAAATATACTCAAAATAATTAAAAACTATTTTCGAGACTTTAAAATAATTTTTCATAATTTATTTGGTATTTTAATAATTAAAACTAATTTTTCTAATTTTTTAAATTAATTTCGGAAAATCGAAATTAAAATAATTAAAATCTATGCTAAAGGCCCCTATAGTGTCGTAACAGTCATATAGGTGTTCTTGAGCCTACCCAGATCTTCATAAGCGAACCAAGGTGGGCTACTTTGGACCGTGCATAACTCTCTCTCTCATCTTAACGAATTTGGACAATCTATAAATTGGGTCTTGTAGAGGAATTACCGACTACAATCTCCAATAATCATAACCTCTAAACAAACCTCGATCCTGGGATAAATCAGCCATCAATGTAGCTACCAAAGTCGTTTCTTCACGAAGAACAGATTAGGTGCCTACTTTGGACCTCTATAACTTGATGATGCGTGTAACGTTTATGTGATCTATCAATTCCAGGTGTGTAGACAACATGTAGGACTACAACTCTAACACTTAAAAGCATAATAAAAACAAGAAATCAAGCATCTAAAGTATGGTCAAACCTTGTCGGAAAAATTAACACTTAGAAAATTACGGGTGCCTGCAATTTTACAATCAATCTTAGGTCAACCCACTTTGACCTTAAATAACTCTTAATCCGTAATATATATGGACTGATTCTTTTGGAGGTTAAATACCACATAACAAGCTACACATATCAACCTTTAGAACACAAAACACATTAAAGATTACCGAGAGATATAAGGCACGACATTTGCCAAAAAAATATTTTCGGACACTTAGAATATTTTACGGGTTTGAAAAACAGATCGGTCAATCTTGGGTCAACCCACTTTGACCGCTTATAAATCCCGATCTACAATATCTATGAACTTGATTCCTTTTGGAGATTAAAGACCACATATCGAGCTACGATATAAAACTTTTAAACAACAAACCTCGTGATCGACCAAAGAGTTATAGCCTTTGACATTTGTTGTCAGAACACAGAAATGAAAATTTCCAGATTTTGAAGATCTTCAAATCTGAGCTTCTGAATGTTATGGAATCAACATCAAGCAACCCAGATCATCCTTAGACACTATAATCAACATGTTTTAACATTTAAACATAACATCTAACACCAAAAAGTTTAAGAAAAATCAAGCTAGGGTTTATACCCTTTTAAGCTTTGATTACGATTTTTGCTACTTGATTTGTTATTGGTGTGAATGGGGCTTGTTTATAATCGATATGTTAAGAGAATTTACGTAGGTTTAAGCTTGGGAGAATGAAGCTAAGTGCTTGTGAATAAATAGGCCAAAAATGGTGCATTTCTCTCTCTTGGATCCATAAAATAATGCATGAAATGATTATAATGGCTGATTGATGGTAATACTACAGCCTATAGGTGATTTCTTGATGGATTGGCCGGATTTTGTGGACAAGTGGTAGCAATAAGACATAAATAATGCATTTTCCCTTTTCTTTAATTTATAAAATTTTTTTTAAATACATTGAATGCTAAAGTGGGATGATTCCCTTGTTTGATAGTTGATAGCATGTAGGGTAAGCATGTTGGGCATCCTTGTTGCAAGATCCCATCAACAATGTAAGTAATAATACACTAAAATGACAAAAAGGGTATTTTGGTCATTTCACATATAATTCCAAGGGCATTTTTGTAAAAGGCCATTAAATGTAATATTTAACCATTAGATTATAATTCTTACCATTTACCAATTAATTTCTATTATTTGGTAATTTAAAACATTTATATAATAACATCGTAATTAAACCCGATAATTTTAAATTAGGGTTTTCTATAGAAAATTAGGGTTTTCTAATTAGGGTTTCTTAACGTTATCAATTAGGGTTTCCTAATTGACCATTAGGATTCTCTAATTATCTGTGTATGATCTAACACAGTCATTACGATCTCTAACTTCAACCGATTAGGGTTGTAATAATTAGGGTTTGTCCTAATTATCGACAAACAATAGTAATTAGAGTTTTCTTCTAATTACCGACATCTTATATACAGTAACCTTCATATACACAGTAAACTTCATATACACAGTCATTACTCAGTCATTTCTCATAACTAAGTTTAATAATTAGGGTTTCACAAAGACGGTAATATCTTTATGATCTAATTGGTAGTCATTGCTTCAATATTATCTCGTCACACATACACATTACATAATTATTGTCTTGTAAAATCATTATAACAATAATATAATATTATTATTCTCATCTCTTGATCACAATCCCAATTCAGGGTTTGGATCTCATATCTGACTTCTCTTTCGCATATCAAGTTAAAATACTTGATTTAAATATTCTGAACAATTCATATAATAGAATATTTATTATATAATTCTAATTATCACTTCATATATTATTTCCAATCATGTTATCGTGGAAAATAATTAATAAAAATATTTCTGCTTACAAAAATTAATTACCATAAAAATATAATTAAAAGTAATTAATTATTCCAAAATTATTTCTAATTTTTCAAGTAATAAATATATTAGCATTTATCGTTCACATTACTGACACTTAGTCTCAGTCATTAAATAATAAAAATAAAAAAATTTATACGCAAAAATTTCTTATTTATTTTATATAGAAATCTCGGGTTATTACATTCACCCTCCTTATAAAGGATTAAAGTCCCCTAAATCACTTTTAAAACTCATATCTTAGAAGGGTACATAGCATATAATCATTGCACGTAGACCTCGATCATACTTGATCGAACTGATCTTTAATTATTCTTTATAACACTTGTTTATCCAATTGAGCAGAAATTTGAATTCTAAAAGAACTCAAAATTTCTTTATAAAAATAATTTAGTATATATATGCAGGAAAATCATATAAGATATATAAGTTATTCAAATAGCACCTGGAGTTCTGTTTCCAGCTGCCACCATATCCTCAACTGCTACGATATCTTGAACGACCATAATGAAGACACTTACGGTTTATTTCGTTGTCGCCTATATCTTGCTGTCATTTCTCGTATTCACATTCCTTATCTCATTTCTCCTCCTTGAAAAATCTTTCACCTTATACTCCATTGATTCACAAATAAAACATTATTATATACATTCTTGAATTGAGACAATTGGAAGAGATATGTCTCTTACGCTTACAAACTTTCTCTTTATCTCATTTCCTTTTATCGTATAATTGATAAAAGTTATCTTTTGCCCTTTCCGTTATCCTAACTATCATAAACGCTTCTCTTTGAGTCACTTAATCCTTTATACCCTAGCAACAAGATTGCCTTAAAGTCTTTGGCGTTCGTTGTTCGATTATCTGGTTGATCTTCTGCGGCTGGTTTTCGTTTTCGTCTTGGTGACATAATCGTAAATTATTCTTCATTTCTTTACATTTTAAGCCTCATCGTATACGTTCGACATATAACACAAAATTTTCTACTCAAATAATTATGTATTCCAAAATATTAAATTTTGAAACTTGGTTTACTATATTAACCAATATTCAGATAAATATCTGCTACTTTTATAACAACTTACTTCATTAATCCAACTTGTGACACTCATGGTACTTCCAACCATAGCACCTCACATTAATAGAACTTAACATACCATAGCACATATTGCTTTAAACATCAGCTATCCCTTTGTGACTCAAAAGTCGGGATTTATAAACTTGATCAACACAAAGGTTGAAATATTTCATTACACAAACATACTTATCACACACATTACATAAACACAACATAACCCATACTACCTATTTACTAAGCCTTCTTTCTTGGGCATGACTTTTACTTTGATGATCTTTCTTTCCACAAACAAAACATGAACCTGGTTCTAAATAAGGACAATAATGAGAGGTATGTCCCTCACGTCCGCAAACATAACATATCTTCTTCCCTTTCTTCTTATCAGGTTTTCCTACCTCAGGGTCTTTTATCTTTCTTTTTCCTTTACCTCTCGGAGCTGTACACGATGTGTTGCTTGAGGCTCCCATCTAATCAATTTGGATCTTAAGCTTATCTTGCTCTTCCATTGTTTCTTTTAATGCTTTTCGCAGTTGAATATTAAGCAACTTTTCTATCTCCCACAACCTTTCTAGTGAAGAAACCTTGTTCTCCAGATCCTGCACCTCTGTTGATGCTTGAGCAGCTTCAACTTTAGTGTCCGAATCACTATCTGTCAAATCCAACATTTCTGGATCTGATACTACGTTTTCCACTATAGCCACCTCGTCCGATTTGGGTTCTGGTAAGCTTCTATTTCATTTTGTTGGCCTTGATATTAGCTCGGGGGTATGGATCTCGATCCTTCTTATTCCACATATCTTTTCCACACGGACATCTACATACATAAGTTACCACGATTAGCATATAGTATATATACACGACAATCAAGAGTTCTATATACGTTGTCTCTTATTTTGTTTGACAATGAATTTATTCAATCCATCTCTATAAACACATCAACGCCTATCTTTCTCTGCCGAAAGGCAGCTCCATCCACTCTGCATCGAATCGCATAAAGGCGATGTCTAAAGCCTGCTCCAAGGTATATATCCTGGTGTCTTTGGCTTCTATCTCAACCTTCAATTTTCCTATCTGTATCTCTCTCTGCTCCAACCTCCCTCGTAACTCGACTAATTCTATCTGTGTTCGGTGAGCAGTGTCAGGTGTCTTCTTTGTTAGAAATCTGGAAAATGCGATTTCGTGCCTCCGCTTGCTCGACTCTAACCTTTAAGTCATCGTTCCTAACTATCAAATCTCTTATCATCTCACTGTCTGTGTACTCCTCGCTAGAGTCCATCATCTCTTGGGTCAAGGAATTACTATTTTGACTTTCGTCATCCATCCTATGACCACAATAAACGAGACAACATCATTACTGAAATAAAATATATTCATCATTAAAATGAAGTAATATTTTATTTAGTACCACTAAAACTCGATGAATCTCTTCAACTCATCATATCCTATAACTTCTCACCAGAGTACTTCGTCTCATAGTTCATTGAATATCTATCTTACTTTCGTCCTCCATTCTACTAAGGTTATAATTCTTCACCAGAGTTCTTCGTCTACCGAATATCTATCTTAACTTTCGTCATCCATTCTACTAAGGTTATAACCTAGGTTTCGCATTCCTAACGTTTATAACCTACAGCTTTGATACCAACCTGTGGCGACCCCAAATCCGGATACTTGAAACCCGAACTCGGTTCTCCACGATACCATTTCTTTAAGCTGAATAATACTAAATAATAATAATAATATAATTCGAACTTAATTTACATACATCAAAGTTTACTTTCCCAGGTACGTGACCTTCAAATACATTCCTTACAATACCTGACAATAGATTCCATTGTCTTACTAACTATAACCATTAACTCATACTAATTCTCATTCGAACAACTTTTCTTTTCCCTTGTTGTTGCCACGAGCCTTCGAATTCGATCGTGAGGTAATCGAAAACATTTAGTTTAAGCAAGGATGAGCATTTGAGTGCCCAAATGACAAAGTAATAGCAATTATATATATAAAATTTGAAAGAATATAAGTATTCTCTTTACATAACACTTCTACAAATCGAATGAAAGTTGTGAAGTAATGTCATCTTGATAAAAATTCACATAACAACTCTCTTTCAAATTCTTGAAATGAGGCTCCACCCATGAATAGGGTTTAAGAAACATACTATGAACATGGTTTTCATTTTCGAAAAGGTTTAGCGAGAAATTCATCCGCAAACCATCATAACTTACACAGACGCGGAGGGTGATCGGCCAGTTGTACCTGTATTGATCAATACTACATAACTTGAAATCGAAATTCATCGCTCACCCTTTGTCCGTAAAAGCGCAAAAATTTTCAATTTTCGGGATGTTCATACATGCACGGTTCCAAACCCGAAGGTTTTAATCTTGCTTTCAACAATAATATGTAATTCAACATATATGTATACGGGTAATTGACAAAGGTATATCAACATGTGAATAAATGCCATGATTATCCAAGTGGGGACACTTGTATAACCATTTAGAAATCAACTTAACGGAATATATATACGAGCTAACATGTTGATAATCAAAGCGTACAAAAACATGCAGGGAATAGAATAATTACAAACTTCTTACTCATGTCCATTGCATAAAGGAAATGCAAAGGTAAGATACTTGCCGATTCATTGATTACAACTCTCAACTTAGGTTTTATCTCTTTATCACAACCTATCAATAATCGGATCATTAGTTCGATTAGAACAATATATCATAACACATAATCTTTATCTATTACGATTGACACATAGTCTAATCACGTCATCACATAATCGCAGGTGATCATACTTTTAGTTCATATTCTATACTTGAAATATTTTTATACATTTTCAAATATCTCATCCATGCTCTTACTGAAAGTCTTTTCTTTCTATTATAGAATTACGACATTTGTCGGCGTCATCGGCTGACTTTATCGGGTAAATACTGAGTCTAAGACTCTTATTCTATACCTCAACATATGTAAATATCAGACATTTTACTTTTAATCATTTTTGAATTTTCCAGAAATTGAAAATTTTAAAATAAATCAAATCTGTCACTTAAGGGCTTATAGTGATATAACTGTTACTATGGGTGCTCTTCATCAAATCCTGGACTTCATAACCGGTTCTCTAGTCAGCTAGTTTGGCCGGCTATAACTTTCAAACATCGGAATCATAATTAAATGATTTAAACATTAAACAATTCCTTTATCATTAATAATTAATTTATATTAAACTATTAATGAAACCATTGCCAAAATATAAAAAGTTATTTGTAATAACTCAAACTATTTTAAAAACATTTATATTACCCTTAAATAATTTTTAAAACAATTAAAATCATTTTAAATAATCACCATTAATATATAAATATTAATGTACTATTCATCCAAATATTAAAAGTCATTAATTATAACTTAAAATATTTTTAAATCCTTAATATCCTCTTTAGATAAATAAAACCATTTTTAAACTATTTATTTAATAATAATTATTTAATAAACTAAATATCATAAATCATTAACTAAATATCATTAATATATAATTATTAATGAAATTATCTTCTAAATATTAAAAGTTATATTTTATAACTCAAAATATCTTTAAATACTTTATTTTTTTATTTAAAATGATTTTTAAAATATTAAAATCATTTTTAAACTAATTATTTAATATAATCAATAAATAAATTTAATATCATTAATATTAATTAATTAATGAAATTCATCACAAAATATTAAAAGTCATGGAAAATAACTCAAAATATTTTCTTATACCATAAAATAATTTTTTTCATGATTTTTCATGAATTAAAACTATTTTTAAATCATTTATTTAATATTATAATTAAATAAATAAATACCTTTTATATTTCAAAAATATTAAATATTTATGAAATATACTCAAAATAATTAAAAACTATTTTTCGGACTTTAAAATAATTTTTCATAATTTATTTGGTATTTTAATAATTAAAACTAATTTTTCTAATTTTTAAATTAATTTTTGGAAAATCAGAAATTAAAATAATTAAAACTGTCGCTATAGGGTTTCTTAACGTTATCAATTAGGGTTTCCTAATTGACCATTAGGGTTCTCTAATTATCTGTGTATGATCTAACACAGTCATTACGATCTCTAACTTCAACCGATTAGGGTTGTAATAATTAGGGTTTGTCCTAATTATCGACAAACAACAGTAATTAGGGTTTTCTTCTAATTACCGACATCTTATACACAGTAACCTTCATATACACAGTAAACTTCATATACACAGTCATTACTCAGTCATTTCTCATAACTAAGTTTAATAATTAGGGTTTCACAGCACGGTAATATGCTATGACCTAATTGACCGTCATTGCTCAATATTATCTGTCCGCACATACACAGTACATAATTATTGTACTGTAAAATCATTATAACAATAATATAATATTATTATTCTCATCTCTTGATCACAATCCCAATTCAGGGTTTGGATCTCATATCGACTTTCTCTTTTCGCATATCAAGTTAAAATACTTGATTTAAATATTCTGAACAATTCATATAATAAAATATTTATTATATAATTCTAATTATCACTTCATATATTATTTCCAATCATGTTATCATGGAAAATAATTAATAAAAACATTTCTGCTTACAGAAATTAATTACCATAAAAATATAATTTGTAGTAATTAATTATTCCAAAATTATTTCTAATTTTTCAAGTAATAAATATATTCGCATTTATCGTTCACATTACTAGACACTTAGTCTCGTCATTAAATAATAAAAATAAAAAATTTATACGCAAAAATTTCTTATTTATTTTATATAGGAAATCTCGGGTTATTACAGAAGTCACTTTCAACTTGCTTTGGAAAGAGAAAACCGCGAGCCATCTTCAGATCTGCTGAGTTCGGGCTGCTTTCTACAAATTCTGTCACCGTACAAGTGTTCTACACTATCCTGGTAACGTATGCATGTATTGTTTTCCAATTTTTGTCCGTTGGATTGTCAGATATCGCACGAAATGCATCTAAACACATAGTAGTGATTATGTATGCACAAATTACTTGATAAAAAATATTCAACATAGTAAATGTTAGTATTAAACCATGCTGAAAATAACGATGTGAAAAAATTTGACCTTTGAGACAGTCAAATTGGCACCTTTTTCTGCTATTTTTTGTCCTATTTGAGGTCCAATGAGCAAAAGGTAGAAAGGCAAAGTACTCCTAGCATTGAGGTTGGCCTTGTGCATGATGATTTTAATTTTTTATGCATATATTATGTATATGACTCTTCACAGGCGGTGTCTTCTTGAATGGCCACCTAGACATGCCTATGTGCATGTGGATAGTCCTATTTTCAAAGGGGACTATGGCAAAAATTTTCCAAATGTAGGCATTGGGTAGTCATGCATTCTAACTCTATTATATGTTAAAGTAAATGCATGCATGCATATAGTCATAAAATGGATTTTAAAAAGCTCTAGGTAAGGAAATACCACACCCTTTCTAAGGTGATTTGGAGACTTGTTGTCCAGATATTATGGATCTGGATCAGCCGAGCAGTTCCTATAGGACCGCTCTGGCGTACGACGGAGGGCTTCTGAAGTGCCTCGTCCATGTTCGGTCAGACAGCCACATTGGTTGGTGGAGGCCATGATAGGTCTTGTCTAAGCAGATGTGCCAGACTTCGAGGATGAGGAGGCGAATATTCTGATGGAGGATCCCGCTCGTGCTGTACATGTCCCTCGTAGGGAGCTTCTAAGCATTCAGGTGGAAAACTAAGAGTTGCTGGGTGATTTGAGTTGACATCCATCGATGTACTTGAATGCTAACGAGGTATGGCGTTAGACTTTGATCTTCCTTCTTTCCTATTGATGAGGATTAAAGGGTTTATAAATTGATCTGCATTTCATGGAGGTTATAGGATTTACACAGCCTCGAGGGAACTGGTTTAGCATTCACTCCATGTACCAGGCGTTTCATCCTGACTATAGAGCGGTAGTGCGTGATTGGGGATTTGGGGCATTCTTTTCCATCCTTCCCCGTCGTTGTCCCTGGGGTTACCTTAGGGCATTGGCTGAGCGATGGTTTCATCAGACTCATTCACTCCATCTGCTGGATTGCAAGGTGATGATGATGCCTATGGATTGACGATTTATCACAGGTATGGAGTTTGGACGGGAGTCAGTGCCTTGCGTGGTGAATATCACCCCTACTGTCGTCCGATCATTACTAGGAGTTCCGGTGGAGGCGCTCAAAGGTAGGACGATCCGTTCAGGTCCTTTGAGCTTAGATGATATGAGCGGGCTATTAAGTGAGCCCATGCCTGATGATGTCAGGATCAGGGATCGCGTTCTGCGGTGATTGTTCCTGATGATCATTCGAGGCTGCTTCATAGCAGACAACTCTTCCACGGTATCTTTCGCTTTGGTCAGCGCCGCACGCGATGTGGACCGTATTGGAGAGTACGATTGGGGCTCTTACACCTTTGCCTATTTCCTCCGGGGCATCTTGACACGCGCTCACGTGGTTTAATGAGGCTTGTCTAAGATTTTACCCATTTATGCTGGTGAGTATTTCTCTTGTCTTTTCCCATTCACAGGTTAAGAGTGTTTACTGATAGCAGATGTTTTGCCATTGTGTTGGCAGTTTTGGGCCTATGAGAGGCTCCCATGTTTATGTCCTGTGAGTGTGTTAGGTTTAGATACCTATCCACGAGGATGACGATGGCACCATTCTATTTTACCAGAGGTCCCTGTATCTGAGGGATTCACTCACTGCCGTATGCAGCTGGAGTTGCTGACGGTGGGTACCATTACATGGATTCCCTATTCAGGGGAGCATTTGACCATCGAATTTGAGGATGGACATCCCACCGGAGTCGAGTATTTGATCTCTACCAGGAGAGTTCCTCTCTTCACTGATGGAGGCTGGGAGATCTATTTAGGAGAGCGTGTTATTAGGAGCACCACAGGGGAGATCCGTGTACCGATCTTGCCTCCTGCCAGGCGTCATTGGCACATATCCACGATCACCCACAATCGCGATATCCCATTGTTGGGGGTTGACAGCTTTGCATTATTAGAGGGCCCATGTACTCAGGAGACGTTCCAGCGTTGGTGGTTCCCTCGCACTATTAGAGCCTAGTCCCGCGCCACACAGTTTATGGGGGACATGGTTCCAAGATTTTTGATGATGACGGATTGGGTAGCTTGTGTCCGAGCTCTGACTCATATGACCCATATTGATAGTTTGACCCGGCAGTTGGACCAGGCACATGTATTTATTCAGCATTTGGGCAGAGATCCAGCAGAGGCGAAGTCATTTGTTCCTTCCAGCTCAGTCTTTGGCCCTCGAACGACCCATTTGGTTTTTGCCAAGCGGATCCTCCTCTTTATAGGCCCGATATCCTGTTGATAGAGATCTAGTGACTCGGGAGGAGTTACATCGTGGACGTGGATTGAGGGCGTGGACATCGAGACCCTGGTCTTCTTCTGATATATATTCTCGTTATATCTTTTGATAGGCCTCTATTAGATATTGGGTGGCTATTCCCCATTCTCGCTATATCTTTTGATAGGCCTCTGTTAGTAGTAGGGTAGTTGTGCCCCATTTCCCTGTATTTGTAGCTGTACAGAGCTGATGTATTAGATGATGATATATTTAGGAATGTATGCACCATTTTTCATTCCCTATATCATATTGCCATCCATTATCTGTTATGCATGTATCATGTTATGCATATGTATGTATGTCCAGAGATATTCAGCATTGACCCCTAGATGGTCTTATGGCACAGCTCGCACAAATGTCTTCGACAGTTAGCCGTATAGATCATACCCCACCGTCAGTGGTGGTATTGGGTATGCGATCGTGGTACGATAGCATGTCACCACCAGACAGGGTGAATGTAGATCTGTTGCTGCATCATACCATGACCCTTTTGGCATTTCAGGTTCCTGCAGGATTTGTAGACGGGATGCTAGATGATTGGCTAGCTGATTGGCAGGTATTCCGTTTTGGCACCCATGAGTTAACTCCTACTTTGGAGGAGTATGCATGTTTGACGATGCTGCCCTTAGACAGACCTTGCGTGCACCTAGCTTTGGGAGGCATGAGTAGATGATTCATGACTCTCAAGGGATTGAGACGCAGAGTAGTGTAGGATGAGCTGACATCTGGCCACGTGATCTCTCAGCATTTTCTGTATGACAGATTTGGCGCGGAGGATGGCTACTCACGACATTCCGGGGATTTCACCGCGTCGGAGGAGCATTGGCATTTGGCCAAAGTTGATGTATTGATGTTATGTGTACTGCCATATGTGTACATGCCGCGGTATATGGATGAGATAGATATAGGCGTTAACATGGCCGTGAGAGCTCTCAGGGAGGGTCGTACCATTGTGCCTATGATCGTAGTAGAGACCCTGCGGTCGGCATCCTATTGTTGCACGTATCCTATAGGAGTGTTTACAGGGAGTTTGGTCATGCTGTATGTATGGTTTATGTCACACTTGCGACCGGTTGGTACCCTTAGACGGCATGGATATTGCTTCTCCCATGATGTGGCTATGTCATACTCCTTTCAGCCATCGGAGTGCATAGATGCTTTGTCCTGGTCCGCATTTTTGGCAGATATTAGAGATCCATTTAGCATATTGCTTTGTGCTTTCGGGGCTTTGCTCACCATACACCTTCATTATTACTCATGCTCGAGAGCATGGATTTCTCCTCCGGTCGGCTTGAGGGGCGTGACTACTTATCACCCATTGGCCGTGATGTCGTGTTCGTTCGACCCGGTTCGAGATTTTCATCCTTTAGAGGCGATAGGTCGTCGTTACTACTCGATATCTCTCAGTAGAAGACCGATCCCGTGTGTATACTTGCTGGGATCAGCTTGAGATAGCTTCTTTTTCTGTCAGTCATCCCGGTTATTCTGTAGAGTATTCCGCATGGATGGAGATGAGATTTTTATCGATTGCAAAGATGTCAGAGAACCGGATATTGAGTTAGACGATGCAGAGCCCATGGAGGACATTGATACCTACATCGAGGAGGAGCCCGCTGCTGGGTTGCCAACATTTCTTCTGGATTCTCCTAGTACCGGTTTTTTTTTATGATTCAAGACTTTTCGACAAAGATTAGAGCGAGTCTTCATCTGATGACCTTTGAGAGAGGTCAGATTCGATCTATGATGTCGACTGCTCTTGACGTGAGGGACGCTGCTCTATTGGAGAGAGACGAGGCATTAGATCCCAGAGATGCCGCTGTTGTTGAGCGGGATGAGGCTATATCAGCCAGAGATGCAGTGATAGTTGAGCGGGATGAGACTATATCTGCCCGGTATGCAGCCGTCATAGATAGCACTACAGTGAGGTCCCTTACCACTGGCATGATTGTAGAGATGAGTGCATATATCGATGATCATATGGTCACCATGCAGATGGCTACATATCTTTTGGGTCGTGTGGATATTCTCATACAGGAGACCACAGCTTCGCCTCCGTCTTCTGAGATGGACGCCATGTTGGGCTTGTTAGCTCGCATATACCCTGACTTGTAGATGAGCTTGTATTTACCGCACATGACTAAGCTTAGCCATTACATCATGTATATGATTTATTTATATATATATATATATATATCAAACAGCATTATATATGACAAAAATATATTTTTGGATCACTTCCCATTTAGATATGCCTTGCTATTTGTTTGATATTTTGCCTGCTGCTTCAGGGCTTGTGGTCTTGATATATTCTAAATTCCTCCTAGGTAGATGGACATTAAGTTGTCTCTGGATAGTTCTGAATGGATCATCGATCTATGTGTATCCCTATCATCTTTGGTGTCTTGGGACTTATTTCTGAATGGAAATGTGGAGAAGAGTGTGGCTTTCCTCTCTGAGATTGACCGCAACACAGATGGTCGCTAGTACTTCTATTTAGGAGAAGCCTAGTTAATTCCATCTCTTATGGATTGGTGTTGCTCTTCAAGGTATGACCGCAACTTAGATGGTCGCCAAATCTCCTATTTGGGAGGAGTTTAGGTAATTCCATCCCTTTGGTCTGAAGCCAATGAAACGTATTGGATTGAAGGTTGATCCCCGTATCAGTTGACAATGATTTGTGTTTTGGTATGGGGTGAGACCGCACCATGAATGGTTACCTACGTATTCCTATTAAAGAGGAGATCAGTCTGCGTGAGTTCAACCACAGTGTAAGAGGTTCAATATTTATGATCTGGCGTAAATGGTGTAGGAATGTTTTTGTGAGGAGAAGAGGGTGGAAATGTTTTTGTTGTTTTTGTTTTATTGCGACCGGGCCATATGAAATGGTTGCCTACGTACTCCTATTGAAGAGGAGATCAGGTCGACGTAGTTCGCCCCTCAAGGCGAGACAAAAAGCATATTCCCATGTACAGGTCAGAGTGCGGGGAGGAGAAAGTTTAATCCTAGGTTGAGGATAAACAGTAGGTACGAGAAGTTTGATCCCAGGTAAGGGTAGCCAAACTGTGAACGCAAGAGGTTCAATCCGCGGTGGGATTACCTGAATTGTATGAGCGCAAAGGAGAAAGCCAGGCTGCTGGCTTGAAGAGTACGTTTCCTTGAGGGGTAAAGTGTAGATAAGTTGTATGTGGTAAAGGGTTAAAGAACCGGAATGACTGGTGACCTGATGATGATGCACTAGGGTGTTTGCTGGTTACTTCAGACATAATACCGTTTCACTGTGTCTGAGTTGATGAGTTATATAAATTCATCGCCGTCCATTTCTTGCAATCATAGCGTACCTCCTGTCAATACTTCTTTGACAATAAATGGGCCTTCCCAGTTAGGAGCGAATTTTCCTTTAGCCTGATCTTGGTTGTCAAGAATCTTTTTCAAAACCAAGTCATGTTGTTTAAACTGCCGTAGCCGGACTTTTTTGTTGTAGGATCTGGCGATACTTTCCTGATATAACTGACCATGGAAGATAGTCGCAGTTCGCCTTTCGTTTATTAGAGACAATTGGTGATACCTGTCTTGTACTCATTGGTCTTCATCCAGCTGAGCGTCGATCAACACTTTGAGGGATTCCATCTCAACTTCTATGGGGAGCACCGCTTCCATCCCATAGGTTAAAGCATAGGGGGTTGCCCCAGTTGAAGTGCGCATTGAAGTTTGGTAGGCTAACAGAGTCAGAGGCAATAGGTCAGGCCAATCTTTGTGTTTGGCGGACATCTTTTGCATAATGTTCTTGATGTTTTTGTTAGCCACTTCAACAGCACCGTTCATCTTTGGACGATAGATGACAGAGTTGAGATGTTTGATGTGGAATTTACTACATAATTCCTCCATCATTTTGTTTTTGAGGTTTTTGGCATTGTCTGACACAATCACCTCTGTTGTTCATATCGACAAACGACATTGTTTATAATGAAAGCAATGATGACTTCTTTAGTAACCCTGGGGAAGGAGGCTGCTTCTACCCACTTGGTAAAGTAGTCGATCATGGTGAAGATAAACCGATGACCATTACTGGCTTTAGGCTCAATGGGCCCGATAACGTCCATTCCCCATATTGAGAAGGGCCAAGGCGAACTCATATTGTGGAGTTCCCGTGGAGGGGCGTGTATAGCATTCCCATGAATCTGGCACTGATAGCATCTTTTGACGTGGTCGTTGCAATCAGCTTTGAGAGATAGCCAATAATGTCCCATCCTGAGGACTTTCTTGACAAGGAGGGAGCCACTCATGTGGGGGCCACAGACTCCACCGTGGATTTCATCCATAAGCCTCTAGGCTTGATCTTTGTCTAGGCATCTGAGGAGACCTAGTCCTGCCTCTCTTTTGTAGAGCGCATCTCCACTCAGGTAGAATTTCATAGCAAGTCGATGGATCCGCCTTTTCTCAGTCGGGCTCGCCTCAGCGGGTGTAGATCCATCTCGCAGATATTCCTTGATATGTTGATACCAAGGATGTTGGAAAGGAGGTAGCTCATCCGATACTTCTCCAACGTAATTCCCATAGGCTGGGGCCTTGTGCAGGGAAATTGTGATGCTCAGTAAATGTTCCTTATCTGATATGCGAATCAAGGAGGACAAAGTTGTTAATGCACCCGCAAAGTCATTCCTATTACGAGGAATGTGTAGAAAGGAGATTTCTTCAAACTCCAAAGCCATCTTCAAAACCTGCCTATGGTAAGGCAGTAAATGTAATTCCTTGGTTTGATAGATTCCGGTGGATTGTCTGATTACCAACTTCGAATCTCCAAAGACAGTTAAACGCCTGATGCCCATTGAACGGGCAAGTTTTAGCCCCATGAGACAGCCTTCATACTCAGTCGTATTGTTGGTGCTGACAAACTATAATTTGACGACGACGGGATACTGCTCCCCCGTATCAGATACTAGAACGGCTCCAGCTCCAGAACCTTCCATATTAACAGCTCCATTAAAATACATCTTCCGTGATTGGCGTGTATCATACTGATGGTGTTGTTGCACTGTCATTACTCCTTCATCAGGGAAATATGTTTCCAAGGGTTTGAAATCCCCTGAAGGTGCGGCGGCCAGTTGATCCGCGATTCCTTGACCTTTGATGGACTTTTGAGTCAAATATACGATGTCAAATTGTTGTAGGATCAACTACCATCTGGACAGCCGGCAATTTAACATAGGTTTGTTGAACACGTATTTGAGAGGATCCACGCGGGATATGAGATGGGTTGTGTGACCATGGAGGTAATCATGTAACCTCATGGAAGCCCATGCTAAAGCACAACACGTTTTTTCGATCAAAGTGTACTTGTGTTCACTGCTGCTGAACCTTTTGCTGAGGTAATAGATAGCTCGTTCATGACCTCTATCATCCTTCTGTCCCAGCATGCAGCCCATGGCATTGTCACTTATGGATAGGTACATAAACAGGGGAACATCATCCCTGGGTGGCACCAAAACGGGGGCTTTGACTAGCTATTTCTTGATTGTAAGGAAGGCCTTCTGACACTCATTATTCCATTTCATGGAGGAGTTCTTCCTTAATAGTTTGAAGATTGGCTCACAGGTTGCTGTGAGTTGGGAGATAAACCTTCTAATGAAGTTGATTCTTCCAAAAAATCCCCGTATTTCCTTCTCTGTCTGAGGAATGGGCATTTTTGTGATAGCTTGGATTTTGGCAGGATCTAGCTCAATCCCTTTGTGGCTGACTAGAAATCCTAGCAACTTGCCTGATTTAACGCCAAAGGGGCATTTACCTGGATTCAACTTCAAGTTGTACTTACGCTACCTGTTGAACAACTTTTTAAGATGATCTATATGGTCATCCTCCTTCCGGGACTTGACAATGATGTTATCCACGTAGATCTCAATCTCTTTACGCATTAAGTCGTGGAAAAGAGCCATCATAGCTCGTTGATAGGTAGCTCCAGCATTGATGAGGTCGAATGACAACCGTCTTTAGCAAAACATTCCCCAAGGAGTGATGAAAGCAGTTTTCTCACGATCTTCCTCGACAACCATGATCTGATGATACCCCGCAAAGCAATCAGCAAAGGAGTACATGTCGTATTGCGTAGTATTGTCAATGAGAAAGTGGATAAATGGCACGGGAAAGCTGTCTTTTAAGCAAGCTTTATTCAAGTCCTGGTAATCCACGCAAACTCGCACCTTCCCTCCAGGTTTAGGCACGAGTACAATGTTGGATATTCACTCAGGATATGTAGACACCATTATGATGCCAGCTTGAAATTGTTTCACAATTTCTTCTTTCACCTTTAAACTCCACTCGTGTTTGATCAAATATTGAGTTTACGCTTCACTGGCTTAAATCCCTCTTTAATGGGAAGGCAATGAAGGACAATGTCAGTGGATAAACCCACCATGTCTTCATGAGACCATGTAAACACATCCTGGAATTGGGTTAATAGCGTAACCATATCATTCCGTTGGTTTGGGGTAAGGTTTGAACCAATCTGGATTAACTTAGGGCTTTCTATGGTTCCGAGATTGAAAGATGTGGTTTGATCAAGGTTGGGTTTTTGTTTGGGTTTGTCTTTGACCCATTCCTGAATTTCTTGAGGCACCACAATGTCATCCTATATATCCATCAAGGCTGAATTCATCTCTACATCAAAGGTACAATCCCTTTGTAGAAGAGGCACCATATCAGCAAGTACAGGCACATTTAAATTTAAAGTCCTGAAACAAAATATGCTTTCACTTAGTATATATATGAAATGTATTTGATCATACACATTGTTAGCATATACTGACAAAATAAACTGCTAATACTGTACAGAAAAGTAAGGAGTTATTATATCTACAGGGCAGAAAGAGTTTCTGCCCGCTTTACCCTTGACGACCAATGCAAGGAATGTTGTCCCAATTGGCAAGAGCAAAGTCTGGGTGGACTGCAGTGATGGATGGATTTTCACCATCCTCCCTGTCACGAATGATGGCTATTACATCTGGGCAATCATCGTCTGGGGTGTATCTGTTGGTATGTTCATCATGAACGATGATGCGTATACCGGACATCATATGTATGACGTCTTGTTTGATTCTTCGTTCCTCTTCTTCCACTGCGGGATTTGGAACAAAGATTTGTTTCCCCTTTACCGGTACCGACTTGGGACATAACATAGCCATTACATTGGCTGGCACCTTTACGGGAGGTTGTGCAGACTCAGATTTTGAAGGTGAAGCTAAACGCCACATGGTTGAAGCTGAAGGAATCTGCTGATGCTTATAAGGATTCCTGTGACTAGAGCTGGCAGAATAGCCTAGTCCAGCGATTCCAGCTTGCTTGGTTAATCGAATGGGGTACTTGATACCCTGGCAATCTTTACCCAACCCTTGTCCCGGCTTATGACCTAACAACATCATTTCTTGAGTGCTTAACATCACCTCGGCAGAAATCTGGGGTTCGGGCAGTGGCGTTCCAACAGCATGGTATTGGATATTGCTTATTTCCAAAGTATGAAAGCTGACTGGTTCCACATCGGCATTGGCATTCATGAATGGCATGTCTCCGTGCTGAGGAATCTCCGGTTTAGCGTTGATTGTGACCAGGCTATTGTTGATGATGTATTTCAACTGTTGATGAAGAGTGGAGGGGACTGCCCCTGCCATGTGAATCCATGGTCGTCCCAGGAGTAGGTTGTATCCCGAGTGTATCTTGAGTACATGGAAAGATACGTAGAATGTGTGAGGACCAATTTCGATTGGCAGCTCAATTACTCCGACCAAGTTACGGCGGGCTCCATCAAAAGCTTTGATGATAGTATGTTTACTCAGAATTCTGTTGAGATTGATATTCATCTTCACCAAGGTAGCATATGGGCAGATATTCAGAGAGGAACCTCCATCTATTAAGACTCCAGCTACCATATATCCGGAGGACAAGACTGCAATATGCAATAGTTTGTAATGACCGGTCCCTTCGGGCGGTATGTCATCATCAGTGAAGGATATCACATTGTTGTTGAAAATGTGATCAACCATATGTTGAAACTCTTCCAAAACCTTTAACAAGACCTTCCGGTGATTCTCGAAAGTTAGGACCAAGTCCAAAATTGATATTTGTTGTGGAGCTTCTTTCAAGCTTAAAACCACCATAGCTTCATTATGACCCACAGCGCGGAGGAATTTTTCAATCTTCTCCATGGGTATTTTCCCCTTTGATTTGGTGGTAGACTTCATCACCCGATGGGGGAGATACAGTGGATTTTCTTTCAACACTGCAGTAGTTGTATGTGAGGTGGATCCTTCACCTTCTCCATAATTCCACGGAACCTTACGCAAGCTAACAATAGGATATTATGCTCTGCATAGCAATTTGATTGGCTCGGTAGCGGCCACTTTCAAAGGATTGTTTCTTCCCTTGAGTTGAATTGTTGGCGTTGTGAGTAAGGTATTAATCCCATCGCCAAAGGATATGATCGCTACCACACTTTTCCACTTGGTAGGGCCTGCATTCTCACTTGCACATAACATAGTGTCGTCGTCTGCTAGGCGCAGGACACCACTGTCCATTAGATTTTGAATAAGGTGGCAGAGTGCCCAACATTCTTATGTGCTGTGATCGCGAGACTGGGAGTGATATTGACATACTCCATCAGAGTTGTATCGTCTCAAACGGGGGTTGATTGGGGGTAGAAGGGAACCGATCCTTCCTTCATTATTTAATATATGGAGGATTTCCTCCATAGGTTGGCCCAGATAGGTGAATTCCCATTTGTTGGCGAAATCCCGACGGGCTTTGGTATTTGCTCTCTTTGTCACTTTGTCTTCCAGCATTTCATTTTCTGAAAGTGATGAGGGAATATTCATGACAATAGGTAGGAGACTGGCATGCTCCTGGTTGATTAACTGACGAGTCACTTGATGCTGATAAGTTACCAGTTTCGCCAATTGTTCAATCTGTCTGCAGAGAGCTTTGATCTTTCGTTCCATTATGAAGTGGAACTTGGCATAGTCCCATCTGTCATTACCGTCTTTGATGGTCTGGGAGGAATCACAACTGAAATTGGAACTCTGTCCATTGCTCCAATTAATCATGTTCACCTCTTCTTCTTTGTGTTGAGGAAGAGGGTTATCTTGAACATGAGGCTGATCGGGTTTGGTGACTATGATCTCCCCGTTGTCTATTAGGTCCTGGATCTTGAGTATCATGTCCAGGTGCCCCGGCATGATAAACACATTTCCTTGCAGCATTGAAACCCCGTCCATTAGGGCTGGCTGGTGGAAGAAGATGCATAATTTTCTTCTGTGTTGTCAGAAGATTAAGAATGTTCTCGAGGGTATCCCCTAAGGGTGTAAACACTCGAGGGCATTTGACTTCTCCACCTTTTGGTATTTGAGGGTTTGTAGACTGTGCTGGAAAGGGAGTGTAGTTTCTCCTTTGAATAGGCATGTGTTGATTGCCTTTTTGCCCTTGTAGTATCAAGGAAACATCTTCTTCTTTCTTTTTATGGACCCTCCGGGGGTTGTTCCCATAATTTCCAGATTGGATGTGATCAACAACAACTTTGAGTGCGGCTAGGTCTTGAATCTTTCCTGACTTCAATCCCATCTCAGCCATTTCCCCATGTTTGACCATTTTAGAAAATGGTTTGCTGATGCCGGCTAAAACTCTCTCATAGAAGGGAGCTTCTTGTATGTCTATAAAAGTCATGACCATTTCTGATTCTGTCATGGCAGGACTAACTTGGGCAGCCAGGCGTCTCCACCTCTAGGCATATTCTCTAAAAGATTCATTAGGCTGCTTCTTGATCTTGGTAATTTGATACCGATCAGGAGCCATCTGAGTCTGAAAACTGTATTGAGTGAGGAAGGCATGTGCTAGCTCTTCCCAGCTATGGATTTTGGAGTTGTCTAATCTTGTGTACCACGAACGGGTTTCTCCAGTTAAACTCTTTTGGAATAACTGCATTCTGAGTTTTTCATCCTCTGCATAGGATCCAAGTTCTCCAATAAATACTTTTAAATGTGTGTAAGGATCTCCTAACCCGTCATATTTTTCAAAGTCAGGAGTATTAAATTTTTCTGGGTAATGAACACCAGGAAATATACACAGATCAGTATATGAAACACTCCCGTGTGTTCCAATTCCTTTGATAGCGCGAAGGGTCTCTTCCATTTGAAGGACTTTCTTTTTTATGTCACCAGTGTTTGGATCTCCAGTGGGATGGGCAGCATCAAGAGTTTTGTTGGTCATATCCAACTGTGGTTCAGGTATGGTAATGACCTGGATTCCTCCTTGTGTGGAGGATTCAGTATGTACAAGTATTTTTTTGACCTCCGTAGTGGTGTAATTGTAATTCTTTGAGTAGAATAACCAAATCTGTGATTTGTTTGCTTAATCGTCGAATTCTTTGCGAGAAACTAGATTAAGTTCAGTCTGGTCAGATGATGATATAATTGACTGTAGGCCTGTTACCTTCTTGGATTTTGACCGGGTAGTAGGTCCGATTGATTCCCTGCGAAAGACTTGCATAGTTTAGTCTTTAGTGAATATATACAATAACATGCTATATGATGTGTTTATTTTTAGGAATTCTATCCTGCACAACGGATGTTAGCTGTTTGCAGCATGTATGTGTACACATTTCTTCATATTTCTCATTACATGGAGATAGATATGAAATGTAATTACAAGTAATTGTGTTTACAAGTAATTGAAATGAGAGCATGAAGAGACTTTCCTCCGCTTTGGGTTTATCAGAGGCTGACCTATCTTAGGTTACTCTCGCAGGTTTTTTGGCATGAAGGTTCCCAAATCATCGCAATCTACTTGACGGGAAGTTAATTCGGTCTTTCAACTGGAGCGAATTTGGGTGGTGCCTTTCCTGAGCCTCGGAGAATTAGTCTTCTCATGAGTCCAGTAATCGAACACCGATGGGATAGCCTCCTGGTGGAGGGACCACACAACATACATTCACATACATCGCATCTCACCGTATGAAAAATGATGACATGTGCGAAGCACTAATATCACAAGCAGTTATGGTACGAAGCACTAGCATCACAAGTAATTATGGTGCAAAGCACTAAGTGCAAAAAAATGCATTCGTACACATTCATCCAATGTAAATGCAACATCCACACACAAGCAAATAACAGTTTTTAAAAGATTGTAATAGCGGCTTAAGTCCTCTTATTGGAGTCCCCAACAGAGTCGCCACCTGTCGACGTCGAGATTTTTGGGTGTCCCTTTTCGTTACTTGTTCTTTGGTGTTCTCATTTTAGGTGAGATTTGTTTGAAAAAACAAGTGAAAAAGGTCCGACATGTATAATGTCGACGATGGGACTGTTAAGAGTGACCAGTTGGTTTTTTAAATGGTTGTACCAACACAACCGAGAAAAGGTTTGCACATTGACCCAGTGATGTGACACTATTATATGGGTCGGTGAAACCGAGATTCGTTTAGGGTCCAGGGACTTGGTTATGCGGGGGGAAGGTGTTAGGCACCCCCCGACATCCGTGTTGCCACGGTGACCACCTCTTTTCAAGAAACTGTTATCTAAATGTGTATATGTGTGTGTGTGGGTCAATGTGCTGTTATATGGAAGTTGTGTGAGGCCTCATTTGAACCTATATACACAGGGTTTGAATTTATGTAAAAATTCAGTTTTTAACAAGATATGGCAGTGATGTTTTATAAAAGAGGTTTTCAAACCCTGATGCTCAATAGGAATTGAGACCTTTTACACTCCCATTTTATTAAGTGATCTACCGGATTGATTTTATTTGACGGATCACGAGGCATCCATACGAAAAATAATATAAAAAAATAATGCCGACTTCCTCGTGGGTATGGAAACCATCCGAGGAAATTCGCACACCGCAGAATAATTTACAAAAGTCGCTTAAATTTGAAAATGTCCATCACGGAACCGAATCTAGATCCAATGGGATGAATCAGTGATCACATGATTCTAGGCGCATGAAATCTTAAATTTGTATGAAAGCGATAGCGTGAAACTCCAAGTAGAATTTAAATAAATATATATACGTATATATATATATATATATATATATATATATATGTATATATATATATAAAAGAAATAAATGCACCCTGATATAAAATCCAGGCTCATCGAAATGAGTTTGGCCACAGTTCATATATATAAGTATAAATATATATATATATATATATATATATATATATATATATATATATATATATATATATATAAAAGTGAGTAAATTCACCGGGATATAAAATCTGGCTCATCGAATGCAGTCCCACCACAGTTATATATATATATATATATATATATATATATATATATATATATATATATATATATGAGCGAGTAAACACACCTAATCAAATCTAGGCTCATCGAACAATGTCCTACCACAGTTATATATATATAAATATATGTATATATAAAAGCGAGTAAACGCACTGCATCAAAGTCTAGGCTCATCGAACAAAGTCCCACCACAGTTCATATATATAAATATATATATATATATATATATATATATATATATATATATATATATATATAAAAAAGCTAGTAAACGCATTGCATCAAGTTCAGGCTCATCGAACAAAGTTCGACACACGATTAATATATATAAATGTAAATATATATATATATATATATATATATATATATAAGCAAATAAACGCTCCAGACCGAAGTGTAGGCTTAATCGAGGCATAACTGGATAATGTTAGTCAATATATATATAAATATATATATTATATATATATATATATATATATATGTTGATCGAATAAAACCACGTGCATCAAGTCCTGAAAAAGCAAGCAACACGACTCTCAACGTGTAGAAGTGTGTGTGCACAGATGAAGAGAAAGACTCTAAAGTGTGTGAGAAGGCTTACAGCTGAATAATAAAAAAGTCTTCTATATCTTTAGAGTGGGTAAACACTGGCTTTTGTGGGTACAAAAGAGGCTATATATGAGCTTACAAGTGTTTAAAAGGGGGAAAATACACTGTATGGGCGAGTGCGAAGCGAATTGTGTAGGGTTTCCTCCTCTTTTTCTCTTAGAAAATCAACACCCCAAGCCCTCTATTTATAGGCATATGAGCCGCAGGTGTACCAGAGGCAACCCTGGTTGGCTCGGGTTTGTCGGGTCAGGTCATCTCGAAATACGTGCACTCAGGCACTGTAATGTCCACTCGAATTTTCAGAAGTGCAATCCGGGCATCCGTTTGAGGTATACGAGGACCTATTTTGGACCGCCGTTGTCGAGAGTTGTACGATGACATGTGATTAGAGTTTGTACGAAGTCATTGAAGATGGTACGATGCCCTCCGGTCTTCAAGCTTCAACTTTCATCCGTTACCCCGCACAATAGTCACTCGGGATTGGTCAGCCTTGTGGGACATCGTTGCGTAGAGACGTGATGTGGCATCATATTTGATGAGATGACGATGTTTCCCCTCACCGGTGTTATCGCCGGATTGGGTTGATAAAATCCAGGCTCATCGAACAAAGTCCGACCACACTTCATATATATAAATATATATATATATATATATATATATATATATATATATATATATATATATAAGCGAAAACGCACTGCATCAAGTCTAGGCTCATCGAACAAAGTTCACCACAGTTCATATATATATATATATATATATATATATATATATATATATATATATATATATATAAAAGCGAGTAAACGCACTGCATCAAGTCTCAGGCTCATCGAACAAAGTTCACCACGATTCATATATATATATATATATATATATATATATATATATATATATATAAAAGCGAGTAAACGCACTGCATCAAGTCTAGGCTCATCGAACAAAATCCGACTACATAGTTCATATATATAATATATATATATATATATATAAGCGAGTAAACGCACTGCATCAAAGTTCAGGCTCAATCGAGGCATAACTCGATAATGTTAGTCAATATATATATATATATATATATATATATATATATATATGTGTGTATATACAGATCAAACGAAACCACTGATCAAGTCTGGCAAAAACAAGCAACACGACTCTTAACGTGTAGAAGGGTGTGTGCAAAGATGAAGAGAAAGACTCTAAAGTGTGTGAGAAGGCTTACAACTGACTGATAAAGAAGGCTTCTATATCTTTAGAGTGGGTAAACACTGGCTTTTGTGGGTACAAAAGAGGCTATATATGAGCTCACAGTGTGTTTAAAAGGTGAAAATACATCAGATGAGCGAAAAGTGAGCTTAATTGTGCGGTGTTTCCGTCTTTTTCTCTCCAAAATCAGCACCCCAAGCCCTCTATTTATAGGCATATTAGCCACAGTGTACTGCATATTTGAGTCACCGGTATACCGAGGCAACACGGGTTAGCCCAAGTCGTGCACTCGAACCTTCGTAATGTCCACTTTAACTTTTAGAAGTGCAATCCGGGCATCCGTTTGAGGTATACATGACCTATTTCGGACCGCCGTTGTCGAGAGTTGTACGATGGCATTGGATTAAAGTTTGTGCGAAGTCATTGAAGATGGGACGATGCCCTCCGGTCTTCAAGCTTTAACTTTCATCCGTTACCCCGCACAATAGTCACTCGGGATTGGTCAGCCTTATGGGACATCGTTGCGTAGAGACGTGACATGGCATCATATTTGATAAGATGACGATGTTGCCCCTCACCGGTGTTATCGCCGGATTAGGTTGATAAAGCAGACGTTGCTCAGACTTCGCTGAGATTGGACTGCTGCAATTGTTGAAGGTCCTCATTGTCATCTTTGAGATGTGCATGTCTTCCCAATGTTATTGTCGGGTTGGTGCAGTGTTTCTCGTTGTGAGCGTTGAGATTGAAGCTGGTCGCATTTGAAACAAGCATTTCCGGGGTTATCAACGAAACTGCATTCCTTGGTGTTATCACCAAGGTTGGTGGCTATTCCCATGGTTGGGACTGAGACTGGATACCTCGGGGTTATCTCCGAGATTAATCGGTCTTCTCCGGTGGTGCCGGTATTGTATCTGCAGGCCTCGGGGTTATCTCCGAGGTTGAAATCGTTACTCCGAGATTTCGATCCGGGGTTTGATGCTGAACTTCCGGTAGTATCCAGTATGCATTTGGATTATCTTTCAGTGTTCTCTCTTAAAAGATGAATATGTCCTCCTGCAATGTCAGTAACAGTAGTACAGAAAATTTTGAATGTCTACAACCGACTTTAATCGATAAAGTTAAATCTGCTCAAGCTACAGACCTGGAGCTGATGCGTATGAGGAACAAAGTTCAAGAAGGTGCTATGCCGGAAGTAAGAATCGATGAAGAAGGAATACTTTGAGTCAACTCCAGACTTTGTGTTCCTAACAACCATGATTTAAAGTATAAAATCATGATGGAGGCGCACAACACACCGTTTTCAATCCATCATGGGAGTACCAAAATGTATCGTGATCTTTGACATACATTTTGGTGGAACAATATGAAGAGAGAGATAGCGAGGTTTATCTCAAGGTGTTTAACTTGTCAACGAGTCAAGGCGGAGCATCAAGTACCAAAAGGTCCATTGAAACCACTTGAAATTCTAGAATGGAAGTGGGAGCACATTACCATGGATTTCGTTAGTGGTATTCCCAAGGTTTCTCAAGGCATAGATGCAATTTGGGTCATTGTTGATAGATTGACCAAGTCTGCTCATTTCCTACCTATACGAGAAACTTATAAACTTGAACGTCTTGCTCGTATGTACATAAACGAGATTGTCAGACTGCATGGTATACCGGTATCCATAGTTTTTGATCGAGACCCAAGATTCACTTCAAAATTTTGGATTAGTTTGCAAAAAGCTATGGGCACGGATTTACGATTTAGCTCGACATATCATCCTCAGACGGACGGGCAGTCAGAGAGGACTATTCAAACTCTTGAAGATTTATTAAGACTCTGTGTCCTTGACTTTAAAGGATGTTAGGACAAGTTCTTACCATTGGTGTAGTTTTCCTACAACAACAGTTATCAAGCAAGTATTGACATGGCTCCATTTGAGGCGTTGTATGGAAGAAAGTGTCATTCTCCAGTATGCTAGGATGAGGTGGGTGAAGCAACATAGTTGGGACCGGAGTTGGTACGTATGACTACAAAAAAGATTCAAATGATTCGACAACGTACAAAAACCTCACAAGATCGACAAAAGAGTTATGTTGATCTTCATCGAAAGGATGTGGAATTAGATATTGGAGATCATGTGTTGTTATGTGTTGCTCCATTGAAGGGAGTTACGAGATTTGGAAAGAGAGAAAGCTCAACCCTCGATTCATTGGCCCATTTTAATCCTCGAACGAGTAGGAATGCGTGGCTTATAAACTCGCTTCTACTCGCTAAGTATGTCTCGTGTTCATAACATTTTTTACATATCTATATTACGTAAATATGTGAAAGACCCGAACCACATTATTGAATTAGAACTAGACGAGATAGAAGAAGATTTAACGTATGAAGAGTTACCTATTAAAATCTTGGATAAGAAGGATCATATTCTACGCTCTAAAGTTATACCTCAAGTCAAAGTTTTGTGGAGAAACCACGATGTTGAGGAAATGACCTGGGAGTTAGAATCTAAAATGAAATCAATGTATCCTCACCTCTTCGATATACCAAGTACGTACCCTAATTTCGAGGACAAAATTTCATAAGAATGGGAGGTTGTAAGACCCCAACATTTATGAATAAAGAATAATTTTTTTGAAATATATTTTTGAATATTATGGTGTAAATTTGATATAATGTTATAGTTGTGGGAATTATTTATAAGGTTTGCAAAGTAAGCAAGTGGTTATATAATATTCGTTTTAACATGGAATATTCGTACAACGGCGCAATCATTGGTGGACCCCACAACGAAAGTATTGTCGAAGTTAGAAAATGACAGAATTATCTTTTTATAAAAATAACGGCGAAAAGTGTTACATCATTAAAACTATTGAACTACCCGTTAGTAAATGTACGATGTCTGGCGTGGTTTCATAATAGCACACGGTATTGATTATTGATGCTTATGTGAGAAGTCACTCAGTTATACTCAATTATTGCTACAGTAATTGTTGCATCATATCTCTCATATTATTGATTCAATTATTGTCACAGTATCATCTGCATAATATTTATTATTATTAAATCAATAGTTGAAACGATAAAGTTATTTATAATATTATCTGCAATATTAACAATGTCTAGAAGTTCTGTCAATGAGAGGTTTGGTCACCTTATTGCGCGCCAATAAGGAGAAATCATATCGAAAAGCCCACTCTTTCACAGGAACGACACAGTGGGTTAAATATTGTGAGTTATAATATTAATAATGAATAAGTTGTGTTTATTAAAGATGAAATTGATGGTTCCATTGTGTTGGGATTATTAGTGTTAGTGGAAATCGGCATTTAATTCGATAATAATTGATGTCCGGAGGTTATATTGACCAATCGGGTAATTAATCGGATAAATGAGCAATTAATTGTTATTATTTCACATGCTTATAACTATTTGTTCACATGTGTGTACTATTGATTCACATTCATGTACTATTAGGGGAGGTGGTGCAAGATTGATAATACTTGCATTACTAAATTAAAAATAGAGGTATAGTTGAAGGTACTATACTGTAATTAGTTTTTTCACATTATTATACTATTGAGTCACATTAATGAACTATTAATTCACATTATTTACTATTAGGGAGGTGGTGCAAGTTTGATAATACTTGCAGGACTAAATTAAAAATGAAGAAAAAGAGGAAGGTATTATACTGTAATATTTCGAGCCCCAAAACGTGCAATTATTGAAACTATATTTTCCTATAAATAGAAGCTCATTCTTCCTTCATTTCTCACCAATTCACAAAAGCTTTAGAGTAATTATTATAGAGAGAAATTATAGAGAGAAAGAAGAAGATAAGTTTGCTACCTCACTATTCTAGTATCCAGTTTTTCTAAGGTAAGGGGTATTATTCTTTCGTATTCATGAAGAAAGTTATTTTCTTTCAATACTCGTAAGGATTGTTATTCCATTCTTTATTATTATGTTGGAATAACCTGTCTATGCGAAGTACTGCATACATGGTGAAATTCTTCTATTCTTCTATTCTTTATTATTCTGTTGGAATAACCTGTCTGTGCGGTCTATCGCATGTCTGGTGAATTATGTTGTTATTCCATTCTTTATTATTACATTTGGAACATCACATCATAAGGATTATGCATGACCTGGTTCCATTCTTTATTATTCTGTTGGAATATCCTGTTTATGCGAATTACGTATGACCTGGCTCCATTCTTTATTATTTTGTTGGAATAATCTGTCTACGTGGATTATCGCATAACGGCAAAAATCCATTTGTGGTTTCATATATTCTATTATACTCAATTGATTAAAGTTTTGGCTTCTATACTCCATGAAATTAGTGGAATATCCTTGATATTTGCGCTTCATCCAGTATCTTTTCGTGGAAATATTCTTTTGAACATTCTTGAATTTTACTCCACAAAGCAGTATCATGTTGACAATTTGAACGTTATTGATTTCTGGATAAATTAAATTATAAATCTTTACAAATTTATCCTTAAACTTGTTTTATTTAATTCGTATATCATTGTCATCATCCTCATGTGGCCTGTAGTGCATAGATGGACTTGGTATGATTATGACCAGAGATTATTCGGTATAATCATGACTGTAATGTTACAAATGATGTGGTAAAAGTCCTCATTGGTCGTAGTACATTGATGGATAGTTGTTGGCATGATCATGACCATTAATGAACCACGAATATCCTTGGCCCGTAGTGCATGAATAATTTGTGGTCGTGATACTAATGAATATCCTTGGTCGTAGTGCATGGATGATGTGGTTTATTTATTAAGCTGAGTCTCAACGATAAAATTGATGAAAACCCTTTTAAATTATAGAAGATAGTAGATTTTATTCTCTACTTGACTCTTCTAATGGATTGCTTGTTCCGCTGCAGTTAAACTTGATATTTATTATATTTTATCAGTTTAACACTGTTGAAGGCTAATGATAATTTATGTTGCATTATCTTAGTCATAATATTTCTTACTGGGCTAGTTGAGCTCACCCTTTCTTTCACTATTCTCTTCAGTAAATGAAAACGTAGCCGGGACTAGTCGGGGAACGGAGTGACGGTCCAGATGATAGCATTAGTAGTCCTCACTATTCTGTTAAATAGTGTTACAATAAATGTAATGAGGACTCCATTGAGTGTGGATATTGTCTAGATGAGAATATTCTTATTAAAACTCTTATATTATGTTTTGTCGTATTGTACACGACTGTTGTATAATAAAGTTGTATTTGATTTTTGTACCATGTATTTGGCGACTCAAGATGGGTTATGTATACCTATTTTGGGGGCGTCATATATACCTCCATTTTTAACTTAGTCATGCAAGTATTATCAATCTTGCACCACCTCCCCTAATAGTACAAGAATGTGAATCAATAGTACACACATGTGAACAATTAGTTACAATCATGTGAATTAATAACAATTAATTGCTCATTTATCCGGTTAATTACTCGATTGGTCAATATAACCTCCAGACATCAATTATTATCAAAATAAATGTCGATTTCCACTAACACTAATAATCCCAACACAATGGAACTATCAATTTCATCTTTAATCAACACGAACTTATTCATCATTAATATTATAACTCACAATATTTAACAACCAGGTCATTCTGAGGAAAGAGGGAGCTTTCCAATAAGGAATTCTCCTTATTGGCGCGCCATTAGGTGACCAAACCTCTCATTGACAGAACTTCTAGACATTGTCAATATTGCAAATAATAATATGAATAACTTTGTCGTCTCAATTATTGATTTAATAATAATAAATATTATGCAGATGATATTGTGACAATAATTGTATCAATAATATGAGAGATATGATGCAGCAATTACTGTACCAAGAATCAAGTATAACTGAGTGACTTCTCACGTAAGCATCAATAATCAATACTGTGTGCTACTATACAATCACGCGTATTACTGTACTTTTACTACCGGGTAGTTCAACAGTTTAACGGTAAAACTTTCACTGTTATTTTTATAAAAAGATAATTTTGTCCTTTTCTAACTACGACAATACTTTCGTTGTGGGGTCCACTGATGATTGTGTCGTAAATTTAATTTTCCTCGTTAAAACGAATATTCCCCGACCAATCGAATATTATATAACCATTTGCTTACTTTACAAAATTTGTAAATAATACCCACAACTATAACATTATATCAAAACCACACAATAATATTCAAAAATATATTTCGAAAAAAATTAATCTTTATTCATAAAAGTTGGGGTCTTACAGGTTATTCCAACAGAATAATAAAGAAGGGAATAACAACCCTTACGAGTATTGAAAGAAAATAACTCTCTTCATGAATACGAAAGAAATAATACCCCTTACCTTAGAAGAAATCTGGATCTTTGGAATAGTGAGGTAGCGAGACTTCTCTTCTTCTTTCTCTCTATAATAATTGCTCTTGTGAGACTTAGTGAATTGGTGAGAATGAAAGAAGAATGAGCTTCTATTTATATGAAAATATAGTTTCGATAATTGCACGTTTTGGGGCTCAAAATATTACAGTATAATACCTTTATCTTTTTTTTCATTTTTAATTTAGTCCTTCAAGTATTATCAAACTAGCACCACCTCCCCTAATAGTAAATAATGTGAATTAATAGGTCATTCATATGACTTAATAGTATAATCATGTGAAAAAACTAATTACAGTATAGTACCTTCATCTATATTGTAAGACCCCAACTTTTATGAATAAAGAATAATTTTCTCGAAATATATTTTTGAATATTATGGTGTGGATTTTATATAATGTTATAGTTGTGGGTATTATTTACAAGTGTTTCAAAGTAAGCAAGTGGTTATATAATAATCGATTGGTTGGGGAATATTAGTTTTAACAGGGAATATTCGTACGACGGCACAATCATTGGTGGACCCCACAACGGAAGTATTATCGTAGTTAGAAAACGACAGAATAATAAAGAATGGAACCAGGTCATGCGTAATCCGCACAGATAGGATGTTCCAACAGAATAATAAAGAATGGACTAACAACATAATTCACCAGGCATGCGATAGACCCGCATGCATGCGAGTTATTCCAACGAATAATAAAGAATAGAATAACGTAAAAAATTTCACCATGTATGCGGTACTTGGCATGAGGAGTTATTCAACATAATAATAAACAATGGAATAACAACCCTTACGAGTATTGAAAGAAAATAACTCTCTTCATGAATACAAAAGAATAATACCCCTTACCTTAGAAAAATTGGATACTAGAATAGTGAGGTAGCAGACTTCTCTTCTTCTTTCTCTCTATAATTTCTTTCTGTAATAATTGCTCTTTTGAGACTTAGTGAATTGGTGAGAATGAAAGAAGAATGAGCTTCTATTTATAGGAAAATATAGTTTTGATAATTACACGTTTTGTGGCTTGAAATATTACAGTATAATACCTTCCTCTTTTTCTTCATTTTTAATTTAGTCCTGCAAGTATTATAACACTTGCACCACCTCCCCTAATAGTAAATAATGTGAATTAATAGTTCATTCATGTGACTTAATAATATAATCATGGGAAAATAGTAATTACAATATAGTACCTTCATCTATACCTTTATTTTTAATTTAGTCATGCAAGTATTATCAATTTTGCACCAACTCCCCTAATAGTAAATCATGTGAATCAATAGTACACACATGTGAACACATACTTATAAGCATGTGAATTAATAGCAAATTTTTGCTCATTTATCCGGTGAATTACCCGATTGGTCAATATAACCTCCAAACATTAATTATTATCGAAATAAATGTCGATTTTCACTAACACTAATAATTCCCACACAATGGAACTATCAATTTCGTCTTTAATCAACACGAACTTATTCATCATTAATATTATAACTCACAATATTTAACAACCAGGTATCCTCTGGAAAGAGGGGCTTTAGATATGGATTTCTCCTTATTGGTAGCCTTGATTAGGTGACCAAACCTCTCGATTGATGAACTTCTAGACATTGTCAATAATGCAAATAATAATATGAATAACTTTGTCGTCTCAATTATTGATTTAATAATATAACATATTATGCAGATGATATTGTGACAATAATTGAATCAATAATATGAGAGATATGATGCAGCAATTACTGTAGCAATAATTAGGTATAACTAAGTGAATTCTCACGTAAGCATCAATAATCAATACATCGTGCTACTATGCAACCACGCGTATTACTGTACTTTTACTACCGGGTAGTTCAACAGTTTTAACTATAACACTTTCGCCGTTATTTTTATAAAAAGATAATTATGTCGTTTTCTAACTACGACAATACTTTCGTTGTGGGGTCCACCAATGATTGTACCGTCGTACGAATATTCTCTATTAAAACGAATATTACCCGACCAATCGAATATTATATAATCACTTGCTTACTTTGCAAAATTTGTAAACATTACCCACAACTATAACATTATATCAAATCTACACCATAATATTCAAAATTATATTTCGAGAAAATTATTCTTTTTCATAAAAGTTGGTGTCTTACATAAAGGCTCCGAGTACCCACGTGATGATATCAAACAAACGAGTAGAACTGACTTTAATCGATAAAATTAAAGTTGCTCAAGCTACGGACACGGAGTTGATGCGTATGAAGAAGAAAGTGCAAGAAGGTGTTATTCCAGAAGTAAGAATCGATGAAGAAGGAATACTTCGAGTAAACTCCAGACTTTGTGTTCCTAGCGATTCTGACTTGAAGCATAGAATCATGATGGAGGCACACAAAACACCATTTGCAATCCATCTTAGGAGTACCAAAATGTATTATGATCTTCGACATACATTTTGGTGGATCAATATAAAGAGAGAGATCGCGGAGTTTATCTCGAGGTGTTTAACTTGTCAAAATGAAAAGACGGAGCATCAAGTGCCAAAGGGTCCATTGAAACCACTTGAGATTGCAAAATGAAAGTGGGAACACATTACCATGGATTTCGTTACGGGTCTTCCTAAGGTTTCTCAAGGCATAAATACGATTTGGGTCATTGTTGATAGATTAACCAAGTCTGCCCATTTCTTGCCTATACGGGAGACTTAATCCCTTGAACGTCTTGTTAGTATATACATAAATGACATTATGAGATTTCATGACATGCCAGTATCCATAGTTTCGGATCCTGACCCAAGATTCACTTCACGATTTTGGGTTAGTTTGCAGAAAGCTATGGGCACAGATTTACGATTCAGTTCGACATACCATTCTCAAACGGATGGGCAATCAGAAAGGACTATTCAAACTCTTGAAGATCTATTAAGACTTTGTGTCCTAAATTTCAAAGGGAGTTGGGATAAGTACCTACCATTGGTGGAATTCTCCTATAATAACAGTTATCAGGCAAGTATAGGTGTGGCTCCATTTGAAGCATTGTATGGACGAAAGTGTCTCTCTCCGGTATGCTGGGATGAGGTGGGAGGAGCAATGTTGTTGGGACCAAAGTTGGTACGAATGACTACAGAGAAGATCCAAATGTTCCGACAACGTATACAAACTACACAGAATCGACAAAAGAGTTATGCAGATCTTCATCGAAAGGACGTGGAATTTAATATTGGGATCATGTATTGTTACGTAATTCTCCATGGAAGGGAGTTACAAGATTTGGGAAGAGAGGAAAGCTCAATCCAAGATTTGTTGTTCGATTTGAAATTCTTGACCGAATAGGAAATGTGGCCTATAGACTCGCATTACCTCCAAGCATGTCTCGTGTTCATAATTTTTTTCATATATATATGCTTCGTAAATATATGAAAGACCCGAACCACAATATTGAGTTAGAACCAGACGAGATAGCTGAAGATTTAACGTATAAGAAGGTACCTATTAAGATCTTGGATAGAAAAGAGCATGCCCTACGCACCAAGGCTATACCACAAGTTAACGTTTTGTGGAGGAATCATGCTATTGAAGAAATGACCTGGGAGTTAGAATCGGAAATGAAAATGAGGTATCCTCACTTTTTCGAAACACCAGGTACGTACGTCAATTTCGAGGATGAAATTTCATAAATAGGGGAGGTTATAAGACCCCACCTTTTTAATAAATAAAATCGAATTTCCTCTAATTATTATTGTGAATAATAAGGTGTTAATTGCATATAATACTTTGGTTATGGGTGAAATGTGCAAATTTTGCAAAATAAGCAAGTGGTTATAAAATATTCATTTTGTCGGAGAATATTCGTTTGGTCGTGGAATATTCTTGCTGTTGGGGAATATTCGTACGATGGCGCAACCATTTGTTGGCCCCATAACGGAAAATGGTCGGATGAAGAAAATGATAAGTTTGAGTTTTTACAAATAACGGCGTAGTTGTTACCATTAACACTGTTGGAATACCCGGTGGTTAAAATGCAGTAATACGCGTGGTTGCACAGTAGCACCCGATATTGAACAATATTTTTGAATTATTGATTCTTACGTAAGAAGACACTACTCAATAATTGTTACAGTAATTACTGTTCAATATTTTATTTTATTGATTCAATAATTGCTACGTTGATATTTTATATTATTTTTGTTTCAATAATTGTCACTGCACAGTATTTCTCATTATCAGATCAATAATTCATATTATTTGAATAATATTATTAGATAGAATTATTGGCAATGTCTAAGGAAGCTCTGTCTAGGAAAGGGATTTGGTCACCTAATTGCGTGCTAATAAGGAGAAATCCTTATCAGAAAGCACACTCTTTCTTGGGAACAACCTGGTTGTGATAATTGTGATTCTGTAATATTATTTATAAATAATTAATTATTGATTTATATGAATAAGGAAATATTTATGTGGATATAACTGATGGATAGAAAAATATTTATTTTATGTGGATATAAATGAAGGAATAAATGTTGAGCTATTTTATCAGTATTTTGTCAGAATAGAGGTGTTGAAAATCGTCCGTATGTGGATTTCGGTCATTTTTCGTTTGGAATTTGGAAAAACTTAAATCTACAAAGTTGTAGAGAATTTAATTTCCTATGGAATGAACATAAAATTCGTATTTTTTGATAAAAGGGCTATTTATTATGAAATATTAAAGTTTCAGAAATAAATGTTTTTATTAAAATTATGGGTAGGACCCACTTTTGTTTTTTGTGAAAACATGTGCTGGAAATTTAGTTCAAATGTGGAGGGCTAGTCTTGGTTGGCATGCGTAGAAGAGAAAAAAAAATAATACTATTATTTTATTAATGTAGTCTGCTTTGGCGTTCTAGCATTTTCTTATAAATAGGGTGCTTAGTTAGAATTGAAAATCACACCAGAAACAAGTTTTCTCTCTCTATATATTATCTAGCGTATTTTGTGAGTATTTAGATACTTTGAGAGTTGCTATTCAGTGCAAGTTTTCTTTAGCATTACATCCGATATTCCAGTCAGAAGTACTGTTCTTTTGATTTAAGGGATGTTATTTTCTTCAATATCATTATGCCAAAATATTGATATAAATTTTATTGTGAAATTTTACCTTTTTGTGTCGGGATTACTATTCACGTATACGACACTATTCACAAATACGACATTATTCACATAAAAATGAAATTTTCTCTTCTGTGTCCAAGATGTATATTAGGGTTACTATTTTTTATTGTATCCATGTTTTGATCTTTATTCTTGAATTTTACTCTACTATGGTTTATTATGGAGCGTTTTTGAACTTGGATTATCTAAAGTACGAATCCCTAATCTTTGTCCTTTTATCTCACTGGATTCGTTTCTTTAAAATATTTTTCATCATCCTCAGTCCTAAATGATGATATAATTTTATATCTTTGGCCTGTAGTGCAAAGATGAATGATTACGTGATAAATATCTTTGGCTCGTAGTGCAAAGATGAACAGGTGTTGAGATGAACATGACCAACTAGTGATACAAATGAATATCTTTGGCCTGTAATGCAAAGATGAATATTTGATGCAAGATGTATATTGATTGATGTTACAGGGATAAAATATTGATGATGGACTTTTAAATTCATAGATGATAGTAGATTTCATTCTCTACTTAACTCTTCTAATGAATTGTTATTTCCTCTGCGAATATTGATCTAAAACTGGTTGTCCATTATATTTTATCTGATTTGTTGAAGGCTAACGATAATTTGGTGTTCTTTATCTTAGTCATAATATTCTTTTATGGGCTAGTTGAGCTCACCCTTTTCCTTTTTGTTCCATTTTTTTAGGAGGTGAGAATATAGCAGAAACTAGCCTGGGTATGGAGTGATGGTTCTAGAAAGTTGTTTTAGCAGTCCTCACTAATTTTGTAAAATAGTGTATCAAAAATTGTAATGAGGACTCCTTTTGAGTTTGAATACTGTCTATTAGACAATATTTGTATTTAAACTCAGAATATATGTGTTGTCGTATTTTGCACGACAATTGTATTAATGTGGTTGTATTTGTTTATGTACCATGTATTTAGCAACTCATAATGGGTGATGTATACCTATTTTGGGGCATCACAATAGTGGTGACAAACTCTTATCGAGTTCTAAGGAATGAATTGAGAAAATTCATTAAAGATAAACAATAAAAGAATTTATGTGCTATGTGTTAATAACTTATGTACTCGCAAGTATCGAAGAGTGATACATAATAAATAAACTTAAAAGTATTATGTTGTCAGGATGTCTAACATTGGAGGATCCAGTCTAGCTAGGGAAATGATACCTCAGATACTTAGAGATGAGGAACCCCGAGATGTCCACGTTGTGTGGGAATAGTTGATTCAGAGGGAGCCTTCTCTATTGGTTGCTGAAGAAGAATAGGAGGATGTGCCTATGTATGATCTTGAGGATGAGATAGAGGAGGAAGAGGATCTTGTGGAGTTTCCACCAAACTCCATATCAGCTGAGATGTATGATGCTATGTATGATTGAAACATAGAATTAAAGGATAATGTTGAGGAGCTGAAGGAGTTGGCTGAGATACGTCAAGCTACTATAGAGCAGAAGGATGGGGAGATTCAGGAACTCGACTCACGACTTGGAAACACAAAGTGGGACCTAGTTCATACAAAGGGTCAACAAGAGGATCTGTTGGCTGAGAATGAGAAAATGAAGACTGATGTGGAGAAGTTAAAAGATGACTTGAAGGAGGAGTCAGCTAAGCGTGCGAGGGCAAAAGACACTTGGATGAAGGCGACTCAGTGTGCAGACCGTGTTGAAGCTAAGGTTCAAACGAAGAAGGCTAAGATGAACAAAATAGATCATGCCTTTCATTATGCGATTGATAGGGTCCAAGATTGAGTTTTTTATTACCCACCTAAATTTGAAGACTTGTCATGGTTCGTAATGGATCGTAGGACGGCATATCGTATTATGGAGGAAGAGCGTAGAGAAGCCTCTCGATGCCTTAATATGCCAAAATTGGAAGAAGAATTATAATAATAATAATAATATGTGGTTAAGTATGTGGATAAATAAATTGTAAATCCCTTATTTTGAGATAAATAAAGGGGTAGTATGAGTATGTAATCCTGAAACTTGTTTATTTCGGGAAAATGAATGTTGGAAGAAGAGATGTTATCCTTATTATGTTAAGAAAAGTTTTAAATGAATAAAAATATCAAAGTTTATTGAAATGTTATGTGTTAAGCTTTAATCTTAGTATGTTTAAAGTCAAACATTAGGATATTCAAGGAATTGAATATTGATCTAGTAAGCGTATATTTTAAACAGAAAATGCCTCCTAGAAGAAGACAACCACGTTAACAACCACCTCTTGAGGGGTCTACTAACAATAATAACGAGGCCAATACTAATCCGGTTCAGTAATTGGTGACTCTGTTAACTGGAGCACTTGCAAATCAACCACAAGCTCAAGCTACGACATTCGAGGACTTCAAAGTGGTTGGAGAGCCGGAGTTTCAAGGATCTATGAACCCAGTTGAAGCCTAAACCTGGATCATGGAAATGGAGAAAGTGTTCGACATTTCCATAGTGAACGAGGATCAGAAAACCGCTTTTGCAACATTTATGTTGAAGTCTGAAGCTAGCTATTGGTGGCAGGTGAATAAGGTTCGTGGGGGACATGGAGTAATAGTGTGGGATAGGTTTAAAGAGATGTTTTTCAAGATGTATTTTTTGACGAGTTCTTGGAATTAGATGAAAGTTCAATTCTTAAAATTAAAGGAAGGAACCTTGTCGGTGCCAGAGTATGATGCGAAGTTTAATGAGTTGGCAAGGTTTGCTCTATACCAAGTCAATATCGATGAGCGTAAGGATAGATGATTCGAACAAGGGTTAAAGCCCTGGTTGTATGGTAAGGTTTTGATGTTTCAGCTAAATACGTTTGCAGTAGTACTGGAAAAGGCAATTATCGCGGAAGGTGGAAGCGATGCCTTAACAAAATATAATCAAGAACAGAAGAAGAAAAAGAATGAGAATGAAAACAAGGTTGGTGGAAGTAATAGTGGAGGTAACAACCAGAAAAGGAAATGGAATAAAAATTCAAATATGGGAGGACAACAAGGAAGTCAACAAAAGAAGAAGTTTGAAGCTTGTGCTACTTGTGGGAAGAACCACACGGGGGTGTGTCTGAAGGGTAAGCTGGTATGTTTCAACTGTGGCCAGGAGGGTCACATCCTGAAAAACTATTTTAGTCCAAAGAATAGAGCATGTTTCACATGCGGATCGAAGGATCACGTGGCTCGTGATTGCCCTAAAAAATAGGTGGAACTGCAAGTGGAGGAAAGGGAAACACCAGTGGTGGTACATTAACTATCACTGGACCAGCAAAATTAAGCCGACCTACTGCGAGGACTTTCAATATGACCGTGTAAGATGTTGTGCAGTCAAAGGATGTGGTGTCAGGTATCATTCCGATTAATGGTATTAATGCTTATATGCTTTTTGATTCGGGTACTACCTGCTCATTTATATCCGATGATTTTGCTCAGAACTTAGATTTGCCTCAAGAAGAATTAGAATTTCCTTTAAGCATAGAGATTGCGAATAGGGAAGTGATTCTTATTAGATTCATATATCAGAATTGTACAGTGGTTATAAAGGGTCACGAGATGATGGTAGACTTGATACCAATTAAACTTGGGAAATTTGATGTTATATTGGGAATGGACTTGTTATTCAATTACGGGGCAGTAATTGATTGCCAAAAGAAATGTGTAAACCTTATGGCTTCGTCAAAGGTTGTGTTTAATGGCAGTAAGTCACCTCGACAAGCAAATTATCTGACGATGATGCAAGCCAAAAAGTTACTGAGACAAGGGTGTGTAGGATACTTAGTCTACATAGTTGATACACAGAAGAAGAGTGCAAAGCTGGAAGAGATACCGATCATTAGAGACTTTGTAGACGTATTTCCAGATGATTTACCTGGACTTTTGCCAGATCGAGAAATCAAGTTTGTGATTGATTTAGTGTCAGGAACGGCCGTGATATCTAAAGCTCCATACAGAATGGCCCCAGTAGAGATGAAAGAGTTGATGGTGCAGTTGCAAGAATTACTCGACAAGAAGTATATTCAGCCGAGTGTATCGCCATGGGGAGTGCTGGTGTTGTTTGTTAAGAAGAAAGATGGATCGATGCGACTCTGCATTGATTACCGAGAATTAAACAAGGTCACGATTAAAAATAAGTATCCATTACCGAGAATCGATGATTTATTTGACCAACTGAAGGGAGCAAGATATTTCTCAAAGAGAGATTTGAGGAATGGTTATCATCAGTTAAAGGTGAGGCCATAGGATGTACCAAAAATAGCATTCAGAACTTGGTATGGTCATTACGAGTTTCTGGTAATGTCATTTGGTTTAACCAATGCACCTGCAACATTCATGGATTTGATAAACAGGGTGTTTAAACCATTCTTAGAAAAATTTGTGGTGGTGTTTATTGATGATATATTGGTGTATTCCAAGACTAAGGAGGAACATGTTGAACACTTAAGGGTGAAATTGGAAACATTGAGAAGAGCGAAGTTATACGCTAAATTCTCAAAATGTGAGTTTTGGTTGGAACATTTAGAGTTTCTTGGGCACATTATTGATAAGGATGGAATTTCGGTAGATCCATCGAAGGTTGAAGCTGTAATAAACTGGGATCAGTCGAAGACACTGTCAAAAGTAAGAAGTTTCTTAGGATTGGCAGGTTACTATAGGCGTTTTATTCAAGACTTTTCCAAGGTCGCAACTTTGTTGACGAATTTAAGTAAGAAGGTAGTTAAGTTTGTTTGGATGGAGAAGTGTGAGGAGAGTTTTCGAGAATTAACGAAGAGATTGAGTTCAGCACCTGTGTTGTTATTGTACGATGATACAGGGAATTTTGTGGTGTATAATGACGCATCAGATAAAGGACTAGGTTATGTGCTTATGTAGAATGGTAGAGTTATTGCATATGCATCACGTCAATGGAAGACTTATGCGAAAGGATATTTGACTCATGATTTGGAGTTGGTTGCGGTGGTGTTTGCCTTGAAGATTTGGAGACACTATCTGTATGGAGAGAGGTGTGAGATATATACAGACCATAAAAGTCTAAAGTAGATCTTTACACATAAATATTTGAATATGAGGCAGAGAAGATGTTTGGAGTTGATTAAAGACTATGACAACGAGATTTTCTATCATCCCGGAAAGGCGAATGTTGTTGTTGATGCCTTAAGTAGAAAGGGGGAGAAATTAATGATGTGGACAGTTCAGGAGAAGTTAGTGTCAGAAATGGTTAAGATGGAGTTGGAAATTAAATATTCGACTAAATCAGATTAAAAATTGTTCCAGATAAGAAACAGTTCAACGTTGGTACATAAGGTGAGGAATGCACAACTTCAGGATGAGAACTGTGAAGAGATAAGAAGAAAAGTATCTAAAGGTGAGGAAAACAAATTTAAAATTGATTCGAAAGGGTTGCTTCGATTCGAAGGGAGAATTTAGGTTTCGCCAGTGCCAGAAGTTAAAGAGGAAATTTTAAGCGAGGCCCATAACTCACAATATTCGATTCACCTTGGAAGTACGAAAATGTACCAAGATCACAGACATCATTTCTGGTGACCGAATATGAAAAAGGACGTGACTGAGTGTGTGGCAAAATGCTTAACGTGTCAAAAAGTAAAAGTTGAACATCAAAGGCCAAGTGGATTGTTGCAACCGTTAGAGATACCGGAATGGAAATGGGAGCATATCATAATGGATTTTGTGGTAGGTCTTCCAACGACTCAGCAAGGTTACGACACCATTTGGGTGATTGTCGATCGATTGACGAAGTCGGCACACTTTTTGCCAATCAAGATTAGATTTAACTTAGATCGACTAGCAAAACTGTATGTGAAGGTAATTGTTTCAAGACACGGTGTCCCGGTGTCCATTGTATCAGACAGAGATCCACGTTTCACATCAAAATTCTGGAAATGACTACAAGAATGCTTGGGAACGCAGTTGAGAATGAGCACAGCGTACCATCCTCAAACCGACAGACAAAATGAGACTACCATCCAGACACTGAAAGATATGCTCAGAGCATGTATTATGGATTTTAAAGGGAATTGGGATGACCATTTACCGTTGGTTGAATTTTCCTATAATAATAGTTATCACGCGAGTATTGGCTTGCCGCCTTATGAAGCTTTGTACGACAGAAAATGCAGAACTCCGGTATGATGGGACGAAGTGGGAGAACGTCAGCTGCTAGGTCCAGCAATGGTACAATAGACTGTCGAGATCATCAAAGTGATTCGGGCAAGATTGATAGCGGTACAGGATAGACAGAAGAAATATGTCGATCAACACCGACAAAATTGGGAATTCAATGTCGGTAGTTTTTTTTCTTGAAAGTGTCTCCCCGGAAAAGGAAAATTCAGTTTGGCAAAAATGTGGAAACTAAGCCCTGGGTTTATAGGACCTTTTGAAGTGCTGCGACAAGTTGGTGAAGTGGCGTACGAGGTAGCTTTACCTCCAGAATTAGGATATATTCATAACATTTTCCATATTTTGGTATTAAGGCCATATAAGCCTGATTATAAGCCTGATTATAAGCATGATATAGAATATGAGCCATTACAGTTTGATAAAGATTTGTCTTATAAAGAAGTCCATGTTCAAATTATCGACAAGAAAGAGCAAGTACTAAGGAATAACGTGATACCTTCATTTAAGGTAGTTTAGAGAAACCATAATGCTGAAGAAGCTACGTGGGAACTTGAAGATGTTATGATGAAAAATTATCCTCAGTTATTTTCTTAATCTTGTATACCGATTCTGGGGACAGAATCATGTTAAGGATGGAAGAATGTAACGAATAAATTTATCGAGTCGTGCTTCTGGGGACAGAATCCTTTTAAGGAGGGAAGGATGTAACGATCGAGAAATTTTGTAATTATTTTAAATAATTTATCTAGTCGTAATTCTGGGGACAAAATCCTTTTAAGGAGGGAAGAATGTAACGATCAAGAAATTTTGTTATTATTTTAAATATTTATTGAATTAAATAAAAATTTTAAATAATTTATTTATTGAGAAAAATAAATAATTGGTGAAATTGTGGTGCAATAATTTAGATAGGTGTGTACATTAACTAAATTGATTAATGGTAATTTTATTATTTGAAAAATTTGATTTAATGAAATAATTAAATTAAAAGAATTGTTTAATATTTAAGAAAATAATTAAATTAAATAAAGTGGTGTTTACGGTAATTAAATTAGACGTATATAATTTATTAAGCGTAATTATAATTATAATGAAAATTATAGTCATTATACTTATAATTGTAAATTATTTAAATTAACTAAATTAAAGTGTGACACATGGAACTATATAGTATAAATATTATTTAAATGAACTAGAATGTGGAGTTTGTGTTTATCCAAATAAGGCCTTGTGGCCTTTGGCTTATTTTAACTGACGCAAACTGTTTGTTTTTATAACTGAAGTACGTGGGTTATGCCTATATCAGTTTATTCATTTGCGCATTATATCCTAAGCTAAGAGAGAACACAGAGCTTGAGAAGGAAACATAGAGAAAGTTGAGAGTGAGAGCAAGAGGGAATTCTCTATAGTTTTGTCAACAAGAAGGTGGAGGATTTCTAAACCTTGTTATCATCATCGTGCAAACAAAGGATTCAAGGTATATTTGCTCCTAAGATTCTATGTTGTGGTTTCTCAATGATCACTGTGAATTGAGAGTCATGTTGGATTGATGTATATACATGTATGTATGAATATATAATCTGATAATCATCATATATATGCAATTGTTAGTAATCAAATACGTGAAATTTGGGTTGTATGAAGAAAATTAAAGTAACAGCGTTCTATATATGAAATGGCTTGTCTGAGTCAAAAATTTCATGTTCAATCCTTGATATAATCTATAAATTGGTGGTAGATTGTGTTAGTATATCAAGAAAGGAAAACAGCGTAGTTAGAATGGTGTAATTTGGTTAAGAAACAAGGATTTGGCGATTGAATTCGCTAAATGTGTTAAAATGGAGAAAACAACAAAAAAACATAGGTTAAATCCTTATAATTTGGGTGTTTTGGTGATTAGAAGTGTTATGTTTATGCCTAGAGTTGTTGTAGTAAACTTATGTCGTTTTTGGGTTTTGGTGAATTGCTGTAGAATTGGGAAAATGGGAATTGTTGGCTTAGAACAGAGTCTAAATTCATGTTCTGCAAAACTAGTTCTAGTGCTTTGATAACCCAGGATTTCAAATAATCCGAATTTTTCGAATAATTTTTTTATTTATTTAATATTAATATTGATTATCAATTTTGTGTCGAGTATCTGTGATACCAGTCTCGAGATGTGGTCAATTTGTGTATTGACTGAGAAAATAAGAGTAGAGTTGTGCTTAACAGAGAAAAGAAACCCTAACCCTAAGTCCGGATAGGGATTCGATGAAAATATAATTAAAATATTTATATTAATGAGTACGTATTTGTACTATATAGAACTATTGATCAATAATTAATCGGGTAGAGTACAATATTAGTAAACCCTAATAAGAGATTAAAAACCCTAATCTCAGGTCTAGAAACCCTAATTTTAAATTCGGGAATCCTAAACCCTAATTAGAAAACCCTAATCCTAATTAACAAGACTAATGTGATTAGTAACTTTTAATATAATTAGGAAACCCTAATTATATTTTTAAAGTCTTAATTTTTCTATTTAAAAATCCTAATTAGAAAATCCTAGCAAATTGATGTTGTAAACCCTAAGGGTTTGGCAAGTTACCTTTATGCCATTAAAATTATAATGCAAATGTCCAAAATACCGTTTTTTCATTTCTTCAATTGGTAACTTGTAAAATTTGCCAACACCTTTAGTGGTTCACCAACTATTGACTTAGCATGACCAAAAACTCCAGCAAATCAGTCTAGGGTAGCATCTATATCAGCAACATTCACTGCATCAAGTAATTATAAGAGATAAAGAGAGAAAAAGTCACAAAAAGTTGCTCATTTGCTAACTTACCTTAAACAACTCTCTCTCTCTCTATCTCCCCACCTATGAAAATACAAAGTATATCAGTCCTTAAACAACCTCCTAGATCATCAAGATCAGTTTAGTAGAGCAAGGATCAAAGATTTAGCAAGAGATGTATAAACCCTAACTCACCATTTGATCTTGTATGCTAAGAATATATTTGTGTTTGTGTTTAGAATCTTGCTAAAGGATGTTTTATGATGATCTATGATGATCTATCATAGATCCATAGCGTCAAAGTGGGTAAAAATGATGTTTTTTAAAAAAACTGCTCAAAAACAGTCATAGTGGTCTGAAAAGCTAAAGTCAGAGCCCATAGATTCTTCCCTGTTCTTGATTTATGATGTTTTATGTTTTGAATATGTAGTTTGGTATGAGGTCTGTAATATGAAAGTGGAATATCAACCATTACATGCCTAGATTTCATGTTATAGTTAGTCAAAACCCGTTGACCGAGCATGACCGGATGAATTCTGGGTAACCCAGAAAGCATTTTCTAGCGTCTGACAAGATCTTCTAATGCCCAGATCTGTCAGGTTATAAGATATTTGATGTTGTTGTTATATATATGTTGTAACATGTAATATAGACTCTAGATTCATGGCTTTATAACATTTAAACCATCGACTGATCGAATGTAATGGACGGTCAAACTAGGCATGTCAATTATGGATACCATTTCTGGAAAACCCATAAACCGGTTGAACAATGATTTTGACAGGGTTTGACCAGGCTGAATCTGGATATTGTAATGTTGTTGGACTGATCTATTGATGTATATGTGTTCTATGACATGTGGAATATAGACTGGAACCTTAATAACACTTGATATATTACTAGAACACTAAGTTAATCGAGTCTCAAAGTGAACCCTCAAAGTTGCCTGGGTTACTAGGTTACCCAGAAAACCTAGGAGCTGTCTGACAGTTAATTTGGTTAGCCAGATCTCTTTGTTGTGATGTTGGTTGAGCAAGATGAAGATTGATAACTGTAGTATTACATGTCAACTACAATATCAAAGCTTAAGTTAGCCCAGAAACAAAATTCGACTCAGAATTTAAATTCAGTCAAACAGGGCATGTTAATCGCTGAGCTGTCAGTGTTCTTGAGTTCAAATACCTAGAGTGACAGAAAGCGTTGCTAAAGGCTATAGCGACGGTTTATTTAATTTTATTTTTTAATTTTCCGAAAATTGATTAAAATAGAAAATAAATTCTAAAAATTACAAAAATGGTTTTAAAAATTATTTTAAATTATGAAAATTAACTTTTTAAAATTTCAGATATTTTTCATTAATATTTATAGTTATTTGAATATTAATTGTATTTAATTTATTTAATTAGTATATTAAATAAATTAGAGAAAAATAATTTTAATATTCTAAAATCTTTTAAATAAGAATAAAGTGTTTAAAAATATTTGGAGTTATAAAATGTAACTTTTAATATTTTTGAGTAATTTTCATTAATAAATTAATATTAATGATATTTAATTAGTGTATTAAATAAATTAGAGAAAATGATTTAATGTTATAAAATCATTTAAAATAGGAATAAAGTGTTTAAAAATATTTTGAATTATAAAATGTAATTTTCAATATTTTTGGAGAATTTTCATTAATAAATTAATATTAATGATCTTAGATTTTAACTATATTAAAAAATGAAATAAAATAGTTTAATTGATTTTAAAATCATTTAAAAATGAGAAAAAATTTTAAAAATGTTTCAAGTTATAATTAATGACTTTTGATATTTTTAAGACAAATTAATTAATATTTAAATATTATTGGTGATGGTTTAAAATGATTTTAATTATTTTAAACATCATTTAAGTAGAATATTGATGATTTAAAAATATTTTAAGTTATTATTAATAACTTTAATATTTTGACAAGTATTTAATTAATATTTTTATTTTAATAATATTAATGATGATAAGAGTATTTGATAATTAAATCATTTAAAAATTATTTTGGTGTTTAAAAATTATTATAAATTATAATAATTGTTAAAAAATTATTAAAAGCTTCCAAAAAATATTATAGATGATATATGACTTATCTAATGTAATATTGAAGCTTTGAGACCGAGTTTAATTGACAATAAATGTGTTAATTGTCGGATAGGGTGACCAACACACCGAGATGAGACCGAAGTCTAACCAGACCGAACTAGTTAGACTTGATAAGTGTTTATATAAGTTATAAACACTAATGTGGCTATGTGATAATGTGCCTAGGAGAAAGATTGACTGTAAATTACAGTGATACGTGTTATAAATGATTGTGCTAATTGTAAGACTGATATTGTGATTATAGGTCTTTCAAATGCATATAAGTATATTATGTAGTAGTAATTCACGGAGAAGGCAAGTTTCCTTAACTCAACCTTGAGTTATACTTTTTAAATATTATGGTGGTTAATTATTGTTGATTAGACCACGTCTGATAATTATTATTGATTATTCACAGTTAGTGCATGTTTATTAATTCAAATTTAATTAGTGATTATGAGAATATACATGCAGAATAATTTTTGTGGGATACTTATGATGCGCCCAAAATAGGTCCACACGACCCATTCTAAGTCGCCAGATATCACACTATAAAAAATTAAATACAAACTTCATTTATACAACTGTTGAACTGTCGTACAGAATACGACCACAGTTAAACTGTGAGTATAAATACAATATTATCTCACTCTCATGGTGCCTCGACCACAACACCATACAATGGTACTTTACATAAAAGTACAGTCAATAACTTTTTTAGAAATTAAAATCTTTGGAAAATACTCAAGGAAACCTTCGTACATGGGAGGCCATGCATCTAAGTTATGATATATATCATATGACTCAAGAATTATCCTTGGTTGACCCAATAGACCCCAAAGAAAAACAAGAAGGTTACTGTCATGTTATTTCCAATGGTGAGTCTTCTTTTGCCATATAATTATCTATATTATCTCCAATTGAGAATTATAATTCAAACAAACCCCAAGATTATATAGGTAGTGCTCATAAATATAATCAGCAAGTGCATGTGCACAACCCTGTCTTATGATAACACGAAGTTGTCTGTCATTAGACATCTTGTATGATAGTGGCAAAACACCCTTCCAAAGTTGGGTTCACCTCACCCTATTTGGTTCACCAAAATCAATGGTTAAAATGACGTGTAAAATATGACACATTTATCTAAAATTCTAAAAAAAAATTATTTCCATACTGTTTTAGGGGAAACCTCAACAGCTATAGACCACCGTTCTAATCCCCTGTTACCCCCGGTCGACCCAGCTACACTCTTATTACTTGAAAGGAATTATGAAGCAAAAAGGGTGAGCACAACTAGCCCAGTAAAGAATATCATGACTAAAGATAATTAAATTATCAATAGCCTTCATTAGTAATAAATCAGAGATTTAGAACATATGGTAGATGATAAAACTTTCCAACCATAGTTGCAGCGGAACGAGCAATCCATTAAAAGAGTCAAACAAACCATAACGTCTATTATCTTCTCCATGTTAAAAGTCCACCAACAATGTTTAATCCCTGTAACATCAATCAACAATTCCTGTCAACAGTCATGTGAATAACTCATAATCATAATTGTGATTCTAAATTCCTCTTCGCACCCAGGACGAAGATAATTTTCATCACCAGTCTTTACCTGAAACATCAAAAATCATGGTTATACCAAATCACTATTCTTGTTCATAATCATACTAATAAATTCATCTTTGCACTATGGCGAAAGATATTCATTAACAATTCAACTTTTCACTACAGGCCAAAGACATACAACTGTATGTTAGAAGAGTCAAGTAGAGTATCATATCTACTATCTTCTATGAATTAAAATTGTATAATCAATATTTTATCACTGAGACTCAGCTTAATAAAAAATTCACATCAACGAATCATCCCTGCACTACGGTCAAGGATATTCATTAGTATTATGACCACAAATTAAACATGCACTACGGCCCAAGGATATTCGTGTTTTCAACAATGGTCATGATCATACCGAATAATCCCTGGTTATAATCATACCAACAACTGTCCATCAATGCACTACGGGCCAATGAAGACTTTTACCACATCATTTGTAACATTACGGGTCATGATTATACGAATGATCCCTGGTCATAATCATACCAATCAACAGTTCATCTATGAACATAAGCCAAAGATATACAACTGTAAAACCAATAATCAACAGTCCATCTTTTCACGTAAGCCAAAGATATACAACTATAAAACCAATAATCAATAGTCCATCTTTGCACGAAAGCCAAAGATTACTTTCAACACAATATAAGTATGAGAATGATGACAATGATATAAAGATTCAATCAGGTGAGATCAATGATAAATATTAAAGACTTAAAATTTATCCAGAGTTTAAAAATATCCAAATCGTCAACATGATACTGCTTTGTGGAGTAAAATTCAAGAATAATATCCATGTATCAAAATAATTTTCGAAAATCATGGAAATTAAATTGCAAACCTAAAGGGTTTAAACCCTAAACCCTAAAGGGTTCAAACCCTTAACCTTAACCCTAAACCCTAAGGGTTCGAACATTTGACCATCTTGCCATTAAATTTATTTTGTTAAAGACCAAAATGCCCTTTATGGGATTTTTATTAGGAAATTTGTTCAAATGGCTAAAGCTTTAGTGGTTCACCAACTCCATTGACATTGTGGCCTAAAAATCTCAGCAAACAAACCTCCATTTGATAGCAAGATAAGATCTAGCAACTTAGCATATTATATAAGAGTTAAAGAGAGAGAAAATACATAGAATTTGTTCATTTGCTATTTTGCTCTCACCAACTCTCATTCTCTCTCAAAGCTCCGAAAATCTAAGGTAGATCAGTCCTAAAAACATCTCTTGATCAACCAATATCAGATTGGAGAGCTAAGATCCATAATTTAAAGCTAGAAGGTATAAACCTATTTTCGATTTTTGATCCAAGTGGCTAAGAAAAATTTTGTGTTTATGTGTTTAGATCTTTGCTGGATAATGTTTAATGATGATCTATGTTTATATAACATAGATCCATAGCATCAAAATGCTTTAAAAGTGATGATTTTCAAAACTGCCAAGAACAGAAAATGTAGTCTGACAAGCTAATGTCAGGCGCCACAGATTCTTGTTCGTTTGTTATTTTTGTTGTTTTAAGTTTTTTATTTGTAGCCTGGTATGAGATATTTCATCTGGAAGTGAAACTTCAGTCATTGGATATATACATTTCATTTTATAGACGGTCAAACCACGTTGACCGACCTTGACCGGCTCAAATCTGGGTAACCCAGAAAGGCTAAACCAGCGTCTGACAAGATTTTTAAGCTTCTTGATCTGTCCGTTTGTTTTGTGTTATGTTGTTGTTGTTGTAGCATACTTGTAAATGGTTATATGTAATATAGATACATATCTCTGGATCGCTTAAAAAACAAATCAGTTGGACGAAATAGATGGTCAAAGATGCCCATCGGACCACAAAGTCATTTTCTGGAATTTCTAGAAAAATGAAGAACACGTTTTTCTGACTGACTTTGACCATGTGATGCATTGTGGATCTGTTGTTTTTAGACTGAGATCTTGACATCTCGGTGTTCCTTGTCAATAATATTACATGTATGAATAGTAAAACCACCAAAACAATGATCAGAACCTAGACTAATTTGTATTGGAACGTGACCAGTCGAGGTTCTGGGTTTCTGGAAAAACCCAGAAACCGTCTGACAAGAACTTTGAGACGCTGGATCTACTTGTTGGTTTGTTGTATGATCAAAGTGTGAGTTGGATATTGTAGAGTTACATTTTCACTACACGATTGAAGATTTAACCTAGCTGGAACAAGAATAAATTCAATTTTATGATGGGTCAAACAGGGCAGCCTGATAACGAAGCAATCAGTGTTCTTGAGCTCAAGAACACCAACAGCGACGGTTACTGTTGCTAAAGACCTACAGTGACGGTTTAATTAATTTATTTTCTGATTTTTCTGGTAATTAATTAAAAATAGAAAATAAATTATAAAAATTATTAAAAATGGTTTTAAAAATTATTTTAAATTATGAAAAATAATTTTGACCAATTAGAATATTTTTCTATAATATTTATAATTATTTAAATATTAGAGGTATTTAATTTATTTAATTAGTGTATTAAATAAATTAGAGAAAATGATTTAATATTATGAAAATCATTTTAAATAAGAATAATGTATTTAAAAATATTTTGAGTTATAAAATGTGACTTTTAATATTTTTGGAGAATTTTCTTTAATAAATTAATATTAATGATATTAGATTTATTTAATTATTAAATTAAATAAATAAGATAAAAATGATTTTTTGATTTAAAATCATTTTAAATAAGAATAAAGTGTGAGAAAATATTTTGAATTATAAAATATAATTTTCAATATTTTTGGAAGAATTCTCATTAATAACTTAATATTAATGGTATTAGAATTATTTAATTGTTATATTAAATAAATGAATTAAAAATGGTTTTATTGGTTTAAAAATCATTTAAAAATGTTAAAAATGATTTAAAAGTATTTTTAGTTATAATTAATGACTTTTAATATTTTGATAATAATTTCATTAATATTTAAATATTAATGGTGATGATTTAAAAATGATTTTAATTACTTTAAAAATCATTTAAGTAGAATATTGATGATTTAAAATATATTAAGTTATTAATAATAACTTTAATATTTGACAAGTATGTAATTAATATTTTTATATTCTTAAATATTAATAATGATAAGATTATTTGATAATTAAATCATTTAAAAATGATTTAAGTGTTTGAAAAATTATTATAAATTATAATAACTATTTATAAATTATTAAAAGCTTACGAAAAATATTATTAACGATATTTGACTTATCTAAAATAATATTGAAGCTTAGAGACCAAGTTTAATTGACAATCAATGTGTTAATTATCGGATAGGGTGACGAGAACAAGAGAATGGACCAAGTCCCAACTGCATCTAACAAGTTAGACTTGTTAAGTGTTTATATAGGTTATAAACACTAATGTGGCTATGTGGTAATGTGTCTAGGAGAAGTTTGACTGTAAAATACAGTGTTACGTGTTATAAATGATTGTGCTAATTGTGAGACCGACATTGTTGAATATAGGTCTTACGAACATAGTTAACTATACTGTGTAGCTGTAATCAACGCGGAAGGCAATTTTCCTAACTCAACCTTGAGTTAATATTGTTTAATTATGATAATGGTTAATTATTGCTAATTATACCATGTCCATGGAATTTATTGTTGATTATTTGCAATTAGTGCATGATTAATAATTCAAATTAAATTACTAATTCGGAGAATATACATCTGTAGAATAACTGTTGTTGGATATTCATATTCGTAGAAGATAGAATTGATGATGATGATAGTTCCATTTATTGTCAAAATTATGTTGAGAAATGTCTTAGCTAATTATTCGGGTAGAGCGCACATTTATTTAGAACTTGATAAATTCGAGAAGAGAATTCAATTGTTATTGATAGATCGATGCCAATTATTTCGGCTAGATCGATAAGTAAATAGAATTTGAAATCACAGTATTTCGTTGTTAAATCAAAATCTTGATTCTGAGACTGAGAAGAACAACTTTTATATAAAGGGAACAAAATTTTTAAGTCCTATATCGACCATTGCGCGCGACCTAAGTACTATGCATAATTTAGGGTACAAGTACTTGCAGAGGGGTATGATTTAATCTTTATAGTTATCTGATACTCCTGCGTATGTATCAAAGTAAATCTTTGATAAATACCCGAGAAAGTAGAAGTTCTAGATCCAATGGATCGCTCAACATAAATCTGGAAAACATTCCACTTTTCTATTTCGTTGAATTAATTCTTGATTATTCATTGAATATCGTAGAAAACCTTGAAAGCATTGTACTATTTCATTATCAGATTATTGTAGCGGAGAATGTTAGAACAATTGATATTGATTTCTATACCTTTATTGTATGTCTTAACTTGCGGGGCAAACTTGTTGCTCACCCTTGCTATAAATAAAACTTTTCAGCTAGGGACGAAGTTGCAGAAGGTGTTGCGAAGAAGAACAAGGGAAAAGGCATAGTTATAAATTAGTTATGATGAACAATATTATTATGTTGTATTGTATTGTAAACCCTTTTTGTATATCTAAGGGGTATTTCTGTAATGTTAAGGTTGGTGGACCTGGGACTTATGTATTAACAACTTATGTTAATGAGTTATGTATTCCTATTTTTATATGAATTGGTAGTTAGATGTTATTATAATGTGGATCGTGAACACCAAACTCGGGGGTCAAGTAACCCGGATTTGGGGGTGTCACATGAATAATATTATAATGAATAGTAACTGGGTGAATAATAACCCGTGAATAGTACCCCGGGTGAAAATATTGATATTTAATAAGAAAGTTCAGATCAATATTCCAATAAAAAGATACTGGATGAAGCGCATAACTCACAGATATTCCACTAATTTCAAGGATTATAGAAGCAATACATTCCATAGTAAGTTTAGATGAAAAGAATTAACATAAAAAAATTGGAAATGGATTTTCATCTGTCATACGGTACGTAATCCGCGTAGACAGGATATTCCGACATACTAAAGGATGAATACGAAAAATAGTATTCCTTATGAATACGAAAAAAATAATAGCCCTATGAATACAACAAATAATATCCCTTACCAAACGAAAATAACATCCCTTACCTTAGTAGAAGACTGGATACTGCAATAGTGAAGTAGCAGAATACTCTTCTTCTTGCTCTATATAGTTTCTCTTATGAATCTCTGTGAGTTCGTGAAAATGAAAGAAGAATTAAGCTTCTATTTATAGGAGAATGGACTAAATAGTATCTAATTCACGAACGGTCCAGATTGATTCACTATTAAAAAGGACGGTCCAGATTGATTACTATTAAAACCACAACCGACGGTCCAAATTGATTTACTTTTAAAATCATCACCGACGGTCCAGATTGATTACTTTTAAAACCACCACCGACGGTTGAGATTGATTTACTTTTAAAACCACCACTGATGGTCCAGATTAATTTACTATTAAAACCACCACCAACGGTCCAGATTGATTTACAATTAAAACCATCATCAATGGTCCAGATTGATTAAATATTAAAACCACCATCAATGGTCCAGATTTATTTAACTTATTACACTTTAATACCCCTAAAGTTTTCTAAGTTTGCATTATTCCCCTCTAACTTTTGTAAATCACTTATTTTCAATAAACACATTGTTAATACTTCAACAATTACTCATCACTAATATTATAACTCACAATATTTAACAATCAGGTCATTCCTAGGAAAGAAGGGGCTTTCTGATAAGGATTTCTCCTTATTGCCGCGCAATTAGGTGACCAAACCTCTCCTTGACAGAACTTCTAGACATTGTCAATATTGTAAATAATAATATGAATAACTTTCTCATCTCAATTATTGATTTAATAATATAAAATATTATACAGATGATACTGTGACAATAATTGAATCAAATAACGTGCGATACTATGCAACAATTATTGTAGCAATAATTGCATAAACTGAGTGGATTCTTACTTAAGCATTAATAATCAATACCGTGTGCTACTATGTAACCACGCGTATTACTGTATTTTTACCACCGGGTATTTCAACAGTTTAACGGTAAAACTTTCGCCGTTATTTTTATAAAAAGATATTTCTGTCATTTTCTAACTCGGACAATTATTCCATTGTGGGGTCCACCAATGATGGTGTCGTCGTACGGATATTCCCCGACAAAAAGAATATTCCCCGACACAACAAATATTTTATATCAACTTTATTACTTTGCAAAATTTTCAAATATCACCCTTAACTTTAACCTTTTAACAATTTAACCATTTACTAAATAGAATAACAATTATCAGAAAATTGAATACTTTCATTTCGTAAATTTCGGTGTCTTACAATCTCCCCTCCTTATGAAATTTCGCCCTCGAAATTTACGTACCTAATAGTTCGAAGAGATGAGAATACCTTGCTTTCTTTTCGGATTGTACCTTTACGGTTATTTCCTCTGTATCATGATTTTTTTATTGATCATCTCCTGTATTTCAGATATCATTCTAGAATATATCTTCAAAACAAAGGTTATTTGACATATCATAAATTTGTCAACTTATCAAGTAAAAATTTCAGCTTAGGTAAGTCATACACTAGCGAAGTATATTACTCGTCTCTCCCCTCCTAGTTCTAAACGCATATCTCTGCCAGCGACCATATCCCTAAGCTCTGATACCATTTGCGACGCCCCCAAAATAGGTTCACACGACCCATTCTAAGTCGCCAGATATCACACTATAAAAAATCAAATACAAACTTTATTTATACAACTGTTGAACTTTCGTACAGAATACAACCACAGTTAAACTGTGAGTTTTAATACAATATTGTCTCACTCTCATGGTGCCTCGACCACAACATCATACAATGGTACTTTACATAAAAGTATTGGCAATAACTGTTTTAGAAATTAAAATCATTAGAAAATACTCAAGGAAACCTTCGTACATGGGAGGCCATGCATCTAACTTATGATATATATCATATGACTCAAGAATTATCCTTGGTTGACCCAATAGACCCCAAAGAAAAATGAGAAGATTAATGTCATGTTCTTTCCAATGAGGAGTCTTCTCTTGCCATATAATTATCTCCATTGTCTCCAATTGAGAATTATAATTCAAACAAACCCCAAGATTATATACGTAGTGCTCATAAATATAATCAGTAACTGCATGTGCACAACCTTGTCTTATGATAACATGAAGTCATATTCCATTAGACATCTTGTATGATAGTGGCGAAACACCCTTCCAAAGTCGCGTTCACCTCACCCTATTTGGTTTACCAAAATCAATCGTTAAAATAACGTATAAAATATGACACATTTATCTAAAATTCTCAATAAAATTATTTCCATACTATTTTAGGGGAAACCTCAACAGTTATAGACCACCGTTCTAATCCCCTGTTACCCCCGCTTGACCCAGCTACACTCTTATTACCTGAAAGGAATTGTGAAGAAAAAATGGTGAGCACAACTAGCCCAGTAAAGAATATCATGACTAAAGATAATTAAATTATCAATAACATTCATTAGTAATAAATCAGAGATTTAGAACATATGGTAGATGATAAAACTTTTCAACCATAGTTGCAGCGGAACGAGCAATCCATTAGAAGAGTCAAATAGACCATAAGGTCTATTATCTTCTCCATGTTAAAAGTCCACCAACAATGTTTTATCCCTGTAACATCAATCAACAATTCATGTCCACAATCTTGTGAATAACTCATAATCATAATTGTGATTCTAAATTCCTCTTCGCACCCAGGACGAAGATAATTTTCATCACATGTCTTTACCTGAAACATAAAAAATCATGGTTATACCAAATCACAATTCTTATTCATAATCATACTAATAAATTCATCTTTGCACTACGGCCAAAGATATTCATTAACAATTCATCTTTGCACTACAGGACAAAGACATACAACTGTATTTTAGAAGGGTCAAGTAGAACATGATATCTACTATCTTCTACGAATTAAAAGTGTATTATCAATATTTTATCGCTGAGACTCAGCTTAATAAATAATTCACATCATCGAATCATCCATGCACTACGGTCAACGATATTCATTAGTATTATGACCACAAATAATCCATGCACTACAGACCAAGGATATTCGTGTATTCAACAATGGTCATGATCACACTGAATAATCCCAGGTTTTCTAACTCCGACAATTATTCTGTTGTGGGGTCCACAAATGATGGTGTCATCGTACGGATATTCCCTGACAAAAAGAATATTCCCCGACACAACGAATATTTTATATCAACTTGATTACTTTGCAAAATTTTCAAATATCACCCTTAACTTTAACCTTTTAACAATTTAACCATTTACTAAATAGAATAACAATTATCAGAAAATTTAATACTTTCATTTCGTAAAATTTGAGGTCTTACAATCTCCCCTCTTTATGAAATTTCACCCTCGAAATTTACGTACCTGGTAGTTCGAAGAGATGAGAATACCTTGCTTTCTTTTCGGATTGTACCTTTCCGGTTATTTCCTCTATATCATAATTTTCTTATTGCTCATCTCCTGTATTTCAGATATCATTCTAGAATATATCTTCAAAACAAAGGTTATTTGACATATCATAATTTGTCAACTTATCAAGTAAAAATTTTAGCTTAGGTAAGTCATACACTAGCGAAGTATATTACTCGTCTCTCCCCTCCTAGTTCTAGACTCATATCTCCGCCAGCGACCATATCCCTAAGCTCTGATACCATTTGTGATGCCCCCAAAATAGGTTCACACGACCCATTCTATGTCGCCAGATATCACACTATAAAAAATCAAATACAAACTTCATTTATACAACTGTTGAATTGTCGTACAGAATACAACCACAGTTAAACTGTGAGTTTTAATAAAATATTGTCTCACTCTCATGATGCCTCAACCACAACATCATACAATGGTACTTTACATAAAAGTACAGGCAATAACTGTTTTAGAAATTAAAATATTTGGAAAATACTCAAGGAAACCTGACAAATGATGGTGTCCGACAATTATTCCGTTGTGGGGTCCACCAATGATGGTGTCGTCGTACGGATATTCCCTGACAAAAAGAATATTCCCTGATACAACGAATATTTTATATCAACTTGATTACTTTGTAAAATTTTCAAATATTACCCTTAACTTTAACCTTTTAACAATTTAACCATTTACTACATAGAAAAACAATTATCAGAAAATTGAATACTTTCATTTCGTAAAATTTGGGGTCTTACAATACTTACATCCGTAGAAGCTATTATTTGACAGTACAGATAATTCCTGTTTATTGTTGAATTGAGTTGAGATATGTCTTAGCTAATTATTATGGCTAGACGAACATTTGTTAGAACTTTATAGGTTCGAGAAGAGAATTCAATTATTATTGACAGATCGATGCCAATTATTTCGGCTAGATCGATAAATGATTAGATATTAAAATCATAGTATTTCGTTGTTAAATCAAATTCTGATTCAAAGACTGAGAAGAACAACCTTTTATACAAAGGGAACATTTTTGGTCATATATTCGGCCTTTGCACGCATATAAGTATTATGTATAATATAGGGTACAAGGAGTTAGCCGCTCTAAGTACTTGCAGAGGGGTATAATTTAATCTTTATGGTTATCTGATACACCTGGGTATATCAAAGTCCAATCATTGATAGTTAATCGAGAAGAGAGGTTCAAGATCCAATGGATCACTCAACATAAATCTGGAAAACATTCCACATTGTTATTGCGTAAAATTGACTCCTGATTATTCAATAGAATATCGTAGAAACGGTGAAAGCATTGTACTCTTTCCTTATCAGATTATTGTGTTGTATAGATTGCGAGAAGACTTGTCAATTATTAAAGATTTGTTTAGTTATTTTAAAGCTCTCTGAACTTTGGTGTTATTCTATCAAAATAGATAGTCTGTTATTCTTGATTCTTATACATCTATTGTATGTCTTAACTTGCGGGGCAAATTTGTTACTCACATCGCAAAATAAAATATTTCAACTAGGAACAAAGAGGCCATCGGAGCTAAGAAGAACAAAGGCAAACGCATACTATTGGAGTAGTTTTAATGAACATTATTGTTATGTTGTATTTTGTAAACCCTTTTTGTATAACTAAAGGGTAAGTTTGTAATTTTAACGTTAGATGACCTGGGATGATGTTGTTAACCTATTAATTAATGTTATGTAAGTTTATTTTCATCAATAAATTGGTAGTTAGATGTTATTATATTGTGGATCGTGAGCACCAAACTCGGGGGTCAGGAAACCCGAATTTGCGGGCGTCACAGGTTGGTATCAAAGATGTAGGTTATAAACCTTAAGTGGGGTGGGGGAAAACCCTAGGATTATAACCATAAGCGAGATATGGAATACTCATTTAGAGTACTAAGTGAGGGATTGTCGAAGCACATCAATAGTGAGATATGTGTACACATAGTGTGAGGAGTTTGTACTAATAATGTACTAATTAAGTTATTTAAACTGATTATAGGATGTATGGAGAAGATAAAATGAGTGCGGAGATGTTAGCGGCTGTTACACCAGTGCTAGTAGCCGAGGTGCCAACGCAAAGCGAGTCAGTTGAAGAGGTAGGAAAAGATGAACCCATGATTATCCCGAGATGTATCTGAGGGGTGATCAAGAGGCAGAGTCCGAAGAAGTTAAGGTGGAGAAAGATAATAAGACCAAAGTTGAGGAAAAAGACCAAGAATCTGCAGATATCCAAGAACTCTAGATTAAAGTGTTTCTCTTGGAGGAGTTGTGGAAGATGGAAAGGGCGTTACGCGAGATGACCGAAGAAAGAAACGAGTTGAAGGCACATGCTGAATCCTCCACCCAATGAGGAATCCCGGTCATTACCATACCTGAACAACAGTTGGATACGACCAACAAAACTCATGATGTTGCCCATCCCACTGGAGATCCAGACACTTGTGACATCAAAAAGAAAGTCCTCCAAATGGAAAAGACCCTTCGCGCTATCAAAGGAATTGGAACACACGGAAGTGTTTCATATGCAGATCTGTGTATTTTCTCTGGTGTTCATTATCCAGAAAAATTTAAAACTCCTTACTTTGAAAAATATAATGGGTTAGGAGATCCTTATACACATCTAAAAGTGTTTATTGGAGAACTGGGATCTTATGTAGAGGACGAAAAGCTCAAGATGCAATTGTTCCAAAAAAGTTTAACTAGAGAAGCCCGTTCGTGGTACACAAGATTAGACAACTCCAAAATCCATAGCTAGGAAGAGCTAGCACATGCCTTCCTCACTCAATACATCTTTCAAACTCAGATGGCTCCTAATCAGTATCAAATTACCAAGATCAAGAAATAGTCTAACGAGTTTTTCAGAGAGTATGCTCAGAGGTGGAGACGTCTGGCTTCCCAAGTTAGTCCTTCCATGACAGAATCAGAAATGGTCATGACTTTTATAGACATACAAGAAGCTCCCTTCTATGAGAAAGTTTTAGCCGGCATCGGCAAACCATTTCTCCTAAATGTCAAACATGGGGAGATAAGCGAGATGGGATTGAAGTCAGAAAGATTCAAGACCTAGTTTGCACTCAAAGTCATTGTCGATCACATCCAATCTAGAAATTATGGGAACAACCCCCGAAGGGTCCATAAAAAGAAAGAGAAAGATGTTTCCCTGATACTACAGGGGCAAAAAGGCAATCAAAACATGCCTATTCAAAGGAGAAACTACACTCCCTTTCAAGCACAGTTTGTAAACCCTCCAATACCAAAAGGTGGAGAAGTCAAACGCCCTCGAGTGTTTACACCCTTAGGGGATACCCTCGAGAACATCTTAAATCTTCTGACAACATAGAAGAAAATTACATATCTTCTTCCACCAGCCAACCCTAATGGACGGGGTTTCAATGCTGCCAGGAAATGTGCTTATCATGCCGGGGCACCTGGACATGATACTCAGGATTGTTGGGCCTTGAAACACAAGATCTAGGATCTAATAGACAATGGAGAGATCGTGGTCACCGAACCAGATCAACCTCACGTACAAGACAACCCTCTTCCTCAACACAAAGAAGAAGAGGTCAACATGATTAATTGGAGCAGTGGACAGAGTTCCAACTTCAGCTGTAATTCTTTCCAGACCATCAAAGACGGTGATGACAGATGGGATTATGGTAAGTTCCAGTTCACAATGGAGCAAAAGATGAAAGCTCTCTGTAAACAAATTGAATAATTGGCAGAACTGATGACTTGTCAGCATCAAGTGACTCGTTAATTAATCAACTAGGAGCATGCCAGTCTCCTACCTCTTATCATGAATATTCCTTCATCACTTTCAGAAAATGAAATGCTAGAAGACAAAGTGATGAAGAGAGCAAATGCCAAAGCCTGTCGGGATTTTGCCAATAAAAGGGAATTCACCTATCTAGGCCAACTTATGGAGGAAATCCTTCATATGCTAATCAATGAAGGAAGGATCAGTTCCCTTTTACCTCCAATCAAACCTCGTTTAGGATGGTACAACTCTGATGGAGTATGTCCATATCTCTCCCAGTCTCGTGGTCACAGCACAGAAGAATGTTGGGCACTCCGCCACCTTATTCAAAATCTAATCGACAGTGGTGTCCTGCGCCTAGAAGACGACGATACTGTGTTACGTGCAAGTGAGGATGCAGGCCCTACTAAGTGGAAAAGTGTGGTAGCAGTTATGTCCACTGAAACTGATGGGATTAATACATTGCTCACAACGCCAACAATTCAACTCAAAGGAGGCAACAGTCCTTTGAAAGTGGCCGCTCCCGAGCCAATCAACTTGTCGTGCAGAGCACAATATCCTATTGTTAGCTTGCGCACAGTTCCGTGGAATTATGGAGAAGGTGAAGGATCCACCTCACATACAACTGCTACAGTGTCGAAGGAAAATCCACTGTATCTTTCCCAACGGGTGATGAAGCCTACCACCAAATCAAAGGGGAAAATACCCATGGAGAAGATCGAAAAATTCCTCCGCACTATGGGTCATAGCGAAGCAACGGTGGTTTTAAGCTTGAAAGAAGCTCCACAACAAATATCAATTTTGGACTTGGTCTTAACCTCCGAGAATCACCGGAAGGTCTTATTAAAGGTTTTAGAAGAAGCCTATTTACCGACATCAGTGGATACGGAAAAGTTTCAACATCTGGTTGATCACATTTTCAACAACAATGTGATATCCTTCACTGATGATGACATACCGCTCGAAGGGACCGGTCATTGCAAGCCGTTGCACATTGCGGTCTTGTCCTCCGGATATATGGTAGCTGGAGTCTTAATAGATGGAGGTTCCTCTCTAAATATCGCCCATATATGCTACCTTGGTGAAGATGAACATCAATCTCAACCGAATTCGTAGTAGCCATACTATCATCAAAGCTTTTGATGGAGCCCGGTGAAATTCATTGAGATGGTTGAGTACGCCAATCAAAATTGGTCCTCACACATTCTGCGTATCTTCTCTGTGCTCAAGATAGATTCGGGATACAACCTGCTCTTGGGACGACCATGGATTCATATGGATGGGGCAGTCCCGTCCACTCTTCACCAACAGTTGAAATACATTATCAACAATAGCCTGGTCACAATCAACACTGAACCGGAGATTCCTCAGCACAGAGACATGCCATTCATCAATGCCAATGCCGATGTGGAACCAGTCTGTTTTCATGCTTTAGAAATAAGCAACACCCAATACTATGCTATTGGAGCATTATTGCCTGAACCCAAGATTTTTGCTGAGGTAATGTTGGCCACTCAAGAAATGATGTCGTTGGGTCATAAGCCATGACAAGGGTTGGTTAAAGATTGCCAAGGTATCAAGTACCTAATTCGTTTAACCAGGCAAGCTGGAACAGCTGGGCTAGGCTATTCTGCCAGTTCTAGTCATAGGAATCCTCAAAAACATCAGTAGATTCCGTCAGCTTTAACCATTTGGCGTTTATCTTCGCTTTCAAACTTTGAGTCTGAACAACCTCCCGTAAAGGTGCCAGCCAATGTAATGGCTATGTTATGTCCCAAGCTGGTACCGGTGAAAGGAAAAGAAATCTTTGTTCCAAATCCTGCAGTGGAAGAAGAGGAACGAAGAATCAAGCAAGACGTCATCCGGATGATGTTCGGTATACGCATCATCGTTCATGATGAACATACCAACAAATACACCCCAGACGATGATTGCCCAGACGTAATGGCCATCATTCTGGACAGGGAGGATGATGACAATCCCTCCATCACTGTGGTCCACCCGGACTTTGCTCTTGCCAACTGGAACATCATTCCTTACATTGGTCGTCAAGGGTAAAGCGGTGTAAACTCTTTCTTCCTGTAGATATAATAACCGCTTACTTTTTGTATGCAATGATAGCGGTTTGTTTGTCCAATATATGTTAACACTGTATGATCAACGCATTTCATATATACTAAGTGAAAGCATATTTTATTTCGGGACTCTAAATTTAGATGTGCCTGTATTTTATGACATCTGAGGCTCTCTTCTCCACAAGGATTGTACCTTTGATGTAGAGATGAATTCAGCCTTGATGGATATACATGATGACATTGAGGTGCCTCCAGAAATTCAAGAATGGGTCAAAGACAAACCCAAACCCAACCTTGATCAAACCACTTCTTTCAATCTCTAACCTTAGAAAGCCCTAAGTTAATCGAGATTGGTTCGGACTTACCCCAAACCAAATGGAATGACATGGTTACGCTTATTAACCCAATTCGAGATGTGTTTGGATGGTCTCATGAAGACATGGTGGGTTTGTCCACTGACATTGTCCTTCATCGCTTTCCCATTAAAGAGGGATTTAAGCCAGTCAAGCAAAAGCTCAGGCGATTGAAACCTAAATAGAGTTTAAAGGTGAAAGAAGAAATTGTAAAATAATTTCAAGCTGGCATCATAATGGTGTCTACATATCCTGAGTGGATATCAAATATTGTGCCCATGCCTAAACCTGGAGGGAAGGTGCGAGTTATGCGGATTAATGGACTTGAACAAAGCTTGCTTAAAAGATAGCTTTCCCGTGCCATTTATCCACATTCTCATTGACAATACTGCGCAATACGACATGTACTCCTTTGCTGATTGCTTTGTGGGGTATCATCAGATTATGGTTGCCGAGGAAGATCGTGAGAAAACTGCTTTCATCACTCCTTGGGGAACTTTTTGCTATAGACGATTGTCGTTCGGCGTCATCAATGCCGGAGCTATCTATCAACGAGCTATGATGGCTCTTTTCTATGACTTAATGCACAAAGAGATTGAGATCAACATGGATGACATCATTGTCAAATCTCGGAAGGAGGATGACCATATAGACCATCTTAGAAAGTTGTTCAACAGGTTGCGTAAGTACAACTTGAAGTTGAATCCAGCTAAATGCGCCTTTGGCGTTAAATCAGGCAAGTTGCTAGGATTTCTAGTCAGCCACAAAGGGATTGACCTGGATCCTTCCAAAATCCAAGCCATCACGGAAATGCACATTCCTTAGATAGAGAAGGAAATACGAGGATTTTTGGGAAGAATCAACTTCATTAGCAGGTTTATCTCCCAACTCACAGCAACCTGTGAGCCAATCTTCAAGCTATTAAGGAAGAACTCCTCCATGAAATGGAATGACGAGTGTCAGAAGGCCTTCCTTACAATCAAGAAACAGCTAGTTAAAGCTCCCGTTTTGGTGCCACCTAGGGATGATGTTCCCCTATTTAAGTACATGTCCATAAGTGATAATGCCATGGGATGCAAGCTGGGACAGAAGGACGATAGAGGCCAAGAACGAGCTATCTATTACCTCAGCAAAAGATTCAGTAGCAGTGAACACAAGTACACTCTGATCGAAAAGACGTGTTGTGCTTTCGCATGGGCTTCCATGAGGTTATAGCATTACCTCCATGGTTACACAACCCATCTCATATCCCGTGTGGATCCTCTCAAGTACGTGTTCAACAAACCCATGTTAAAATTGTCAATGTACATCCGGATGGCGATTGATCTTACAAGAATTTGACATCGTATATGTGACTCAAAAGTCCATCAAATGTCAAGGAATCGCGGATCAACTGGCCGCGGCACCTTTAGGGGATTTCAAACCCTTGGAAATATATTTTCCAGACGAAGGAGTAATGACAGTACAGCAACACCATCAGTACGATACACGCCAATCATAGAAGATGTATTTTGATGGAGCTGTTAATATGGAAGGTTCTGGAGCTGGAGCAGTTATAGTATCTCATGCGGGGAAGCGATCCTATCCGTTTTAAATTATAATTTGTCGACACCAATAATACTACCGAGTATGAAGGTCATCATCTCATGGGGCTAAAACTTGCCCATTCAATGGGCATCAGGAGGTTAACTGTCTTTGTAAAGCCCCCAAACTCGAGTACTTTACGATATCATTTCTATGAGCGGAATAATACTAATAATAATAACAATAATATATAAATCCAACTTAATTTATATTTATCAGAGTCTAATCCCAATTACGCAACCTTTACTATAATTCTTTACATGATATATAATACATATCATTGTCTATATATTGTCTAACTATTACAAAAGACACCATTAAACATGTTCTGTTTGCTTTACTTTTCACTTGTTCTTGTCTGAACCTTCGGGTTGATCATGCCTAGCTGAAAACATTTAAATTTAAGCAAGGGTGAGCATTTGGGTGCCCAGCAAGTAATAACAATTATGAATATAATTAGCTGAAAGAAATAAATATTTTCTTTGTACATCACTTCTACAATTAATTTATAGTTGTGAAGTAAACTGAACCGATAATAACAAAACTTCATTTGCAAACCGTCATAACTTACGGGCGTTAGGTTGTACTTCCAATGGGCCCTGTATTGATCAATACTATATTATAAGAACGATATGATCGTTCACTCTCGTCATTTTTGGCGCATAAAAAGTTTTTTTCGTGATCGGGATGTTCATACTTAGACTAGAATCCAACCAAAATAATTTGATTGGATACAAAAAAGGTTTTATCATATTCAAATCGAATTTTTTAAAATTTGTGTCTAAATGGTCAATTAAGCTTGGGCGTGTATATAAATATATATATATATATATATATATATATATATATATATATATATCAACATGTGATTAAATACAATGATTATCCAAGTGGGGACACTTGTGTAACCATGTTTAGAAATTAACGAGCAGAATATATATCTAAATTACCATACACTAACATGTTGATAAACAATTATCGGATATAGAATATATATCACAATAGGGTTAATAATATAACATAATAATAATATAATTCTGAAACTTCTTACTCATGTCCATTGCATAAAGGAAATGCAAAGGTAAGATACTTGCCTGATGCGCTGCTTATAGTTCGTAACTTAGTTCTATCTTTATATAACACCTATCAGTAATAAGATCATTTGATCGATTAGAATAACATACTATAACACATAGCACTGCTTATTGCAGTCAGCACGTAACCTAATCACATTGTCACATATGTTCCACAACCATTGAATCACAAATAAATATATATCTAATCAAATTATCTAAGTCCAGATCAATTTCTAAAACATGTCGATGAACCGACGACTTTATTGGGTAATTATCGAGTCTAAGACTCTATCATGTAGTTTAATATCTGTAAGTATCAGTCATATTATTTTTAAATCACTTATAATAATTTTTAAACAGTTATTATCTTTTATCACGCATTTTCAAATTCTGGAATCAATATTAAATGATTTAAATATTAAACAATTCTATTATCATTAATATTAAATTATTAATGAAATCATTTCCAAAATGTTAAAGTTATTTATAATAACTCAAAATACTTTTAAAGTATTAATATTACACTTAAATAATTTTTAAAAGAATTAAAATTATTTTTAAATAATTATAATTAATATTAAAATATTATCGCATTATCTATCAAAATATTAGAAGTCATTAATTATAACTTAAAATATTTTTAATTCATTTATATCCTTTTAAATGGTTTTCAAATAAATAAAACCATTTTAAAACTATTTATTTAATATAATTATTAAATAAACTTAATATCATTTATTATTAAATTAATATCATTAATATTAAATTATTAATTAAATTATCCTTTAAATATTAAAATTTATATTTTATAACTTAAAATATCTTTAAACACTTTATTTTCATTTAAAATGATTATTATAATATTAAAATCATTTTTAAAATAATTTATTTAATATAATTATTAAATAACTTTAATATCATTAATAATAAATAATTAATGAAACTTTCTTTTAAATATTGAAAGTTATATTTTATAACTTAAAATACTTTTAAACTATTTATTTTCATTAAAAAAGATTTTTCTAATATTAAAATCATTTTTAAACTAATTTATTTAATATAATTATTAACTAAATCTAATATAAATAATATTAAATAATTAATATTTTTCATGACAAAATATCAAAAGTTATATTTTATAACTTAAAATATTTTTAAATATCTTATTATTATTTAAAATGATTTTTAACATAATAAAATCATTTTAATTTATTTATTTATTTCATTTACTAAATAACTTAATTATCATTAATATTTAATTAATAATGAAATTTATCACAAACTATTAAAAGTTATCAAAATAATTTAAATTATTTTCTTATACCATAATACAATTTTAAATGATTTTTCATGTATTAAAATCATTTTTAAGTAATTTATTTAATATTATAATTAAATAAATTAAATACTTTTAATATTCCAAAAATATTAAATATTTATGAAATATATTCAAAATAATTAAAAACTAATTTTTGGATTTTGAAATAAATTTTAAAAATTTATTTTGTATTTTTAATAATTAAAAACTATTTTTTCTATTTATTTCATAAAAATAATTAATTTATTAATTAATCATGTCAAGGAAAAGCTATAAATGACATAAACCGTCGCTATAGGTGTTCTCTGTGTTCTTGAGCTTAACCTAGACATTCATGGCAGTTAACGAGTGACATAGTTTGACCAAGAATATTAAACAAATAATAAAGCTTCTAGACCATTTTAGACATTGATCATGTAGTATTTATGTAATACCACGATATCTTGAACGGTCATGTTTAAGACGCTTGCGGTTGATTTCGTTGGTTTGTTTGTTAATGTTGGTCCCGTTGTCGCCAATGTCCTGCTGCCTTTTCTAGTATTCGCATTCCTTGCCTCCCATCTCCTTCTTAGATAGTCTTCCACCTTATACTCCATTGATTCACACTTAAATCACGCAGACTTGCCCTTTATCTCCTTTCCTTTTATCATATAGGTGACAAAACTATCTTTTTGCCCCTTCGTTACCCTAGCTATCACAAACGCGTCAATGAATTCATTGACTTTCGAATCTGGCGAGACGATGGCCTTGAAGTCTTTGGCGTTAAATCGATCGATTATCCGGTGATCTTCCAAATGACGGGTATTCCGTTCTGCATAGCTTGATCGTTCATATTCGCAAAATTCTGTATCGGGTCTGGTTCTCTTCCAGCTTTGTTGACAGGTTCTTCTGTCCGTGTATTTTGTTTTCATTTCCTTGGCGGCATTATAACAATTTATTCTTTATTCCAAGCCTTATCGTATACGTATAATCATATAACACGAAATTCTATATTTATCATGTACTCAAAATATTATATATTTTAAAATTTTGGTTTTCTGGATTAACCAGTACTCATATAATTAACTACTATCTTTATACCAACTTATTTCATTAATCCCATATAAATTCATACTCATATCACTTGACATACCATAACACATATTGCTTTAATCATCCACTATCCCTTTGTGACTCAAAAGTCGGGAATCGCTGACACAACTTATACAAAATTTGAAAAATTTTACCTTATACAAACATACCTATCATATACATAACATAGAATCATACATATTCAAGTAATACTAGTACTACTTATTTCTTACGCCTCCACTAAGGATTAATTGCTTAGAAATCTGTTTATTCCCGTTATCTTCAATAATCCATTCACACCTAACTACACCTAGTTCGTCTAACTTACCATACATTATGAGTTTAAGAACTCACCACAAACATACGACTTTAAGAACTCAATATTGACCACATATTCTTTAACTATACTCTACCTATCAGTTATACTATCGTTTCAGGGTCCGTTACTATACTTTCAAAAATAACCACCTCATTGAGGTAGCTTTCAATGTGAGCCTCTATTTCAGCTATTGTCTTTGATATTGGCTCGGTTATGGAGGTTGACTTCTTTTTTACAATCTGAGGGTATTCTAATTCTTTTCTATCTGACATATACACACCTAAGTTATCCTGATTATCAACTAATATATACACACAACAAATAATAGTTTTATACAAGTTATCTTTTATTTTGTTTGATGATGACTTTATTCAATTCATCTTCTTTAAAACTTTATTTGAGTTAATTGTATTTTCAACGTTTCCCTCTGTTACAAGGTTATAGCCTAAGGTCTAACCCACCTAAGGTTTTTAACCCTAAGCTCTGATACCAACTTGTAAAGCCCCCAAACTCGGGTACTTTACGATACCATTTCTATGAGCGAAATAATACTAATAATAATAACAATAATATATAAATCCAACTTAATTTATATTTATCAGAGTCTAATCCCAATTACGCAACCTTTACTATAATTTTTTACATTATATATAATACATATCATTGTCTATATATTGTCTAACTATTACAAAAGACACCATTAAACATGTTCTGTTTGCTTTACTTTTTACTTGTTCTTGTCTGAACCTTCGGGTTGATCATGCCTAGCTGAAAACATTTAAATTTAAGCAAGGGTGAGCATTTGGGTGCCCAACAAGTAATAACAATTATGAATATAATTAGCTGAAAGAAATAAATTTTTTCTTTGTACATCACTTCTACAATGAATTTATAGTTGTGAAGTAAACTGAACCGATAATAACAACATAACAATTCTATCTCAAATTTTTTAAACTACGTATTGACTATATATATAGGTATTAGTCGACAGATTATGAACATTGTTTTTAGTTTTCGCTAAGGTTTAACAGAACTTCATCTATAAACCATCATAACTTACGGGCGTTAGGTTGTACTTCCCATGGGCCCTGTATTGATCAATACTATATTACAAGAACGATATGATCGTTCACTCTGTCCGCCTTGGGCGCATAAAAGTTTTTCCGTGATCGGGATGTTCATACTTAGACTAGAATCCGAACCAAAATAATTTGATTGGATACAAAAAGGTTTTATTATATTCAACGAATTTTTTGAAATTTGTGTCTAGCTGGTCAATTAGCTTGGACGTGTGATTAAATACAATGATTATCAATCACCTATCAATATGTGATTAAATACAATGATTATCCAAGTGGCGACACTTGTGTAACCATGTTTAGAAATTAACGAGCAGAATATATATCTAAATTACCATATACTAACATGTTGATAAACAATTATCGGATAAAGAATATATCACAATAGGGTTAATAATATAACATAATAATAATATAATTCTGAAACTTCTTACTCATGTCCATTACATAAAGGAAATGCAAAGGTAAGATACTTGCTTGATGCGCTGCTTACAGTTCGTAACTTAGTTCTATCTTTATATAACACCTATCAGTAATAAGATCATTTGATCGATTAAAATAACATATTATAACACATAACACTGCTTATTGCAGTCAGCACGTAACCTAATCACATTGTCACATATGTTCCACAACCATTGAATCACAAATAAACACATATCTAATCAAATTATCTAAGTCCGTGATCAATTTACTCAACATACGCTTGCAAAAATTAAGCGACTTTATCGGGTAATTATCGAGTCTAAGACTCTATCATGTAGTTTAATATCTGTAAGTATCAGTCATATTATTTTTAAATGACTTATAATAATTTTTAAATGATTATTATCTTTTATCACGCATTTTCAAATTCGAATCATTATTAAATGATTTAAATATTAAACAATTCTATTATCATTAATATTTAATTAATATTAAATTATTAATGAAATCATTTCCAAAATGTTAAAGTTATTTATAATAACTCAAAATACTTTTAAAGTATTAATATTACACTTAAATGATTTTTAAAAGAATTAAAATTATTTTAAATAATTATCATTAATATTAAAATATTATCAATTATCTATCAAAATATTAAAAGTCATTAATTATAACTTTAAATATTTTTAATTCATTTATATCCTTTTTAAATGGTTTTCAAATAAATAAAACCATTTTAAAACTATTTATTTAATATAATTATTAAATAAACTTAATATCATTTATTATTAAATTAATATCATTAATATAAAATTATTAATAAAATTATTAAAATTTATATTTTATAACTTAAAATATCTTTAAACACTTTATTTTCATTTAAAATGATTATTATAATATTAAAATCATTTTTAAACTAATTTATTTAATATAATTATTAAATAACTTTAATATCATTAATAATAAATAATTAATGAAAATTTCTTTTAAATATTGAAAGTTATATTTTATAACTTAAAATACTTTTAAACTATTTATTTTCATTAAAAATGATTTTCTAATTTTAAAATCATTTTTAAACTAATTTATTTAATATAATTATTAAATAAATCTAATATAAATAATATTAAATAATTAATATTTTTCATGACAAAATATCAAAAGTTATATTTTATAACTTGAAATATTTTTAAATACCTTATTATTATTTAAAATGATTTTTAACATAATAAAATTATTTTAATTTATTTATTTAATTAATTTATTAAATAATTTAATTATCATTAATATTTAATTATTAATGAAATTTATCACAAAATATTAAAAGTTTTCAAAAATAATTTAAATTATTTTCTTATACCATAATAAAATTTTAAATGATTTTTCATGTATTAAAATCATTTTTAAATAATTTATTTAATATTATAATTAAATAAATTAAATACTTTGAATATTCCAAAATATTAAATATTTTGAAATATATTCAAAATAATTAAAAACTAATTTTTGGATTGTGAAATAATTTTTAATAATTTAGTTTGTATTTTTAATAATTTAAAACTATTTTTTCTATTTATTTCATAAAAATAATTAATTTATTAATTAATCTGTCGCAAAAGGGTGCCTATAGCGACATAACTGTCGTTATAGGTGTTCTGCGTGTTCTTTAGCTTAACCTAGACATTCATGGCAGTTAACGAGTGACACAGTTTGACCAAGAATATCAAACAAATAATAAAGCTTCTGGACCATTTTAGACATTGATCATGTAGTATTGATGTAATACTACATGATCCAACAAAGATCTAGGCCATATCATCAATAAAATGCAAGATCTAAGCTGCAGAAAAACATGTCAGAGCTGTTATTCATTTCTGGGTTTTCCAGAAATGAAGAACAGTTACAGGGTATCACCTTTGATGCTCTGTAACTTTGCTTTTGTGTCTACTCCGTGTGATATAAGAGTACCAATTTGAAGTATAGATTACAAGCTACAATAATCATTCACTAGATCAAGAAAACAACATCACCAGAGGAAGATTTGAGCCGGTCAAATGTTGTCAGAAAAGCTGTTCATCCCATTTATGGAATTTCCAGAAAATAGGTTTCATGATTATTCCAGTCACTTTGACCATCCATAAAATCCATTCTATTTAATGTTGTAACGATATAAAAGCATGAGTTTAAAGGTCATCTACCCGAGTACAAATTAGTTACATCAAACATAACAAAACACCAAAAAATGATCAGATCTGGAGCTATCAAAACTTGTCAGACATGATTCTGGGGAAATCTGGGTTACCCAGAAATCTCCCGGTCAATGGTCTTTGACCATTAATAACATGATATATGTGCATCATATGATCGTGATTTTACTTGCAGAGCAAAGAACACATATCAAGCTATGGATATAACACATAAATCAACCAAAATCATGAACAACAAAGAATCTATGGGGTCTGACATTCCTTGTCAGACAACATAAAAAAAAATTCCAGATTTTTGAAATCTTTATATCCGAGCCTCTAGATGTTATGGATCTAACATCTAGCAACCCAGATCATCATTAGACACTATATCTAACATGTTTAATACACAAAAAACTTCATCAAACATCAGATTTTTCGACAGAATTCATGCTAGGGTTTTATACCTCTTATGAACGAATCTTGATTTCTGGCTTCTGATTTGGTTATGGTGTTCGTGGGGCTTGAATATGGGACTGATTTGTCTTATGATTTCGTTGGTTTAAGAGAGAGAGAGTCTAGGTTGAGCACTTGTGCCAAATGGGGTAACAAATGAATTTTTCTCTCTCTTTAATCTATATATAGAGCAAGGTGTAATGTAATGGCTGATCCTAGTGGCTGATTTCGATCAATTTTCATGACATGGGTTGTTGGATTTGGTCACCAACCTCCCCTAATGTTAAAACCTATACATTTTAGCATCAATAATGCAAGGGTATAATGGTCATTTGGTTCACAAATTTAATGACAATATTGTAATCCTTGCAAACCCTTAGGGTTTAGGGTTTGGGTTAGGGTTTATGGTTTGGACCATTTTAGGGTTTAAAAAATAATTTCTAGAATTTCTAATTTAGGGTAAAAAAAATAATAAATAATAAAATAATAAAATTTTAGTTTCTAAAATACAAAATTAAGGTTTCTTAATTAATTCGGTTTCCTAATCACATAGACTTGATAATTAGGTTTATGTTTTAATATTTATCATTAAGCTTACTAATCTAGCTATTAGCGCAAATAATTAGCAATTAGCATTACGCATGAAACAATTAGGGTTTCTAATTATTAATTAGAATTTTTAATTATTTAATTATGGTTTTCTAATTTCACGATTAGGGTTTACCATTAGTAATTAGGGTTTATAATAACTAATTAGGGTTTCTAAATTTAGAAATTAGATTTCCTAATTTAGTAATTAGGGTTCTCCATAATTAGCGTTTTCCCGATTATCATTAATAATCATAATTATCATGAATCACATAACAAAATTACTAAACAGATTTTAAAGTCTCATTTGACTTCAAAAAAGGATTTATCGATGTCTGAGGGTTTTCACGTGAAATACCATAATTGACCAATTATTGTCAATAAACACAAACAATACATATTTATATCACTGAAAAATCAAAATATAATTAATATTATATTCTTATTCTCATTCCTTGATAAAAATCCAAAATTAGGGTTTGGATTCCATATCTGATTTATTCTTCATATATAACATTATTAATTATGTTAAAATAATTAACTTAATTAATCTAGCATAAATTCATAAAATAAAATAGATTAATTATTATAATAATTCTAATAATCATTTAATATATTATTTAAATAATATATAATTATATTTTCATGGAAAATAAAGAATAAAAATATTTCCACCATAAAATTAATTATTAAAAGAATATAATTTATAATAATCAATAATTCTAAAATAAACATATTTGTAAATATTCATGTAATAAATATATTTTTATTTATCACATAAATACATATACACCTTATCTTGTACAAATCTTCATCCTTAAAATAAATAAAAAATTTTACACAAAATTTCTGATTTAGTTCTATAGAAAATATCGGGTTGTTACAGTCTTTGGAGATTCGAAGTTGGTAATCAAACAATCCACCGGAATCTATCAAACCAAGGAACTACATTTGCTGCCTTACCATCGGCAGGTTTTACAGATGGTTTTGGAGTTCGAAGAAATCACCTTTCTACACATTCCTCGTAATAGGAATGACTTCGCGGACGCATTAGCAACTTTAGCCTCCTTGATTCACATATCAGACAAGGAACACTTGCCGAGCGTCGCGATCTCCTTGCACAAGGCCCCAGCCTATGGGAATTACGTTGGAGAAGTATCGGATGAGCTACCTCCCATCCAACATCCTTGGTATCAAATATCAAGGAATATCTGTGAGATGGATCTACACCCGCTGAGGCGAGCCCGACAGAGAAAAGGTGGATCCATCGAATTGCTATGAAGTTCTACCTGAGTGGAGATGCGCTCTACAAAAGAGATGCAGGACTAGGTCTCCTCAGATGTTTAGACAAAGATCAAGCACAAAGTCTTATGGATGAAATCCCTCAAGGAGTTTGTGGCCCCCACACGAAGTGGCCCCTCCTTGTCAAGAAAGTCCTCGGGGCGGGGACATTCTTGGCTATCTCTCAAAGTCGATCGCAATGACCACGCCGGAGATGCTATCGCTGCGATTCATGGGAATGCTATACACGCCTCCACGGAACTCCACAATATGAGTTCACCTTGGCCCTTCCCAATGTGGGGAATGGACGTTATCGGGCCCATCGAGCCTAAAGCCAGTAATGGTCACCTGTTTATCTTCACCATGATCGACTACTTCACCAAGTGGGTAGAAGCAGCCTCCTTCCCCAGGGTTACTGAATAAGTCATCATTTCTTTCATCAGAAACAATGTCGTTTGTCGATATGGACAACCAGAGGTGATTGTGTCAGACAATGCCAAAAACCTCAACAACAAAATGATGGAGGAATTATGCATTAAATTCCACATCAAGCATCTCAACTCTGTCATCTATCGTCTGAAGATGAACGGTGTTGTTGAAGCGTCTAACAAAAACATCAAGAAGATTATGCAAAAAATGTCTGCCAACCACAAAGATTGGCGTGACCTATTGCCTCTGAATCTGTTAGCCTATAGAACCTCGATGCGTACTTCCACTGGGGCAACCCCCTACGCTTTAACCTATGAGATGGAAGCAGTACTCCCCATAGAAGTTGGAATGGAATCCCTCAAAGTATTGATCGACACTCAGCTGGATTAAGACCAATGGGTACAAGACATGTATCACCAATTGTCTCTGATAGACGAAAGGTGAACCGCGACTATCTTCCATGGTCAGTTATATCAGCAAAGGATCGCCAGATCCTACAACAAAAAAGTCCGGCTACGGCGGTTTAAACAACATGACTTGGTTTTGAAGAAAATCCTTGACAACCAAGATCAATCTAAGGGAAAATTCGCTCCTAACTGGGAAGGCCCGTTTATTGTCAAGGAAGTATTGACACGAGGCGCTCTCAGATTACAAGAAATGGACGGCGATGAATTTCCACAACTCATCAACTCAGACACCGTGAAACGGTATTATGTCTAAAGTAACCAAAGAAACACCACGGTGCATAATCATCCAGTCACCAAATCATTCCAGTTCTTTAACCCTTTACCACCTACAACTTTCCTACACTTTGCCCCTCAGGGAAACATACTTTTCAAGCCATCAGCCTAGCTTTCTCCTTTGCGCTCATACAATTTAGGTCATCCCACTGCGGATTGAACCTCTCGCACTTGTAGTTTGGCTACCCATACATGGGATCAAACTTCTCATACCTCTGCTTTATCCTCAACCTAGGATTAAACTCTCTCTCCCACTCTCTGACACCATGCGGGGATTACGCTTTTCTTCTCGCCTAAGGGCGAACTACGCCGACGATCTCCTCTTCAATAGGAGTACGTAGGTAACCATTTCAAATGGCCCGGTCGCAATAAAACAAAAACAAAAAAAACATTTCTACCCTTACAAAAACAAAAACAACCAAAAACATTCGTACACCATCTCTGCCATATACAACGTTGAACCTCTTACACCAGGTTCGAACTACGCAGACCTGATCTCCTCTTCAATAGGAGTACGTAGTCAACCATTCATGGTGCGGTCTCACCCCCTACCAAAATACAAACCATTGTCAACTGGTACTGGAATCATCCTTCAATCCAATAGATTTCATTGGCTTCAGACCAAAGGGATGGAATTACCTGAACTCCTCCCAAATAGGAGATTCGGCGACCATCTAAGCTGCGGTCATACCTTGAAGAGCAACACCAATCCATAAGAGATGGAATTAATAAGGCTTCTCCTAAATAGAAGTACTGGCGACCATCTGTGGTGCGGTCAATCTCAGAGAGGAAAGCCACACTCCTCTACACATTTCCATTCAGAAACAAGTCCCAAGACACCAAAGATGGTAGGGATACACAGAGATCGATGATCCATTCTGAACTATCTAGAGACAACTCAATGTCCATCCACCCAGGAGGAATTTAGAATACATCAAGACCACAAGCCCTGAAGCAGCAGGAAAAATATCAAGCAAATAGCAAGGCATAGCTAAAAGGGAAGTGATCCAAAAATATAATTCCCTGTCATATATAATGCTGTTTGATATATATACAATGTAAACTATACATGACAAAATGGCTAAGCTAGTCTGTGCAGGTCAATGCAAGCTCATCTACAAGTCAGGGTATATGCGAGCTAACAAGCCCAACATGGCGTCCCTCTCAGAAGACGCAGGCGAAGCTGTGGTCTCCTGTACAAGAATATCCACACGACCCAAAAGATCTATAGCCATCTGCATGGTGATCATATGATCATCAATATAAGTGTTCATCTCTGCGATCATGCCAGGGGTAAGGGACCTCACTGCAGTACTATCTGTGACGGCTACATCCCGGACAGATATAGCATTGTCCCGTTCAACTATCACTGCATCTCTGGCTGATATAGACTCATCCCGCTCAACAACGCGGCATCTCTGCGATCTAATGCATCATCTCTCTCTAATAGAGCTGCGTCTCTCCCATCAAGGGCAGTCAACATCATAGATCGAGCATGATCTCCCTCAAAGGTCATCAGATGAAGACTCTGCTCTAAGTACTGTGCCGAGTGCTGAATCAAAAAAGTACTAGTACTAGGAGAATCTGGAAGAAATGCTGGCAACCCAGCAGCGGGCTCCTCCTCGATGTAGGTATCAATGTCCTCCATGGGCTCTGCATCGTCTGACTCACTATCCGGTACTGCAGATACTCCTACAGCCGATAAAATCTCTGTCTCCATCCATGCGGAATACTCTGCAGAACAACCAGGATGACTGACAGAAAAAGTAGTTATCTTACACTGATCCCAACAAGCATACACACGTGATCGGTCCTCTGCTAAGAGATATCGAGAAGCTGAACACTAATCTATCGCCCCATCAAAAGGATAGAAATCCTAGAACTGGTCGAACTGGCCAGTGGGTGATAAGTAGTCACGCCCCTCAATCCAGCTAGAGGGAGAAAATTCATGTCCGGAGCGTGAGTAATGAAGCTGTATGGTGAGCAAAGCCCCGAGCAAGGCAATATGCTGAATGGATCTCTGATATCTGCCAAAAATGCGGACCAAGACAGAGCATCTGTACACTCCGATGGCTGAAAGGAGTATGACATGACCACATCATGGTATAAGAAATACCCATGTCATCTAAGGGTACCAACCGGTCTCAAGTGTGACATAAACCACACGTACAACATGATCGAACTCCCTGTGAACACTCCTGTAGGATACGTGCAACAATAGGATGCCGACCGCAGGGTCTCTACTACAATCATAGGTACAATGGTACGACCCTCTCTAAGAGCTCTCACAACCATAATGACACCAATGTCTATCTCGTCCATATATCATGGCATATAGACATACGACAAATCTGATAGCATCGATCGTGATCATCAACCACGCCAAACGCCAATGGTCCTCCGGTGCGGTGAAATCCTCGGAATGTCGTGAGTAGCTATCATCTGAGCCAAATATGTCGTACAGAAAACGCTGAGATATCACATGGATAGATGTCAGCTCGTCCTGCACTACTCTGCGTCGAAATCCTGTGAGAGTCATGAATCGTCTACTCATGTCTCCCAAAGCTAGATGCACGTAAGGTCTGTCTAAAGGAAGCATCGTCAAACGTGCATACTCCTCTAGAGTAGGAATCAACTCATGGGTGCCAAAATGGAATATCTGCCTATCAGGTAGGCATGCTATCGCATACTACGATCGATACCCAAAGTACCACCAATGATGGTGGGGTATGATCTATACTGACTAACTCGTCAAGAAGACATCTGTGCGGGCGTGTCATAAGACCATTCGTGGGTCAATGCCAATATTTCGGACATACACATATGCATAACATGATACATGTATAATGATAATGGATGGCAATATGATATAGGAATGAAAAATGGTGCATACATTCTTAAGTATATCATCATCTAATACATCACCAGACAAATAGAAATATAGGAAATGGGGCACGGTAGCCCTACTACTAACAGAGAGAGCCCTATCAAAAGATATATAGCGAGAATGGGGAACAACCACCCAATATCTAACAGAGGCCTATCAAAAGATATAACGAGAATATACATCGAAGAAAACCGGTGTCTCGATATCTACATCCTCAATCCTGTCCACCTGATGTAACTCCTCCTGAGTCACTAGATCTCTATCAACAGGGATGTCAGGCCTATAAAGAGGAGGATCTCACACGTGCAAAACCGAATGGGTCGTCTCGAGGGGCCAGCCACCGAGCTGGAAGGAACAAATGACTCATCTCTTTGGATCTTTGCCCAAATGCCGGATAAATATGTGTGCTCGATCCAACCGCCGGTCAAGCTATCAATCTGGGTCATATGAGTGAGTTCGGACACAAGCTACCCAATCCGTCATCATCAAAGCTCCTGGAACCATATCCCCCATGAACTGTGTGGCGCGGGACTGGGCTCCAATAGTGCGAGGGGACCACAACCGCTGGAACGTCTCCTGAGTACATGGACCCTTTGATAATGCAAAGCCGTCAACCCCCAACAATGGGATATCGGTGACGGTGGTGATCGGATCTGAGCCAATGATGCTCGGCAGAGGCAAGATCGGTATACGGATCTCCCCTGTGGTGCTCCTAATAGCATGCTCTCCTAAATAGAGCTCCCAGCCTCCATTAGTGAAGAGAGGAACTCTCCTGGTGGAAATCAAATGCTCAACTCCGGTCGGATGTCCATCCTCAAAGACGATGGTTAAATGCTCCCCTGAATAGGGAATCCATGTAATGGTACCCGTCTTCAAAGAACTCCAACTCGATACTATCTGGCGGAGGTGAATCCTCAAATATATAGGGACCTCTGGCAAAATAGAATGGTTCCATCGTCATCCTCATGGATAGGTATCTAAACCTAACACACTCAAATGACGCAAACATGGGAGCCTCTCATAGGCTCAAAACTGCCAACACAATGGTAAAACATCTGCTATCAGTAAACACTCTTAACCTATGAATGGGAAAAGACAAGAGAAATACTCATCAACAGAAATGGGTAAAATCCTAGCTAAGCCTCGGTCCAAACCTCATGGAGCGATATCGCATGCCCCGGAGGAAATAGGCAAAGGTGTAAGAGCCCCAATCATACTCTCCTATACGGTCCACATCACGTGTGGCGCTGATCAAAGCAAAGGATACCGTAGAAGAGTACAGGACAGGACGAATCATGTGAGGCACATCTCACGGCCTCCACCAATCGACGAGGCTGTCTGACAGAACGGGGACGAGGCACTTTGGAAGCCCTCCTCCGTACGCCAGAAGTGGTCCTATAGGAACTGCTTGGCTGATCTGGATCCATAATATCTGGACCACAAGTCTCCAAATCACCTCAAAAAGGGTGTGGTATTTCCTTACCTAGAGCTTTTTAAATGCATTTATGACTATATGCATGCATTTATTTACTTTAACATATAATAGAGTTAAAATACATGACTACCCAATGCCTACATTTAGAAAAATTTTGCCATAGTCCCCTTTGAAAATAGGACTATCCACATGCACATAGGCATGTCTAGGTGGCCATTCAGTAGCACACCTGCCCCAAAGTCATATACATAATATATGCATTAAAAATTAAAATCATCATGCATAAGGCCAACCTCAATGCTAGGAGTACTTTGCCTTTATACCTTTTGCTCATTGGACCTCAAAAAGGACAAAAAAATAGCAGAAAAAGGTGCCAATTTGACTGTCTCAAAAGTCAAATTTTTTTACATCATTATGTTCAGCATGGTTTAATACTAACATTTACTATGTTGAATATTTTTTATCAAGTCATTTGTGCATACATAATCACTACTATGTGTTTCGATGCATTTCGTGCGATAACTCACAATCCAACGGATAGAAACTGGAAAAAAATACATGCATACGTTACCAGGATAGTGTAGAACACTTGTATGGTGACAGAATTTGCAGAAAGCAGCCCGAACTCAGCAGATCTGAAGGTGGCTCGCGATTTTCTCTTTGCAAAGGAAGTTAAAAGTGACTTGTGAGACCAATCTGCTGGAATTTATCATCCATGATTGTCATGAGCCCACTCATGGCGCAAGTGCAGTGCACCTCGCTGCACCCCATATGGGTCCCACCCCTCCGGCTCGGTCCAGTTCGAGTTTCAAAAGAGTTCTCACAGACTGAAAAGGTCAAATCGAGAATAAAAATGCCACGCGATTGAGCAAAATAGCATACAATCCTTGTTTTCTCGGATGAGACTTTCAATCTGTACATCGCCCATTGGTAGTCACCCAAGCACGAGGTATACCCTCTCAATGATCTCATTTGTCACAAATCACATCCGACAATACCTCGTACATGTCCGATGCCGCCAACTCCGAGTCGTTACCCTAAATGAGTCCCCGACGGGGGTTACAACGTGAGTCCCCGACGGGGGTTACAATGTGAGTCCCCGATGGGGCTTACAATGTAGATCCCTGGTGGGGGTTACAACATGTTCATCTGTTGACTTGTCTATTGACGAAGGTCAAACAACATTGACGTTATTCCAGCCGATGGCAAGTAAACCCATCGAAGCATTGAGAACTATTCGGGAGTTGCATACGTACTCATGAGTCCCCAGTAGATCCCCGACGGGGATTATAACGTATATCTCCGGCAGAAGTAATAACGCATGCTCAGGCGTTGACACACATATCAACAAAGGTCAAGCAACCTTGACGTCATTTCAGCCGATAGCGAATAAACCTATCAGAGCTCTAGAGCTATTCGAGGTTTTCATACCCAACTGTTCGTATTCCCCAGTGGATCCCCGACGGGGGTCACAACGCAATGCTCCGTTGATATACACGATAGCGAAGGTCAAGAAACCTTGACAATCTATAGAATCTCAGCCTTTGATTCACACGTCAGCGAAGGTCAAACAGCCTTAACAGTATATCCCACAGGATTTCTCAGCCGTTGATTCACATATCGGTGAAGTACACGGCAAAAAGGTCAGGCATCCCTGACAACATCTGTTGTTGGCAGTAAATCCAATAGGATCTTGACATACTCTGGCGATACTAACCGGAAAAAAGTTAATGTTATCAAAGAGGATAGATGATGGAATATGTTGGGCTACAACCCCGTACACATGCATCATACATTTGCATCATTTTGCTACCCATATTACCACGTTCGTCTTGTTGCATTTCAAGTGTCTAGGATTCTTTATCCTACCCATGCATCGCCATGCATGAGTATGATAAAGAGGGGCATCTGTAGACACTCAAAATTTTCTGTACCATTGTCACTAACATTGCAGGAGGACAGATTCGTCTTTTAAGAGAGAACCCTGAAAGGCAATCCAAATCTATACCGGATACTACCGGAAGTTCAGCATCAACCCCGGATCGCAATTTGGGAGTAACAAATCCAACCTCGGAGACAACCCTGAGGTATCCAGTCTCAGTCCCAACCATGGGAATAGCCACCAACCTTGGTGATAACCCCAAGGAATGCAGTTTCGGCGTTAACCCCGAAAATGCTTGTTTCAAATGCGACCAGCTTCAATCTTGGCACTCACAACGAGATACACTGCACCAACCCGACAATAACATCGGGAAGACAATCACACCTCAAAGGTGACAATGAGGACCTTCAACAATTGCGGCGTATCCAATCTCGGTGAAGTCTCGAGCAACGCGTCGCTTTACGTATTTGATCCGTGATAACACCGGTGAGGGGCAACATCGTCATCTCGTCAACACGATGCCACATCACATTTCTACGCAACGATGTCCCACAAGGCTAACCAATCCCAAGTGACTATTGTGCGGAGTAATGGATGAAAGTTGAAGCTTGAAGACCGGATGGCATTGTCCCATCTTCAATGACTTCGTACAAACTCTAACCCCATGTCATCGTACAACTCTCGACAATGGCGGTCCGAAATAGGTCCTGTATACCTCAAACGGATGCCCAGATTGCACTTTTGAAAGTTCGAGTGGACATTACAAATTGCTCGAGTGCACGATTTCGAGATTTACCAAAAACCCGGGCCCACCCGGTTGCCTCTGATGTACACTCATGGCTCGAGCATTGTGTACACTGCGGCTACTTTGCTATAAATAGAGGGCTTGGGCAGCCCATTTTGGAAGAAAAAAGCGAGGAAGCCTCCGCCCAATTTGCTCTGCACTCACCCCATGCAGTGTACTTTCCCCTTTTAAACACATGTGAGCTCATATATAGCCCTTTTGTACCTACAAAAGTCAGTGTTTACCCACTCTAAAGATATAGAAGCCTTCTTTATCAGTCAGCTGTAAGCCTTCTCACACACCCTTCTACACGATGAGAGTCGTGTTGCTTGATTTTGCCCGGACTTCGGTCCGTGGTTTCATTTCAGTGTATATATATATATATATATATATATATATACACATTATATATATAATTACATATATATTAACTAACATTATCGAGTTATGCCTCGATTGAGCCTAGACTTCGGTCTGGAGCGTTTATTTTCTTTAATATATATATATTTACATTTATATATATTAACTGTGTCAAACTTTGTTCGATGAGCCTAGACTTTGGTCTCAAAAGCGTTTCGCTTTTATTATATATATATATATATATACTTATATATATTAACTATGTGTCCTGACTTTGTTCGATGAGCCTGAACTTGATGCAAAATGCGTTTACTCGCTTTTATATATATATATATATATATATATATATATATATATATATATATATATATATATATATATATATATAACTGTGGTCCTGACTACTCGATGAGCCCGGATTTTATATCCTATGCGTTTATTAAGCTTTTATATATATATTTACTTATATATATGAATCGTGGTCTAACTCATTCGATGAGCACAGATTTTACACTTGCGTTTATTGCTTTTATATATATATATATATATATATATATATATATATATTGTGACGCCCCCAAAACAGGTATACATCACCTATTCTGAGTCGCCAAATATATGGTACATAATTCAAATACAACTTAATAATACAACTGTCGTGTACAATACGAGAAAACATAAACTATGAGTTTGAATACAAATATTGTCTACTAGAGAGTATACAAACTCAAAAGGAGTCATCATTACAATTATTATCACACTATTTCAAAAAATAGTGAGGACTACTAATGCAAACATCTAGGACCATCACTCTGTTCCCCGACTAGTCCCAGCTACGTTCTCATTTCCTGAAGAGAACAATAAAAGAAAAGGGTGAGCTCAACTAGCCCAGTAAGAAATATTATTATTAAGATAATGCAGAATAAATTATCAATAGCCTTCAACAGTATAACAACTGATAGAATATAATTGACAACAAGTTTTAGATCAAAAACTACAGCGGAATAAGAAATCCATTAGAAGAGTGAAGTAGAGAATAAAATCTACTATCTTCTATGATTTAAAAGGTTTTTCATCACTTTTATCGCTGGAACTCAGCTTAATAAATAATTCACATCATCGAATCACCCCTGCACTACGGCCAAGGATATTCTTTAGTATCACGATCACGAATTATCCATGCACTACAGCTAAAGATAATCATGTTTTCATCAACGGTCCTGATCATGCCATAAAACAATTCATCTTTGCACCCTTGGCCGAAGAGAATCCATAGCCATAATCATACCAAAAACTGTCCATCAATGCACTACCGGCCAATGAAGACTTTTTCAATATCATTTGTAACATTACGGTCATGATTACACCGAATAATCCCTGGTCATAATCATACCAAGTCCATCTATGCACTACAGACCACAAATGACTTTCAACAAAATATAAGCATGAGGATGATGACAATGATATAGGAATTCAATAAAACAAGTTCAAGAATTAATTTATCCAGGAACTAATAACGTCCAAATTGTCAACATAATACTGCTTTGTAGAGTAAAATTCAAGAATGCTCAGAAGAATATTTTCATGAAAAGATCTTCGGATGAAGCGCAAATATCAAGGATATTCCACTAATTTCATGGAGTATGGAAGTCAAAGTTTTAACCAACCGAGTATAATAAAGAATGGAATAACAAAAGAAATCACCATGCATACGGTGATTGTGATAGAGAGGTTATTCCAATGTAATAATAATTAATCGAACCGTGTCATGCGTAAAAGCACGTATAACGATGTTCCAAATGTAATAATAAAGAACGGAATAATAACGAGAAAACACCATGCATGCGGTACCAGCATGAGACGAGTTATTCCAACGAGTAATACCAATAAAGATTTTAACCAGTCCTAAAGAAACGCATGATGCGAGGATATTCCAAATGTAATAATAATAAAGATTTTAACCATGTCCCATGAAAACGCATGAATGTGGATAATAAAGAATAAAATAATAGAAGAATTTCACCAAGTATAGGGTATCCCGCGTATACAGGTTATTCCAACAGAATAATAAAGAATGAAATAACAGAAGAATTTCACCAAGTATAGGGTATCCAGCAGATACAAAGTTATTCCAATGTAATAATAAAGAATGGAATAACAGAAGTTCTCTTCATGAATAAGAAAGAAAGAATACCCCTTATGAGTACAACAAATAATATTAACTACCTTAGAAGAAACTGGATATAGAAGTAGTGAAGTAGCAGAATACTTTTCTTCTTTCTCTCTATAATTTCTCTCTATAATAATTGTTCTATAGCTTTAGTGAATTGGTGAGAAATGAAGGAAGAATGAGCTTCTATTTATAGGAAAATATAGTTTCGATAATTGCACGTTTGGGGCTCGAAAAATTACAGTACAATACCTCCAACTTTTCTTTCATTTTTAATTTAGTCCTGCAAGTATTATCAATCTTGCACCAACTCCCCTAATAGTAAATCATGTGAATAAATAGTATACTCATGTGAAAAAATTAATTACAGTATAGTACCTTCAACTATACCTCCATTTTTAACTTAGTCATGCAAGTATTATCAATCTTGCACTACCACCCCTAATAGTATAAGAATGTGAATCAATAGTACCCCGTGAATAATAACTCGTGAATAGTACTCCGATACGAAAAGTGCTCCGAATACCTGTAACAATCCCGATTTTTAATTAAATATTTAAATATCTATTGAATTATATAAATATTTAATGGATGTATTTATCGTTGAATAAGTATTTGTTTAATTGATTTGATGTGATTTAATTATTTATTTGTTTAATAAATAATTAATGAGTTAAGGAAAGTAATTATTTTGAAATAGTAATCTAATTTAATTTAATAATTAAGTTAGAGAGTTTATAATGATTAAATAAATTATTATATTATGCAATGAATTATTATTAGAATTAATTAAATTAAGTATGAAAACTTAATTAATTAGAAGTGTGACAAATAGCTATATTATAAGTGGTTATTAAAATAAATTAAAGTAGTTTTAATTTATTTTGCCAAACAAAGCTTAAATATATTAAGTCTTTAATTTTAAATAATTTTGCCAAACAGAGCCCTATTGCTTTTGGATTTTCAAATTTGATTTATTAGTAATATAAATTAAATTAAACAAAATATAAATAATATATAATATTTGACAACTGATAAATTGAATAGAGGCAATTAGTAGAGGACAGTTTTAAAACGTTTGAAAAAAAAAGACGTGTGTTTGTTTTAGTTTAGGTATAATGCAATTGTCTTAAGCCTAAGAAAGAAAAGATTGTCAGAGGTTTGATAGAGAGTCTGAGAAAGAAAAGCAAGAGAAAGTTTTGAGTTCTTCAAGATATTCTCAGTGATTAACAAGTGGTGTCTGAACAAATTAAAGGTTTGTTTTATACTCTTAACATATATGTTTTATAGTATAATTACTTAGTCTCTGTATTCTTGAAATCCATTCACTGTGTATAAGGTTTTTACAAAAAGTGTCTGTAAACCATGTTTTAGAATTGGTTATAACATTACATGTAATTATAATTGTAATTGTTATAACTGGCATGTATATATGTATGTATATGTTGTATGCTAAAATACGTTCAAAGAGAAAGAAGAATTGTTTTTACAGTGAAAACGTGTATTAACTTGAGTTGTACAAAATCAAAGGTTATAGATACAATTGTATGCTAGTTATGAAATTAAAAGTCGGGTATGTTAATTGGATATGAACTACAGAGAATTGTAGTTTAAAAGTAATCAAATTGGTGGTTAGTAGGATTTATAGTATTCACTGTGTTTATCAACTGTCAATAATGGAGTTTTGTTTTAAAATATGGTTTTCAAGGAATTAAGTTTTCTGTGATTATTGTTTAGTAATTTAAACTAGTATATTTATGTTGGGTAGTGTGTATATGTGTAATTTATATAAGTTAGCATGTTAATTTAGATGTTAACAGTGTTAAATAGACAGAAATTAGTTGTTATGTTCTCCGATGGTTGGGTTCTGCAAGTTTCGCATTTGCAACGCCAAATTCGCGCCTCTTGCCTTGATGCATAAAATTAAGCCTTGCCCTTCGGTTAGCCTAGTTCTCATGCCGCGGCAAGGGGACAAAAGTCTGAGTCGGACAGTTTTGGCCTCCTGTAGTAAAACGGACATAACTTTCTCATACGAACTCCGATTGAGTTGATTCAAGATTATCCGGAACGTGGACGAATAGGCCTACAACTTTCATGCTTTAAGAATTTTAATTTGAGGTCTGTAAAATTAGTCAAAATGGTAATCTTTAGGACTGTTATGTTTTTTGGTGGCAATCGGAGGGCGTCGAGCATGCACATATGCATGTGTAGTGCTCCTAACGATAAAAGATGATGTCCTAAGTTACAAAACATGTATGTTAGTAAATATAATGATGCTTAACATTAATAAATAATGTATTAGATAAGTTATAGAATCATAGTAAGCATACACAAGACAGGCAAATCGGGCGTGTGACGATTGAACGTCAAACGCCAGGTGCAAGTGTTAATGAACTTAAAAAGTGTTTCAATTCAATTGAAATGAATATTATAGGATATGAAATGGGTTTAATATAAAACCAATAAGTAGTCCTAGCAAGACTTAAGCACTTGAATGAACTTCGATTATGAAATATAGTGAGATATAAGATGAAAGTTAACACAATCTAATTGAACATTGTGTGCTAATTAATAGGAAAGATTATGAGATATGGAGTAGAGTTTACATTACAATTACTATGTGTTTTTATGTGACTAATAGTTGATGTGTATGATTATATAATTGTGTAGGGCACGTGAATTGCAGATAACTGTAAGCTGTTAATCTATTATTGGTAAACAATGATCAAGACAAGTCTTTCGGTTCCTATTTTCTACGTGGACTTGATGAACTGTTTTAAATTGCATGATATGTTATACATGTTGAAATCATGAAATGTTAATGTCAATATATGACTGCATTGTTTTGGCTAAGTAATGATGATTGAGTAAGGAACTCAATCTTTATATTTGCTATGTGAATTAAAAGCATGTATGCCATGTTACTTTAATTATTATGAGATGTATATCGAGCATGTTATTATGTGTTATGTGATGCATGAAAACTGTTAGATTTTGCTGGGCTGTCGAGCTCACTCTTGCAAATAACCACTTTTGCAGGTCAAGATTTTTAGGTAAAGATATGTGCTAAGTGAGTTATAGAGATCTATATTCACGAAGATTACTTATATTTTATGAGAAATGTATTTCATATTTTGAACGTAACATGTTGAATTGTAAGTTAAGCTATCCAATGTATATGGATATTTAGTTATGATGTAAGACTTTGGATAGTCATTTTGTTATAGCAATTCATGATATAAGATTGAATCAAAGAGATGTAATGTAAAGGTTGCGATTTAGGGCAAGAAAGAAGGAAATGTATAAATGTTTTAAATATTCTGCAATTTTAGTGTTTTTAATATCGAATAATGATGTAAAATTAGAGATTAAATGTATGGTTAACGACCAAAGTTGAGATTTAAATTGTATGGATTTTGGGGTCGTTACAGTTGGTATCAAAGTTATAGGTTATAAACCTTAGGTAGGAGTACCTTAGGCTAAAACCTTAGAGAAGGAAGGTGAATATAATGAAAGCATAAGCTCAAATAGAGTTTGAACAATAAGGGATTAAAACTTGCGTGAAAGGATTCAAAGAAGAATCTCGCAGAGTTATAATGAATATGAATGTGGGGTTACCCAACTCCAATAATAAGAATGTAAGGTGATAATAAATAGACAATGTCAATAAAAAGAGAATGATAAAGAAGTAAAGAATAGAGAGTTATATCTAAGTGTGGTGCAATTGTACTTTTTAGTAGTTGATGTATGGTATCTGGGCTAAACGATTCCTTCATAGAGCGGAGGTATATACGAACTAGCAACTCAGAACCTAGTTTGTTGGTTGTTTGTGGGAAACCACTCAGCGTACCATATTGAAACTGTTAGAGACTCGATGTGTACCAAGTGTAGAAATGGATACGTATGATGAAAATGTAGAACTCAAATGAAATTTTGAGCGATGTAACTGTAGTTAGAAATTCTTAAAGGAAGAATTTTTTTTTATAAACAAGAAGATTCAAAGAAGAATCTAAGAGATATAAAGATAAAAAAATGGGAGTTTTCTAACTCAAAAAGCCAAGATAACGAATAATATCATAAATGATGATAAAGGAAAGAATGAGGATCGTAAAATAAAACGATCACGAGTTAACAAAAGAATTTTAAGAGAGATGATTATAGAATAAGATCACGACGTGATCAGTTTAAGTTATAAAAGAAAGATGGTATGTAATTTTTGAATGATTATAGCTTAATGCTATGAAGATGGTGTACAATGAAATAGTACGAGATAACTCATTAGGAGTTATAGATGATGTGATCTGAGGAATTAAGATCGAGCAAAAAAGCAAGTTATAAGTAAGATAGAGTTAGGAGGGATTTCAATTGAGGACTCCTGTGATGGCTGAGTTGTACAAATCTTTGTATGGGCGAAGTTTTTGTGCTTGCACTCAGTTTATCACATTGATAATCATTGGAATATTTGTGTTGCGCTATTTGCTATATGCCTGTTAAGAAGGTGATTTTTTTCTCATGTGTATAACAGATAGGTAGATGATAGTTAGAGAATATTATAAGGTTAAGTGTGAGTTCTTAAAACTCATACTTATGGTAGGTTCGTGACTCATAATTATATGGTATGTTTTTGAACCCCTTAGCGAATGGACGCCTATGGTCTGACTAGGATAAGTTCTTAAACTCATATGATTGTGGCAAGTTCCTGAACTCATAACGTGTGGTAAGTTTGGCGAACTGGGTATAGATAAATATAAATGGAGTATTGAGGATGACAGGAATAGATAGACCTATTAAGCAATGGATCATTATAGAAAGTGGAGTTGATGGTGGAAGCATAGGTATTCTAAATCTACTAGATATGCTAGACTTTCAAAATTTATTGACTTCGTGCTGATGTTTACACTTTTATTTTCTTGAAAAACATTGGATCAAATGATGGAACCAATGAGTTTTAACAACAATATTGTTATTCGTATGTCTATGCTAATTTCTTCGGCGAGACAAAATTTATTTAAAATATATCAAAATGTATTTTATATCATTAATGCATCATGTAACCTGGTTCAAAGATGATAAAAATGATGGAGTCATCAATGCAGTATTACCTAGTGTTGGATGTGATCTAAGGATCGTCAGCCCACTATGGTATGATATAGTATGATAAAATCACAAAATGACGGAATCCTCAACGGACTGTAAATACAGTGTGGTATCATGACGTCATAAAAAGATTTTTGAGATTTCTTTAAGATATGAGAATACATATGTATGCATGTATATATATATATTTCGGTTGATGTCCGAATTGTTGTAGAGGTTTATGCTATTTGATTCAGCTAGACAAATATTGAAAGATGTTCATGAAATTCAAGAGTTTCTTGAGAAGTTATGCCAAACCAAATTGTTTTGGTGTGAATTCAGATGTTGAAAAGCTGAGATGAACAACCCTATTATTTAGGGGTTGCGCTTAGTTTATACTTTGCGCTGAAATGTTTGTGCACAATACATTGTACGAAGGGCTTAACACCCTAAGTACCGAGCGTAACGCATATAGTCGTTACAAAACACTACGTTGCGGCCCAACGTAGTGGTACAATAGGCTGGCCACCTAGTGTACGAGTGCAGGGTGTTTTCAGTCTTTGTTATTGATAAACCTTCTGCCAAAGAGGGTTTAAAGTGTGAAGAACCGGGGGTGAAGCACTATTAAACCTAGAGAATAGAGTTCACGGTCTTATGACCCCTCAGCATGATTTGGAATCTTTTAAATTCCTGAGTTATTCATACTACTTCCCAATTATTGAACAATTGTGGAAGATTCTTGTTATTCTGCAAGATGGAAGTGAAAAAGGAAAGTATTCCTTAGAAAGAAGTAAGTCATAGAATGTGACACTGAATGATTAATATGTTGAATAAGTGACAAAGTAGATTTTGAAGTGAGAAGGATGTGAGTTATCAAAGAATAATGTGAAACTTTTAATAGAAAAGTTAATAGTTGTAGAATGATCTTTGTGGAAAGAATGTGGTTATAGAAACCAATGAATGAATGAAGTAGTGACGTAAAAATCTACTTTGATAGATTGAATGAATAAAGATTAATAAATAAAAATTTAAAGGACGAAATTCTAAGAAGAAAGGGTGAATGTAATATCCCGAGTGTGTATGATAGTGATCCTTAGAAAAGGAAATGAATGGGTTAAAAGATATATAATACTCAGAATATAATCGAGTTCAAGTGAAGGTTATGAAATGAAACCTGGAATTTGTTAAAGTAATGAATGTAGTAGGAAATATAAAATCTATATTTAGATAAAATGATGAAAGATTACTCTGAGTTATTTGTTTAAATTGTGTCTTCGATTCTAGGGACAGAATCTTTGTAAGTAGGGAAGATTGTAATGAATGAGTGGTTTGAGTTGTGATTTTGAGGACAGAATCCTTGTAAGGAGGGAATGATGTAACAATCCAGATTTTTAATTAAATATTTAAACATTTATTGAATTATATAAATATTTAATTGATGTGTTTATCGTTGAATAATTATTTGTTTAATTGATTTGATGTGATTTAATTATTTATTTGTTTAATAAATAATTAATGAGTTAAGGAAAGAAATTATTTTGAAATACTAATCTAATTTAATTTAATAATTAAGTTAGAGAGTTTATAATGATTAAATAAATTATTATATTATGCAATGAATTGTTATTAGAATTAATTAAATTAAGTATGAAAACTTAATTAATTAGAAATGTGACAAATAGCTATATTATAAGTGGTTATTAAAATAAATTAAAGTAGTTTTAATTTATTTTGCCAAACAAAGCTTAAATATATTAAGTCTTTAATTTTAAATAATTTTGCCAAACAAAGCCCTATTGCTTTTGGATTTTTAAATTTGATTTATTAGTAATATAAATTAAATTAAACAAAATATAAATAATATATAATATTTGGTAACTGATAAATTGAATAGAGGCAATTAGTAGAGGATGGTTTTAAAGCGTTTGAAAAAAAAAAAGACGTGCGTTTGTTTTAGTTTAGGTATAATGCAATTGTCTTAAGCCTAAGAAAGAAAAGATTGTCAGAGGTTTGAGAGAGAGTCTGAGAAAGAAAAGCAAGAGAAAGTTCTGAGTTCTTCAAGATATTCTAAGTGATTAACAAGTGTTGTCTGAACAAATTAAATGTATGTTTTATACTCTTAACAGATATGTTTTATAGTATAATTACTTAGTCTCTATATTCTTGAAATCCATTCACTGTGTATAAGGTTTTTACAAAAAGTGTTTGTAAACCATATTTTAGAATTGGTTATGACATTACATGTAATTATAATTGTAATTGTTATAACTAGCATGTATATATGTATGTATATGTTGTATGCTAAAATACGTTGAAAGAGAAAGAAGAATTCGTTTTACAGTGAAAACGTGTATGAACTTGAGTTGTACAAAATCAAAGGTTATAGATACAATTGTATGCTAGTTGTGAAATTAAAAGTCGGGTATGTTAATTGGATATGAACTACAGAGAATTGTAGTTTAAAAGTAATCAAATTGGTGGTTAGTAGGATTTATAGTATTCACTGTGTTTATCAACTGTCAATAATGGAGTTTTGTTTTAAAATATGGTTTTCAAGGAATTAAGTTTTCTGTGATTATTGTTTAGTAATTTAAACTAGTATATCGCCTCAAATACAAAAATTAAATTTCAAATACCAAAGTTCGCACTTGGCCAATCGCCCTTTGATTAACCTATTTCTCGCTTTGGCACAAGGGACAAAAGTCTGAGTCAGACAGTTTTGGCCTCCTGTAGTAAAACGGTCATAACTTTCTCATACGAACTCCAATTGAGTTGATTCAAGATGATCCGGAACGAGGACGAATAGACCTACAACTTTCATACTTTAAGAATCTTAATTGGATATCTGTAAAAGTAGTCAAAATGGTCATCTTTAGGATTGTTATGTTTTTGGTGGCAATCGGAGGACGTCGGGCATGCACATATGCATGTGTAGTGCTCCTGACGATAAAAGATGATGTCCTAAGTTACAAAACATGTATGTTAGTAAATATAATGATGCTTAACATTAATAAATAATGTATTAGATAAGTTATAAAATCATAGTAAGCATACACAAGAGAGGCAAATCGGGCGTGTGACGATTGAACGTCGAAACGCCGTGCCAAGTGTTAATGAGCTTAAAAAGTGTTTCAATTCAATTGAAATGAATTTTATAGGATATAAAATGGGTTTAATATAAAACCAATAAGTAGTCCTAGCAAGACTTAAGCACTTGAATGAACTTCGATTATGAAATATAGTGAGATATAAGATGAAAGTTAACACAATCTAATTGAACATTGTGTGCTAATTAATAGGAAAGATTATGAGATGTGGAGTAGAGTTTACATTACAATTACTATGTGTTTTTATGTGACTAATATTTGATGTGTATGATTATATAATTGTGTAGGGCACGTGAAGTGCAGATAACTGTAAGCTGTTAATCTATTATTGGTAAACAACGATCAAGGAAAGTCTTTCGGTTCTTATTTTCTACGTGGACTTGATGAACTTTTTTAAATTGTATGAAATGTTATACATGGTTAAATCATGAAATGTTAAAGTCAATATATGACTGCATTGTTTTGGCTAAGTAATGATGATTGAGTAAGGAACTCAATCTTTATATTTGCTATGTGAATTAAAAGCATGTATGCCATGTTACTTTAATTATTATGAGATGTATATCGACCATGTTATTATGTGCTATGTGATGCGTGAAAACTGTTAGATTTTGTTTGAAATCGTCGAGCTCACTCTTGCAAATAACAACTTTTGCAGGTCAAGATTTTTAGGTAAAGATATGTGCTAAGTGAGTTATAGAGATCTATATTCATGAAGATTACTTATATTTTATGAGAAATGTATTTCATATTTTGAACGTAACATGTTGTTGAATTGTAAGTTGAGCTATCCAATGTATATGGATATTTAGTTATGATGTAAGACTTTGGATAGTCATTTTGTTGTAGCGATTCATGATATAAGATTGAATCAAAGAGATGTAATGTAAAGGTTGCGATTCAGGGCAAGAAAGAAGAAAATGTTTAAACGTTTTAAATATTCCGCATTTTTTGTGTTTTTAATATCGAATAATGATGTAAAATTAGAGATTAAATGTATGGTTAACGACCAAAGTTGAGATTTAAATTGTATGGATTTTGGGGTCGTTACAATACCCAAGTGAACAATATAACCTCCAGACATCAATTATCATCGAAATAAATGTCAATTTCCACTAACACTAATAATCCCAATACAATAGAACAATAAATTTCATCTATTAATATTATAACTCTCAATATTTAACAACCAGGTCATTCCCAGGAAAGAGGGGGCTTTCCGATAAGCATTTCTCCTTATTGAGTGCGCAATTAGGTGACCAAACCTCTCCTTGATGAACTTACTAGACATTGTCGATATTGCAAATAATAATATGAATAACTTTGTCGCCTCAATTATTGATTTAATAATAATAAATATTATGCGAGATAATCTTGTGACAATAATTGAATCAATAATATGAGAGATATGATGCACGAAGAATTCTCGTAACAATAATTGAGTATAAGCGAGTGACTTCTCACGTAAGCATCAATAATCAATACTGGTAATCTTTCTACGAACCACGCGTATTCTTCGTACTTTTAACACCGAAAGTGTTTCAACAGTTAACAGTAAAACTTCCAAGCCATTATTTTCATAAAAGTATTTTTGTCGTTTTTTTCAATCGACAATAATTCCGTTGTGGGGTCCACCAATGATTGTACCGTCGTACGGATATTCCCCGACAAAAAGAATATTCCCCGACAACTTGCGTACTTTGTAAAATTTCTAAATATTACCCACAACTATAACATTATATCAAATCCACACCATAATATTTAAAAAAATTATTTCGAGAAAATTAAATCTTTATTCATAAAATCTGGGTCTCACAAATTTTGTCCCACCTGGAGTTTACTTCGTGGTGGTTGATCGCTTTTACAGCTTTCTTTACTTTTTGTCCTGCCTGGAGTTTACTTCGTGGTAGTTGACTGTATTTATAGCTTTATTTACATTACATCCCGCCACTTTGGAGTTTCCTTATTGACGGTTGGCCAGTATTATAGCTTTATTTACATTTCGTCTACTTTGGAGTTTCCTCTGTGGCGGTTGATAGCTTTTAACATGACTTTATTTATATTTACGGTCCCACATGGAGGTGCTTCGTGGTTGGTGATCCCATCGTATATATATATTTACAACTTATATATATATATATATATATATATATATATATATATATATATATATATCTACTTACTACTTTCATATAAAGCTGCAGTATTTTGTGAGCCTAGGAATCATGTGATCACAGATTCATCCCGTTGAATCTAGATTCGGTTCCTATAATGGACATCTTCAGCTGTAAGCAACTTGTAAATTATTCTGCAGTGTCTGAATTTCCTCAGATGGTTTCCATACCCACGAGGAAGTTGGCATTATTTTGTACATTATTTTCATACGGATGCCTCACATTCGTAAAATAAAATCAACCAAGCCGCACACTTAATTAAATGGGAGTGTAAAAGGTCTCAATTACTACTGAGCATCACGGTTTGAAAAACCTTTTTATAAAACATCATTGCTCTATCTTGCTAAAAACTGAATTTTCACATAAATTCAAACCCTGTGTATATAGGTTCGAACGAGGCCTAGCACTACTTCCAAATAATAGCACATTGACCCACACACACACACACACATTCAGATAATAGTTTCTTAAAAAGAGGCGGTCACCGTGGTAACACGGATGTCGGGGGGTGCCTAACACCTTCCCCCCGCATAACCAAGTCCCTGGACCTTAATGAATCTCGATTTCACCAACCCGTTTAGCAGTGTCACATCACTGGGTCAATGTGAAAACCTTTTATCGGTTGTGTTGGTACAACCATTTAAAAAACCAACTGGCAATTCTTAACAGTCCATCGTCGACATTATACATGTCGGACCTTTTTCACTTGTTTTTTAAAACAAATCTCACCTAAAATTAGAACACCAAAGAACAAGTAAGAGAAAGGGACATCCAAAAATTCTGACGTCGACATGTTTATCCTAAAATTTATTTAAAAAGGGATAGTAATATGTGTTAAGTACTAAAAGTACTATGTGCTATTTGAATCAATCTGCGATTATATGAGAACTATGTGTTAAATTCTTATTGTGTTGAGAATTTGTGTAGAGAAAGAGAATTAATGTAAGATTTTTATTTAAATCAGATCATGACGCCTAGACGACAGAGTCAAAATCAAAGAGAAGAGCAGTCAGTGAATAATGAAGGAGGTCAAGCGGACCCAATGCAGAATTTCATAGATATGATAGCCCAAGATATGGGAAATAGAGCTCTAGCAGGGAAGAGGAAGAGCGAGAGAACAGCCAGCTAACAGATTGGAAAATTTCAAAGACTTTAAAGCGGTGGGACCACCAGAATTCAAGGGAACCACGGATCCGATTGAAGCCCAAACCTAGGTGAAGAAGATGGAGAAAGCATTCATTATTGCACGTGTGGCAGAAGAACAAAAGATAGCTTTTGCAACTTATTCGATGAAAGGAGAAGCCAATTACTGGCGGGAGACTAATCAAGCGAGAGCTGGTACAGCTGTAGTAACTTGGACAAGATTCAAGGAGTTGTTCTTTGAGAACTAATTTTCATCAAGTATGCAAGCTCGGATAGAGTTTAAGTTTTTAGAACTGGAGCAGGAGAATATATCGGTGTCTGAATACGCTGCCAAATTCAACGAATTATCGAGATTTGCACCTCATTAGGTGGATACGGAATTATAGACGGCAAGAAGGTTTGAGAATGGATTGAAGCCGGGTATTTACAATAAATTAGCCGTATTGCAGATTAATACATTCGCGGCTTTGTTGGAGAAAGCGTTAATTGCTGAAGGAGGGAGCAACACTACATCTCGATTTCATCAAGAGAAGAAGAAGAAGACAAATGACGGAGGAAGCAGTGGTGGTAATAATCGAAATAAGAGAAAGTGGAGCGAAAATACCCAATCGGGTAAAAAAACATAAGAGAATAGGAAAGGGAGGGAGCCATGTGCAACTTGTGGGAAGAATAATTCTGGAGTTTGCTACAACTGTGGGCAAGAGGGACACATGCCACCCAATTGTCCCAGTCCGAAGAAAATACAAGGTTGCTTTGTTTGTGGAACGACTGATCATATGGTTCGGAACTGTCCAAAGAGGAATGTGGAGAAGGAAAGTGTCAACAAGGGACCCGGTAGCAGAACCTTGGAAATTCGAGGACCTGCACATCCAGGAAGACCAACAGCCCGTGCATTCAACATGACGGCGCAAGATGAAGTGGTTGTCCAGGAGGTGGCGATAGGTAACGATTTCGCTTAATACTTAAATTATACGATTATTATTGGTCGGATAATCGCTGTGAATTGTTTTCTTAAATAGATCTAAGTCACATGATAGAATATGAGACACAAATTTATAATGTGTTGATAAGAATGAATTGATGATATAATTTTAAAAGATTATAGAGAATAAGAAAGCGGTGATTCCGAGGATGGAATCCTTTTAAGGAGGGGTGAATGTGATAACCCGGGATTTCAAATAATCGGAATTTTTTGAATAATTTTTTTTATTTAATATTAATATTGATTATCAATTTTGTGTCAAGTATCTGTTATATGAGTCTCGAGATGTGGTCAATTTGTGTATTGACTGAGAAAATAAGAGTAGAGTTGTGCTTAACAGAGAATAGAAACCCTAACCCAAAGTCCGAATAAGGATTCGACAGAAAATATAATTAAAATAATTATATTAATGAGTACGTGTTTGTACTATATAGAATTATTGATCAATGATTGATCGGGGAGGGTATAATATTTGTAAACCCTAATAAGGGACTAGAAACCCTAATCTCAGGTCTAGAAACCCTAACACACAGTTAGGAAGCCTAATCGAATATCGGGAAACCCTAATTTTAAATTCGAGAATCCTAAACCCTAATTAGGAAACCCTAATCCTTACTAACAAGACTAATGTGATTAGTAACTTTTAATATAATTAGGAAACCCTAATTATATTTTTAAAGTCTTAATTTTACTATTTTAAAACCCTAATTAGAAAATCCTAGCAAATTGATGTTATAAAACCTAAGGGTTAGAACCTTAGGGTTAAACCCTAAGGGTTTGGCAAGTTACCTTTATGCCATTAAAATTATATTGCAAATGTCCAAAATACCCTTTTTCATTTCTTTAATTGGTAACTTATAAAATTTGCCAACACCTTTAGTGGTTCACCAACTATTCACTTAGCATGACCAAAAACTCCAAAAAATTAGTCCAGGGTAGCATCTATATTAGCAACATTCATTGCATCAAGTAATTATAAGAGATAAAGAGAGAAAAGGTCACAAAAAGTTGCTCATTTGCTAACTTACCTTAAACAACTCTCTCTTTATCCCAACCTTCGAAAATACAAAGTATATCAGTCCTTAAACAACCTCCTAGATCATCAAGATCAGTTTAGTAGAGCAAGGATCAAAGATTTAGGAAGAGAGGTATAAACCCTAACTCACCATTTGATCTTGTATGCTAAGAATATATTTATGTTTATGTGTTTAGAATCTTGCTAAAGGATGTTTTATGATGATCTATGATGATCTATCATAGATCCATAGCATCAAAGTGGGTAAAAATGATGTTTTTCAAAAACTGCTCCAGAACAGTCATAGTGGTCTGACAAGCTAAAGTCAGAACCCATAGATTCTTCCATGTTCTTGAATTTTGATGTTTTATGTTTTGACTCTGTAGTTTGGTATGAGGTCTGTGATATGAAAGTGGAATATCAACCATTACATGCCTAGATTTCATGTTATAGTTGGTCAAAATGCGTTGATCAGGCATGAGTAGATGAATTCTGGGTAACCCAGAAAGCATTTTCCAGAGTCTGACAAGATCTTCTAATGCCCAGATCTGTCAGGTTATAAGATATTTGATGTTGTTGTTATATATATGTTGTAACTTGTAATATGGACTCTAGATTCATAGCTTTATAACATTTAAACCATCAACTGATCGAATGTAATGGACGGTCAAACTAGGCATGTCGATCATGGATACCATTTCTGGAAAACCCAGAAACCGGTTGAACAATGATTCTGACAGGGTTTGACCGGGCTGAATCTCGATATTATAATGTTTTGGAATGATCTGTTGATGTATATGTGTTCTATGACATGTGAACTATAGATTGGAACCTTAATAACACTTAATATATTACCAGAACACTAAGTTAATCGAGTCTCAAAGTGAACCCTCGAAGTACACGGGTTTCGAGGTTACCCGAAAAACCCGGAGGCATCCCCGACGATTAATTTGGTTGGCCAGATCTCTTTGTTGTGATGTTGGTTGAGCAAGTTGAGGATTGATAACTGTAGTATTACATGTCAACTATAATATCAAAGCTTAAGTTAGCCTAGAAACAAAATTTGTCTCAGAATTTAAATTCGGTCAAACAGGGCATGTTAATCACTGAGCTGTCAGTGTTCTTTAGTTCAAGAACACCTACAGTGACAAAAAGTGTCGCTAAAGGCTATAGTGACGGTTTATTTAATTTTATTTTCTGATTTTCCGAAATTGATTAAAAATAGAAAATAAATTCTAAAAATTACAAAAAATGGTTTTAAAAATTATTTTAAATTATGAAAATTAACTTTTATAATTTCAGGATATTTTCATTAATATTTATAATTATTTGAATATTAATGGTATTTAATTTATTTAATTAGTATATTAAATAAATTAGAAAAATGATTTTAATATTATAAAAATTATTTTAAATAAGATTAAAGTGTTTAAAATATATTTTGAGTTATAAAATATACCTTATAATATTTTTTGAGTAATTCTCATTAACATTAATGATATTTAATTTATTTAATTAGTGTATTAAATAAATTAGAGAAAAATAATTTTAATGTTATAAAAATCATTTAAAATAGGAATAAAGTGTTTAAAAATATTTTGAATTATAAAATATAATTTTCAATATTTTTGGAGAATTTTAATTAATAAATTAATATTAATGATCTTAGATTTATTTAATTATTATATTAAATAAATGAAATAAAAATGGTTTTATTGATTTAAAAATCATTTAAAAATGAGAAAAATATTTTAAAATGTTTTAAGTTATAATTAATGACTTTTGATATTTTATGACAAATTCATTAATATTTAAATATTAATGGTGATGGTTTAAAAATAATTTTAATTATTTTAAAAATCATTTAAGTAGAATATTGATGATTTAAAAATATTTTAATTTATTAATAATAACTTTAATATTTTGACAAGTATTTAATTAATATTTTTATATTATTAAATATTAGTGATGATAAGATTATTTGATAATTAAATTATTTAAAAATGATTACGATGTTTGAAAAATTATTATAAATTATAATAATTGTTAGAAAATCATTTAAAGCTTCCGAAAAATATTATAAATGATATATGACTTATCTAATGTGATATTGAAGCTTTGAGACCGAGTTTAATTGACAATAAATGTGTTAATTGTCGGATAGGGTGAGCAAGACACCGAGATGAGACCGAAGTCCAACCAGACCGAACTAGTTAGACTTGATAAGTGTTTATATAAGTTATAAGCACTAATGTGGCTATGTGGTAATGTGCCTAGGAGAAAGATTGACTGTAAATTATAGTGATACGTGTTATAAATAATTGTGCTAAGTGTGAGATCGATATTTTGATTATAGGTCTTTCAAACGCAGATAAGTATATATTGTGTAGCAGTAATTCATGGAGAAGGCAAGTTTCCTTAACTCAACCTTGAGTTATACTTTTTAAATATTATGGTGGTTAATTATTGTTGATTAGACCACATCTAAGAATTATTATTGATTATTTGCAGTTAGTGCATATTTATTAATTCAAATTAAATTAGTGATTCTGAGAATATACTTGGAGAATAATTATTGTGGGATACTTACATCCGTAGAAGCTATTATTTGACAGTACAGATAAATCTTGTTTATCGTTGAATTGTGTTGAGATATGTCTTAGCTAATTATTCTGGATAGACGAACATTTGTTAGAACTTTATAGGTTCGAGAAGAGAATTCAATTATTATTGACAGACCGATGCCAATTATTTCGGCTAGATCGAGAAATGATTAGATATTGAAATCATAGTATTTCGTTGTTAAATCAAATTCTGATTAAAAGACTGAGAAGAACAACCTTTTATACAAAGGGAACATTTTGGTCGTATATTCAACCTTTGCGCGCGTGTAAGTATTATGCATATTATAGGGTACAAGGAGTTAGCCGCTTTAAGTACTTGTAGAAGGGTATAATTTATTCTTTATGGTTATCTGATACACCTGGGTATATCAAAGTACAATCGTTGATAGTTACTCGAGAAGAGAAGTTCAAGATCCAATAGATCACTCAACATAAATCTGGAAAACATTCTACTTTGTTATTGCGTAGAATTGACTCCTAATTATTTAATAGAATATCATAGAAACTGTGAAAGCGTTGTGCTCTTTCCTTATCAGATTATTGTGTAATTGCATAGAATGCGAGAAGATTTGTTAGTTATTAAAGATTTGTTCACTTATTTCAAAGTTCTCCGAACTTTGGTGTTATTCTAACAAAATAGATAGTCTGTTATTCTTAATTCTTATACATCTATTGTATGTCTTAACTTGCGGGGAAAATTTGTTGCTCACCCTTGCTAAATAAAATATTTTAGCTAGGAACGAAGAGGCCAGCAGAGCTAAGAAGAACAAAGGCAAAGACATAGTATTGGAGTAGTTTTAATGAACATTATTGTTATGTTGTATTTTGTAAACCCTTTTTGTATAACTAAAGGTTAAGTTTGTAATGTTAAGGTTAAATGACCTGGGATGATGTTGTTAAACTATTAATTAATGTTATGTAAGTTTATTTTCATCAATGAATGGGTAGTTAGATGTTATTATATTGTGGATCATGAGCACCAAACTAGGGGGTCAGGTAACCCGGATTTGGGGGCGTTATAGGTACCGAGCGCGGACACGCTGGATTCAAAGGTAGACATGGAGCGGCCGCGCTACTGGTCTAGCAGACCAAATAATGAACTGTTAACAACATAGCTTAGAGAATGTTAACTTAACATATTTTAATGATTGTAAAATGACTTAAAACATGTTATAAGATGTAATCACATATTATAATCACAATGCTGAAACTAAAGATTATAAATTAGTAAGTTGTGAAAGTTCGTAACGTGATGTTATGAGAATTTGTGTTGATATGTAATCACCATGTCGGGTACTGTTATATAACTAGGAGTTCAGATTCATGGTATATGTATATATAGGATAATTTTAAGACCCCAACTTTTATGAATAAAGATTAATTTTTTTTGAAATATATTTTTTAATATTATGGTGTGGATTTGATATAATGTTATAGTTGTGGGTAATATTTACAAATTTTGCAAAGTAAGCAAGTTGTTATAAAATATTCGATTAGTCGGGGAATATTCATTTTAACGGGGGATATTAAATGCGGCGGCACAATCGTTAATTGGACCCTACAACGAAAGTATTATCGTAGTTAGAAAACGACATAATTTTTTTTTATAAGAATAACGGCGAAAGTTTTGCCGTTAAACTGTTGAACTACCTGGTGGTTAAAGAACAGTAATACGCGTGGTTGCATAATAGCACACGATATTGATTATTGATGCTTACGTGAGAAGTCACTCAGTTATACTCAATTATTGCTACAGTAATGTTGCATAATATCTCTCATATTATTGATTCAATTATTATCACAATATCATTTGCATAATATTTATTATTATTAAATCAATAATTGAGATGACAAAGTTATTCATATTATTATTTGCAATATTGACAATGTCTAGATAGTTCTGTCGAGGAGAGGTTTGGTCACCTAATTGCGGCGATGATAGGAGAAATCCTTATCGGAAAGCCCTCTTTCCTGGGAATGATCTGGTTGTTAAATATTGTGAGTTATAATATTAATGATGAATAAGTTCGTGTTGATTAAAGATGAAATTGATATTTCAATTGTGTTGGGATTATTAGTGTTAGTGAAAATCGACATTTATCTCGATAATAATTGATGTCTGGAAGATATATTGATCAATCGCGTAATTAATCAGATAAATGAGCAATTAATTGCTATTAATTCACATGCTTATAACTATGTGTTCACATGTGTGTACTATTGATTCACATGATATACTATTAGGGGAGGTGGTGCAAGTTTGATAATACTTGCAGGACTAAATTAAAAATGAAAGAAAAGATGAAGGTATTATACTGTAATATTTCGAGCCCCAAAACGTGTAATTCTCGAAACTATATTTTCCTATAAATAGAAGCTCATTCTTTCTTCATTCTCCCCAATTCACTAAGACTCATAAGCGCAATTATTGAGAGAAAAACTATAGAGAGAAAGAAGAAGAGAAGTCTGTTACTTCACTATTCCAGTATCCATTCTTCTTCTGACGTAAGGGAAATTATTTTGTTCAATATTCATAGGAATAATATTTTCTTCCATACTATGTAGTATGTGAGTAATATTATTTTGTCTCGTATTCCTGATTATACCCTCATTTTGTTAAAGTATTGCTTCTATACTCCGTGAAATTAGTAGAATATCCTTGAAATTTGAGCTTTGTCTAGTATCGTTTCACAAGCATATTTTCTGCACAATCTTTTTAAATTTTAAGATTTTCATGTCGGAGTACTGTCCATGAGTAGTATTCATTTTTACGGTACTATTCACAAAATACTATTCATGGGGTACTATTCACAAAGTACTATTCACGGGTACTATTCAAAAAATATATTCACAGGTACTATTCCTGAAGTACTATTCACGGGGTACTATTCACTCGGGTACTATTCACCTGAGGAATTATTCATGACCAAAAATTAATTTCTTTGTTGTCCAAATCATTTTTGATACAATATTATTCTTGAATTTTACTCCACAAAGAAGTATCATATTGACAATTTGGATATTTTTAAACTCTGGATAAATTTAAAGTCTTTTATATTTATCCTTAATTTCGTTTGATTAATGCTTATATCATTGTCATCATCCCCATGCTTATATTGTGATGAAAGTCATTTGTGGCTTACGTGAATAGATGGACTATTGATTGGTATGATTATGACCAGGGATTATTCGGTATAATCATGACCGTAATGTTATAAATGATGTGGTAAAAGTCCTCATTGGCCCGTAGTGCATTGATTGACAATTGTTGGTATGATTATAACTAGGGATTATTCGGTATAATCATGACCATTAATGATTACATGAATATCCTTGGCCCGTAGTGCAGGGATGATTCGATGATGTGGTTTATTTATTAAAATTTGAGTCTCGTGATAAAGTTGATGAAAAACTTTTTAATCATAGAAGATAGTAGATATCATGCTCTACTTGACTCTTCTAATGGATTTCTTATTCATTGCGATTGTTGATCTAAAACTTGTTGTCTATTGTATTCTATCAGTTGTTATCTGTTGAAGGCTAAGGATAATTTATTCTGCATTATCTTAGTCATAATATTTCTTACTAGGCTAGTTGAGCTCACCCTTTTATTTCATTGTTCTCTTCAGAAAATGAGAATGTAGCCGGGACTAGTCGGGGAACAGAGTGACGGTCCGAGATGGTGGCTATAGCAGTCCTCACTATTTTATGAAATAGTGTGACAATAAATGTAATGAGGACTTCATTTGAGTTTGAATACTTTCTATGAGACAATATTCGTGTAATAACTCTCAGCTACGTTGTTATCGTATTGTATAAAAGAAGTTTGTATTTGATTTATGTACAATGTATTTGGCGACTCAGAATGAGTGATGTATACATATTTTGGAGGCGTCACAATAATCATGTCTTAAACTAGAGATTATAGACTTGACTAAAATGAGAAGTGAAGCCATGAATTTAATTTAACATAACTAATTGGTATTGTGATTCTAATGGTATATGTAGGGTAATTGGCAAATATTTATTATACTTGTGTAGCTTACACACGAGGCAAGTTCCCTAACTTCATTCTATTTGTAATGAATACAAGCTTCATGATTATGTTTATCCTTTATGGTCAAGCAAGCTTTCTAAACCTAATTTATCATTATGCAAGTTCTCAAATCTTATATTTAAGTTGAGCAAGCTTATTGATTCCATCTTGTTTATGATGATACAAGCTCTTGTAGTCTAATTCTTTACATCAAGCGAGTTTCACATTCACAACTCTTGTTATTGCTGTTCAAAGCATAAACTATTTACATTCGTTGTCCCGAATGGGTTTTCTAACTCTTTTGGACGTAGTACTTTGTTTATACCATGACTACTCAATTGTACATTATTGTAGTTCAATCTTATCTTATTATGTTGAACTTTCGAACTAATCCATAATTGATGAGTGTACTAAAATTCTAGAACCACTGATAAGCTAGTTCCCAACTAAAATTTCTTTAGTGCAAAAATCCTAAAGTCAAACTGAGATGAACAATCCTAACATAGGGGATTATGTACGCGTTAGCGTTTAGATGTTTGTGCACAATACATGGTACGAAGGACTGATCCCCCTAAGTACGAAAGTAAAAGTTTGTATAGTCTAATGATTGCAAAAAGGTTGAAGTAGAAATACATAATAACCTTGGGACATAGTTCATGGTCTTAAATACCCTCAAATATAAATATTGGACTTGTTTATTCGGTATTCATTGTTTACTCTTAAATTATTGCTATTATCACTCTTTATATCAGTGACTAATTTTTTGCTCACTCTTGTAATTAACACTGCAGAAAAAGTTGAGAAAGTCGATGAGCCATCTTCTAGCAAAGGAAAGGGAAAGATGTCCAAGTGATGAAGACTTATTTGAATTTACTTAACTAAATGTATGTTATAAGGCTTATGTTATTTCGTGATGAATTCTGCAGACTTATGTCGTGACAACCCGAGAATTTAGAATAATTTTAAAAATTTTATTAATTGATTTAAGGTTCAAAATTTGAACCTAGACATAAAATAAGTGCATGCGTTTGATATTTTTAAGATAGAATTTTGAGGATTTCAAAATTCTGTGAAGGATTTAGGTGAATTATTTAGGATTAAGAGAATACGTGAATATTTTCTGTGTATATGGTTGTATATGTGTACAATATGTGGTTAAGGGTCAAGGGTTGACCAAATAAATGATATCTGTGAAAAAACCCTAGGTATATATTAAGAACGTCAACGTTCTGATAGATAACCCTAGCGATTAACAAGAAACCCTAGAAACCGGTTCTGGAAACCATAATTTCAGTTCCGAGAATCCGAAACCCTAATTCAAAAATTTAAAACCCTAATCTGGGAACTTAAATGATTATTAGAATTCTCAAGTGCTATTAATTATAGTATTAATTAGGGTAAAGCTTAATTAATTAGAAAACCCTAATTTAAAATTTAGAAAACCCTAACTTCGGGATTTGAAACCCTAATTTATAATTGGGTAAAACCTAATTGTTAATTTAATAATTTTAATGTTAATTAGGAAACCCTAATCCTAATTTTCAAGTTATAGTAATTAGAAAACCCTAATCTAATTACGAAATCTAATTTCTAAATTAGAAAATTTATTTTTATATTAGAAACCCTAATTTTTGGGTTATAAACCCAAATGATCAATTTTGACCCTAATTGTTTAATTAACAAATTTAATTAGGAATTATTAATCCTAATTAGGAATATTTAGATTATGATTAAGAAATTTTAATATAATTAGAAAATCCTAATTATAATTTAGAAATATTAATTTTCTATTTTTAAAACATATATTGGAAATTTTAGAAAATTAAATTGCAAACCCTAAGGTTTTCCAAACCCTAAACCTAAACTATAACCCAAACCCTAAACCCTAAGGGTTTGGCTAATTGACAAAAATACCATTAAAATAAAAATCAAAATGTTCATAATACCCTTTGTTGAATAATTGAAGGAAACTTGCAAATCAATCCATAATTTGGAGTGGGTGACCAAACAATATCTAGCATGTGACTATTATCTATTATACCAGCCGAATTTGCCAACCATAACATTATATACAAGTCATTTATATAGATTAAAAAGAGAAAATGGTGACTTTAATTTTCATTTTTTCCAATACTTTCTCTCTCTTCATTTTTGAGATCTAGAGTGAGAGAGTGAGATAGGGTAAGCCAATATCAGTTCTTCACTCTCCAAGAACAGGAATCAAAGTCAGAAATCAGATATCAAAAGCATAAGAAGGTATAAGAACCCTAATTTTGTAAATCTTGTGTTATGATGTAATTTGTTGGCTAGATATGTGTAATAGGATGTTATTTAGTGATCTGAGTTTTAAAATCCCAGATCCATAACATCAAAGTCCTCAAATCTAGCATTTTGAAAAATCTGGAAAACTAAAATTTTTTGGCCTGACAGCCATATGTCAAGGCCCATAGATCTTTGTGTATTAAAGATATGTTGTGTTTTATGTTATATATCTATTATATGTTATGTTGTCTAGGATCTAGAACTTAAATCAAGTCCAGATCATATATAGGTCGAAAGTTATAAGCAGTCAAAGGTAGTTGACCATTCACGAAATCTGGTTTCTAGGTAACCCAGAAACCAAGATTTTTCTGACAACGATTTTTCAGGCCATGGATCTTGCTTATGTTATGTGATTTGGTCTTGTTGTTGTTATATATTTGTAGACTGACATGTGTACTACATAATCATGTTATTATATCATTTCGATCTTGCCTAGAATCAAAGTAATGAGCAGTCAAACCATCGTTGACCATCACGACCGAAAGAAGATTCTGGGTAACCCGGATCTTCAACGGGCGTTTTCTGACTACCCATTTGACCGGCTCTGTGACGCCCCCAAAATAGGTATACATCACCCATCTTGAGTCGCCAGATACATGGTACAGAATTCAAATACAACTTAATAATACAACTGTCTTATACAATACGACAAAATATAAACTGTGAGTTTGAATACAAATATTATCTACTAGAGAGTATACAAACTCAAAAGGAGTTCTCATAACAATTACTATCACACTATTTCACAAAATAATGAGGACTACTAATGCACCATCTAGGACCATCACTCTGTTTCCAGACTCGTTCATTTATATTCTCATTTTTCGTGAAGAGAACGGTGAAAGAAAGGGTGAGCTCAACTAGCCCGATGAAATATTATGACTAAGATAATGCGAATAAATTATCATTAGCACAAAAGCAGTTAAAGCGATACAATATAACAAACATCAAGTTTAACTCACAATGGAACAAGCAATCCATTAAAAAGAGTCAAGTAGAGAATAAAATCTACTATCTTTTATGATTTAAAAGGTTTTCATCACTTTTATCACTTGGGACTCGACTTAATAAATAATCCACATCATCGAATCACCCACACTCTGACGAGGAGACCACAATTATACATGCACTCTGGGCGAAGAATATTTGTGTATTCATTAATGGTCTTGATCATGCCAACAAGCATCCATTAATGCACTCACGGACGATGAGGACTTTACCACATCATTTGTAACATTATGGTCATGATTACAATCAAATAATCCTGGTCATAATCATACCAAGTCCATCTATGAACTACGAGGCCACGGATGACTTTCAAAAAATATAAATATGAGGATGATGACAATGATATAAGAATTCAATAAAACAAGTTCAAGAATTAATTTGTCCAAGAACCAATAACGTCCAAATTGTCAATATGATACTGCTTTGTAGGGTAAAATTCAAGAATGCTCAGAAGAATATTTTCATGAAAAGATACAGGATGAAACGCAATTATCAAGGATATTCCACTAATTTCATGGAGTATAGAAGTGAAGTAGTGAAGTAGTGAAGTAGTGAAGTAGCAGAATACTTTTCTTCTTTCTCTATATACTTTATCTCTCTAGAGTTTCAGTGAATTCGTAAGAAATAATGAAGGAATGAACTTCTATTTATAGAAAAATGGATTTGCATAGTAACTAACTCATGAGCGGTCCAGTTGATTTACTTTAATCGACGGTCCATGTTTAAAGAAAATCTTTTAAATAAAATATAATATATTCTATTTATAATCTAATAAAACGAATAACTTTATAAAAGTATTCTGTTTTATATAAAAAGATTTTACTATGCAAAACACTATGCAACCACTACTGTAACAACCGAGAAATTCGGATCTTATTGTAAAATGATTTTATTAAATTAAATAATAATAAAATTATATTCTTTGTGTTATCAAGATGGTTGTCATTGTATAACCTATTGATGTTAGAATGTCGTAGTATTTGAGCTACGTGGATGAATTGAAGTGTTTGAATTTCCAAGATGAAAATAAAAGTTTTTCGAGAAATTTTCTGAAAAACACTATTCATCGATATTTGCTCGGGATATATTTTTGATTTTCTGAGAAATACGTAATGATGGAATAATAAGATAAGATGGATTATGTAATAAAAATCTAGTTACGGAAAAAGTAATAATTCGCTTGTGGACTTAATTTATAAACTTTAAGTAAGGCGAAGTAGTAATGAATAAGTAATGATTGTATGATACTTAAGTATTGTACAAGTGAAATGAAAACGAGTATAATACGGAGTATTATACGAGTTGGTATGAAGAATGAAATATCGTATATATTTTCTATATGAATTAGAATACAAAACTAATACATAAACTATATGTATGTGTATTAAGAAATGTTAATGGACTTGGAAGATTGGCTAACAATTATATACAAGTCCAAGTGAATTAAAGGGAGAGGCCTAATCATTAATGAATGAACAAACTAGTGTTTACTAATGCAAAGCCCAAAGATTGATTTAATGTAAGCCCAAACTAGAATCCATGAGTTGTATGACCCATGGGGCAAACCATATCAATATGGTTAATATGTGGTGATCAAGTTAAGAGTAATGGCCAAGACTTAAAAGTAATGACCAAGTATTAAGAGTAATGACCAAGTTAAATGAGTAATGACCAAGTATAGGATAAGAGTTGTGCTAGCCAAGTAATGAATAGTAAGGAGGTGGCTTAAGGAGGTGGGTGATTTAATGACTAATCTACCTTAGCGTTGCAAATTCTATAAATAGAGAAGGCTTACAAGCCATTTGTTAGTTGTTCAAATAATCCAACATTTCAGAAGTGCTTAAGTGTTAGAGAGAATAAGCTACAATAAGTCATTTCCATAAGTAAGAAGAAGAAGAAGCAAGCTACCTTACCATGACTACAAAAAAAGTAAGACTTCTTCTCCATTATCTTCTATCTCTACCATGATAGGAGGATAAGAAAAGTTTGGATTAAGGAACATGAATAATAAGAAGCAAGAAGAATGTATAAGTTATGAACTTAAGCCACATAAGTTGGCAATAATTCATTTGAACTTATAAAAGTTATAAACTTATTATAAGTTAACCTTGAATGTTAAGTATAAAAATATGAACTTGTAATGAGTTTAGTAAGAGAAGTGAATTAAGAACTTATATGATTATATGTATCATGTATACATAAGTAAAGTTATATGTGAAGAACATGTAAAGTATGATGATTAAGAAACTTTAATTGTCATAAGTCATGAATAGTCAAAACTTAAGTAGTTTATAAATTGACATGTTATAAGCTCATGAAGAATAAGTCAAAAATCCAACAATGATTATAAGTTGTCGTAATAAGTAGGTTGAGATGTTTACATGATGCATGGAAGTCATTTGTAATGTTGAACAAATCATAAGAATGAAGATTTGCCAGAAATTGCACGATTGGACGATAATCGTCGAATTCGTAAAATTCTCAGAATAGAAGTCCAATTTTGTGTTTGAACTCGGAACCATGGTTTTCCAATAGATACAAGTCATATTTGTCATTTAAGAGTTTAAAACTCAAAAATGACCGGATTCCAACTTAGAACGAAGAAACGAGCGTTGAATGTTCACGAACGTTTATCGTTTTTGTTAAAAATGAACTAATAGGTGAATTTTTAGCAAACGAAGTCAAATAGATAAAATTCTTTCATGAACGTGTAGATTACATAATTTTTGAACCGTAGGCTTTTGAACGAGCCAATTCAGACTTGTAACGAAGAAGTTATGCGTCCGGGAAGTTCACAAAATTCACAAACTGAAATTGTTTTACGGTGCATGACTTGGCGGCTATGGCTGAACCCTAAACAAAATGAGTCACATGCAGCACGTAGCATAACGATTGAAGTACACCGCAAGAGTTCGCCGCATAACGCTAACCATAGTATTAATATGTATGCCAGCATTATGCATTTCATATCTGATCTAAAAATCTTACGAGAGTGGCACGCATCGCGACCCCATTAAGTAAGGACTTCATGCAGCATGGCTGAAGTTTGGGACAATGCTACTATAAGATCGCGCCACAACGCAAGATGTAAGTATAAAGACGGCGCCACAGCGCCAGTCTCAGAACAAGGATAGTAATGAATGTTTATAAAGTACAAAGAAAGGAAAGTTAATTGATTTAAAAGTAAACACAACTTAAGGAATGTAATGCAACATTGTTTAAACTTTGTTAAACCTTAAGGATGTTGTATAAAGGTTGAGATAACCTAGCCGAATATAAATGCAAGGATAATGATAAACCGGAATGAATAGTAACTGAATCTAATACACAGTTAAATTGAGATGAAAGTATGATATAGTCATATACATACTTGATTATTTGTGACCTAAAGTAAGGCTTTGTGTGATCATGTATTGTAGAGACTTGAATGACTTGAACATAAAGTTAATATACCGTAGCAGACGCTAAAGGCAAGTATTTTAACTCTTGTCTCAGTTCAATCTAAACAAGTTTTTGAGGTTCATGTATTCTTTCGCATGAATTGAGGTATGTTGAAGTGTAAGCCAATACCTTTGGATAGACTTGATATATTGATAATCTAATCATTTATTATCAAATGTTACTATCTTCTGTCAACTACTTGATATGGTTTTCAAAAGAAGACTGAAATGTTAAACAAATGTTTTGTCGATAAAACGACAGGCACGTGAGGTTGCCAAATGCTTAAACGTGCATACGTTTAATGGATGTAGTGTTGATCAACATAGAGTACAATAGGCTAATCTCCTAGAAGTGCTCGTAAGTAATATCGGGCTTACGAACTTGCTTCCGGGTAGTATGAAGTAAACTAAACCGATAATAATAACGTAATAATTCTATCTTAAATTTTTGAAACTACGTATTGACTATATATATAGGGTAGTCGACATACTATGAACATTGTTTTTAGTTTTCGCTAAGGTTTAGCAGAACTTCATCCGCAAACCATCATAACTTACAGGCACGAGGGTGATCGGCCCAATGTGCCCTATATTGATCAATACTACATCACAAGAACGATATTATCGTTCACTCTGTCCGCCTTGGGCGCATAAAAGTTTTCCCGTGATGGGGATGTTCATACTTAGAATGGAATCAGAATCAAAACAATTTGATTGGATACAAAAAGGTTTTATCATATTCAACGACATTTCAAAATTTATGTCTAATGATCAAGTATCTTAGGCGACTTATATATATATATATATATATATATATATATATATATATATATATATATATATATATATATATATCAACATGTGTTTAAATACAATGATTATCCAAGTGGGGACATTTGTATAACCATATTTCGAAATTAACGAATAGAATATATATATGAATTACTATATACTAACATGTTGATAAACAATGATCGGATATAGAATATATCACAATAGGGTTAATAATATAGCATAATAATAATATAATTCTAAAACTTCTTACTCATGTCCATTGCATAAAGGAAATGCAAAGGTAAGATACTTGCCTGATGCGCTGCTTACAATCTGCAACTTAGTTTTATCTTTTATATCACGACCTATCATTAATCAGATCATTCGTTCGATTAGAACAATATACCATAACACATAGTACTGCATTTCGCGATCAAAGACATAACCTAATCACATTATTACCCATATTTAACAAACTTTGAATCACAAATAATCACATATCTAATTAAATTATCTAAGTCCGGATCAATTTACGAAATATAGCCGATTGTCTTAACGACTTTATCGAGTAATTATCGAGTCTAAGACTACATAATGTAACTTCAATATCTATAAATATTAGTCATATTATTTTAAATGACTTAATATAATTTTAAAACATTTATTATAATTTATCATGAATTTTCAAACATCTAATCATTATTAAATGATTTAAATATTGAATAATTCTATTATTATTAATATTTAATTAATATTAAACTATTAATGAAATCATTTCCAAAATATTAAAGTTATTTATAATAACTTAAAATACTTTTAAAGTATTAATATTACCCTTAAATGATTTTTAAAACATTTAAAATCATTTTAAATAATTATCATTAATATTAAAGTATTAATGTTTTATTTATCAAAATATCAAAAGTCATTAAGTATATCTTAAAATATTTTTAATTCATTTATATCCCTTTTAAATGATTTTTAAATTAATAAAACCATTTATAAACTATTTATTTAATATAATTATTAAATAAATTTAATATCTTTAATAATAATTTAATAATCATTAATATTAAATTATTAATGAAATTATCCTTTAAATATTAAAAGTTATATTTTATAACTTAAAATATCTTTAAACACTTTATTTTCATAATATAATTTTAAATGATTTTTCAAATATTAAAATCATTTTTAACTAATTTATTTAATATTATAATTAAATACTATTAATATTCCAACAATATTAAATATTTATGAAATATACTAAAATAATTAAAAACTAATTTTAGAATTTAAAATAATTTTTAATAATTTATTTGGTATTTTAATAATTAAAAACTATTTTTTCTATTTATTTAATTAAATTAATTAATTTTCGGAAAATAAATTACTATCTGTCGCTAAAGACCACCTATAGTGACATAACTGTCGCTATAGGTGTTCTTCATGTTCTTCATGCAACCTAGATCTTCATACACAGTTACCGAGTGGCCTCCTTTGACCACAATTTCTGATCGGTTCATGATGTTTCTGGACTATCTATTGCTCACAAATTATAGAACTAATGTAGTTCTACATGATACAGCAACAATCAAAATCATATAATACATAACAAAGTAGATCTGATCGTCCAAAGTGGCTGTCAAAGCTGTTCTTCATTTCTAGGTTACCCAGAAATGAAGAACAGTTCGACTTTCCATTTTTGGGCTTCTACAACTTGTAATACATGTAATGAGTGTGTGAAATAAAGGTTGAAGTGTCTAGACAACATGTAGGACAAGAGATATATCACATAACATTAATAAAAACACATCACAATAAATCGAGATCTGGAATGGAAAGTATGTCGAATCAGTTTCTTGGATTTTCCCAGTTACCCGAAAATCATTTTTGTCTTTGACCACCTTTAGTTTGACCGATCATTAAATCCAGTGTATTTGATATCTAGATGTACTATAAGCATATATCAGAAGGATACATAACATACTACAACATGAATACAACAAAGAACTTAAAACACCAAAAACCTGATACATCTAGATTCTCAAATAACTTGTCAAACACTGATAACCCATTTCTGGGTTACCCAGAAATGGTTCGGTCACGGTCGGTCAACGACCTTTGACCATGAATAACTATCACTTCGTTCATGATCTGGTTCTTCTATCAGTTCCAGAACACAGATCTCTCTACATACTACAAGCTCAAACACATAAAACACAAAAACACATATCATACAGAGATCTATGGCCAGTAACATTCATTGTTAGACGACTGTTAAACTTTTTTCCAGATTTTGTAAAATGCCAAATCTGAGCCTCTAGATGTTATGGATCTAACATCTAGCAACCCAGATCATCCTTAGACACTACTAACAACACATTTAACACAAAAAATCTAACATCTAACAACAGATTGTTGGACAGAAATCATTGCTAGGGTTTATACCTTTAAATGAGCAATACTTGATTCTATGTTTCTGATTTGGTTATGATAAACGTGGGGCTTCAATATATGATTGATATACTATAGTTTTTCGTTGGTTTTAGAGAGAGAGGCTCAAGGATGAGAGTTTGTGCAAAATAAGTGGACAAATATAATTTTTCTTTCTCCAATTATATATATATATATATATATATATATATATATATATGTCTTGGATACATGTATAGCTGAGATAGAGACTGATTGCTGGAGTTTTTAAGTCAAAGGAGTTGTTGGTTTAGGTCACCAACCCATCCTATTGTCAAAACCTACATGTTAGAGTTCAATTATGCACAAAAGGGTATAATGGTCTTTTGTCCAACACATTTAATGGAAAACTTATAATCATGCAAACCCTTAGGGTTTAACCCTTAGGATTTAACCATTAGGGTTTAACCCTAAGGTTTAGTACATAGCATTTGTAGGATTTAGCAATTAGGGTTTGCATAAAAATAAAATAAAATAAATTTTTGTTTCTAAAATTTTTAAATTAGGGTTTCATAATTATGATTAATTTTCTAATTACCTTATACAGTAACATTAGGGTTTAGGTCATATAATTATCATTAACTTTGCTAATTTAGAAATTAGGGTTCATACTTTTGGTAATTAAGGTTACCAAATTAAAATTAGGGTTTCCAATTACTAAATTAGGGTTCTAGTTCAGTAATTAGGGTTTACAACTTTAGGGTTTCTATAATTAACAATTATAATTTTAATACTTGTTAATTAATCATCTTATCACAATTACCAATAATCTCGAACTCTAATTTGAATTTCAAATTAGGGTTTCTCATTTCCAAAAATTAGGGTTTTAGAAATATTAATTAGGGTTTTCTACAAATTAGGGTTTTAGACTTTAATTAGGATTTACCTAAATAATACTTTTAATACACGAAATAAATTATATAACACACTTATAAAATAATCTTGTACTCTAATTTGGATCTCAAATTAGGGTTTAACATTATTACTAGGGTTTGGTCATAATACACCTTAATTGACCAACCATTATCAATACGTACATACAGTACATATTCATAGTACTTAAAAATCAAAATATAATTAATATTATATTATTATTCTCATACCTTGACAATAATCCAAAATTAGGGTTTGGATTCCATATCTGATTTATTCTTTCTATTTAACCTTAATAATTAAGGTAAAATAATTAACTTAATAATCTGTACTAAAATTCATCTAATAAAATAATTATTATAATTATTCTAAAAATCACTCCATATATTATTTAAATAATATATGATTATATTTTCATGGAAAATAATTAATAAAAAACATTTCTACTATAAATTAATTATTATAAAATATACTTTTTAATAATCAATAATTCTAAAATAAATTTACTTGTAAATAATCATGTAATAAATAAATTTTTATTTACCACATAAATACATATACACATTATCTTGAACAAATCCTCATCCTAAAAATAAAAAAAAAATTTATATGCAAAATTTATGATTTATTTAAATAGAAAATATCGGGTTATCACATTCACCCTCCCTTATAAAGATTCCGTCCCCAGAATCCCCGTTTTAAAACCTATACATACAAGGGTACATAGCATACACAATCATTGTAATTAGATCTCGATCATAATTTGATCGAACTGATCTTTAACTAATCACATAAAGCTTATCTATCTGCTTATACGGAAAAATTGATTTCTAATAGAACTCAATTTCCTCCTTCAAAATAATTTATAATATAATTTACTATATATATAAGAAAATAAAATGTGTTTGAGTAATACCTGGAGTTGCATCCCCAGCTGCTACAGTTTCTTGAACGGTCATGTTAAAGACGCTAGCGGTTGATTTCGTTGGTTTGATTGTTGAAGTCTGTCCCGTTATCACCAATGTTATGTTGCCTTTTCCTTGTTTGTGCATTCCTTGCCTCCATTCTCCTTCTTGGACAATCTTCCACCTTATACTCCATTGATTCACACTTAAAACACACAAACTTGTCCTTTATCTCATTTCCTTTTATCGTATAAGTGATAAAATTATATTTTGCCCCTTCGTTACCCTAGATATCACAAACGCGTCAACATGGTCAGTTAATCTTCTAAATCCTGGCGATCTGATTGCCTTGAAGTATTTGACGTTCGTCGATCGATTATCTAGCTAATCTTCTTGCGACTGGTATTCCGTTCTACATAACTTGATCGTCCATATTCGCAAAATTCTGTATCGGGTTTGGTTGTCTTCCAGCTTTGTTGACAGGTTCTTTTGCCCTTTAGTTTCGTTTTAGTCTTGACGAAGTTATCATAAATTATTCTTATTAACTTACATTCTAAACTTTATCGTATACGCTTAACATATAACACAAAACACTATATTCGAATAATCATGTACTCAAAATAATAGATTTTGAAAATTTGGTTTTCTGCATTAACCAGTACTCATATAATTAACTACTATCTTTATAACCACTTATTTCATTAATCCATCACAGACTCATATTTATAACACTTGACATACCAAAGCACATACTGCTTTAAACATTCGCTATCCCTTTGTGACTCAAAAGTCGGGAATCGCTGCCACAACTTATATAAAATTTGAAAAATATTACCTTATACAAATATACCTATCATATACATAACATAGAATCATACATATTCAAGTAATAATAGTATTACTTATTTCTTACTCCTCCACTAAGGATCAATTGCTTAGAAATCTGTCTATTCCCATTATCCTCAATAATCCATTCACACCTAACTACACCTATTTCGTCCAACTTACTATACATTATGAGTTTAAGAACTCACCACAAACATATGAGTTTAAGAACTCGACATTGACCACATATTCTTTAACTATACTTTACCTATTAGGTATACTATCGTTTCAGAGTCCGGTACTATACTTTTCAAGACAACCACCTCATTGAGGTAGCTTTCAATGTGAGCATCTATTTTAGCTATTGGCTTTGATATTGGCTCGGTTATGGAGATCGGTTTCTTCTTTACAATCTGAGGGTATTCTAATTCTTTTCTATCTGACATCTACACATAAGCTATCTTGATTATCCCTTAATATATACACACAACAATTAAAAATTTTATATAAGTTTTCTTTTATTTGATTTGACGATGAACTTATTCAATTCATCTCCCTTTTTAAAATCTATATGAGTTATTTGTTTTTTCAACGTTTCCCTCTGTTCTAAGGTTATAGCCTAAGGTCTAACCCACCTAAGGTTTTTAACCCTAAGCTCTGATACCATAATGTGATGCCCCCAAATTCGGGTACTTGCAACCCGAACTCGGTGCTCCATGATACCATTTCTATGAGCGTAATAATACTACTAATAATAATAATAATATAAAAATCAAACTTAATTTACATTTATCAGAGTCTAATCCCAAGTGCGCAACCTTTACTATAATTCCTTACATGATAGATAATATATATCATTGCCTTATTACTGTCTAACTATTACAAAAGATACCATTACACATATTCAGTTTGCTTTCCTTTTTCACTTGTTCTTGCCCGAACCTTCTAGCTGTTCACACTTATCTGAAAACATTTAAATTAAGCAAGGGTGAACATTTGAATGCCCAGCAAGTAATAACAATTAGAAATATAATTAGCTGAAAGAAATAAATGTTTTCTTTGTACATCACTTCTACAACGAATTTATAGTTGTGAAGTAAACTGAACCGATAATAATAATGTAACAATTCTATCTCAAATTTTTGAAACTACGTATTGACTATATATATAAGATAGTCGACATACTATGAACATTGTTTTTAGTTTTCGCTAAGGTTTAGCAGAACTTTATCCACAAATCGTTATAACTTACAGGCACAAGGCTGATCGGCCCAATGTGCCCTGTATTGATCAATACTACATTACAAGAATGATATTATCGTTCACTTTGTCCGCATTGGGCGCATAAAAGTTTTCCCGTGATCGGGATGTTTATACTTAGACTGGAATCCGAATCAAAACAATTTGATTGGATACAAAAAGGTTTTATCATATTCAACGACATTTCAAAATTTGTGTCTAGCTGATCAAGTAGCTTAGACGGCTTATATATATATATATATATATATATATATATATATATATATATCAACATGTGTTTAAATACAATGATTATCCAAGTGGGGACACTTGTATAACCATATTTCGAAATTAACGAATAGAATATATATATGAATTACTATATACTAACATGTTGATAAACAATGATCGGATATAGAATATATCACAATAGGGTTAATAATATAGCATAATAATAATATAATTAAAACTTCTTACTTATGTCCATTCAGATAAAGAAAATGCAAAGGTAAGATATCTTTTCACTGTATATACTTACAATTTGCAACTTAGTTTTATCTTTTATATCACGACCTATCATTAATCAGATCATTCATTCGATTAGAACAATATACCATAACACATAGTACTGCATTTCACAGTCAGCACATAACCTAATCACATTATTACCCATATTTAACAAACCATTGAATCACAAATAATCACATATCTAATTAAATTATCTAAGTCCGGATCAATTTCAAAAACATGTGCTTGTGTCAATCGACTTTATCGAATTAATTATCCAGTCTAAGACTCACATCACGTAACTTCAATATCTATAAATATTAGTCATATTATTTTTAAATGACTTAATATAATTTTAAAACATTTATTATAATTTATCATGAATTTTCAAACATTGGAATCATTATTAAATAATTTAAATATTGAATAATTCTATTATCATTAATATTTAATTAATATTAAACTATTAATGAAATCATTTCAAAATATTAAAGTTATTTATAATAACTTAAAATACTTTTAAAGTATTAATATTAACCTTAAATGATTTTTAAAACATTTAAAATCATTTTTAAATAATTTTCATTAATATTAAAGTATTAATGTTTTATTTATCAAAATATCAAAAGTCATTAAGTATAACTTAAAATATTTTTAATTCATTTATATCCCTTTTAAATGATTTTAAATTAATAAAACCAATTTTAAACTATTTATTTAATATAATTATTAAATAAATTTAATATCTTTAATAATAATTTAATAATCATTAATATTAAATTATTAATGAAATTATCCTTTAAATATTAAAAGTTATATTTTATAACTTAAAATATCTTTAAACATTTTATTTTCATTTAAAATGATTAAATCATTTTAAAACTAAATTATTTAATATAATTATTAAATAACTTTAATATCATTAATAATAATTAATTAATAAAATTTATCTTTAAATATTAAAAGTTATATTTTATAACCTGAAAATATTTTTAAATACCTTATTTTATATTTTTTTAATTCATTTATTTAATTCATTTAGTAAATAACTTAATTATCATTAATATTAATTTATTAATGAAATTTATCACAAAATATTTAAAGTCATTAAAATAACTTAAAATATTTTTTTATATCATAATATAATTTTAAATAATTTTTCAAATATTAAAATCATTTTTTTAACTAATTTATTTAATATTATAATTAAATAAATTAAATACTTTTAATATTCTAACAATATTAAATATTTATGAAATATACTAAAATAATTAAAAACTTATTTTCAAAATTTAAAATAATTTTTAATAATTTATTTGTTATTTTTAATAATTAAAATTTTTTTTTTCTATTTATTTAATTAAATTAATTAATTTTCGAAAAATAAATTACTCTCTGTTGCTAAAACCACCTATAGTGACATAACTGTCGCTATAAGTGTTCTTCATGCAACCTAGATGAATACACAGTTACCGAGTGGCCTCCTTTGACCACAATTTTTGATCGGTTCATGATGTTTCTAGACTATCTATTGCTCACAGATTATAGAACTAATGTAGTTCTACATGATACAACAACAATCAAAATCATATAATACATAACAAAGCAGATCTCGATGCGTCGAAAGTGGTTTGTCGGAAACATGTTTTCATTTCTGGGTTACCCAGAAATGAAGAACAGTTCGATTGTCAATTTTTGGGCTTCTACAACTTTTAATACATGTAATGATTGTGTGAAATAAAGGTTGAAGTGTCTAGACAACATGTAGGACAAGAGATATATCACATAACATTAACAAAAACACATCACAATCGTCAGATCTGGACCGGTCAAAGCATGTCAGAAACTGTGTTCTTAGATTTTTTGGGTTACCCAGAAAATCATTTTTTGTGCTTGACCCTGCTAGTTTGACCGATCATTAAATCCAGTGTATTTGATATCTAGATGTACTATAAGCATATATCAGAAGGATATATAACACACTACAACATGAATACAACAAAGAACTTAAAACACCAAAAACCTGATAGATCTAGAGCCTCAAATAACTTGTCAGACACTGATAACCCATTTCTGGGTTACCCAGAAATGGTTCGGTCATGGTCGGTCAATGACCTTTGACCATGAATAACTATCACTTCGTGCATGATCTGGTTCTTCTATGAGTTCCAGAACACAGATCTCTCTACATACTACAAGCTCAAACACATAAAACACAAAAACACATATCATACAGAGATCTATGGCCACTGACATTCATTGTCAGACGACTGTTAAAGTTTTTTCCAGATTTTGTAAAATGGCAAATCCGAGCCTCTAGATATTATGGATCTAACATCTAGCAACCCATATCATCCTTAGACACTACTAAAAACACATTTAACACAAAAAATCTAATATCTAACAACAGATCGTTGGACAGAAATCATGGCTAGGGTTTATACCTTTAAATGAGCAATTCTTGATTCTATGTTTCTGATTTGGTTATGATAAACGTGGGGCTTCAATATATGATTGATATACTATAGTTTTTCGTTGGTTTTAGAGAGAGAGGCTCAAGGATGAGAGTTTGTGCAAAATAAGTGGACAAATGTAATTTTGCTGTCTCCAATTCTATATATACATGTCTTGGATACATGTATAGCTGAGATAGAGACTGATTGCTGGAGTTTTTAAGTCAAAGGAGTTGTTGGTTTAGGTCACCAACCCATCCTATTTTCAAAACCTACATGTTAGAGTTCAATTATGCACAAAAGGGTATAATGGTCTTTTGTCCAACACATTTAATGGCAAACTTGTAATCATGCACACCCTTAGGGTTTAACCCTAAGGTTTAGTACATAGCATTTGTAGGATTTAGCTATTAGGGTTTGCACAAAAATAAAATTAAATAAATTTTAGTTTCTAAAATTTTGAAATTAGGGTTTCATAATTATGATTAATTTTCTAATTACCTTATACAGTAACATTAGGGTTTAGATCATATAATTATCATTAACTAGGGTTTCTAGTTATCATATAATTAGGGTTCATACTTTTGGTAATTAGGTTTACCAAATTAAAATTAGGGTTTCCAATTACTAAATTAGGGTTCTAGTTCAGTAATTAGGGTTTAACACTTTAGGGTTTCTATAATTAACAGTTATAATTTTAATACTTTTTAATTAATCATCTTATCACAATTACCAACAATCTCGAACTCTAATTTGAATTTCAAATTAGGGTTTCTCATTTCAAAAAATTAGGGTTTTAGAAATATTACTTAGGGTTTTCTACAAATTAGGGTTTTTAGACTTTAATTAGGGTTTACCTAATTAATACTTTTAATACACGACATAAATTATATAACACACTTATAAAACAATCTTGTACTCTAATTTGGATCTCAAATTAGGGTTTAACATTATTACTAGGGTTTGGTCATAATACACCTTAATTGACCAATCATTATCAATACGGACATACAGTACATATTCATAGTACTAAAAAATCAAAATATAATTAATATTATATTATTATTCTCATACCTTGACAATAATCCAAAATTAGGGTTTGGATTCCATATCTGATTTATTCTTTCTATTTAACCTTAATAATTAAGGTAAAATAATTAACTTAATAATGCATATTGAAAATTCATCTAATAAAATAATTATTATAATTATTCTAAAAATCACTCCATATATTATTTAAATAATATATGATTATATTTTCATGGTAAATAATTAATAAAAACATTTCGCTATAAATTAATTATTATAAAAATATACTTTTAATAATCAATAATTCTAAAATAAATTTACTTGTAAATAATCATGTTATAAATATATTTTTATTTACCACATAAATACAAATACTCATTATCTTATACAAATCCTCATCCTTAAAATAAAAAAAAATTTATATGCAAAATTTATGATTTATTGAAATAGAAAATATCGGGTTATCACAGGTAGTCCTTTTTCAATAAAGAATGAATACTCGAGGTCTTTGACCGGAGTGAATGTTTTACTAAATATTGTTATTATTGTAAAGCATTTTGAAAGAAAAGATGAAGTGCTATTTTGAGTTATCAATAGTACTTCATAACTATTGTTAAGTTATTGAAGATATAAGATTTGTATGTGTCAAGCATGTTGTTATTAAATTGTTATACTTGCTGAGCTAGTTATGCTCACCCTTGCTTGAACCATATGAATGCAGCTAAGACTCAACGTCCCGAAGGATCGAAAAAGGATAAGGGAAAAGCTAAAGGCGATTTCTAAGTCATCTTGTAATAAATATAGGTCTATTGTTGTAATGTAAGCGATATTATGACAAAGAACCTTTGTAATGGGTTTACAACACAGGAAATGTAAATATTACTTTGAATATATAGAAGTTATGTTAGATTCTTTGAGACTTTTCAATTGAATGAATGTATGAATGTTATGCAGATATAGCACCATCACATCGGGTTGGAAGATACACAGTTTTTTGGGGGCGCTACAAGTTGGTATCAAAGTCTAGGTTATAAAACTTAAGGGGAAGTAGAACCTTAAGTCATAACCTTAAGAAAGAATAAAGAAGTAAAAGATGGAAAGTAACCCCATAAAAATGCATTATATTATGTTATGTATTTCTATTATTTTACTGACATGTACTAATCAAACTATATTGTTTTATTGTAGATGTAAGGAGGAAATGATATGTATAGAGATATACATATAGTGAGCAAGGATTCGGTTAATCGGGTAGAGATACTACACAATCCCGTAGCAGTAGAACCAGAGTTGGTGACAATCGAGTCTGGAGACTCGGATGATTTAGACTACATGTCTATATTTGATGGCATGCTAGAGGAGGAGGTGGATGTGATGTCCTTTGACTAGGTTCCACCTACAGAGGAGTTGTCTAAAGGGGAATCAATGAAAGCATTGTTTATGTCGGTATTGGATATGAATGTCCATTACTGCCAAGAGGTTAAGGAGTTGAAGGAAGAACTCCAAGCTGTCCTTGAGGATAAGGCTAGCATGGAGGGAATGTGGGAAGAGGAGCATGATGATAGAGTTCTAGCTAAGGACAAGGTCCGAGAGCTGAAATGTGAAGTCTTTGAGCTCAAGCAGGAGCTAAAGACTAAACAACGAAAGTTGGAGAGGATGTCCTATATACATAGGAGTTCTCATGTGGATTTCCATGAGGTGGTGGGTATCGGATAGAAGCGGAGACGGACGAGCACACTTATCGATAGAGATGTTATTCTTGAATGCGGCGGCCGAAAGATTTTGAGAATGCCCTAAATCGGGATGTAATCTAGCAATAGCTAAAGTAGATTAGATATGTAAATATTATGTATCTAGTAGTGACGTAAAACCCTCTTTTATATAACAACGGGTAGTCTTTTGTAAATCCCAATTTTTGGAAAGTAATTGCGGGATGGTAATGTAATCGACTAAGGTTTGAGTAATGTAAACAATGTAGTGTTATACTACAAGTTATGAAACAATATAAGTCTTTTTATGGAATATGTTGAGTAATGAGTATGAGTTGTTGTTTTATTACAAATAATAACAAACCAACAAGAATAAAGTAATAATGATGTCTTGTTTCTTAACAACAAAATGCCGCCAAGAAGAAGACAACGAAATCGATGCTAATGTTAACCAACCGGAGGTGGTCGATTAATCAATGCGAGAGTTCGTTAATCTTTTAACGACTACATTTAATAGAACGAGGGCTAATGTACCCGTGATTCACAGAGTAGTACTACTACTTTTAAGGACTTTAAAAGTGTAGGTCACTTGGGAGTTCAAAGGAACTACGGACCTATAGAAGCCAGACTTGGGTAAAAGAAATTGAGAAAGCATTTGTAATAGCAAATGTTGAGGAGGGTCAAAAGGTTGCCTTTGCAACCTATTTGATGAAAGGAGAGGCCAACTTTTGGTGGGAGGCAAACCAAAGTAGGGCGATATATAGGAAACTTAACGTGGGAGAGGTTCGAGGAGATTTTCTTGAGAACTATTTTCCCACAGTATCTGAGGAGGAGAATGGAGATTTGGTTTCTTGGAATTGAGACAAGGGATATGATAGTTCCCAATGTCTTTGCCAAGTTTAATGAAGCTGGCACGATTAAACTCCCACATCAAGTGGACCTTTGAAGTGAGAAAGGCTAGAAGATTGACGAGGGGCTTGAAACCACGGCTCTATAAGCGAATCTCTGTTTTCCAAAAGTACTTCCTTTGGAACCATACTAGAAAAAGGCAATAATTGCGAAGGTGGGAATGAGGCTCTCAGCCAGTACCACAAGGATAAGAAAAACAAGGGCAAGGTTGATGGAGGAACCAAGGCCAGGGGAGCCGATGGAAGTGGCAGCGATCGGAAGAGGAAGGGCTTTAACTGCAGGAATATCGGAGTAAAATAAGGGACTCTAAGAGGAGGATGGAGGCACAGAAAACCTATGGGAAGACTCACTTAGGAGTCATCTCAAAGGAAAGGCGGTATGTTATAATTGTGGATGGAAGGGCACATTTAACGCTAAACATCCAAATTCGAAGAAAAAATCACGGATGTTTTGTATGTGGATCAATGACCACATAGCGAAGAACTACCCAAGAAGGGGATGAGAAGGAAATAAAGGAACTAATAGCGGTAAGTTAGCTATTAGTGGTCCCGACTCAATAGGGGAAATCAATGGCCCGCACTTTTAATATAACGATCAAATCACGGTGGCATCGGGGATGTAATTCACGGTATTATTCTGATCAACAATATAAATACATACATGCTATTTGATTTAGGTGCTACTTGTTCGTTTATAGCATGTGATTTTGCTAGACGACTAGAATTATTTCTCAAAAAATTGCCTATACCTTTGAACATTAAGGTAGCAAACGAAGAGATAATTCCCATTGAAGATATTCATAGGAGTTGTTGCGTATATATGCGTGGTGCGTAAGTTATCGGTAGATTTAATCTGAAATAAAGTTAGGAGAATTGATGTAATTCTCGGAATGGATTAGTTGATTAACCATGGAGCAATTATAGATTCCCAAAAGAAATATGTGAGCATCGGGGCGTTGAAGCAACCTCCTGTAGTATTTCTGATAGTAAATTTAAGAGACGTCCGTGTTGCCTTACAATGACACAAACTAGAAAACTTTTAAGAAAAGGTTGTGTAGGTTACCTATGCCATGTTGTTGATACCCAGAGAGTGGGAGAAACCATGGAACAAATAACTATAGTAAACGAGTTCATGGATGTATTTCCAAGTGAATTACCGGGTTTACCGCCGGATAGGGAGATCAAATTTATGATAGACATTGTGCCAGGAACGGCACCAGTCTCAAGGGCACCGTACCGTATGGCGCCTGTGGAAATGAATGAACTAATGGTTCAGTTACAGGAACTATTGGATAGAAATTACATTAACCAAGTGTTTCTCCGTGGGGGGGCACCGGTGTTGTTTGTTAAGAAGAAAGACGGATCGTTAAGGCTTTGTATCGACTATCGGGAGTTGAACAAGTTAACGATAAAGAACAAATACCCATTGCCTAGGATCGATGATCTCTTTGATCAATTAAAAGGGGCAAAGTATTTTTCTAAAATAGATTTGCGGACGGGGTATCATCAGTTGAAGGTTAAGAAGGAAGATATACCAAAGACTACATTCAGGACTCGTTATGGTCATTACGAGTTTTTGGTGATGTCATTTGGGTTGACGAATGCACCTGCTGAATTTATGGATATGATGAACAGAGTGTTCAAACTATATTTGGACAAGTTAAGTGCGTGGTGTTTATCGATGATATTCTAGTCTATTCTAAGGCGCTTGAGAAGATCATCTTGAACACTTAAGATTAGTGTTGGAGACATTAAGGAAGGAGAAGTTATATGCGAAATTCACCAAATGTGAATTTTGGCTTGAAAAAGATGCGATTTTTAGGTCATGTCATTGACTAAGAGGGATTCGATGGATCCAATGAAGGTGGAAGCGGTAATGAATTGGGAACAATCAAAAGCGCCGACTGGGTGCGGAGTTTCCTAGGGTTAGCGAGTTCTTATCGAAGATTTATCCAAGATTTTTGAAGATAGCTACATCGTTGACTAATTTAACAATGAAGGCGGTGAAATACGTATGGACGGATAAATGTGAAGACAGTTTTCAAGAACTGAATAAAAGATTAAGTGAAGCACCTATTTTTTCATTGCCAGATGACACAGGAAATTTTGTAGTGTATAGTGATGCTTTGCATAGAGGACTTGGTTGTGTGCTTATGCAGCATGGCAAAGTCATTGCGTATGCATCTCGACGATTAAAGGATTATGAGAAAGTTTATCCTACTACTCTGATGCAGGCTGGCATGATAGTGTTTGCCCTAAAGATATGGAGACATTATCTTTATGGGGAAAAATATGAGATATATCTGGACCATAAAAGTCTAAAGTATATCTTCACTCGAAGGAGTTGAATATGAGGCGGAGAAGATGGCTAGAGTTGATAAAGGATTATGATTGTGAAATCTGTATCACCACCTGGAAAGGCGATGTAGTTTCTTGGCGCCTTAAGTAGGAAGGGTTAGGGAAAAGTTGTCTATGTTAATGGCTCAAAAGGAGTTAATAACGAGATGGCTAGGATGGAAATAGAAGTAAAGATGCCGAGTGATTGAGGCGGTTACTCTTTGCGACGGAGATGCAATCTACCATCGTAGAGCAGTCGAGGAGGTACAACTCAAGGCCGGCGAGTGTAACCAAATGAAGAAGCGGTTATCCAAGAAGGAAGATACTAAGTATAGTCTTGATAATGAGGATTATTAAGATTTGAAGGAAGAATTTGGGTTCGAAATGAGATGGAATTAAAGAAGAAAGTGTTGCAAGCTCTCATAGTTAGAATTACTCGATACATCTGGTAGCACTAAGATGTATCAAGACCTTGACGAGTTTTTTGGTGGCCAAACATGAAGAGAGAAATAGCAGAGTATGTGGTAGGTGCTTGACTTGTCAAAAAAGTTAAGTAGAACATCAACGACCAGTGGCTTATTCACGGTCATTGGAGATTCGAGAATGGAAGTGGGAGCATATCACGATGGACTTAGTGGTGGGACTTAAACGACGCATAAAGTGCGATTCAATTTGGGTAATAGTGGACCCATTGTGAAACTCGCTCACTTTTTGCCAATTAGGGTCAAGTATAACTTAGACCGATTAGCTAAACTTTATGTTAAAGAAATCATTTCTAGACATGGATACCCATTATCGATTGTGTCGGATCGTGATCCACGATTCACATCAAATTTTGGAGGAGTTTGCAAGAGCGATTGGGAGCAGCGGAGTGAGTTAAGCACAACTTATCATCCACAAACCGATGGGCGAGTGAGAGAACAATTGAGGCGCTTGAAGACATGTTGAGGTCTTGCGTCGTCATGGATTTCAAGGGTAGTTGGGATGATCACCTACCACTAGTAGAGTTTGCATATAACAACAGTTATCATGCAAGCATAGGCATGTTGCCATATGAAGCTTTGTATGGAAGGAAGTGCGAGAACACCATTGTGTTGGGATGAGGTGGGAGAACAGCGGATGCTAGGACCCGAGGTGGTGCGCCGGAACAGCGGATGTGGTAAAGTTAATTGAGATCGTCTCGTCACATTTCGGAGATGAAAGAAAAAGTATCTGCGACTCACATAGACTAAGTCGAGAGTTTGAGGTGGGCTCGTATGTGTTTCTAAAGGTATCTCCACGGAAAGGAATGATCGCTTTGGAAAGAAAGGAAAGTTAAGTCCAAGGTTTATAGGACCTTTTGAGGTGTTAAAAGCGGGTGGGAGAGGTAGATTATATGATAGCATTACCTCCGGACTAGAACGAATACATAATGTGTTTCACGTATCATATTACGTCCATATAAAATTGGACTATAAGCATGTAATCGGTATGAGCGATTCATATCGAGAAAGACTTAACATATGAAGAATCGTAGATCACGGATCATTGATAGAAAGGAACAAGTTACGAGGAACAAGGTAATACCATCGATAAAGGTATTATGGAAGAACCACGATCTTGAAGAAGCAACGTGGGAACTAGAAGAAAAGATGAATAAAAATTTTCCTCATCTATTTGATTAAAGTAAGATGAGATTCTGGGGACAGAATCTTTATAAGGGGGGAAGAAGGTAATGACCGAGAAATTCGGATCTTATTGTAAAATGATTTTATTAAATTGAATAATAATAATATCATATTCTATATGTTATCAAGATGGTTGTCATTGTATAACCTATTGATGTTAGAATGTCGTAGTATTTGAGCTACGTGGATGAATTGAAGTGTTTGAATTTCCAAGACGAAAATAAAAGTTTTCCTAGAAATTTTTCGAAAAACACTATTCATCGGTATTTGCTCGGGATATATTTTTGAGTTTCCGAGAAATACGTAATGATGGAATAACAAGATAAGATGGATTATGTAATAAAAATCTAGTTATGGAAAAAGTAATAATTAAACATGGACTTAATTTATAAACTTTAAGTAAAAGTGAAGTAGTAATGAATAAGTAATAATTGTATGATACTTAAGTATTGTACAAGTGAAATGAAAAGCGAGTATAATCTGAAGTATTATACGAGTTAGTATGAAAGAATGAAATATCGAATATATTTTCTATATGAATTAGAATACAAAAATAATACATAAACTATATGTATATGTATTAAGAAATGTTAATGGACTTGGAAGATTGGTTAACAATTATATACAAGTCCAAGTGAATTAAAGGGAGAGGCCTAATCATTAATGAATGAACAAACTAGTGTTTATTAATGCAAAGCCCAAAGATTGATTTAATATAAGCCCAAACTAGAATCCATAAGTTGTATGACCCATGGGGCAAACCATATCAATATGGTTAATATATGGTGATCAAGTTAAGAGTAATGGCCAAGACTTAAAAGTAATGACCAAGTATTAAGAGTAATGACCAAGTTAAATGAGTAATGACCAAGTATAGGATAAAAGTTGTGCTAGCCAAGTAATGAATAGTAAAGAGGTGGCTTAAGGAGGTGGGTGATTTAATGACTAATCTACCCTAGCTTTGCGAATTCTATAAATAGAGAAGGCTTACAAGCCATTTATTAGTTGTTCAAATAATCCAACATTTCAAAAGTGCTTAAGTGTTAGAGAGAATAAGCTACAATAAGTCATTTCCATAAGTAAGAAGAAGAAGAAGCAAAGCTACCTTACCAAGACTACAAAAAAGTAAGACTTCTTCTCCATTATCTTCTATCTCTACCATGATAGGAGGATAAGAAAAGTTTGGATTAAGGAACATGAATAATAAGAAGCAAGAAGAATGTATAAGTCATGAACTTAAGCCACATAAGTTGGCAATAAGTCATTTGAACTTATAAAAGTTATAAACTTATTATAAGCTAACATTGAATGTTAAGTATGAAAATATGAACTTGTAATGAGTTTAGTAAGAGAAGTGAATTAAGAACTTATATGATTATATGTATCATGTATACATAAGTAAAGTTATATATGAAGATCATGTAAAGTACGATGATTAAAAAACTTTGATTGTCATAAGTCATGAATAGTAAAAACTTAAGTAGTTTATAAATTGACAAGTTATAAGCTTAAGAAGAATAAGTCAAAAATCCAACAATGATTATAAGTTGTCGTAATAAGTAGGTTAAGATGTTTACATGATGAATGGAAGTCATTTGTAATGTTGAACAAATCATAAGAATGAAGATTTGCGAGAAATTGCACGATTGGACGATAATCGTCGAATTCGTAAAATTCTCAAAATAGAAGTCAAATTTTGTGTTTGAACTCGGAACCATGGTTTTCCCATAGATACAAGTCATATTTGACATTTAAGAGTTTCAAACTCGAAAATGACCTGATTAGACTTAGAATGAAGAAAGCGAGCGTTGAATGTTCACGAACGTTTATCGTTTTTTGTTAAAAATGAACCAATAGGTGAATTTTTAGCAAACGAAGTCAAATAGATAAAATTCTTGCATGAACATGCGTAGATTACGTAATTTGTGAACCGTAGGCTTTTGAGCAGAGCCAATTCGGACTTATAACGAAGAAGTTATGCGTCAGGAAGTTCACAAAATTCCTGGCCGAAATTGTTTTACGGTGCGAGTTGGTAGCCTTGGCTGCAACCCTAGACAAAATGAGTCACGCATGCGATGCATAACATGATGTCTGAGTACACTTGCAAGAGTTCATGCATGGCGTGAACCATAGTACAATATGTGGCACCATGGCGCCATCTGATCTGAAAAATCTTACGGAGTGGTGGCGTGGCAGACCCATTAAAAGTAAGGACTTCATGTGCATGGCAAAGTCCGGGACAATACTACTATAAGCTCATGCCCATGCGACAGAGATGTAAAATATAAAAAATGGTAGCCATGACTGAGATCTCGAAACAAGGATAGTAATGAATGTTTATAAAGTACAAAGAAAGGAAATCTAATTGATTTAAAAGTAAGCACAACTTAAGGAATGTAATGCAACATTGTTTAAACTTTGTTAAACCTTAAGGATGTTGTATAAAGGTTGAGATAACCAAGTCGAATATAAATGCAAGGATAATGATAAACCGAAACAAATAATGGCCCGAATCTAATACACTTTAGATTGAGATGAAAAAATATGATATAATCATATACATACTTGATTATATGTGACCTAATGTAAGGCATTATGTGATCATGTATTGTAGAGACTTGAACGACTTGAACATAAAGTTAATATCTGAGTGCAAACTTTAAAGGCAAGTATTCTAACTCTTGTCTCGATTCAATCGAACAAGTTTTTTGAAGTTCATGTATTCTTTTCGCATGAATTGATGTATGTTGAAGTTAAAGCCAATTCCTTTGGCTAGACTTGATGTATTGATAATCTATTCATTTATTATCAAATGTTGCTATCTTTTATCAACTACTTGATATGGTTTTCAAAAGAAGACTGAAATGTTAAACAAATGTTTTGTCGGTAAAAGCAGCGAGCACGTGTGGTTGCCAAATGCTTAAGCGTGCATACGTTTAATGGATGTAGTGTTGATCAACATAGAGTACAATAAGTGATCACCTAGAAGTGCTCGTAAGTAATATCGAGCTTACGGACTTGCTTCCGGTTGTCCTTTTCAATAAAGAATGAATACTCGAGGTCTTTGATAGGAGTGAATGTTTTACTAAATATTGTTATTATTGTAAAACATTTTGAAAGAAAAGATGAAGTGCTATTTTGAGTTATCAATAGTACTTCATAACTATTGTTCGATTATTGAAGATATCTGATTTGTATGTGTCAAGCATGTTGTTATTAAATTGTTATACTTGTTTGAGCTAGTTATGCTCACTCTTGCTTGAACCATATAAATGAAACTAAGATGAACGTCGAAGGATCGAAAAAAGGATCGAAAAAGGATAAGGGAAAAAGCTAAATGTAATGATTTATGACTTTGTAATGGGTTTGTAATTTAAATATACTAGGTCTATTGTTTTAATTGTAATGTATGCGATATTATGACAAAAGAACCTTTGTAATGGGTATAATAGAACTTTATAAAAGGAAATGTAAATATTACTTTGAATATATAGAAGTTATTTTACATTAATTCTTTGAGACTTTTCAATTGAATGAATGTATGAATGTTATTTTCATGAAAATATATCACCAATCCATCATAGGGGTTGGAAGATATTCCCACCAATCGAATATTATACAACAGAGATGTATAGATTAAAAGGACCAAAGTAAGATTTACTTTTTTCTTCATTTTCTCGAAAACCCGTAAAATGAAGAACAACGCTGTCAGACATTTTGCTAGCTTGGATCTATCTGTGATGTTGTGTAATGGCGATGAAATTTGATTCGAATTGCGTTATTACACCTAACACTACAACCTTAGTACCATAACCAAATTTCTGATATCAACAAAATCAAAGTTTAAATTGTGGTCAAAGTGTATACCTTGAACTCTGACATGAGTTTCTAGGTTGATGAAGAATAGGCTCAAGAACACCTATAATGACGGCAGATGCTATAGGGCCCTATAGAGCTTACTTGACAGTTTCATTATTATTTATTTTCCGATATTTAAGAAATTATTTAAAAATAGAAAAATAGATTTTACTTATTAAAAATACTTAATAAATTCCCAAAATTTATTTCAAATTAGAAAAATAGTTTTATTTTATTTTGAGTATATTTCATAAATATTTAATATTTTTGGAATATAAATGGTATTTAATTTATTTAATTATAATATAAAATAAATTATTTAAAAATAATTGAAATACATGAAAAATCATGAAAAATAATATTATGTTATAATAAAATATTTTAAGTTATTTTCAAAGACTTTTAATATTTTGTGATGAATTTCATTAATTAATCAATATTAATGGTAATTAGTTTATTTAATAAATATATTAAATAAATTAAATAAAAATAGAATTAATGATTTATAAATCATATAAAATGATTTAAGTGTTACAAAATATCTTTAGTTATAAAATATAACTTTTGATATTTTTTCATGAAAATATTAATATTTTAATATTAATAACTATTATCGGATAATGGTTTTTTAAGTGTTTAAAAATCATATAAAGGTGATTTAAAACTATTAAAAATACTTTGTAATATTATAAATATATTATAATATTATTGTGAGACCCCAAATTTTATGAATAAATATTTAATTTTCTCGAAATAATTTTTTAATATTATGGTGTGTTATAGTTGTGGGTAGTATTTATAAATTTTGAAAAGTATGCAAGTTGTTGTATAATATTCGAATGGTCAGGGAATATTATTTTTGTCGGAGAATATCCGTACGACGGTACAATCATTGGTGGACCTCACAACGAAATAATTGTCGGATTGAGAAAACGACAAAAATATGTTATGAAAATAACGACGGAAGTTTTACCGTTAACTGTTGAAACACCTGATGTTAAAAGTACAGTAATACGCGTGGTTACATAGTAGCACATGATATTAATTATTGATGCTTACGTGATAAGTCACTCAGTTTTGTTGGTATTATTAATGTAATAATACAGAAAAGCTTTTTATATAAAACATAATACTTTTATAAAGTTATTCTATAAATAGAATATTATATATTCTATTATGTATAGCGTTGCATAGTGTCTGCATAGTATTTTGTATAGTAAAATCTTTTTATATAAAACAATACTTTTATAAAGTTATTCTATAAATAGAATATATTATATTTTATTATGCATAGTGTTGCATAGTGCCTGCGTAGTGCCTGCATAGTGTTTTGCATAGTAAAATCTTTGTATATAGAACAAAATACTTTTATAAAGTTATTCGTTTTATTAGATTATAAATAGAATATATTATATTTTATTTAAAAGATTTTGCTTTAAATATGGACCGTCGATTAAAGTAAATCAATGCTGGACTGCTTCATGAGTTAGTTACTATGCGATCCATTTTTCTATAAATTGAAGCTCATTCCTTCATTATTTCTTACGAATTCAATTTGAAACTCTAGAGAGATAAACTATAGAGAGAAAGAATAAAAGTATCCTGCTACTTCACTACCATATATCCAAGATTCTTCTTCTTAAGGTAGGAATATTATTTTTGTACTGTAAAGGGTGTTATTCATTTGTATTCATGAAGAGAACTTATGTTATTCCATTCTTTATTATTCTGCTTGGAATAACTTTCAGATCTGTGAGCTACCCTATACTTGGTGACATTCTTCTATTATTCCATTTTTACTATTACATTGGAATATCATGTATGCATGCGTTTTCTGGGACTGATTCGATCTTTTTATTATTCGCTGGAATATCCCATGCATGCATTTTACGCCGGACCGATTCCGTCCTTATTACTATTCTGCTGGAATAACTCGCCTCTGCTAAGCACCGCATCCATGGTGATTTCTGTTGTTATTCCATTCTTTATTATTTTGTTGGAACATCCCCGCCTTGCGCAATTTTGTCCGACCTGGTTCCGTTATTTAGTATTATGTTAGAATAACCTGTCTATGCGAAGTACCGCATGCATGGTGATTTCTTTTGTTATTCCATTCTTTATTATACTCAGCTGGTTAAAGTTTTGACTTCTATACTCCATTAAATTAGTGGAATATTCTTGATAATTGCGCATCATACAGTATCTTTTCATGGAAATATTTTTTTTAGCATTCTTGAATTTTACTCTACAAAGAAGTATCATGTTGACAATTTGGACATTATCGGTTCCTGAATAAATTAATTCTTGAACTTGTTTTATTGAATTCTTATATCATTGTCATCATCCTCATATTTATATTTTTTGAAAGTCATCTGTGGCCTGTAGTGCATAGATGGACTTGGTATGATTATAACCAAGGATTATTCGGTGTAATCATGACCGTAATGTTACAAATGATGTGGTAAAAGTCCTCATTGGCCCGTAGTGCATTGATGGACAGTTGTTGGCATGATCATGACCATTAATGAATACACAAATATTCTTGGCCCGTAGTGCATGGATAATTGTGGTCGTGATACTAAAGAATATCCTTGACCGTAGTGCAGGGGTGATTCGATGATGTGGATTATTTATTAAGCTGAGTCCCATCGATAAAAGTGATGAAAAACCTTTTAAATCAGAAAAGATTGTAGATTTTATTCTCTACTTTAATCTTTTAATGGATTGCTTGTTCCACTGCAGTTAAACTTGATGTTTGTTATATTGTATCAGTTTAACACTGTTTAAGGCTAATGATAATTTATTCTGCATTATCTTAGTCATAATATTTCTTATTGGGCTAATTGAGCTCACCCCTTCTTTCACCGTTTATCTTTCGAGAAATGAGAATATAAATTTGAAGCGAGTCGGGGAACCGGTGATGGTCCTAGATGGTGAATTAGTAGTCCTCACTATTCGTGAAATAGTGTGATAATAATTATAATGAGGACTCCTTTTGAGTTTGTATACTCTCTAGTAGATAATATTTGTATTCAAACTCATTGTTTATGTTTTGTCGTATTGTACACGACAGTTGTATTATTAAGTTATATTTGAATTCTGTACCATGTATCTGGCGACTCAAGATGGGTGATGTATACCTATTTTAGGGGCGTCACAGTTGGTATCAAAGCTTAGGGATATGATCCCTGGCTAGAATGTGAGAATAGAACTAGGAGGGGAGAGACGGGGAATTCCTTCGCTAGTATGACCTACCTAAGTTTATTTGGTATTTAATTGGTCGGTCAGAGTATAGAGATAATATGTGATATGTTAATTAACCATTATTTTGTGGTAGTATTTGAAAATGTTGAGATAAGCAATAGAGCACAAGAGACTGTTGAGTCACAACAGATCAATAATCAGGACAATGTGCAACAGGATGACGATAATCCTCCAATAAACAACAACACTAATCAATTGACGAACAACTGTACATTTAAGAGCTTTTTAGAATTCATGCAACATCAGGCGAAGGCGGCTCCTGTTCATAATACAGGAGGAAACAATGGCAACCCACGGTTGGTCACCGCTAAGCAATTCAAGGAGCTGGGACCACCAGAGTTTTTGGAAAAGCCAGAACCACTTAAGGCGGAGACGTGGTTAAAGCAGATCACCAAGATATTTGATGTCTTGAGATGCTCCGAGTAGCAAAAGGTTCCCTTTGCCACCTTTATGTTGCGTGAAGAGGCAGATCACTGGTGGGAATCTATAAAACGTACCCAGCCTAACGCACTCAGGATGTCTTGGGAGAAGTTCCAAGAGTTGTTCAATGACAATTACTTTCCCGAAAGCATTCGTCACATTAAGGAGGTGGAATTTATCAAGTTGGAGAAAAACAACATGACCGTGTCGCAGTACGAAGCTAAGTTTGTCGAGTTGTCCCGATTTGCGTCCCATTTGGTTGATAATGAGGAGAGAATGACATGAATGTTTCTATGAGGTTTGAAACCTGAGATACGTCAATATCTTATCTCTCATAAACTGTGTTTGTATTCAGATGTTGTTAATAGGGCTCAGTTATTGGAGCGCGATAATGAGTCAACCAAACCAAAAGAGGGCAGCCGGCAAAATGATAATACCAATGATAACAGTCATCAAAGCGGTGATAATAAGCATGGAGGGAATTAACATGTCAGAAATGGTAACCACTTCGGTAGTAATCATGGCCAAAACAATAAGAATGGACATTTAAAGAAGAGAAGGTTCAACAATGACGTAAAGAAGTCGACACCAGCACCCGTTTCAAAGGAAGAAGAACGACCACCGGTCATATGTTTCAAATGCGGACATGAGGGACACATCCGTCCAAACTCTACGCAACAATCGAAAACGTGTTTTAATTGCGGAAGAGAAGGTCACCTAGCTCGATTTTTTCGTATGGTGAAGTCAAGTCCAGCTGGGATAGTGATGCCAAAGGATGTCCCAGACAAGCTAAAGCCAGTAGTTTAAGAAAGAGTATTTTTTTTTCATGACAAGGAACCTGAATAAAATTATCACGGGTATGTTAGTCATAAACTCTTGCGAAGTCTATACCGTGTTACATACCGGTTCTACTCACTCTTTTATTTCACCTAGTTGTATTCAATGTTTGAAGTTAACTCCGGAGAAGTTAGACTTTGATATATCTGTTTAAACTCGGTTCGGAGAAACCTTCGTTACCTCCACTATTTATAAATCTTGTTCAAATTAACACTTTTACGTTACGTGTTGATCTTGTCTCTTTGAAAATACTTGTCTTTGATGCGATTTTAGGAATCGATTGGTTAACTACTCATCATGCTTTTTGTAAGGTTGTTAGCTTTCATATTCCTAACCAACCTGTTATGCAAATTCAAGAAACCAAACCACTAAAGTCAATCATTGTCATATCAAGCCATAAGTAAAGAGCCCCGGTCCTTTCGTTGTTGACTTTCTTATGCGAATGCAATCAAACCGAGACTTCTTTCAGAGGCGATGTCGTGAATGACGATGGCAAGTTGATAGGTATCAATGTAACGTACTATCCAAGTCTTGGATGAGGGTCATAGTTTGAATGATATTTCTATTGTTAATAAATTTCCTGACGTATTCTTGAAGACTTCTTAGCCTACCCCTAGAACATGAAATTGAATTTTGTATTGACCCCGGTACAAAACCCATTTCTTAAACCCTCAAATATTTCTTCAACTAAAATGAACGTAACATGCGCTAAAGACGTTGACTCGAGCTGTTGAAGATTACGATCGTACCATGCAATACCATCGTAGGAAAATCGAACATGGTAGCTAACGCATTGAGTAGAAGATCGTATGCAGTTACAAGTGCGAACCCACGTGAAGATAACGAATATACGAGTAGAATCGACTTTAATCGATAAAGTTAAAGTCGCTCAAGCTACACACCCGGAGCTGATGAATATGAAGAAGAAGGTTCAAGATGGCGTTATTCTAGAAGCAAGATTCAACGAAGAGAGGAAATCTCAACCCTCGATTTAATTGGCCCATTTGAAATCCTCGATGAAGTAGGAACTGTGGCTTATAGACTCGTTTTACTACCAAGTATGTTGCGTGTTCAGAACGTTTTTTTTTGTATCGATGTTACGTAAATATGTGGACGACCTGAACCACATTATTAAATTAGAACTAAACGATATAGCAGAAGATTTAACGTATGAGGAGATACATGTTAAAATCTTGGATAAGAAGGATCGTATTCAACACTCAAAGGTTATACCTCAAGAGTTAGAATTTGAAGTGAAGTCAAGGTATCCTCACCTATTCGGCATACCAGGTATGTACGTAAATTTCGAGGGCAAAATTCCATAAGGAGGGGAGATTGTGAGACCCCAAATTTTATGAATAAATATTTAATTTTCTCGAAATAATTTTTTAATATTATGGTGTGTGCTATAGTTGTGGGTAGTATTTATAAATTTTGAAAAGTATGCAAGTTGTTGTATAATATTCGATTGGTCGGGGAGTATTCTTTTTGTTTTGAGAATATTCAATGCGCGGTATAATCATTGGTGGACCCCACAATGTAATTATTATTTGTTCGGATTGAAAAAACGTCAAAAATATTTTATGAAAATAACTATGGAAGTTTTACCATTAATTGTTGAAACACCTGATGTTAAAAGTACAGTAATACGCGTGGTTGCATAGTAGCACACGATATTAATTATTGATGCTTACGTGATAAGTCACTCAGTTTTGTTGGTATTATTAATGTAATAATACAGAAAAGCTTTTTATATAAAACAGAATACTTTTATGAAGTTATTCTATAAATAGAATATATTATATTCTATTATGCATAGTGTTACATAGTGTCTGCATAGTATTTTGCATAGTAAAATCTTTTTATATAAAACAGAATACTTTTATAAAGTTATTCTATAAATAGAATATATTATATTTTATTTTGCATAGTGTTGCATAGTGCCTGTATAGTGCCTGCATAGTATTTTGTATAGTAAAACCTTTTTATATAAAACATAATACTTTTATAAAGTTATTCGTTTTATTAGATTATAAATAGAATATATTATATTTTATTTAAATGATTTTGTTTTAAATATGGACCGTCAAATTAAAGTAAATCAATCTGGACCGTTCATGAGTTAGTTAATATGCAGTCCATTTTTCTATAAATAGAAGCTCATTTATTCATTATTTCTTACGAATTCACTGAAACTCTAGAGAGATAAACTATAGAGAGAAATAAGAAAAGTACTCTGCTACTTCACTACTCATATATCCAGTACTCTTCTTCTTAAGGTAGGGAATATTATTTGTTGTACTCTCGTAAGGGGTATTATTTCTTTTGTGTTCATGAAGAGAACTTCATTATTCCATTCTTTATTATTCTTGCTGGAATAACTCAGATACGCTGCCACCCCTATACTTGGTGACATTCTTCTATTATTCCGTCTTTACTATTACATTTGAAATATCCTCATCATGCGCTTTTACCAACCCGATTCCGCTTTATTATTATTCTTGGAATATCCTTTCTATGTGTTTTTTACGCCGACCGATTCCGTCTTTATTATTCATTGGAATATCACATGCATGCGTTTACGCTGTGGGACCGATTCCATCCTTATTAGTATTCTGCGCTGGAATAACTTTGTCTACATGCGGCACCGCATGCATGGTGATTTCTGTTGTTATTCCATTCTTTATTATTTTGTTGGAACATCATGTCGGTGCTAATTTTGCCTGACCTGGTTCCGTTATTTAGTATTCTGTTGGAATAACCTGTCTATGTGAAGTACTGCATGCATGGTGATTTCTTTTGTTATTCCATTCTTAATTATACTTAGTTGGTTAAAGTTTTGACTTCTATACTCCATTAAATTAGTGGAATATCCTTGATAATTACGCTTCATCCAATATCTTTTCATGGAAATATATTCTTTTGAGCATTCTTGAATTTTACTCTACAAAGTAGTATCATGTTGACAATTTGGACTTTATTGGTTCATGGACAAATTAATTCTTAAACTTGTTTTATTGAATTCTTATATCATTGTCATCATCCTCATATTTATATTTTTAAAAGTCATACGGGGCTGTGAGTATAGATGGACTTGGTATGATTATGACCGAGGATTATTCGGTGAAATCATGGCCCGTAATGTTACAAATGATGTGGTAAAAGTCCCATTGGCTGGCCCGTGAGTGCATTGATGGACAGTTGTTGGCATGATCATGACCATTAATGAATACACAAATATTCTTGGCTCGTAGTGCATGGATAATTGTGGTCGTGATACTAAAGAATATCCTTGGCCGTAGTGCAGGGGTGATTCGATGATGTGGATTATTTATTAAGCTGAGTCCCAGCGATAAAAGTGATGAAAAACCTTTTAAATCATAAAAGATAGTAGATTTTATACTCTACTTTAATCTTTTAATGGATTGCTTGTTCCACTGCAGTTAAACTTGATGTTTGTTATATTGTATCAGTTTAACACTGTTTAAGGCTAATGATATTTTATTCTGAATTATCTTAGTCATAATATTTCTTACTGGGCTAGTTGAGCTCACCTTCTGAGGAAATGAGAATATATAATTGAACGAAGTCTGGGAGCGGAGTGATGGTCCTAGATGGTGCATTAATAGTCCTCACTATACAGTAAAATAGTGTGATAATAATTGTAATGAGGAATCCTTTTGAGTTTGTATACTCTAGTAGACAATATTTGTATTCAAACTCACAGTTTATGTTTTGTCGTATTGTACACATGTAAACAGTATTATTAAGTTGTATTTGAATTACTGTACCATGTATCCGGCAACTCAAGATGGGTGATGTATACCTATTTTGGGGTGTCACAATTATGTTATGTATTTCTTTAATATTTGATAATAAATAAATATTAATGATAAAAGAATTATGTGATATTTATATTATTTAAATACGTTTTTAATGATTGAAAATTCATGATAAATAGTAATAATTATTTAAAAATTATTACGAGACGTCGATAAATGTTTTAACTGTTAATAACATTATTTAAGATAATTTTTAAGTGTTAAGTTAGAGTTTAATTGAACTTAGACTCGATAAAAGTCCGACTAGACCATCAGGATGTTAGAATTTTGCCTAACTCGACTCAGACTGTAAAAGTTTGACTTGAGGTCAAGGCTTATGTGTGTTATAGACTGATAGGGTTATGTGTTTAGGTTATTCTCAGTGTGTGTGTGTGTGTGTGTATGTATATATATATATATATATATATATATATATATATATATTATAGTATTATATTGTGTTGATATTATTCTAATATTGGAGATCTATATTGCTAATATTAGGTCTTCGGATAAAGCGTTATAAATTGCGTAGCGATAATCAACGGTTCAGACAAATTTGTTTTTACTTAACTCTACTAAGAGTGTTTCATTCTTGATAAGCTTTTGGTTAATCATTCTTTGGTTGCCATGAATTATACTACTGTACATATTGCATGTATAAGTCGTGTATGAAAGGTTGATCACCTTCATTACCAAATGGTTCGAGATATATTTGTTCATGTATAATACTTGTTCAGTCATAAATTTGTTCCTGCTAGTTCACAATTATATTGTTGAATTATAGCCAGCTTATCATTCAGACTCTTTCAATCATGATATATCGTTATATTATTGAACTTAAACTTGCTGGGCAACTTTCATGCTCACCCTTGTTATATCATGATAAACATTGCAGATTAAGACGAATGCGTCGGATTCAAGGAAAGATTAAAGACAGTTCCACATTAAAGTTAATGTGCGCGATTTGTTTTATAATAGTATAGTTTGATAATAATGTTATGTGTTAGTTAAGTTATGAATTGTGATTAAGTTAAGGTTACTCGACCTTGGGGAAAAGTATGTAAGTTTAATGTATAAACAATTTATGTTTATATCTTTCGCAGAAAAATAGTAATAGTGTTAGAATGATCGAACCGGATCCGCGGTGATTTGGGACCTCGGATTCGGGGCCCTCATAGTTGGTATCAGAGCTATAGGTTATGAACCTTAGGTAGAAATACTTGAGACTAATAACCGCAGTGATTAGGATAAGTACTAACTCAAATAGAGTTAGTTAGTCAGTAAGATTCAAAGACGAATCTCGGCGAGTTATAAGATACAGAGTTCCTTAACTCTGATAATAAAGTTGAATAGTAATGGGGAAATAGATAGAGTCTAAAAGACTGAAAGTATAGAGATAGGAGATCATAAAACAAAACGATCAAGATATAGAAATAAATCGTAATATATACGATGAGATCACCCCGTGATCGGATAAGGTTATAGTATGGAATAAGAATCAACCGAATGATTGAAAAGTTTACAAAGAAGATTCTTTGGGTGTCAGATTATACTTATGAATTGGTGCAGTTCAGAAAGAATTATGAATACGAGTTAAATGAATTTCGTATTGAGAATGGTGTTAGTGTTAGGTGTGGATTCAATTGAGGATTCATGTCGGCAGCTGAGTTGTAGGATTCCTTGTATGGGCGGGGAATTGTACTTGGTATAACAACTACTTAGTTCTGACAATGATAATCATTGAAATGTTTGTGTTGGGATATTTGATATATGCAGGTTAAGAGGGTGATTCCTTTCTCATGTGTATAACAGATAGATAAGTCATATGTAGAGGATATAAGGTTAAGTACGAGTTCTTAAAACTCATACTTATGTGATATACTTGACTCATAGTTATATGAAATGTTTATGAACCCCTCAGCGAATGGACGTCAAAGGTCTGTCTAGGAAAGTTCTTAAACTTATATGATTGTGGCAATTTATGGACTCATAAGTGTGGTTTGACGAACTGGGTATAGTTGTGTGTAAATGGAGTATTAAAGACTATAGGAACAGATAGATTGTTAAGAAAATGATTATTAGTAGAGACATAAGTTTTCCAAAACTCTTAGCTATGCTAGACTTCGAAACTTTGACATCAAGCTAAATACGCACTATGTGCTTTAAAAAAAATGTAGACTCGTAATCATTTTTGAAACAGTTTAAAGTATAGTCTATGCTACTTATTTCAGCTAGACGCAAATGATTTGAAATATCAAAATATATTTTATTTATCACTCATGTACCATGTAACCTGGTACAGAGATGATAAAAAGTTGATGGAGTTGTAAATACAGGAATACTTAGTGTGAATTTGATCTAAAATCGTTATTCCACTATCGTATGATGTGTTACGACAAAGTCATATAATGACGGCATCCTCAAACGGACTGTTAATACAGTACGGCATCATGACGTCATTCTCAAAAATATTTTCAAAAATTTTAATTTACCAATGGGGTTTGGCTACACTTAAATAATTCGATTGAATTGAAGTATTGATATGAGTCTATGTTATTCGATTCAGCTAGACTAATGTTATGAAAACTCTAAGTGTTCATTGAAAGAAATTTCCCGAACCAAATTGTTTTGGTGCGGAATCCAATAAGACTGAGGTAGAATTTTTGTGCCTATGGCAGTGAAGAGAAACACACAAAATCGGTACATGGCCAATACGGGACATATCGGGCTAATCACCCTTTGTGTCTGTAAGTTATGACGGTTTGCGGATGAATTTCCATAAAACCTTTGCGAAAATGACAGTCAAATAGTCTATATGACTCCTCAGCAAAATTTGAAAATTTTTACTCTTATGAGTGATGTATTGGGTAGCATGTGATGCTGTGTGTGTATGGTGTATGGTAAATTTCGGGGACGAAATTTTTAGAAGAATGGGTGAATGTGACAACTCGAGAATTTAGAATATTTTTAAATTTTTATTAATTTAATTAAGGTTCAAAATTTGAACCTAGACAAAAAATAACTGTATGCATTTGATATTTTTAAGATAGAATTTTGAGGATTTCCAAATTCTATGAAGGATTTAGGTGAATTATTCGGGATTAAGAGAATACGTGAATATTTTCTATGTATATTGTTGTATATGTGTACAATATATGGTTAAGGGTCAAGGGTTGACCAGATAAACGATATCTGTGAAAAAACCCTAGGTATATATTAAGAACGTCAACGTTCGGATAGAAAACCCTAATGATTAACAAGAAACCCTAGACATCGATTCTGGAAACCCTAATTTCAGTTCCGGGAATCCGAAACCATAATTTGAAAATTTAAAACCCTAATCTGGGAACTTAAATGATTATTAGAATTCTCAAGTGCTATTAATTATAGTATTAATTAGGGTAAAGCATAATTAATTAACAAACCCTAATTTCAAATTTAGAAAACCCTAACTTCGAGATTTGAAACCCTAATTTATAATTGGGAAAAACCTAATTGTTAATTTAATAATTTTAATGTTAATTTGAAAACCCTAATCCTAATTTTCAAGTTATAGTAATTAGAAAACCCTAATCTAATTACGAAATCTAATTTATAAATTAGAAAAAAAAATTATATTAGAAACCCTAATTTTTGGGTTATAAACCCTAATGATCAATTTTGACCCTAATTGCTTAATTAGCAATTTTAATTAGGAATTATTAATCCTTATTAGCCATATTTAGATTATGATTAAGAAATTTTAATATAATTAGAAAATCCTAGTTATAATTTAAAAATATTAATTTTCTATTTTTAAAACCTAAATTAGAAATTTTAGAAAATTAAATTGCAAACCCTAAGGTTTTCCAAACCCTAAACCCTAACCCAAATCCAAATCCAAATCCTAAACCATAATCCAAACCCTAAACCCTAAGGGTTTGGCTAATTGACAAAAATACCATTAAAATAAAAACCAAAATGTCCATAATACCCTTTGTTGAATAAATGAAGGAAACTTGCAAATCTCGCCATAATTTGGAGTGGGTGACCAAACAATATCTAGCATGTGACTATTATCTATTATACCAGCTGAATTTGCCAGCCATAACATTATATACAAGTCATTTATATAGATTAGAGGGAGAAAATAGTGACTTTAATTTTCATTTTCTCCAATACTTTCTCTCTCTTCATTTTCGAGATCTAGAGTGAGAGAGTGAGATAGGGTAAGCCAATATCAGTTCTTAACTCTCCAAGAACAGGAATCAAAGTCAGAAATCAGAGATCAAAAGCATAAGATGGTATAAGAACCCTAATTTTGTAAATCTTGTGTTATGATGTAATTTGTTGGCTAGATATGTGTAATAGGATGTTATTTAGTGATCTGGGTTTTAAAATCCCAGATCCATAACATCAAAGTCCTCGAATCTAGCGTTTTGAAAAATCTAGAAAACTAGAAATGTTTGGCCTGACAGCCATATGTCAAGGCCCATAGATCTTTGTGTATTAAAGATATATTGTATTTTATGTTATATATCTATTATATGTTATGTTGTCTAGGATCTAGAACTTGAATCAAGTCCAGATCATGTATAGGTCGAAAGTTATAAGCAGTCAAAGGTAGTTGACCATTCACGAAATCTAGTTTCTAGGTAACCCAGAAACCCAGATTTTTCTGACAACGATTTTTCAGGCCATGGATCTTGCTTATATTATGTGATTTGGTCTTGTTGTTGTTATATATTTGTAGACTGACATGTGTACTACATAATCATGTTATTATATCATTTCGATCTTGCATAGAATCAAAGTAATGAGCAATCAAACCATCGTTGACCCTCACGACCGAAAGAAGTTTCTGGGTAATCCAGATCTTCAACCGGCGTTTTCTGACTACCCATTTGACCGACTCAAATATGTCTTGTGTGATGTTGTTGTTATGATTTAGTGTTATAACATTGTATACTGCCATCAATACTACAGGAATGAATCAATCAAACACCCTAAACAAGCCGAAGATGTGTAGATTAAAAGGACTAAAGTAGTACATACGTTTGTTCTTCATTTTCTGGAAAACCCAGAAAATGAATAACAACGTTGTCAGACATTTTGCTAGCTTAGATCTATCTGTGATGTTGTGTAATGGCGATGAAATTTGATTCTAATTGCAGTATTACACGAACACTGAAACCTTAGTACTATAACCAGCCCAGATATCAACAAAATCAAAGTTTAAATTGTGGTCAAAGTGTATACCTTGAACTCTGACATGAGTTTTTGGGTTGATGAAGAACAGGCTAAAGAACACCTATAACGACGAGTCTGTCGCTATAGGGCCCTTTAGCGACGGTTTTATTATTATTTATTTTATGATTTTCCAGAAATTATTTAAAAATTGAAAAAAATATATTTTAATTATTAAAAATACTTAATAAATTCTAAAATTTTATTTTTAATTTTGAAAAATAGTTTTTATTAATTTTGAGTATATTTCCTAAATATTTAATATTTTTGGAATATAAATGGTATTTAATTTATTTAATTATAATATTAAATAAATTATTTAAAAATGATTTAAATACATGAAAAATCATGAAAAATAATATTATGTTATAATAAAATATTTTAAGTTATTTTCACTAACTTTTAATATGTTGTGATGAATTTCATTAATTAATCAATATTAATGGTAATTAGTTTATTTAATAAATATATTAAATAAATTAAGAAAAAATAGAATTAATGATTTATAAATCATATAAAAATGATTTAAGTGTTATAAAAATATTTTAAGTTATAAAATATAACTTTTGATATTTTGTCATGAAAATATTAATATTTTAATATTAATAACAATTATCGGATAATGGATTTAAGTGTTTAAAAATCATATAAAGGTGATTTTAAAGTATTAAAAATACTTTGTAATATTATAAATATATTATAATATTATGTTATGTATTTTATTAATATTTGATAATAAATAAATATTAATGATAAAAGAATTATGTGGTATTTATATTATTTAAATACATTTTAATGATTGAATATTCATGATAAATAGTAATAATTATTTAAATTTATTACGAGACGTCGATAAATGTTTTAACTGTTAATAACATTACTTAAGATAATTGTTAAGTGTTAAGTCAGAGTTTAATTGAACTTAGACTCGATAAAAGTCCAACTAGACCGTCGGGATGTTAGAATTTTGCCTAACTCGACTCAGACTGTAAAAGTTTGACTTGAGGTCTAGGCTTATGTGTGTTGTAAACTGATAGGTTATGTGTTTAGGTTATTCTATGTGTGTGTCTATATATATATATATATATATATATATATATATATTATAGTATTATATTGTGTTGATATTATTCTAATATTGGAGATCTATATTACTAATATTAGGTCTTCGGATAAAGCGTTATAAATTACGTAGCGGTAATCAACGGTTCAGACAAATTTGTTTTTACTTAACTCTACTAAGAGTGTTTTATTCGGATAAGCTTATGGTTAATAATTGCTGGTTGCAATGAATTCTACTCTGTATATATTGCATGTATAAGTCAGTTATGAAAGGCTGATCACCTTCATTACCAGTTGGTTCAGATATATTTGTTTATGTATAATACTTGTTCAGTCATAAATTTGTTCCTGCTAGTTCACAATTATATTGTTGAATTATAGCCAGCTTATCATTCAGACTCTTTCAATCATGATATATCGTTATATTATTGAACTTAAACTTGCTAGGCAACTTTCATGCTCACCCTTGTTATATCATGATAAACATTGCGATTAAAGGCGAATGCGCTTGATTCAAGGAAAGATTAAAGACAGCCCCACATTAAAGTTAATGTGCGCGATTTGTTTTATAATAGTATAGTTTGATAATAATGTTATGTGTTAGTTAAGTTATGAATTGTGATTAAGTTAAGGTTACTCGACCTTGGGGAAAAGTATGTAAGTTTAATGTATAAACAATTTATGTTTATATCTTCCGTAGAAAAATAGTAATAGTGTTAGAATGATCGAATCGGATCCGCGGTGATTCGGGACCTCGGATTCGGGGCCCTCATATATGTAATAGTTTAAGGTTAGATTACCTGGGAATGTTTTTAAGTTGATGTAACCCTTTAATGGGGAAGATATTTATTTAAGTTATGTCTTTATCCTTGTTTATGGGTATATAGATATAAATATTTTTGAAAATGAGCACCAAATCATGTGGGAATGAAGTACCCGGATTTGGGGGTGTCACAGTTGCCAGATGTGGTCGTGGTCGAGTTAGAAGACTCGGCGAATTTAGGATTTACATCCTTATTTGATGTCATGTCAGAGAAAGAGGTGGAGGTGGTGTCGTTTAGTACGGTAGCACCTGTAGAAGAAATGACTCTAGGGGAGTCAATGAAGGAGATATTCATTACGGTGTTGGATAGAAATATCCAGTTAGGGAAAGAATTGAGAGAATTAAATGGGGAGATCCATGATATCTTGGTAAACAAGAAGGACATGGAGATGATGTGGGAGGAAGAGCACGATGAGAACGTGTTTGCGAAGGACAAGGTCCATGAGCTAAAACATGAGGCCTTCGAGCTTAGACATGAGCTGAAGGCTAAGAAGCAAAATGTTAGTAGGATGTCCTATATACATAGGAGTTTTTAAGGGGATTTTCAACGGCAAGTGGTTGAGTATCCTATGGAGGCAGGGCAGACTCGACATACTATCAGTCGAGATGTGATAGCCAGTCTTGCCAAGGCAAATTATGAGAATGCCATTAGGCAAATATAATTTAGTTAGTAACTAGAGTAGAGTTAGATATATAAATATGTGGTATCTATGTAGTGACGTAAAATCCTTTTTTGTGTATCAAAGGGTAGTCTTTTGTAAATCCCAATTTTTGGAAAGTAATTACGGGAAAGTAATGTAATCTGCCAAGGCTGTGGAATGATGAACGATTTAGTATTATACTATGAGGAAGAAGCATATCAATATAAGCTTTTTATTGAATATGTTGTGCAATGAGTTTGAGTTATTGCTTAATAATGAATAATAACTAATTAATAATAAGCAAGTAATAAGGAAGTGTTATTTATTTTAACATAAAGATGCCGCCAAGAAGAGGGCAACGAAATCAAGAAGGGAACGTTAATCAACCGGAAGGGGCACCGGTTAATTCGATGCAAGAGTTTGTTAATTTATTAATGGCTGCTTTTAACCGAAATGGGGTGAATATACCTATAAATTCGGCGGTAATACGAGCTACTACGTTTAAGGATTTTAAAAGTGTAGGTCCGTCGGAGTTCATAGGAACTACAGACCCTATAGAAGCCCAAACTTGGGTAAAAGAAATTGAGTATGCATTTGTTATTGCAAATGTCGAAGAGGGACAAAAGGTTTCTTTTGCTACCTACATGATGAAGGGAGAGGCCAACTTCTAGTGGGAGGAAAACTAGGCTAGGGCTGGGATAGAAAACTTAACATGGACACAGTTCAAGGAGATTTTCTTCGAGAACTACTTTCCCACGAGTATGCAGGGTAGAATGATAATGAGATTTTTTGAATTGAAATAAAGGAAAATGACTGTTCCCCAATATGCTGCCAAGTTCAATGAACTGGCGAGGTTTGCTCCACATCGGGTGGATACGGAGGTGAGGAATGAGAGGAGATTCGAGCAGGACTTGAAACCCTGGCTCTATAGCCGGATATCAGTATTCTAAAGTAATTCCTTTGGAACCATTATGGAAAAGGCAATAATTGCCAATAGTGGTAATGAGGCTTTAAGCCAATACAACAGAGAGAAGAAGAAGAATAAGGTGGAAGGGGGAGTGAAAACCAAGGGAGTCAGTGGTAGTGGCAACGGGAAGAAGAGGAAGGGGTTTAACTCTTGTAATACTTGGGTAAAGCAAGGGGATCCTAAGAAGAGGATGGAGACATGCAAGAAATGTGGGAAGACTCATTTAGGAGCCTATCTCAAGGGAAAAGTAGTATGCTACAACTGTGGACAGGAGGGGCACATTTCGCCTAACTTTCCAAGTCTGAAAAAGAATCACGGATGTTTTGTATATGGATCAACTGATCACATGGCGAAGAATTTCCCAAAGAAGGGGATGGATGGGAATAAGGGCACTAATAGTGGTAAGTTAGCTATTAGTGGTCCAGCTCAGACGAGTAGGTCGATGTCCTGCACCTTTAACATGATGATCCAAGATGCAGTTGCATCAGGGGATGTAGTGGTAGGTATTATCCCAATCAACGATATAAATTCTTATGTGTTGTTTGATTCGGGTGCTACTTGTTCTTTCATAGCATGTGATTTTGCTAGAGGATTATGATTACTTCCCGAAAGATTGCTTATACCTTTGAATATCAAGGTAGCAAATGAAGAAATAATTCCTATTGAAAATATTCATAGGCATTGTTGTGTAGAAACACGAGGTTGTAAATTATCCGTAGATTTTATACCGATAAAGTTGGGAGAATTTGATGTAATTCTCGGGATGGATTGGTTGTTTAGCCATGGTGTAATTAAAACTTGTCAAAAGAAATGTATAAACATTAGAACGTTGAGACAGCCTCGTGTAGTGTTTTACGGTACTAAATCACTGGGACGTTCGTGTTTTCTTACCATGACACAAACTAAGAAATTGTTGAGGAAGGGATGTGTAGGTTATTTGTGTCATATTGTTGATACCCAGAGAGTCAGAGCAACGATGGAACGAATACATATAGTCAAAGAATTCATGGATGTATTTCCAAGCAAATTACCAGGTCTTCCACCGGATAGGGAGATCAAATTCGTAATAGATATTATGCCAGGAGCGACACCAGTTTTAAGGGCACCGTATCGTATGGCACTAGTGGAAATGAAGGAATTGATGGTTCAATTACAAGAATTGTTGGATAAAAAATATATTCAACTGAGTGTTTCGCCGTGGGGAGCACTGGTATTATTTGTGAAGAAGAAGGATGGATCATTGAGACTTTGTATCGATTACCGAAGTTGAACAAGTTAACGATAAAGAATAAATATCCATTTCCCAGGATCGATGATCTCTTTGATCAGTTGAAAGGGGAAAAGTATTTTTCTAAGATAGATTTATGAACGAGGTATCATCAGTTAAAGGTTTGAAAGGAGGATGTACCTAAGACGGCATTCAGGACTCGTTACGGCTATTACGAGTTTTTGGTAATGTCATTTGGGTTGACGAATGCACCAGCTGCATTCATGGATATGATGAACAGAGTGTTCAAACAATATTTGGACAAGTTTGTTGTAGTGGTTATCTATGATATTCTAGTCTATTCTAAGACCCCAAAAGATCACGTTGAACACCTAAGGTTAGTGTTGAAAACACTAACGAATGAGAAGTTATATGTAAAATTCACTAAGTGTGAATTTTGGCTAGAAAGGGAACAATTTTTAGGACATGTTATCGATCGAAATGGAATTTCAGTAGACCGAGCAAAGGTGGAAGCAGTGATTAATTGGGAACAACCAAAAACGCCGACTGAGGTACAGAGTTTCCTAGGTTTAGTGGGATACTATCGAAGATTTATCCAAGATTTTTCTCAGATAAATACTCCATTGACTAATTTGACAAGGAAGACAGTGAAGTACGTGTGGACTGAGAAGTGCGAAGATAGTTTTTAACAACTAAAGAAAAGGTTGAGTGAAGCACTTGTATTGTCTTTACCCGATGATACATGAAAATTTGTAGTTTATAGCGATGCTTCGCATATAGGACTTGGTTACGTGCTCATGCAGCATGGCAAGGTCATTACGTATGCATCACGGTAGTTAAATAATTGTGAGAAAGTTTATCCTACTCATGATCTGGAACTCGCAGCGGTAGTATTTTTCTTAAAGATATGGAGGCATTACCTATATGGAGAGAAATGTGAGATATACACGAACCACAAGAGTCTAAAATATATCTTTACACAAAAAGATTTAAATATGAGACAAAGGAGATGGCTGGAGTTGATAAAGGATTACGACTGCGATATCCTGTATCACCCAGGAAAAGCCAATGTAGTGATCGACGCCTTAAGTAGGAAGGGTCGGGAAAAGTTGTCTATGTTAACTACTCAAACTGAGTTAATAACAGAGATGGCTAGAATAGAGTTAGAGGTGAAGTTACCGAGTGAGTCGGGTCAGAGATTGTTTACAACGGAGATTCAATCTACCATTGTAGAGAGAGTCAAGGAGGTACAAATCAGAAATGATGAGTGTGACCAGATGAAGAAGTGGCTAGCAGATGAAAAAGAGATAAAGTATAGTCTTGATAATGAGGGATTATTAAGATTTGAAGGAAGAATTTGGGTTCCAAGTGAAACAGAATTAAAGGAGGAAGTATTACAAGAGGCTCATAGTTTAAGGTACTCGATTCATCCTGGTAGTACTAAGATTTATCAAGACCTTCGACAGAGTTTTTGGAGGTCAAACATGAAGAGAGAGATAGCAGAATATGTGAGTAGGTGCTTAACTTGTCAAAAAGTTAAGGCCGAACATCAACGACCAAGAGGCTTGTTACAGTCATTAGAGATACCAGAATGGAAGTGGGAGCATATCACGATGGACTTTGTGGTGGGACTTCCGATTACATAGAAAGGGTACGACGCTATTTGGGTAATAGTGGACCGGTTGACGAAGTCGGCTAACTTTTTACCAATAAGAGTTAAGTTTAACTTAGATCAGTTAGCTATACTCTATGTTAAGGAAATTATTTCCAGACATGGGGTACCAGTTTCGATAGTGTCAGATCGTGATTCACGATTCACATCAAACTTTTGGAGAAGTCTACAAGAACAGATGGGAACGCAGTTGAAGTTAAGTACAACTTATCATCCACAAACAGATGGGCAAAGTGAAAGAATAATTTAGACGCTGGAAGATATGTTGAGATCTTGCGTTATGGATTTCAAAGGTAGTTGGAATGATCATCTACTATTTGTAGAGTTTGCGTATAACAATAGTTTTCATGCAAGCATAGGCATGCCGCCTTACGAAGCTATATATGGAAGGAAGTGTAGAACACCATTATGTTGGGATGAAGTAGGAAAATGCCGAATGCTAGGACCTGAATTGGTGCAGCAAACATCGGATATAATTAAGCTAATACGAATGCGTCTGATAGCAGCTCAAGACTAAAAGAAGAAGTATGTTGATTCGTATCAAATGAACAGAGAGTTTGAAGTAGGCTCGTATGTGTTTCTAAAGGTATCTCCCTGGAACGGAAAGATACACTTTGGAAAGAAGGGAAAGTTAAGTACAATGTTTATAGGACCTTTCGAGATATTAAAAAGGGTAGGAGATGTAGCTTACATGGTAGCATTACCTCCAAACTTAGAACGCATACACAATGTGTTCCATGTATCTGTGTTACGTCCATATAAGCTAGATTATAAGCACGTAATAGAATATGAGCCTATTCATGTTGAGAAAGACTTGACGTATAAAGAAATGCTTATTCAAATCATTGATAGAAAAGAGCATGTTCTGAGGAATAAAGTTATACCTTCGGTAAATGTGTTATGGAGGAACCACGATGCAGAAGAAGCAACGTGGGAACTTGAAGAAAAGATGATGAAGAATTACCCTAAGTTATTTGTTAATTTATAGTGAGATTCTGGGGACAGAATCCTTATAAAGGGGAGAGAATGTAACGACCAAGAAAATCGGATTAATTGTAAAATAATTTTATTTGATTAAATAATGAATAAAATTATAATATGTGTTATTTATAACGAGTAAGCAAGATGGAGGTTGTTCAAGAATTATTTTTGAACTTCCAAGAAATATGTAATAATAGAATGATAAGGAAGGATGGATTATGTAATAATAATTCAGTTAAGACAAAAGAAGTTTTTCACCTGCATACTAAGTTCGAGAATGTTAAGGAAAATGAAGAATTGAATGAATGACAATCGTATAATAAGAAAGTATTATACGAGGCAATGAATACAAGTATGATACGAAGTATTGTACTAGTACATAAGAAATATGCATAACGTATATGATGAATGATTATACGAATTAGTATACGAGAATTATACGTTAGAAGCTTAAGCCAATTGTAATGGACTAGTAGGACTTCTGTAGGAATTGGGTTGTGTATTTAGCAAGCCCAAATGGAATTATATGAAAGCCAAAGATAAGTAATGAAAGCCTAACGTTAGGCCCAAGGTTAAATAAACTTAATCCCGAACCAAGAACCGGACCCGTGGATCGAACCGATGGGCCACCGGGTGAGAAAAACTCATGGGGAAACCCATGTGGGCCCCCCATAGGTGAGTCATGGCTAGCCAACTTGTTGGCCAAGCAAGAGATATGATTTTAGAGGAGGTGGGAATAGTAAGGAGGTGGGTGATTATAACCCTTATACCCTCACTTTGAAAATCCTATAAATAGAAGGCTTGTTAGTTCATTTGTTGCTTGTTTCATTTCCACCAACATCTTAGAGCTAAGCATATTTAGAGAAAAGTAAGAGCTAGACTTTGTTAATCCAAGAAGAAGAAGAAGAAAGAAAGCTTGAACATCAAAGGTAATGAACCTTTAAACCACTAATCTTCGTCTCTTCATTTGTAGTTTGATAGAGAAGTGATTATTGGTGGAGCATGTATTATAAGGAGTAACAAGGATGGCTATTAGTGGACTTAAACCTTAATAAACCATGTTTATAAGTGGAATCATAATCTTAGAATTATGAACTAATGAAGAACATATGAAGAATTGTCATTTTGTTGTTGATGGACAAGTTTAAAACCATCGTGTATAGGATTAGATGATATATGTTTGGTTAGGATGATACATGTATGGAATGAATTCATTTTGAACGGTGTAAAAATCTCAAGTAACGAAGTTAGTGCAAAATTTACGAGATTAGACGATAATCGTCGAAATCCAGAAATTCTCGGAATGAAAGTCAAAAGTCACCGTTTAACTCGGAAACCTTAGTTTTCGATGGAGAATAGTATAACTTTGAATTTTAGAGTTGTGGACTCGAGAATGGTCGAATTATGACTTAGAACAAAAAAACGAGCTATGAACGTTCACGAACGCGTAATAAAGAACTTAATCGGTGAATTCCATGTTAACGGATTCAAAAATGTAAGATTTTCTTTTGAAATCGTAGTACACAAGATATCTGAGCTAACGGATTTTGAACGAGACAATTCCGATTTATAATGAGTAAGTTATGAGACTAGAAAGAATTGTAGTGGAAAAACAAACTTAGAAATCTCTGAGGTAGGGTCGGCGCCGCAGCGCCGCCAAAGAGCGTAAGAATGGCGTCACAGCGCCAAGACCGAACCCCAAACCCATTGTTAAGTGGTAGCGGCAGTACGCCCATAGTATATAATTTGGCACTCACAGTCAATGAGGCCAAGTCTCAATTCTCGCTAACTCAAGGCCGGCAGGTGCGAGCCTTACAAAGGAAGTTGGCACTTACATGGCCTTAATATTAGGGAAGAGATACTGAAAAATGAAAATGAATGTAAAGAATGTAGAAGTTGATTGAAGGTGAATTATAACCTTAATTAACTTAAAGTAACATCATTAAGGATGATTATAACCTTAAGAATTGCAACTAAAAGTTCACGAAAGATTACTTGAATGTAAACACAAAGTAATACGATAAATCGTAACGAATGTTAACCAATCTAATGAATGATTAGATTGAGAAGAAGGGGAAGATAGATTAGTGACCAAACTTGATTGTTTATTACCTAATGTGGTATGTTATGTACTTATGTATTGTAGAATCCTTAAAGACTCAAAAGAAAAGTGTATTAACTGTAGAAGACGCTGAAGGCAACTGTTCTAAACCCTTGTCTATGTTCTTTTTGGACAAGCTTTGTGATTCATGTATAACGAAGTCGAAGCCAATTCCTTCGGCTAGACTTAATGTGTTTTGTGGATTTCCTTATAATCTATCAAAATATTATCAATGTTGTTATCTTTTGCCAACTGTTTTGGTATGGATTTAAAGCAAAGACTGAGTATGAATAAACAAATGTTTGATCGTCAAACGACAAGCACATGAGGTTGCCAAAACTTAAACGTAGATACGTTTAATGAAGTAGTGTTGTACAACATTGAGTACTATAGGCTGATCACCTAGACGTGCTCATAAGATATGCCGAACTTACGGACTTGGTGTCGGGTTTTCCTTTTTAAAGAAAGAATGAAATGCTCAAAGTCTTGGACCAAAATCAAGGTTTAACGAATGTTGTTCGTTGTTAAATGTTTTAAAGAAAAGAGAAGCTCTATTTTGAATTATCTATAGTACTTCATAACTATTGATTCAGTTATAGAAGATATACGATTCATATGATTCAAACCTATTATTTAAATGAAATTGTCATACTTGCTTAGCTAATTATGCTCACTCTTGCTTGAACCATATGAATGCGGCTAAGATCGAACAAACTGAAGGATCCAGTAAGGATAAAGGGAAGGCTAAGGCAGACAAGTAGTTGTCTTGTAATAGCATAGTATGAACTTTGTATTTACTTGATATTATGACAAATGACATATGTAATGGTTACAAAGACCCTGGGAAAGAAAATATTAATTTTTAATATATAGAAAACATATTAACTCTTTTGAGATATTTCAATTGAATATATGTGTGAACTGTAGCACCGTGTAGCACCATTTGTCGGGTTAGAAGATGCCCAGATTTGGGGGCATCACAATGAAGCTGATCACTTTATGTACCTGTAGAGGTGTATGATTTTATCTTTATGGTTATCTGATACGCTTGGGGTAATTGAGTATTGAATATATGATAATTCCTCAATTTGTTCATGGTCTATTGTGATCACTCAGCATGAAATCTGGAAAAATTCCACTTTATTATTGCAGTAGTATTATCTCTTGATAATCAATTGAACATATTTGAAATTTCAAAAGAGTTTTACTCTTTCATCATTGAATTGTTGTTTAGCTTGTAATTTGATAAAGTCTTGTTATTGACAAATGATTTATTTAGCTAATTCAAAGTCCTTTGAACTTTATTGAAGTTCTTTCAAATCTAGAGTCTTATATTCTTGATTCATGTGTCTTTTTGTATTTTTTTAACTTGCGGAGAAAACTTGTTGCTCACCCTTGCTTAAATATAACATTTCAGCTAAGAACGAAGTAGCAGCAGGGTCTGAGAAAGACAAAGGCGAGAGCAAAGTGCAGGAGTAGTTATTATTGTAACATTCCAAAATTTTATAAATTGTTATATTGAATATTTATTAAATTATATAAGTATTTAATGGATGTGGTTATTGTTAATTGAATAATTTTTCAAATTTGATTCGATGTGGTTAATTATTTGGTAAGTAAATAATTAAGGAAATTAATTAGTATATTCTAATTTAAATTAATTATTAAGTTAGAGAATTTTGATTAAATAAATTATTATATTTTAAATTGAATTTATAAATTAAAAGGATGTGTTAGTGGATTAAATAAAGTTATGATTATAAAAAAATATTATAATTTTGTGGTATTGATTTCTGTGTTAAAGTGATTTAATAATTTTTTTTTTAAATTAATTTAATTAAATTAAAGTGTGACAAATAACCTTACTATAAAGGAATTACTAAAATAAATTATTGGAGTTTAATTCAGTTTTGCCAAACAAGGCCTAATGCCTATTAAGTCTTTAATCTAATTGTGTTTTACTAAACAAGGCATAAGGATTAATTGATTATATTTTAGTGGTTAGCCAAACAAGCCTTATGGCTTTTGGTTTTCAAAACTTAGATAACGAATATCAGTTATATGTTTTATATTTATATTATATAATCAATATCTATTATATCTTATATGCGTTATATTCTATGACGTAAGAATAGAGGAGAGAGGTCAGAGAGAAAAAGAGAAAAACTCAGAGGAAGAAGAAGAAGAGAAGAAGAAAAGTGAGAGAATCCTAGAGAATTGGGAGTGAAGAGAAGAAAAGCTTAACAATCAAAGAGATAATATCATCATCTTCTTCAAGGTATTATGCTATTCTTTTTAGTTTTAAAAGTTTAGTTTTTCTCTTCCCAAATTCTCCGTAGAATCCTTGTGTCAGGATGAATTGTTGTTGTTATGTGGCTTTATATGACATACTAATGATGTTAAAACTATTTTCATAAGTTATAATCAATGAATTGATGATATGTATGTAATTTGTGAAGAAAACGTTTTTATAGAGAGTTTTTGTGAATATATCTTGTTTAGCTTAAAGTAGAAATCATGGGTTAATTAGTTATTTTATTGGTAAATTGGCTATTCAATTTGATAGTGTGTATAAACTTTGATAAAGTGCTTTGAATTAACTGTTTTGGTTGAAAAACAAAATCACAGTGTTTATTTTCATCAAAAACATCAAAAAGTGAGTTTTTAGCAAAAATAGTGAAATTGGGTGTGTTAATTTTGTTGCTTATGTTGTTGTATGGGGAGAAACATGTTAGGAGTTCTTGAATTATGTTTACATGAAGTTTTTTTGTATGAATTGCATGTGAATTAGTCTGTTAGAAACGAGCTTGTAGGCCAAAATTGGCTTTTTCTTATATTGTTGTTCTTTGTCAATCGAAATCAGCTAGCTTCATCTTTCGCGCACCAAAGATTCATCTTTCACGTATTGGCAATGTGGCATACATACATGTAATGACAACTTGTAGCTTTATTCTCGAGCCATAGTCACATCACTTATGCATGTGCAAAGTTAGTTAGAGGTAATGGTCTGACAATGTACTTTTTGTACACGAAATTTTAAGAATAGTTATGTGATGATAGTAGGACTATAAAATGTTGATTTTAGTATTTCTATACTATGAATAATTATGTTATTAAAGATTAACTTGTGTTATAACTTGATTATGTTATTAAATAATCAAACATACATGATGAATGTAGTTAGTTAAGTTGTAAAGTGGTAGTGACTAACTATGTCATGATGACGTTTATATATATATATATATATATATATATATATATACACATATACGGAGAGGCTCTAAAGCAAACCTTAAAAAGCGAACCAAAATTGCGGCAAATGCGTCTTTGGTGTCTATGGCCACAGTTCGACCCGTCGCCAAAGACTACATCGCTATGGCGAAGGATCAAACCGTCGCCATAGACACCAAAGACGACGGTTCATCTTTGGTTTGCTCTTTAAGGCTCGCTTTAGAGACGGACCATATATATATATATATGTATGTATATAGGGTATTGTGATTCGAATTGATTCGGTTTAGCCTACGAGCAAGGCAAATTTTCTAATCCTTTATCTTGTTGAACTAATTATTTTTTCCAATTCGATTACCTTATAATGATGCAAGCTTTCTAAACTTTGGTTTGATGTTGAACAAGTTATTCTTGTATTTAACTTGTTGTTTAGCATGCACAACTATATATACTAATGTCGAACATTTTTATCCTTCAAATTGCTATGCATGCTTAGTATTCAATTCGAATTAACCTTGGCTTAGTATTGTTCGAACAAGGTGTGTTATAGTTATTCAAATTGTATGCTATTAGATTATTCCTAAAGCATGACTTTAGTTTGATTCAATCACGATTATTTTATAGTATAATGTTATTAGTTTTATTCAACTAATCCTTAGTTGATGTTCGTTGAATTCCAAATTACCTTGAAAGCTTATCCAAACCAAACTTCCTTTGGTGCGGACTTGTACTCTAAATACTGAGATGAACAACCCTATTGTTATGATTAGGGGTTAACTTACATATAGTGTTAAAATGTTTGTGCACAATACATTGTACGAAGGGCTGATCCCCCTAAGTACGAGGTCCTTATAGTCTTATGACTATTAAAGTTCGAGTTGAAAGATTACTTGCAACTCTGGACGTAGTTCATGGTCTTACAACCCTCAGTGATGTATATTTTCCATATTTTGGGATTTCAGTTTCTGATTATTATTGATAGAGTACTATTCACTTTTGATGAGCCTATTTTGACAGTTATTTTTGTTATTCTCCTGTTGATTCCATATTATATCCGGTGAGCAATTGTTTTGCTCACTCTTGTATATTATAAACTCATTCTGCGACTAAAGAGAGAAGGTAGGTCAACCTTGACTAACAAAGAAAGGGAAAAATGTACAAGTGATGAAGACTTGTAATTTTACTTTGATTAAGATGTTAGACTTTTTATTATGTTGATCTTAGACTTTATTTTAAAGAAGTTATGTAATATTTTCCGCATTTGAATGATGATTAAAGGTTAGATAACACAGGAGATTTTTTATTATAACCCTTTAATGGGGAAGGTTTTATTTATTCGGGTTTTACTATGATTGGGTAGTTAGATATGAATGTTTGATCAAGTGAACACCAAATCACAGCAGGAATAAAGTACACGGATTTGGGGGTGTCACAAATTGATATCAAAACCTTAGGTTATGAACCTTAGGTGGGGGAAAAGCCTTAGGAAGTAACCTTCGAGAAAATAGTGATGATAAACTCTTATCGAGTTTAAAGGAGGAAGTAATAAAACACTTATGTGATTATGTGTTTACAACTTATGTGCTCGTGAGAGTCAAGTAGTAATGATTAGTAATTAAAACTTAAACTTTGGTTAACAAGATGACTAATATAGGAGGATCCAGTCAGGATAGGGAGGAAGGACTTCATATGCCTAGAGAGGAGGAATCTCGTGACATTCAAGTGGTTTGGGAATAACTACTTCCACGAGAGTCAGCCCCATTGCTCACGATGGTCGAAGATGATGATGATGATGTAGAAACATATGAGGAAGATCCCGTGGAGCTTCCACAGACGGATGAAGAGGACGAGGAGGAAAGGATTCCACTTAACTCGATAGCTGGCCGTATATACGATGAGGTGCATGACCGCAATGTGGAACTTCAAGATACTGTCGAGGAGTTACAAGAGATAGTAGCTGAACAACAAACCTCGATGGCACAGAAGGATGACAAGATCCAGGATCGAGAAGAACGACTGAACAATGTTGAAGAGAAGCTGGTTCACACTGAAGAAGAGAACGACCAAATGAGAGTAGAGGTGGCAGAGTTGAAGAGCAAGTCGAGAGAAGAATCTGCAAATATGGCAAGAGCCGAAGACGTGTACAGTGAAGTTTATCAACAAGCCGAAATAGCAAAGGGAGACGCAGAAGTAAAGAGAAGGAAGATGGAGGAAATGGATAACGTGTTCAACACCGCGATCAATCGAGCTCGAGACCGGGTCACGGGTTATCCAAATCAGTTCGAGACGCTACCCTCGTTCATACTAGATCGTCGAACCATGTTCCGAGTTATGGAAGAAGAGCATCGTAAGGCTTTGCAGTATCTTAATAAGACATTGTAGGGAGTGTACTTGAATTATGTTATGATAAATAATTTGTAAATCCCAAGTGTTATGCAATCTATGGGATATGATGATGATGTCCTGAAACTTTAGTAGTTCAGGAAAATAATGTAAAGAGCATTGATGCTATTGTATGATGTTTTCAAAGGAGTTATGAATAAAAGTTATTTATCTTATTATTCCAACGTGTTATGTGTTATGTGATTACTACTTCTTTGGGGACAAGTTAAGTAGAAGTTACTTAAAAAAAATTGAGTAATTATCTAATGAATGTATTTTTAACAGAAAATGCCTCCAGGACGTCAACCACCCCGACAAAGAACCACTTAAGGAACCAACAACAATAATTATGAAGCTAACCCCGCTCAACAATTTGGTGGCGTTCTTGGCAGAGCCTTTGCAAAAATCAACCACGGAATCAACCACAAAATCAGGCTACGACCTTGAAGGATTTCAAGGCTGTTGGACCACCAAAATTCTGTAGGTCCATGAACCCGATTGAGGCACAGACCTGGGTCATCGAGATAGAGAAAGTGTTTGATGTTGCGGGAGTAGGGGAAGATCAGAAGACTGCTTTTGCAACATTCATGTTGAAAGTAGAGGCTAGTTATTGGTGGCAGGCCAATAAAACTCAGGAGCGACCCGGAATTATGAATTGGGATTGGTTCAAGGAGATGTTCTTCGAGACCTACTTCCTAGAGAGTTTGAAGAGTCAGTTGGAAGTACAGTTATTAGAACTGAAGTAGGGAACGATGACGGTGTCGGAGTATGCCGCGAAATTCAATGAGTTGGCGAGGTTTGCGCCATATCAAGTCAGCACAGACGAACGCAAGGCAAAGAGGTTTGAACAGGGACTAAAGCCCTGGTTATTCAGTAAGGTTTCCTTGTTCCAGTTGAAGACGTTTGTAGGCATGATGGAAAAGGAAATTCTCGCCGAAGGTGGAGGTGAGGTTGTAACCAAGTTTAATCAGTAACAGAAAAAGAAGAAGAATGAAGTGGAGGTTAAGAATGGAAGTGGTGGTAGTGGAAATAATAATCTGAAAAGAAAGTGGAATGGAAATGTGGGTGCTGGGAATTAACGAGGTAGCCAACAGAGTAAGAAGTTTGAAGCATGTGCTACATGCGGGAAGTTTCACAAGGGGGTATGCTTAATGGGGAAACAAGTATTCTTTAACTGTGGCCAGGAGGGTCACATCGCCCCCAAATTACAATCATCCCAAGAAGAATGTTTGCTACACTTGCGGGTCCAAGGATCACTTTGCTCGTGAGTGCCCTAAGAAGAAAGCTGGAGAGACAACGGGAAATAATGGAGGCAACAATGGAAGTACTTGGGCCATTACTGGACCAACGGCATCAAACAAACCCACAGCCAGAACCTTTAACATGACTGTGCAAGATGTTGTGCAGTCAAAGGATGTGGTGTCAGGTATTATCCCGATCAATGATATTAATTCTTATGTATTATTTGATTCGGGTGCTACTTGTTAATTGTAGACACTCAAAATTTTCTGTACTACTGCTACTAACATTGCAGGAGGACAAATTCATCTTTTAAGAGGGAACCCTGAAAGACAATCCAAACTGTCTGCGGATACTACGGAAGTTCAAAGATCCAACCCCGGATCGCAATGGGAGTAACCAAATCAACCTCGAGAGATAACCCCGAGGCTGCGAGATCACAATCACCGAACTCACACCGAGAAGACAGTTAATCTCGGAGATGACCCCGAGGTATCTAGTCTCAGTCCCGACCATGGGAATAGCCACCAACCTTGGTGATGACCCTAAGGAATGCAATTTCAGAGATAATCTCAGAAATGCTTGTTTCAAATGTGACCATCTTCAATCTCGGCGCTCATAATGAGATGCACTATACCAACCCGGCGATAACATCGGGAAGACATGCACACCTCAAAGATGACAATAAGGACCTTTAATAAATTGCAGCAGTCCAATCTCAACGAAGTCTGAGCAACGTCTGCTTTATCAGCCCAATCCGGCGATAACACCGGTCAGGGGAAACATCGTCATCTCGTCAACACGATGCCACGTCACATGTAAGACCCCAACTTTTTGAATAAAGATTAAATTTTCTCGAAATATATTTTTGAATATTATAGTGTGGATTTTATATAATGTTATAGTTGTGGGTAATATTTACAAATTTTGTAAAGTACGCAAGTTGTTATATAATATTCGATTGGTCGGGGAATATTCATTTTAACTGGGAATATTCGTATAATGGCACAATCATTGGTGGACCCCACAACGGAATTATTGTCAGATTGAGAAAATAACAAAAATACTTTATGAAAATAACGGCGGAAGTTTTACCGTTAACTGTTGAAACACCCAGTGTTAAAAGTACGATGTCTGGCGTGGTTGAATAGTAGCACGATATTGATTATTAATGCTTACGTGAGAAGTCACTTTCGGTTATACTCAATTATTGCTTTCAAATGAATTGTTGCATCATATCTATCATATTATTGATTCAATTATTGTCACACTATCATCTGCATAAAATGTTTTTTATTAAATCAATACTTGAGACGACAAAGTTATTCATATTATAAATTACAATATTTACAATGTCTAGAAGTTCTGTCAAGGAGAGGTTTGGTCACCTAATTGTGTGTCAATAGGGAGAAATCCTTGTTTGGAGTTGAATTTGGAGACGCGGACGTGATATTTGAGTCCGGAATGACGAAATTAGTAACAATAGTCTACAAACACAAAATTTTCCAGGATTCACTATTTAGCCAAAAAGTCAACAATTGACTTTTTTGGGAAAAGTCAAACTTCAAAATTTCAAAATTTATATTTTGATAAAAATAGTTTCATTATGTTGGAATTGTTTGTGTTAGTGAAAATCGACATTTATTTCGATGATAATTGATGTCTAGGGGTTATATTCATAAATCGGGTAATTTATAGGATAAATGAGCAATTAATTGCTACTAATTCACATGCTTATATAACTATTTGTTCACATATGTGTACTATTGATTCACATTATTTACTATTAGGGGAGTTGGTGCAAGATTGATAATACTTGCAGGACTAAATTAAAAATGAAAGAAAAGTTAGAGGTATTGTACTGTAATTTTTTGAGCCCCAAAACATGCAATTATCGAAACTATATTTTCTTATAAATAGAAGCTCATTCTTCCTTCATTTCTCACCAATTCACAAAAGCTTTTGAGCGATTATTATAGAGAGAAATTATAGAAAGAAGAAGAAAGTCTACTACCTCACTTATTCCAAAGATATCCGGTTTTTCTAAGGTAGGGAGTATTATTTCTTTCTTATCCATGAAGAGAACTTACATTATTCCATTATTTATTATTACATTGGAATAACTTTTGTATCTGCTGAGCTACCCTATACTTGGTGAAATTCTTACATTGTTCCATTCTTTATCATTCTGCTTGGAACATCACATGCATGCGTTTACTCTAATGAGACATGTGGTTCCATCTTTATTATTCTGTTGGAATATCCTGTCTATTTGTTGTCTGTATGGGACTGATTCCATCTTTATTATTACATTGGAATATCACATCTGCATGCGTTTCTGGCGGACCGATTCCGTTATTTATTATTACTGTTGGAATAACACACTTTATCGCGATCTATCGCATGCACGGTGATTTCTTTTGTTATTCCATTCCTTATTATACTCGAGTTGGTTAAAGTTTTGACTTCTATACTCCATGAAATTAGTGGAATATCCTTGATATTTGCGCTTCATCCAGTATATTTTCATGAAAATATTCTTCTGAGCATTCTTGAATTTTACTCTACAAAGCAGTAGCATGTTGACAATTTGGACGTTATTAGTTCCTGGATAAAATAATTCTTGAACTTGTTTTATTGAATTTTTATATCATTGTCATCATCCTCATGTTTATATTTTGTTGAAAGTCATCTGTGGCCAATATTGCATATATGGACTTGGTATGATTATGACCAGGGATTATTCGGTGTAATCATGACTGTAATGTTACAAATGATGTGGTAAAAGTCATCATTGGCCCTTAGTGCATTGATGGACAGTTGTTGGCATGATCGTGATCATTATTGAATACACAAATATTCTTGGCCCGTAGTGCATGGATAGTTGTGGTCGTGATACTAAAAAATATCCTTGGCCGTAGTGCAGGGGTGATTCGATGATGTGGATTATTTAATAAGCTGAGTCCCAGCGATAAAAGTGATGAAAAACCCTTTAAATCATAAAAGATAGTAGACTTTATTCTCTACTTGACTCTTTTAATGGATTGCTTGTTCCGCTGCAATTAAACTTGATGGTTGTTATATTGTATCAGTTTAACACTGTTGAAGGCTAACGATAATATATTCTGTATTATCTTAGTCATAATATTTCCTACTGGGATAGTTGAGCTCACCCTTTTACTTTTATTGCTCTCTTCAGGAAATGAGAACGTAGCAGGGACTAGTCGGGGAACGGAATGACGGACTAGATGATAGCATTAGTAGTCCTCACTATTCTGTGAAATAGTGTGATAATAATTGTAATGAAGACTCCTTTTGAGTTTGTATAATCTCTAGTAGACAATATTTGTATTCAAACTCACAGCTTATGTTTTGTCGTATTGTACACGACAGTTGTATTATTAAGTTGTATTTGAATTCTGTACCATGTATTTGACGACTCAAGATAGGTGATGTATACCTATTTTGGGGGCGTCACAGTTGGTATCAAACCTTAGGGATATGATCCCTGGCTAAAATGTGAGACTAGAACTAGGAGGGGAGAGACGGAGTATTCCTTCGCTACTATGACCTACCTAAGTTTATTTGGTATTTAATTGGTCAGTTAGAGTGTAGGGATAATATGTTTCATGTCAATTAACTCTTGTTTTGTGGCAGTATTTGAAAATGGCATCCGAGAATGTTGAGAACATCAATGGAGCACAGGAGAGCGTTGAGTCTCCACAGATCAATAACCAGGACAATGTGCATCAGGAAGGCGACAATCCTCATGCAAACAACAACACTGACCAAATGATGAACGATGGAATGTTCCGAGGCTTCATGCAATTCATGAAACACCAGGCGAGAGCGGCTCCTGTCCAAAATGCAGGTGGAAACACTGGCAACTCTCGGACGGTCACCGCCAAACAGTTCAAGGAGCTGGGACCCCCGGAGTTTATTGGAGAGCCAAAACCACTTAAGACAGAAGCATGGATAAAGCAGATAACCAAGATATTTGATGTCTTGGGATGCTCCGAGGAACAAAATGTTCCCTTCGCCACCTTTATGTTGCGTGAAGAGGCAGATTACTAGTGGGAATCTGTAAAACGTACCCAGCCTGACGCACTCAAGATGTCTTGGGAGAAGTTCCAAGAGCTGTTCAACAACAAGTACTTTCCCGAAAGTATTCGTCACATGAAGGAGGTGGAGTTTATCAAGTTGGAACAAAACAATATGACCGTGTCGCAATACGAGGCTAAATTTGTGGAGTTATCCCGGTTTGCATCCCATTTAGTTAATAATGAAGAGCGAATGACCCGAATGTTTTTAAGGGGTTTGAAACCGGAGATACGACAATATCTTATTCCTCATAAACTGTGTTTGTATTCAGATGTTGTAACTAGGGCTCAGTTGTTGGAGGTAGCGATAATCGAGTCAACAACGAACTAAGAGAAAGCGGTAAATGAGAATGAAAATACCAGTGGTAACAGTCATCGAAATGGTGACAACAAACGTGGAGGGAATCAACATACCAGAAATGGTAACCACTTCGATGGTAATAATAGGCAAGACAATAAAAATGGACATTTCAAGAAAAGAAGATTCAACAATGATGGAAAGACGTCAGCACTAGCACCCGTTGTTAAGGAAGGAGAACGACCACCTATCATAAGCTTCAAATGCGGAGGGGAGGGACACATCAGTCCAAACTGCGTGATGCCGTCCAAAGCATGTTATAATTGTGGAAGAGAAGGTCACTTAGCTCGATTTTATCGTTCATCGAAGACAAATTCAGCTAGGATGGAGGCACCAAAGGCTGTCCCATTAAAGTCAAAGCTGGTAGTGTAAGGGAAAGAATTTGTTGTGACCTCCCAGAAAGCAAGGAACCCAAACGAGGATATCACGGGTAAGCTTATCATAAACTCTAGTGAAGTCTATACCTTATTTGATACCGGTTATACCCATTCTTTTATTTCTCCTACTTGCGCTCAACGTTTAAATTTGACTCCGGAGAAATTAGACCTTGACTTATCTATTGAAACTCCATTAGGAGAAACCTTCATTACATCCACTATTTATAAGTCTTGTTTAATTCAAATCGGCAACCGCACGTTACCTGTCGATCTTATCTCCTTAAAAATACTTGCATTTGACGTGATTCTAGGGATTGATTGGTTAACTACTCAACATGCTAAAATTGATTGTTTTTGTAAGGTTATTAGCTTTTACATTCCTAATAAACCTATTATGCGAATTCAAGCGACCAAACCATTAAAATCAATCACGGTCATCTCAAGCCATAAAGCTATTCGTTTATTGAAAAACGGATGTCAAGCTTTCTTAGCTCATGTCACGGATTTAAACAAAAATACGTCAGATTTGAAGGATATTTCTATTGTTAATAAATTTCCTAACTTATTCCCTGAATAAATTCCTAGCCTACCCCCAGAGCGTGAAGTTGAATTTTGTATCGACCTTGAACCCTCATGCAAACCCATTTCCAAAGCCCATATCGAATGGCTCTATTGAACTTGAGAGTTAAAGACCCATTCACAGGAATTGTTAGACATTGGTTTCATTCGTCCCCAAGACGTCTCCTTGGGGTGCTCATGTTCTATTTGTGAAGAAGAAAGATGGGAGTATGCGACTTTGTATTGATTATCGGGAGGTGAATCATGACACCATCAAAAATAGGTACCCATTGCCACGTATTGATAACCTGTTTGATCAGTTATAAGGAGCACAATTTTTTCAAAGATCGATCTTAGCTTACGGATATCATCGGTGAAGGTTAAAAGCGAGGATATTCCAAAGATCGCCTTCGAACTTCGATGCGGGCATTATGAATTCTTAGTCATGTCTTTTGGATTGACTAATGCTCCTGCTGCCTTCATGGATATGATGAACCGAGTATTCAAGGAATATTTGGATCATTTTGTGGTCGTCTTTATTGATGACATCCTCATATATTCCAAAAGCCATGAAGATCATGAGCAACACTTGAGGCTGATACTCCAAAAGCTTCGTGAAAATAAGCTATATGCCAAATTGAAGAAATGCGAGTTCTGGCTTGATGATGTTGCATTCCTTGGGCACGTGATATCAAATCATTGGATATATGTTGACCCGGCAAAGATTGAAGCAATTCAAAGCTGGGGGCAACCTAAATCAGTGACCGAAGTACGTAGCTTTCTCGGCTTAACTGGTTATTATCGGAGATTCGTAGAAGGGTTTTCTCAAATCGCTACTCCATTAACTTAGCTGACTCGAAAAGATAACAAATTCGGTTGGAGCGTAGAATATGAGAAGAGTTTTCAAGAACTCAAGAGGATACTCATTTCAGCACCTGTTCTGACAATACCATCTGGCTCGGAGGGATTTGTCATCTATAGTGATGCTTCGGGCAAAGGGTTAGGATGTGTTCTCATACAACATGGGAAAGTCATAGCCTATGCCTCACGGAAACTCAAAGAATATGAGAGGAATTATCCTACTCATGATCTAGAGTTGGCAGCTGTCGTTTTTGTGCTTAAAATTTGGAGGCATTACCTGTATGGAGAGAAGGTGGAGATCTACACGGATCATAAAAGCCTCAAATATTTCTTCACCCAAAAGGAACTCAATATGCGACAACGACGTTGGCTTGAGCTATTGAAAGATTAGGATCATACCATTCAATACCATCTTGGAAAAGCGAACGTAGTAGCTGATGCATTGAGTAGAAGATCATATGCGGGTACGAGTGCGATATTGTTAACGTAAAGGCCCATTTTGTATGACTTACAAAGGATGGAGATAGAGTTAAAGACTCCAGGGACCCATGCGATGATGGTGAATATACGAGTAGAACTGACTTTAATCGATAAAGTTAAAGTCGCTCAAGCTACGGACACTGGTAGCGGCGTATGAGGAAGAAAGTGCAAGAAGGTGCTATTTCGGAAGCAAGAATCGATGAAGAAGGAATACTTCGAGTCAACTCTAGACTTTGTGTTCCTAATGATTCTGACTTAAAGTATAAAATCATGATGGAGGCGCAAAACACACCGTTTGCAATCCATCCTGGGAGTACCAAATGTATCGTGATCTAAGACATACATTTTGGTACAGCATTATGAAGAGAGAGATATCGGGGTTTATCTCAAGGTGTATAACTTTTCAACGAGTCAAGGCAGAGCATTAAGTGCCAAAATGTCCATTGCAACCACATGAAATTCCAGAATGGAAGTGGGAGCACATTACCATGCATTTCGTTACTGGTCTTCCCAAGGTGTCTCAAGGCATAGATGCGATTTGGGTCGTTGTTGATAGATTGACCAAGTCTACTCATTTCTTACTAATACGAGAAACTTATACACTTGAATGTCTTGTTCGTATGTATATAAATGAGATTGTAAGACTACGTGGTATGCTAGTATCCATAGTTTCTGATCGAGACCCAAGATTCACTTCATGATTTTGGGTTAGTTTGTAGAAAGCTATGGGCACAGATTTATAATTTAGCTCGGCATATCATCCTCAAACGGACGGGCAGTCGGAGAGGACTACTCAAACTCTTGAAGATTTATTAAGACTATGTGTCCTTGACTTCAAAGGAAGTTGGGACAAGTTATTACCATTGGTGGAGTTTTCCTACAACAACAGTTATCAAGCAAGTATTGGCATGGCTCCATTTGAGGCGTTGTTTTGAAAAAATTGTCGTCCTCTAGTATGCTGGGATGAGGTGGGTGAAGCAACATTGTTAGGACCGGAGTTGGTACATATGACTACGAAAAAGATTCAAACGATCCGACAACGTATAAACACCTGACAAGATCGCCAAAAGAGTTATGTTGATCTTCATTGAAAGGTCGTAGAATTCGATATTGGAGATCATGTGTTGTTACGTGTTGCTCCATGGAAAGGAGTTACAAGATTTGGAAAGAGAGGAAAGCTCAATCCTCGATTCATTGGCCCATTTTTAATCCTCGATTGAGTAGGAACTGTGGCCTATAGACTTGCGTTACCGCCAAGTATGTCTCGTGTTCATAACATTTTTCATATATCCATGTTACGTAAATATGTGAAAGACCCGAACCAAATTATTGAGTTAGAACCGGACGAAATAGAGGAAGATTTAACGTATGAAGAGGTTCCTGTTAAAATCTTGGATAAGAATGAACATATTCTACGCTCCAAGGTTATACCTCAAGTCAAAGTTTTATGGAGAAACCACGATGTGGAAGAAATGACCTGGGAGTTAGAATCTGAGATGAAATCAAAGTATCCTCACCTCTTCGACATACCAGGTACGCACCCTAATTTCGAGGACGAAATTTCATAAGAAGGGGAGGTTATAAGACCCCAACTTTTTGAAGAAAGATTAAATTTTCTCGAAATATATTTTTGAATATTATGGTGTGGATTTGATATAATGTTATAGTTGTGGGTAAAATTTACAAATTTTTCAAAGTACGCAAGTTGTTATATAATATTCGATTGGTCGGGGGATATTCGTTTTAACAGGGAATATTCGTACAACGGCACAATCATTGGTGGACCCCACAATGGAATTATTGTTGGATTGAGAAAACGACAAAAATACTTTATGAAAATAACGACAGAAGTTTTACTGTTATCTGTTGAAACACCTGGTGTTAAAAGTACAGTAATACAAGTGGTTGCATAGTAGCACACGGTATTGATTATTAATGCTTACGTGAGAAGTCACTCAGTTATACTCAATTATTGCTACAGTAATTGATGCATCATATATATCATATTATTTATTAAATTATTGTCACAGAATCATCTGCATAAAATGTTTTTTATAAAATCAATACTTGAGACGACAAAGTTATTCATATTATAAATTACCATATTTACAATGTCTAGAAGTTCTGTCAATGAAAGGTTTGGTCACCTAATTGCGCGCCAATAGGGAGAAATCCTTATTGGAAAGCCCCCTCTTTCCTGGGAACGACCTGGTTGATAAATATTGTGAGTTATAATATTAATGATGAATGTTGTTCAGAGTTTAATTTGGAGACGCGGACATGATATTTGAGTCCGGAATGACGAAATTAGTAAAAATAGTCTATAAACACAAAATTTTTCGGGATTCACTATTTGGTCAAAAAGTCAACAATTGACTTTTTTGGGAAAAGTCAAACTTCGAAATTTCAACATTTATATTTTTGATAAAAATAATTTCATTATGTTGGAATTGTTTGTGTTAGTAAAAATTGACATTTATTCCGATGATAATTGATGTCTAGGGGGTTATATTGATAAATCGGGTAATTTATCAGATAAATAAGCAATTAATTGCTACTAATTCACATGCTATATAACTATTTGTTCACATATGTGTACTATTGATTCACATTATTTACTATTAGGGGAGTTGGTGCAAGATTGATAATACTTGCAGGACTAAATTAAAAATCAAAGAAAAGTTGGAGGTATTGTACTGTAATTTTTTGAGCCCCAAAATGTGCAATTATCAAAACTATATTTTCCTATAAATAGAAGCTCATTCTTCCTTCATTTCTCACCAATTCACAAAAGCTTTAGAGCTTTATTATTATAGAGAGAAATTATAGAAAGAAGAAGAAAGTCTGCTACCTCACTATTCCATTATCCGGTTTTTCTAAGGTAGGGAGTATTATTTCTTTCTTATCCATGAATAGAACTTACATTATTCCATTCTTTATTATTACATTGGAATAACTTTTGTATCACGCTGAGCTACCCTATACTTGGTGAAATTCTTACATTTGTTCCATTCTTTATCATTCTGTTGGAACATCACATGCATGCGTTCTACGCCGGACATGGTTCCGCTCTTTATTATTACATCCGGAATATCACATGCATGCGTTATCAAATGGACTGATTCCGTTTTTATTATTACTCGTTGGAATATCACATGCATGCGTTTTACGCCTTTTGATTCCGTTATTTATTATTACATTGGAATAACTTTTGCGTCAGCGGTCTATCGCATGCCTGGTGATTTCTTTTGTTATTCCATTCCTTATTATACTTAGTTGGTTAAAGTTTTGACTTCTATACTCCATGAAATTAGTGGAATATCCTTGATATTTGCGCTTCATCCAGTATCTTTTCATGAAAATATTCTTCTGAGCTTTCTTGAATTTTACTCTACAAAGCAGTATCATGTTGACAATTTGGACGTTATTAGTTCCTGGATAAAATAATTCTTGAACTTGTTTTATTGAATTCTTACATCATTTTCATCATCCTCATGTTTATATTTTGTTGAAAGTCATATGTGGCCTATAGTGCATATATGGACTTGGTATGATTATGACCAGGGATTATTCGGTGTAATCATGACTGTAATGTTACAAATGATGTTGTAAAAGTCCTCATTGGCCCTTAGTGCATTGATGGACAGTTGTTGGTATGATCATGATCATTATTGAATACACAAATATTCTTGGCCCGTAGTGCATGGATAGTTGTGGTCGTGATACTAAAAAATATCCTTGGCCGTAGTGCGAGGGGTGATTCGATGATGTGGATTATTTATTAAAATTTGAGTCCCAGCGATAAAAGTGATGAAAAACCTTTTAAATCATAAAAGATAGTAGACTTTATTCTCTACTTGACTCTTTTAATGGATTGCTTGTTCCGCTGCAGTTAAACTTGATGGTTATTATATTGTATCAGTTTAACCTTTGTTGAAGGCTAACGATAATATATTACGCATTATCTTAGTCATAATATTTCCCTCTTGGGCTAGTTGAGCTCACCTTTTACTTTTATTGTTCTCTTGAGAAATGAGAACGTAGCGAGGGGACTAGTCGAGGAGCGGAGTGACGGACGGATGATAGCATTAGTAGTCCTCACTATTACGTGAAATAGTGTGATAATAATTGTAATGAGGACTCCTTTTGAGTTTGTATAATCTCTAGTAGACAATATTTGTATTCAAACTCACAGCTTATGTTTTGTCGTACTGTACACGACAGTTGTATTATTAAGTTGTATTTGAATTCTATACCATGTATTTGATGACTCAAGATAGGTGATGTACACCTATTTTGGGGGCGTCACATCACGTCTCTACGCAACAATGTCTCACAAGACTAACCAATCCCGAGTGACTATTGTGCGGGGTAACGGATGAAAGTTAAAGCTTGAAGACCGGAGGGCATCGTCCCATCTTCAATGACTTCGCACAAACTCTAATCCTATGCCATCGTACAACTCTCGATAACGGCGGTCCGAAATTGGTCCTGTATACCTCAAACGGATGCCCGGATTGCACTTCTGAAAGTTCTAGTGGACATTACAATGCCTGAGTGCACGTACTTCAAGACGACTCGACCCGAAAAACCCGGGCCAACCCGGGTTGCCTCTGGTACACCTGCGGCTCAGCCGGAGGTACACCTGCGGCTAATATGCCTATAAATAGAGGGCTTGGGGTGCTGATTTTGGAGAGAAAAAAGATGGGGAAACCCTGCACAATTCGCTCTGCACTGGCCCATACCATGTATTTTCACCTTTTAAACACCTGTGAGCTCATATATAGCCTCTTAAGTGCCCACAAAAGCCAGTGTTTACCCACTCTAAAGATATAGAAGCCTTCTTTATCAGTCAGTTGTAAGCCTTCTCACACACTTTAGAGTCTTTCCTTCATCTTTGCACACACCCTTCTACCGTTGAGAGTCGTGTTGCTTGCTTTTACTGGACTTTGGTCCGTGGTTTCGTTTGATCTGTATATATATATATATATATATATATATATATATATATATATATTTACATATATATTGATTAACATTATCGAGTTATGCCTCGATTGAGCCTGAACTTGATGCAGTGCGTTTACTCGCTTTTATATATATATATATATATATAACGAACGTAGTCGGACTTTGTTTCGATGAGCCTGAACTTGATGCAGTGCGTTTACTACGCTATATATATATATATATATATTTATATATATATATGAACGTGGTCGGACTATGTTCGATGAGCACAGGTTTTATATTGATTGCATTTACTCGCTTATATATATATTTATACTTATATAAATGAATCGTGGTGAACTACATTACGACGAGCCTAGATTTTACATCCTATGCGTTTATTGCTTTTATATATATATATATATATATATATATATATATATATATATATATATATATATATATATATATATATTAATCCCACTGAGTTTCCTTACGTGGCGATTGATCGCTCTTATGGCTTTATTTACATTTCGATCCCCCATGGAGGTGCTTCGTGGTTGGTGATCATATGCAGATATATATATTTACTGACTTTTATATATATATATATATACACCTTCTTTGCTTTCATACAAATTGCGACGTTACATGCGCCTAGGAATCATGTGATCACAGATTCATCCCATTGGATCTAGATTCGGTTCTCATGATGGACATTTTTCAGCTGTAAACAGCTTGTAAATTATTTTGCGGTGTCTGAATTTCCTCAGATGCTTTCCATACCCATGAGGAAGTTGGCATTATTTTTGTATATTATTTTCGTACGGATGCCTCGCATCCGTCAAATAAAATCAATCAAGCCGATCACTTAATAAAGTGGGAGTGTAAAAGGTCTCAATTCCTATTGAGCATTAGGGTTTGAAAAACCTCTTTTATAAAACATCACTGCCATATCTTGCTAAAAATTGAATTTTTATATAAATTCAAACCCTGTGTATATAGGTTCGAACGAGGCCTCACACAACTTTCATATAATAACACATTGACCCACACACACACACACTCAGATAATAGTTTCTTGAAAAGAGGCGGTCACCGTGGTAACACGGATGTCGGGGGGTGCCTAACACCTTCCCCCCGCATAATCAAGTCCCCGGACCCTAATGAATCTCGGTTTCACCAGGCAGCGTTTAGCGATGTCACATCACCGGGGTCAATGTGTCAAACCTTTTTCTCGGTTGTGTTGTTGTACAACCATTTAAAAACCAATGGCGACTCTTAATACCCATCGTCGACATTATACATGTGGGACCTTTTTCACTTGTTTTTCAAACAAATCTCACCTAAAATGAGAACACCAAAGAACAAGTAACGGAAAGGGACATCCAAAAATCCCACGTCGACGGTGGCGACTCATTGATCCCAATAAGAGGACTTAAGCCGCTATTACAATCTTTTCAAAATCATTATACTCCTTGTGTGTGGATGTTGTATTTACATTTGATGAATGTGTACGAATGCATTTCCTTATTGCACTTAGTGCTTCGCACCATAAGCGCTTGTGATATTAGTGCTTCGCACCATATCTGCTTGTGATATTAGTGCTTCGCACATGTCATCATTTTCATGCGGTGAGACGCGATGTATATGAATGTATGTTGAGTGGTCCCTCCACCGGAGGCTATCCGTCGATGTTTGATTCTTTGGAGTCGTGAGAAGACTAATTCTCGAGGCTCGGAAAGGAACCACCCAAATTCGCTCCAGGTTGAAAGACCGGGATTAACTTCCGTCAAGTAGATTGCGATGATTTGGGAACCTTTATGCCAAAAAGCCGCGAGAGTAACCTAAGATAGGTCAGCCTTTGATAAACCCAAAACGGAGGAAAGTCTCTTCATGCTCTCATTTCAATTACTTGTAATTACATTCCATATTTATCTCCATGTAATGAGAAATATGAATAAATGTGTACACATACATGCTACAAACAGCTGACATCTATTGTGCAGGATAAAATTCCTAAAATGGACACATCACATAGCATGTTATTATATAAATTCCCTAAAGACTAAACTATGCCAGTCTTTCGCAGGGAATCAATTGGACCTACTACCTGTTCAAAATCCAAAAAGGAAACAGGCCTACAGTCAATCATGTCGTCATCCGACCAGACTAAACTTAATCCAGTTTCTCAAAAAGAATTCGACGGATTAAGCAAACAAATTTTAGATTTGGCTGTTCTACTAAAAGAATTACACAAGTCTACATAGGGTCAGAAAATACCCGTACATACTGAATCTTCCACACAAGGAGGAATCCAGGTCATTACCATACCTGAACCACAGTTGGATACGACCTACAAAACTCTTGATGCTGCCCATCCCACTGGAGATCCAAATACTGGTGACATCAAAAAGAAAGTCCTCCAAATGGAAGAGACCCTTCGCGCTATCAAAGGAATTGGAACACACGGAAGTGTTTCATATGTTGATCTGTGTATTTTTCCTGGTGTTCATTACCCAGAAAAATTTAAAACTCCTAACTTTGAAAAATATGACGGGTTAAGAGATCCTTACACACATTTAAAAGTGTTTATTGGAGAACTTGGATTCTATGCAGAGGATGAAAAACTCATAATGCAATTGTTCTAAAAGAGTCTAACTGGAGAAGCCTGATCGTGGTACACAAGATTAGAAAACTCCAAAATCCATAGCTGGGAAGAGCTAGCACATGATTTCCTAACTCAATAAAGCTTTCAAACTCAGATAGCTCCTGATCGGTATCAAATTACCAAGATCAAGAAACAGTCTAACGAGTCTTTCAGAGAGTATGCCCGAGAGGTGGAGCCGCTGGTACGCCCAAGTTAGTCCTGCCATGATGAATTATAAATGGTCATGACTTTCATGTAGACATACAAGCTCCCTTCTATGAGAGAGTTTTAGCCGGCGTCGGCAAACCATTTTCTGAAATGGTCAAACATGGGGAGATGGCTGAGATGGGATTGAAGTCAGGAAAGATTCAAGTCCTAGCTGCACTCAAAGTTGTTACTGATCACATCCAATCTGGAAATTATGGGAACAACACCCGGAGGGTCCATAAAAAGAAAGAGGAAGATGTTTCCCTGATACTACAGGGGCAAAAAGGCAATCAGAACATGCCTATTCAAAGGAGAAACTACACTCCCTTTCCAGCACATTCTGTAAACCCTCCAGTACCAAAAGGTGTAGAAGTCAAATGCCCTCGAGTGTTTACACCCTTAGGGGATACCCTCGACAACATCCTTACTCTTCTTACAACACAGAAGAAAATTACGCATCTTCTTCCACCAGCCAGCCCTAATGGACGGGGTTTTAATGCTGCTAGGAAATGTGCTTATCATGTCAGGGCACCTGGACATGATACTCAGGATTGTTGGGCCTTGAAACACAAGATCCAAGACCTAATAGACAATGGGGAGATCGTAGTCACCAAACCTGATCAGCCTCATGTTCAAGACAACCCTCTTCCTTAACACAAAGAAGAAGAGGTCAACATGATTAATTGGAGCAATGGACAGAGTTCCAATTTTAGCTGTGAATCTTCCCAGACCCTCAAAGTCGGTGATGACAGATGGGATTATGCCAAGTTCCAATTCACAATGGAATGAAGGATGAAAGCTCTCTGCAAACAAATTGAACAATTGGCGGAACTAGTGACTTATCAGCATCAAGTGACTCGCCAGTTAATCAGCCAGGAGCATGCCAGTCTCCTACCTATTATCATGAATATTCCCTCGTCACTTTCAGAAAATGAAATGTTGGAAGACAAAGTGACGAAGAGAGCAAATGCCAAAGCCCGTCGGGATTTCGCCAACAAAAGGGAATTCACCTATCTGGGCCAACCTATGGAGAAAATCCTTCATATGTTAGTCAATAAAGGAAGGATCAGTTCCCTTCTACCTCTAATCAACCCCCATTCAGGACAGTACAACTCTGATGGAGTATGCCAATATAACTCTCGGTCTAAGTGGTCACAAAGACGAGAAGAATGTTGGGCACTCATACACCTTATCCAAAATCGATTGACAGTGGTGTCTCGCGCTTAGCGTATAACGACGACAACGTGTTACGTGTAAAGTGAAGATGCAGGCCCTACTAAGTGGAAGAGTGTGGTAGCGACCATATCCATTTGGCCGATGGGATTAGCAAATCACTTCGCAATGCCGCAGAATTCAACTCAAGGAGGAAACAATCTTTTGAAAGTGGCCGCTCCCTCGAGCCAATCAACTTGTCATGCAGAGCACAATATCCTATTGTTAGCTTGCGTAAGGTTCCGTGGAATTATTGAGAAGGTGAAGGATCCACCTCACATACAACTGCTGCAGTGTCGAAGGAAAATCCACTGTATCTTCCCCCACGGGTGATGAAACCTACCATCAAATCAAAGGGGAAAATACCCATGGAGAAGATTGAAAAATTCCTCCACGCTACGGGTCATCACGAAGCCACGGTGGTTTTAAGCTTGAAATAAGCTCCACAACAAATATAAATTCTGGACTTGGTCCTAACTTCCGAGAGTCACCGGAAGGTCTTGTTAAAGGTTCTAGAAGAAGCCTATCTCCCGACATCAGTGGATACGGAAAAGTTTCAACATATGGTTGATCACATTTTCAACAACAATGTGATATCATTCACTGATGATGACATACCACCCGAAGGGACCGGTCATTGCAAGCCATTGCACATTGCGATCTTGTCCTCCGGATATATGGTAGCTGGAGTCTAATAGATGGAGGTTCCTCTCTGAATATCTGCCCATATGCTACCTTGGTTAAGATGAACATCAATCTCAACTGAATTCAGAGTAGCCATACTATCATCAAAGCTTTTGATGGAGCCCGCCGTAACTCGGTCGGAGTAATTGAGCTGCCAATCGAAATTGGTCCTCACACATTCTGCGTATCTTTCCATGTACTCAAGATAGGTTCGGGATACAACTAGCTCTTGGGACGACCATGGATTCATATGGCTGGGGCAGTCCCCTCAACTCTTCACCAATAGTTGAAATACATTATCAACAATAGCCTGGTTACAGTCAATGCTGAACCAGAGATTCCTCAGCACGGAGACATGTCGTTCATCAATGCCAATGCAGATGTAGAACCAGTTAATTTTCATGCTTTGGAAATAAGCAACACCCAATACCATGCTATTGGAGCACCATTGCCCGAACCCAAGATTTCTGTCAAGGTAATGTCGGCCACTCAAGAAATGATGTCGTTGGGTCATAAACCGGGACAAGGGTTGGGTAAAGATTGACAGGGTATCAAGTACCCAATTTGCTTGACCAGGCAAGCTGGAACAGCTGGGCTAGGCTATTCTGCCAGTTCTAGTCACAGGAATCCTCATAAACATCAGCAGATTCCTTCAGCTTCACCCATGTGGCGTTTATCTTCGCCTTCAAACTCTAAGTCCGCCCAACCTCCCGTAAAGGTGCCAGCCAATGTAATGGCTATGTTATGTCCAAAGTCGGTACCGGTGAAAGGAAAAGAAATCTTTGTTCCAAATCCCGCAGTGGAAGAAGAGGAACAAAGAATCAACCAAGACGTCATACGGATGATGTCCGATATACGCATCATCGTTTATGATGAACATACCAACAGATACACCCCATACGATGATTGCCCAGACATGATGGCCATCATTCGGGACAGGGAGGATGATGACAATCCCTGCATCACTGCGGTCCACCCGGACTTTGCCCTAGCCAATTGGAATAGCATTCCTTGCATTGGTCGTCAAGGGTAAAGCGGGCAAAAACTCTTTCTACCCTGTAGATATAATAACTGCTTACTTTTCTGTACAGTATTAGCAGTTCATTTTGCTAGTATATGCTAACACTGTGTATGATCAACGCATTTCATATATACTAAGTGAAAGCATATTTTGCTTTAGGATTCTAAACATAGATGTGCCTGTACTTGCTGATATGATGCCTCTCCTACACAAGGATTCTACCTTTGAAGTAGAGATGAATTCAGCCTTGATGGATATACAGGATGACATTGAGGTGCCTCCAGAAATTCAAGAATGGGTCAAAGACAAACATAAACCCAACCTTGATCAAACCACTTCTTTTAATATCGGAACCTTAGAAAGCCCTTAGTTAATCTAGATTGGTTCAGACCTTACCCCAAACCAACGGAATGACATGATTATGCTGTTAACCCAATTCCAGGATGTGTTTGCAGGTCTCATGAAGACATGGTGGGTTTGTCCACTGACATTGTCCTTCATCGCCTTCCCATTAAAGAGGGATTTAAGCCAGTCAAGAAGAAACTCAGGCAATTGAAACCTGAGTGGAGTTTAAAGGTGAAAGAAGAAATTGTGAAATAATTTCAAGCTGGCATCATCATGCTGTCTACATATCCTGAGTGGATATCCAACATTGTACCCGTACCTAAACCTGGAGGGAATGTGCGAGTTTGTATGGATTACCGGGACTTGAATAAAGCTTGCTTAAAAGACAGCTTTCCCGTGCCATTTATACATATTCTCATTGACAATACTGCGCAATACGACATGTACTCCTTTACTGATTGCTTTGCGGGGTACCATCAGATCATGGTTGCCGAGAAAGATCGTGAGAAGACTGCTTTCATCACTCTTTGGGGAACTTTTTTCTATAGACGGTTGTCATTCAGCCTCATCAATGCTGAAGCTACCTATCAACGAACTATGATGGCTCTTTTCCACGACTTAATGCACAAAGAGATTGAGATCTACGTGGATGACATCATTGTCAAGTCCCGGAAGGAGGATGGCCATATAGACCATCTTAGAAAGTTGTTCAACAGATTGTGTAAGTACAACTTGAAGCTAAATCCAGCTAAGTGCGCCTTTGGCGTTAAATCAGGCAAGTTGCTAGGATTTCTAGTCAGCCATAAAGGGATAGAGCTGGCTCCTGCCACAATCCAAGCCATCACTAAAATGCCCATTCCTTAGACAAAGAAAGAAATACGGGGATTTTTGGGAAGAATCAACTTCATCAGCAGGTTTATCTCCCAACTCACAGCAACCTGTAAGCCAATCTTCAAGATATTAAGGAACGACTCCTCCATGAAATGGAATGATGAGTGCCAAAATGCCTTCCTTACAATCAAGAAATAGCTAGTCAAAGCTCCTGTGTTGGTACCACCCAGGGATGATGTTCCCCTATTCATGTACCTGTCCATAAGTGACAATGTTATGGGTGCGCATCTTTGAGACGAAAGGACGATAGAGGCCAAGAATGAGCTATCTATTACCTCGAAGAAAAGGTTCAAGAAAGAAGGAACACAAGTACACTCTGATCGAAAAGACGTGTTGTGCTTTAGCATGGGCTTCCATGAGGTTACAACAATACCTCCATGGTCACACAACCCACCTAATATCCCGCGTGGATCCTCTCAAGTACGTGTTCAATAAACCTATATTAAATTACCGACTGTCCAGATGGCAGTTGATCCTACAATAATTTGACATTGTATGTGTGACTCAAAAGTCCATCAAAGGTAAAGGAATCGCGGATCAACTGGCCGCCGCACCTTCAAGGGATTTCAAACCCTTGGAAACATATTTCCCTGATGAAGGAGTAATGACATGACAAAGAACACCATCGATCGATACACACCAATCATGGAAGATGTATTTTGATGGAGTATTAATATGGAAGGTTACGGGCCGGAGCAGCTTCTAGTATCGATACGGGGGCGATATCCGTCATAATCAAATTATAGTTTATCGGCACCAACAACAATACTGATTTGAGTATGAAGGTCTCTCATGGGGCTAAAACTTGCATGTTCAATGGGCATCGGTGGTTAACTGTCTTTGGAGATTCAGAGTTGGTAATCAGACAATCCACCGGAATCTATCAAACCAAGGAATTACATTTGTTTGCCTTACCATCTGGCGGAGTTTTGAAGATGGCTTTGGAGTTCAAAAAAATCTCCTTTCTACATGTTCCTCGTAATAGGAATGACTTTGCGGACGCATTAGCAACTTTGGCCACCCTGATTCGAATATCAGACAAAGAACATTTGCCAAGGGTCACAATTTCCCTGTAGAAGGCCCCAGCCTATGGGAATTACATTGGAGAAATATCGGATGAGCTACCTCCCATCCAACATCCTTGGTATCAGCATATCAAGGAATATCTACGAGATAGATCTACACCCGCTGAGGCGAGCCTGACTGAGAAAAGGCGGATCCATAGACTTGCTATGAAATTCTACCTGAGTGGAGATGCGCTCTACAAAAGAGATGCAGGACTAAGTCTCCTCAGATGTTTGGACAAAGATCAAGCCCAAAGGCTTATGAATGAAATCCATGGCGGAGTTTGTGGCCCCCACATGAGTGGCTCCCTCCTTGTCAAGAAAGTCCTCAGGATGGGACATTATTGGCTATCTCTCAAAGCTGATTGCAACGACCACGTCAAAAGATGCTATCAGTGCCAAATTCATGGGAATGCTATGCATGCCCCTCCACGGTAACTCCACAATATGAGTTCGCCTTGGCCCTTCTCAATGTGGGGAATGGATGTTATCGGGCCCATTGAGCCTAAAGCCAGTAACGGTCATCGGTTTATCTTCACCATGATTGACTACTTTACCAAGTGGGTAGAAGCAGCCTCCTTCCCCAGGGTCACTAAAGAAGTCATCATTTCTTTCATCAGAAATAATGTCGTTTGTCAAGAACCTCAACAACAAAATGATGGAGGAATTATGCAGTAAATTCCACATCAAACATCTCAACTCTGTCATCTATCGTCCGAAGATGAACGGTGTTGTTGAAGCAGCTAACAAAAACATCAAAAAGATTATGCAAAAGATGTCCGCCAACCACAAAGATTGGCCTGACCTATTGCCTCTCGAATCATTAGCCAATGTAACCTCGATGCATACTTCAACCGGGCAACCCCTATGCTTTAACCTATGGGATGGAAGCAAAGGTGCTCCCATAGAAGTTGAGATGGAATCTCTCGAGTGTTGATCGATGCTCAAATTGGATGATGACCAATAGGTACAAGATGTATCACCAATTGTCTCTAATATACGAAAAAGCGAACCGCGCTATCTTCCATGGTCATTATATCAAGAAAGGATCGTCGATCCTACAACAAAAAAAGTCCGGCTACTGGCGGTTTAAATAACATGACTTGGTTTTCAAGAAGATTCTTGACAACCAAGATTAGGCTAAAGGAAAATTAAGCTCCCTAATGGGAAGGCCCGTTTATTGTCAAGGAAGTATTGACAGGAGGTGCTCTCAGATTGCAAGAAATGGACGGCGATGAATTTCCCCAACTCATCAACTCAGACACCATGAAACGGTATTATGTCTGAATTAACCAGCAAACACCCTGGTGCATAATCATTAGGTCATCAGTCATTCCGGTTCTTTAACCCTTTACCACATACAACTTTTCTACAGTTTGCCCCTCAGGGAAACGTACTCTTCAAGCCAGCAGCCTGGCTTTCTCCTTTGCGATCATATAACTTAGGTCATCCCACCGCGGATTGAACCTCTTGCGTTCGCAGTTTGGCTACCCATACCTGGGATCAAACTTCTCATACCTGCAGTTTATCCTCAACAAGGGATTAAACTTTTGCCTCCCTGCATTCTGACCTGCACATGGGATCACGCTTTTCTTGTCGCCCTGAGGGGAGAACTACGTCGACCTGATCTCCTCTTCAATAGGAGTACGTAGGCAACCATGTCATATTGCCCGGTCGTAATAAAACAAAAACTACAAAAACATTTCTACCCTTACAAAAACAAAAACAACCAAAAACATTCCTACACCATGTCAGCCATATACAGCGTTGAACCTCTTACACCAGGTTCAAACTACGCAGACCTGATCTCCTCTTCAATAGGAGTACGTAGGCAGCCATTTATGGTGCGGTCTCACCCCCCACCAAAACACAAACCATTGTCAACTGGTACTGGGATTCTATTTCAATCCACCACATTTCATTTGGCTTTAGACCAAAGGGATGGAATTACCTGAACTCCTCCCAAATAGGAGATTCGGCGACCATCTAAGCTGCGGTCATACCTTGAAGAGCAACACCAATCTATAAGAGATGGAATTAACTAGGCTTCTCCTAAATAGAAGTGCTGGCGACCATCTGTGGTGCGGTCAATCTCAGAGAGGTAAGCCACACTCCTCTCCACACTTCCATCCAGAAATAAGTCCCAAGACACCAAAGATGGTAGGGATACACAGAGATCGATGATCCATTCTGAACTACCCAGAGGCAACTCAATGTCCATCCACCCAGGAGGAATTCAGAATACATCAAGATCACAAGCCCTGAAGCACCAGGCAAAATATCAAGCAAATAGCAAGGCATATCTAAAAGGGAAGTGATCCAAAAATATATTTCCCTGTCATATATAATGCTGTTTGATATATATAAAATGTAAACTATACATGAAAAAATTGCTAAGCTAGTCTGTATAGGTAAATACAAGCTCATCTATAAGTCAGGGTATATGCGAGCTAACAAGCCCAACATGGCGTCCCTCTCAGAAGACGGAGGCGAAGTTGTGGTCTCCTGTATGAGAATATCCACACGACCCAAAAGATCTGCAGCCATCTGCATGGTGACCATATGATCATCAATATATGCACTCATCTCTGCAATCATGCCAGTGGTAAGGGACCTCAACTGCAAAGATTATCTCTGTGATTTGCTACATCTCGGGCAGATATAGCCCTATCCCGCTCAACTATCACTGCATCTCTGGCTGATATAGCTTCATCCCGCTCAACAACAGCGGCATCTCTACGATCTAATGCCTAGTCTCTCTCTAATAGAGTGGCGTCCCTCACATCAAAAGCAGTCAACATCATAGATCAAATCTGGTCTCTCTCAAAGGTCATCAGATGAAGACTCTGCTCTAAGTACTGTGCCAAGGGCTGAATCACAACAGTACTGGTACTAGGAGAATCCGGAAGAAATGTTGGCAACCCAGCTGCGGGCTCCTCCTCGATGTAGGTATCAATGTCCTCCATAGGCTTTACATCGTCTAACTCGCTCTCCGGTACTGCAAATACTGCTGCAGCCAATAAAATCTCTGTCTCCATCCATGCGGAATATTCTGCAGAATAACCGGGATGACTGACATAAAAAGCAGCTATCTCATGCTGATCCCAGCAAGCGTATACATGAGATCGGTCCTCTGCTGAGAGGTATCGAGAAGCTGAACGCTGACCTATCGCCCCCTTCAAAGGATGAAAATCCTGGAACTGGTCGAACTGCGACATCACGGCTAGTGGGTGATAAGTAGTAACACCCCTCAAGCCAGCCAGAGGGAGGAAATCCATGCCCGGAGCATGAGTAATGAAGCTGTATGGTGAGCAAAGCCCCGAGCACAGCAATATGCTAAATGGATCTCTGATATCTGCCAAAAATGCTTTTGGCGGCCAAGACTGAGCATCTGTACACTCCGATGGCTGAAAGGAGTATGACATGGCCACATCATGGGAGAAGCAATACCCATGTCATCTAAGGGTACCAACCGGTCTCAAGTATGACATAAACCACACGTACAATATGACCGAACTCCCTGTGAACACTCATATAGGATATGTGCAACAATAAGATGTCGGCCGAAGGGTCTCTGCTACGATCATAGGTACAATGGTGCAACCCTCTCTAAGAGCTCTCACAGCCATAATAACACCAATGTCTATCTCGTCCATATATCATGGCATATAGACATACGACAGTACGCACAACAGCAGTACATCAACTCTGGCCAAACACCAATGGTCCTCCGGTGCGGTGAAATCCCCAGCATATCGTGAATAGTTATCCTCTAAGCCAAATCTGTCGTACAGAAAACGCTGGGAGATCACATGGCTAGATGTCAGCTCGTCCTGCATTACTCTGCGCCTCAATCCGGTGAGAGTCATGAATCGTCTACTCATGTCTCCCAAAGCTAGATGCATGCAAGGTCTGTCTAAAGGCAGCATCATCAAACGTGCATACTCCTCCAGAGTAGGAGTCAACTTATGGGTGCCAAAATAGAATGCCTGCCTATCAGGCAGCTAATGCTCTAGCATCCCGTCTACAAATCCTATAGGAACCTGAAAAGGCAATAAAGTCATGGTATGCTGTAGCAACTGATCTACGGTCACCCTATCTGGGGGTGACATGCTATCGTACCATGATCGCATTCCTAATGCCACCACTGACGGTGGGGTATGATCTATACGGATAACTGTCAAAGAAGACATCTGTGCGGGCCGTGTCATAAGACCATTCAGGGGTCAATGCCGAATATCTCTGGACATACATACATATGCATAACATGATACATGCATAACAAATAATGGATGGAAATATGATATAGGGAATCAAAAATGGTGCATACATTCCTAAGTATATCATCATCTAATACATCAGCTTTGTACAACTATAAATACAGGGAAATGGGGTACAGCCTCCCTACTACTAACAGAGGCCTATCAAAAGATATAGCGAGAATGGGGAACAGCCACCCAATATCTAACAGAGTCCTATCAAAAGATATAACGAGAATATACATCAGAAGAAAACCAGGGTCTCGATGTCTATGTCCTCAATCCTGTCCACCTGATATAACTCCTCCTGAGTCACTTGATCTCTATCAACAGGGATATCAGGCCTATAAAGAGGAGGATCTGCGCTGGCAAAACCAAATGGGTTGTCTGAGGGGCAAGCGCCTGAGCTGGAAGGAACAAATGACTCCGCCTCTGCTGGATCCCTGCCCAAATACCAGATAAATATGTGTGCATGATCCAACTGCCAGGTGAAGCTATCAATCTGGGTCATATGAGTCAGAGCTCGGACACAAGCTACCCAATCTTTCATCATCAAAGATCCTGGAACCATATCCCCTATAAACTATGTGGCGCGGGACTGGGCTCCAATAGTGCGAGGGGACCACCACCGCTGGAATGTCTCCTGAGTACATGAACCCTCTGATAATGCAAAGCTGTCAACCCCCAACAATGGGATATCAGTGACGGGTAAATGTGATACGGGCCAATGACGTCTGGCAGGAGGCAAGATCGGTACACGAATCTCCCCTGTAGTGCTCCTAATAGCACGCTCTCCTAAATAGAGCTCTCAGCCTCCATCAGTGAAGAGAGGAACTCTCCTAGTAGAGATCAAATACTCGACTCCGGTCAGACGTCCATCCTCAAATCCGATGGTCAAATGCTCCCCTAAATAGGGAATCCATGTAATGGTACCCGCCGTCAGCAACTCCAGCTGCATGCGACAGTGAGTGAATCCCTCAGCTACAGGGACCACCAGCTAAAAAGAATGGTGTCATCGTCGTCCTCGTGGATAGGTATCTAAACCTAACACACTCACAGGACGCAAACATGGGAGCCTCTCATAGGCCCAAAACTTCCAACACAATGGCAAAACATCTGCTATCAGTAAACACTCTTAACCTATGAATGGGAAAAGACAAGAGAAGTACTCACCAGTAGAAATGGGTAAAATCCTTGACGAGCCTCAGTCAATCCCTGTGAGCGCATACGCATGCCCCGGAGGAAATAGGCAAAGGTGTAAGAGCCCCAGTCATACTCTCCTATATGGTCCCCATCGCGTGTGGCGCTAACCAAAGCGAAAGATACTGTGGAAGAGTTATCTGCTATGAAGCAACCTCGAATGATCATCAGGAACAATCGTCGCAGAACGCAATCCCTGATCCTGACATCATCAGGCATGGGCTCACTCAATAGCCTGCTCATAGCATCTACGCTCAAAGGACCTGAACAGATAGTCCTGCCTTTGAGTGCCTCCGCCGGAACTCTTAATAAGGATCTGACGGCAATAGGGGTAATATTCGCCATGCAAGGCACTGGCTCCCCTCCAAACTCCATGCATGTGATAAATCGCCAATCCATGGGCGTCATCATCACCTCGCAGTCTAGCAGATGGAGTGACTGAGTCTGATGAAACCATCGCTCAGACAAAGCCCTGAGGTAACCCCAGGGATAGCGACGGGGAAGGATGGAGAAGAATTCCCCAAATCCCCACTCATGCACTACAACTCTGTAGTCAGGATGAAGCGCCTGGTACATGGAGTGAATGCTAAACCAGTTCCCTCGAGGCTGTGTAAAACCTGGAACCTGCATGAAATGCATATCAACATCAGAACCCTTTAATCCTCATCAATAGGAAAGAAGGAAGATCAAAGTCTAACGCCATACCTTGTTAGCATGCAAATACATCGATGGATGTTCCGCCCAAATCACCCAAAGAACTCCGGGTTCACCACCAATGCTCGGAAGCTCCCCATGAGGGACGTGCAAGCAGAGCGGGATCCTCAATCGGAATATCCGCCTCCTCGTCCTCAATGTCTGGAACATCTACCTGGACAGGACGTATCACGGCCTCCACCAACCGGCGAGGCTATCTGATAGAACGAGGACGAGGCACTTCAGAAGCCCTCTGCCGTACGCCAGAAGCGGTCCTATAAGAACTGCTCGGCTGATCCGGATCCATAATATCTGGACAACAATTCTCCAAATCACCTCAGAAAGGGTGTGGTATTTCTTTACCTGGAGCTTTTTAAAATGCATTTATGACTATATGCATGCATGCATTTACTTTAACATATAATAGAGTTAAAATGCATGACTACCCAATGCCTACATTTGGAAAAATTTTGCCATAGTCCCCTTCGAAAATAGGACTATCCCCATGCACATAGGCATATCTAGGTGGCCATTCAGTAGCACACCTGCCCCAAAGTCATATACACAATATATGCATTAAAAATCAAAATCATCATGCACAAGGCCAACCTCAATGCTAGGAGTACTTTTCCTTTCTACCTTTTGCTCATTGGACCTCAAATAGGACAAAAAATAGCAGAAAAAGGTGTCAATTTGACTGTCTCAGAAGTCAAATTTTTTCACATCATTATGTTCAGCATGGTGTAATACTAACATTTACTATGTTGAATATTTTTTATCAAGTCATTTGTGCATACATAATCACTACTATGTGTTTAGATGCATTTCGTGCGATAACTCACAATCTAACGGAGAGAAACTGGAAAAAAATACATGCATACGTTACTAGAATAGTGTAGAACACTTGTACAGTGACAGAATTTGCAGAAAGCAGCCCGAACTCAGCAGATCTGAAGATGGCTCGCGGTTTTCTCTATGCGAAGCGAGTTGAAAATGAGTTATGAAGACCAGCCTGCAGGATTTATAATCCATGCCTGGCCGCAAGCCCACCTACGGCTGCAGCAGGTGCACCTGTGGCTCCCCTATGGGGGTCCCACCCCTCCAGCTCAGTCCAGTTCGAGTTGAAATGGAGTTCTTACAGACTAGAAAGGTCAAATCGAGAATAAAAACGCCACGCGATTGAGCAAAACTGCATACAATCCTGGTCTTCTCATATGAGACTTTGAATTTGTCCCGCACTCATTGGTAGTCACCTAAATACAAGGTATCCCCTACCAATGATCCCAATTATCATAAGTCACATACAGCAATACCTTATACAGGTCCGACGCCGCCGGCTCTGGTTCATTACCCTCCATATATCCCCGACGGGGGTTACAACCTATGTCGTCGACGGGGGTTACAACGTATATCTCCGGCGGGAGTAATAATGCGTGCTCAGCCGTTGACACACCTATCAACGAAGGTCAAACAGCCTTGACGTTATCTCAGCCGATGGCAAGTAAACCAATAAAAGCATTGAGGGCTGTGCGATTATTGCATACTCACTCCTAAGTCCCCAGTAGATCCCCGACGGGGGTTACAACGTGAAATCACGGTAGGGAATTACAACGTACATTCAAGCCATTTACACACATGTCAATTGAGGTCAAGCAACCTTGACGTTATTTCAGGCGATAGTGATTAAACCTATCAGAACTCTAGAGCTATCCGAGGTTTTTACACCCGACTGCTCGTAACCAGCATATCCCCGGTGGGGGTCACAACGCAATGCTCCGTTGATTCACATGTCAGCGAAGGTCAAGCAGCCTTGACAGTATATGCCACAGGATTTCTCAGCCATTGATTCACATGTCGGTGAAGGCTGAGAAATGGTCGACATTCTTTGTTGGCGATAAATCAATGTAATCTTGACATGTCCCCGGCGATACCAACCAGAAAGGTCAATGTTATCAAAGAGGATAGATGATGGAATATGTTATACACATCCTCAAACAGATAAAGCTTTATCCCCACAGATCTCTTACATATAAGAGGTACATCTTTAGGATAAAGTCATAATAAAAAACACAGGGATTTGGTGATAACTGCAACATCAACATCCTAATAGATTCGGCTTACACATCGAATCTGGTCAGCATTGCCAATCCCCAGTCGAAGCAACAGGGAATCAGCAATCATCCCCAGCGTGTTGGGCTACAACCCCGTACACACGCTTCATACATTTGTATCATGTTGTTATCCATAGTACCATGTTCGTCTTATTACGTTTCAAGTGTCTAGGATTCTTTATCCTACCCATGCATCGCCATGCATAAGTATGATAAAGAGGGGCATCTGTAGACACTCAAAATTTTCTGTACTACTGCTACCAACATTGCAGGAGGACATATTCGTCTTTTAAGAGGGAACCCTCAAAAAAAATCAAAACCCGTACCGGATACTACCGGAAGTTCGGCATCAAACCCCGGATCGCAGTCTGGGAGTAACCAAATCCAACCTCGGAGATAACCCCGAGGTCTGCAGATACAATATCGGAACTCACACCGGAGAAGACCGATTAATCTCAGAGATGACCCCGAGGTATCCAGTCTCAGTCCCGACCATGGGAATAGCCACCAACCTTGGTGATGACCCCAAGGAATGAAATTTCAGAGATAACCCCGGAAATGCTTGTTTCAAATGCGACCAGCTTCAATCTCGACGCTCACAACGAGATGCACTGTACCAACCCGACAATAACATCGGGAAGACAGGCACACCTCAAAGATGACAATGAGGACCTTTAACAAATTGCAGCAGTCCAATCTCAACGAAGTATGAGCAACGTCTGCTTTATCAGCCCAATCCGGCGATAACACCGGTGAGGGCCAACATCGTCATCTCGTCAACACGATGCCACGTCACGTCTCTACGCAACAATGTCCCACAAGGCTAACCAATCCTAAGTGACTATTGTGCGGGGTAACGGATGAAAATTGAAGCTTGAAGACCGGAGGGCATCGTCCCATCTTCAATGACTTCGCACAAACTCTAATCCCATGCCATCGTACAACTCTCGACAACGATGGTCCAAAATAGGTCCTGTATACCTCAAACGGATGCCCAAATTGCACTTCTGAAAGTTCGAGTGGACATTACAGTGCCTGAGTGCACGTACTTCGAGATGATGCATACTAAGTTCGAGAATGTTAAGGAAAATGAAGAATTGAATGAATGACAATCGTATAATAAGAATGTATTATACGAGGTAATGAATACAAGTATGATACGAAGTATTGTACTAGTACATAAGAAATATGACATAACGTATATGATGAATGATTATACGAATTAGTATACGAGAATTATACGTTAGAAGCTTAAGCCAATTGTAATGGACTAGTAGGACTTGTGTAGGAATTGGGTTGTGTGTTTAGCAAGCCCAAATGGAATTATATTAAAGCCAAAAATAAGTAATGAAAGCCCAACATTAGGCCCAAGGTTAAATAAACTTAATCCTGAACCAAGAACCGGACTCGTGGATCGAACAGATGGGCCACCGGGTGAGAAAAACTCATGGGGCAACCCATGTGGGCCCCCTATAGGTGAGTCATGGCTGGCCAACTTGTTGGCAAAGCAAGAGATAGGATTTTAGAGGAGGTGGGTGATTATGACCCTTATACCCTCACTTCGAAAATCCTATAAATAGAAGGCTTGTTAGTTCATTTGTTGCTTGTTTCATTTCCACCATCATCATAGAGCTAAGCATATTTAGAGAAAAGTAAGAACTAGACTTTGTTAATCCAAGAAGAAGAAGAAGAAAGAAAGCTTGAACATCAAAGGTAATGAACCTTTAAACCACTAATCTTCGTCTCTTCATTTGTAGTTTGATAGAGAAGTGATTATTGGTGAAGCATGTATCATAAGCAGTAACAAGGATGGCTATTAGTGGACTTAAACCTTAATAAACCATGTTTATAAGTGGAATCATAATCTTAGAATTATGAACTAATGAAGAACATATGAAGAATTATCATTTTGTTGTTGATGGACAAGTTTAAAACCATCGTGTATAGGATTAGATGATATATGTTTGGTTAGGATGATACATGTATGGAATGAATTCATTTTGAACGGTGTAAAAATCTCAAGTAACGAAGTTAGTGCAAAATTTACGAGATTAGACGATAATCGTCGAAATCGGGAAATTCTCGGAATGAATGTCAAAAGTCACCGTTTAACTCGGAAACCTTAGTTTTCGATGGAGAATAGTATAACTTTATTTTAGAGTTGTGGACTCGAGAATGGTCAAATTCCGACTTAGAACAAAAAAACGAGCTATGAACGTTTACGAACGTTTAACGAATGCGTAATAAAGAACTTAATCGGTGAATTCCATGTTAACGGGTTCAAAAATGTAAGATTTTCACTCTTGCATATTTATAAACTCATTGCAGCTAAAGAAGAGAAGGTAGGTCAACCTTCGACTAACAAAGGAAAGGGAAAAATGTACAAGTGTTGAAGAGTTGTAATTTTTACTTTGATTAAGATGTTAGACTTTTATTATGTTGATCTTAGACTTTATTTTAAAGAAGTTATGTATTGTTTTCCGCATTTGAATGATGATTAAAGGTTAGATAACCTGGGAGATTTTTATTATGTAACCCTTTAATGGGGAAGGTTTTTATTTATTCAGTTTTACTATGATTGGGTAGTTAGATATGAATGTTTGATCAAGTGAACACCAAATCCTGTGGGAATAAAGTACCTGGATTTGGGGGTGTCACAAGTTGGTATCAAAGCCTTAGGTTATGAACCTTAGGTGGGGGAAAAGCCTTAGGAAGTAACCTTCGAGAAGATAGTGATGATAAACTCTTATCGAGTTTTAAGGAGGAATTAATAAAACACTTATGTGATTATGTGTTTACAACTTATGTGCTCGTGACAGTCGAGTAGTAATGATTAGTAATTAAAACTTAAACTTTGGATGACAGGATGACTAATATTGGAGGATCCAGTCAGGCTAGGGATGAGGGACTTCAGATGCCTAGAGAGGAGGAATCTCGTGACATTCAAGTGGTTTGGGAACAACTACTTCCACGAGAGTCAGCCCCATTGCTCACGGTGGTCGAAGATGATGATGATGATGTAGAAACAGATGAGGAAGATCTCATGGAGCTGCCACAGACGGTGAAGAGGACGAGGAGGAAAGGATTCCACTTAACTAAATAGCTGGTCGTATATACGATGAGGTGCATGACTGCAATGTGGAACTTCAAGATATTATCGAGGAGTTACAAGAGATAGTAGCTGAACAACAGACCTCGATGGCACAGAAGGATGACAAGATCCAGGATCGAGAAGAATGACTTAACAATATTGAAGAGAAGTTGGTTCACACTGAAGAAGAGAACGACCAAATGAGAGTAGAGGTGGCAGAGTTGAAGAGCAAGTTGAGAGAAGAATCTACAAAAAGGGCAAGAGCCAAAGACGTGTACAGTGAAGTTTATCAACAAGACAAAATAACAAAGGGAGACACACAAGCAAAGAGAAAGGAGATGGAAGAAATGGATAACGTGTTCAACACCGCGATCAATCGAGCTCAAGACCGGGTCATGGGTTATCCAATTCAGTTCGAGACGCTACCCTCGTTTATACTAGATCATTGAACCATGTTCCGAGTTATGGAGGAAGAGCATCATAAGGCTTTGCAGTATCTTAATAGGACATTGTAGGGAGTGTACTTGAATTATGTTATGATAAATAATTTGTAAATCCTAAATGTTATGCAACCTATGGGATATGATGATGATGTCCTGAAATTTAGTAGTTCAGGAAAATAATGTAAAGAGCAGTGATGCTATTGTTATGATGTTTTCAAAGGAGTTATGAATAAAAGTTATTTATCTTATTATTCCAACGTGTTATGTGTTATGTCATTACTACTTTTTTGGGGGCAAGTTAAGTAGAAGTTACTTAAAAAAAATTGAGTAATAATCTAATGAATGTATTTTTAACAGAAAATGCCTCCAAACGTCAACCACCCCGATAGAGAACCACTCAAGGAACCAACAACAATAATTATGAAGCTAACCCCGCTCAGTAGCTGGTGACGTTACTGACAGGAGCACTGCAAAATCAACCACGGAATCAACCAAAAAATCAGGCTACGACGTTTAAGGATTTCAAGGCGGTTGGAGCACCAAAATTTCGTGGGTCCATGAACCTGATTGAGGCACAGACCTGGGTCATGGAGATAGAGAAAGTGTTTGATGTTGCAGGAGTAGGGGAAGATCAGAAGACTGTTTTTGCAACATTCATGTTGAAAACAGAGGCTAGTTATTGGTGGCAGACCAATAAAACTCGGGAGGGACCAAGAATTATGAATTGGGATAGGTTCAAGGAGATATTCTTCGAGACCTACTTTCCAGAGAGTTCGAAGAGTCAGTTGGAAGTATAGTTATTAGAACTGAAGCAGGGAACGATTACGGTGTCGGAGTATGCTGCGAAATTCAATGAGTTGGCGAGGTTTGTGCCATATCAAGTCGCATGCATTTAACGTAAGGCGAAGAGGTTTGAACAGGGACTGAAGCCCTGGTTGTTCGGTAAGGTGTCCTTGTTCCAGTTGAAGACGTTTGCAGCCGTGATGGAAAAGGCAATTCTCGCCGAAGGTGGAGGCGAAGCTGTAACCAAGTTTAATCAGGAACAGAAAAGGAAGAAGAATGAAGTGGAGGTTAAGAATGGAAGTGGTGGTAGTGGAAATAATAATCTGAAAAGAAAGTGGAACAGAAATGTGGGTGCTGGGAATCAACAAGGTAGCCAGCAGAGTAAGAAGTTTGAATCATGTGCTAAATGAGGGAAGTTTCACAAGGGGGTATGCTTAATGGGGAAACGAGTATGCTTTAACTGTGGCCAGGAGGGTCACATCTCCCCCAAATTGCAATCAGCGGGTCCAAGGATCACTTTGCTCGTGAGTGCCCTAAGAAGAAAGTTGTAGAGACAACGGGAAATAAGGGAGGTAGCAATGGAAGTACTTGGACCATTACTGGACCAACGGCATCAAACAAACCCACAGCCAGAACCTTTAACATGACTGTGCAAGATGTTGTGCAATCAAAGGATGTGGTGTCAGGTATTATCCCGATCAATGATATTGATTCTTATGTATTATTTGATTCGGGTGCTACTTGTTCATTATAGACACTCAAAATTTTCTATACTACTGCTACTAACATTGTAGGAGGATAGATTCGTCTTTTAAGAGGGAACCCTAAAAGACAATCCAAACTCAGACTCTGGGATACTACCTAAGTTCAAGATCAAACCCCGATCGCAAATGCAGAGTAACTGAAATCCAACCTCGGAGATAACCCCGAGGCTCGCAGATCACAATACTGAACTCACACCGAGAAGACCGATTAATCTCGAGAGATGACCCCGAGGTATCCGGGGCCTCATCCGACCATAGGAATAGCCACCAACCTTGGTGATGACCCCAAGGAATGCAATTTCGGAGATAACCCCGGAAATGCTTGTTTTAAATACGACCAGCTTCAATCTTGGCGCTCATAACGAGATGTACTGTACCAACTTGGCGACAACATCGGGAAGACAGGCACACCACAAAGATGACAATGAGGACCATCAACAAATTGCAGCAGTCCAATCTCAATGAATTCTGAGCAATGTCTTCTTTATCAGCCCAATCCAGCGATAACACCGGTGAGGGTCAACATCGTCATCTCGTCAACACGATGCCACGTCACGTCTCTACGCAACAATGTCCCACAAGACTAACCAATCCCGAGTGACTATTGTGCGGGGTAACGGATAAAAATTGAAGCTTGAAGACCGGAGGGCATCATCCCATCTTCAATGACTTCGCACAAACTTTAATCCAATGCCATCATACAACTCTCGACAACGGCGGTCCGAAATAGGTCCGGTATACCTCAAACAGATGCCCGGATTGCACTTCTGAAAGTTCGAGTGGACATTACAGTGCCTGAGTGCACGTACTTCGAGATGGCCCGACCCGAAAAACTCGGGCCAACCCGGGTTGCCTCTGCACACTTACAGTAAGCTCAAATAGCAGTACACCGCGGCTAATATGCCTATAAATAGAGGGCTTGGGGTGCTGATTTTGGAGAGAAAAAAGACGGAAACCCCGCACACCCGCCTCCGCTTTCGCTCATATAGTGTATTTTCACCTTTTAAACACCTGTGAGCTCATATATAGCCTCTTTTATACCCACAAAAGCCAGTGTTTACCCACTCTAAAGATATAGAAGCCTTCTTTATCAGTCAGCTGTAAGCCTTCTCACACACTTTAGAGTCTTTCTCTTCATCTTTGCACACACCCTTCTACACGTTAAGAGTCGTGTTGCTTGTTTTTGCCTTGACTTTTGCTCGTGATTTCGCTTTCATTTATATATATATATATATATATATATATATATATATATTGACTAACATTATCGAGTTATGCCTCGATTGAGCCTAGACTTGATGCAGTGCGCTTACTCGCTTTTATATATATATATATATATATATATATATATATATATATATATATATATATATATATATATATATATATATATATAACTAACCGTGATGACTTTGTTCGATGAGCTTAGACTTCTGCCCGTACATTTACTCGCTTTTATATATATATATATATATATGAACAAAGGTGGGACTGCTTCGATGAGCCCGGGTTTTATATCCTATAATGCACGCGTCTGCTTTTATATATATATATTTATACTTATATATATGAACTGTGGTCGAACACTGCATCGATTTGAGCCCGGATTTTACATCCTATATGCTTTATTGCTTTTATATATATATATATATATATATATATATATATATATATATATATATCTCCAGCCTGGAGTTTCCTTCGTGGCAGTTGATCGCTCTTATGGCTTTATTTACATTTCGATCCCCATAGAGGTGCTTCGTGGTTGGTGATCATGTCTCGTATATATATATTTACAAACTTTTATATATATACCGCCATCGCTTTCATACAAATTACAGATTCTCATGCGCCTTAGGAATCATGTGATCACAGATTCATCCCATCGGATCTAGATTCTATCTCATGATGGACATTTTTTAGTTGTAAACAAATTTGTAAATTATTTTACTGATTATTCGAATTTCCTCAGATGGTTTCCATACCCATGAGGAAGTCGGCATTATTTTTGTATATTATTTTCGTATGGATGCCTCGCATCCGTCAAATAAAATCAATCAAGCCGATCACTTAATAAAGTGGGAGTGTAAAAGGTCTCAATTCCTATTGAGCATTAGGGTTTGAAAAACCTCTTTTATAAAACATCACTGCCATATCTTGCTAAAAATTGAATTTTTATATAAATTCAAACCCTGTGTATATAGGTTCGAACGAGGTCTCACACAACTTCCATATAATAGCACATTGACCCACACACACACACACTCAGATAATAGTTTTTTGAAAAGAGGCGGTCACCATGGTAACACGGATGTCGAGGGGTGCCTAACACCTTCCCCCCGCATAATCAAGTCCCCGGACCCTAATGAATCTCTGTTTCACTGACCCGTTTAGCAGTGTCACATCACTGGGTCAATGTGCAAACCTTTTCTCGGTTGTGTTGGTACAACCATTTAAAAAACCAACTGGCGACTCTTAACAGTCCATCGTCGACATTATACATGTCGGACCTTTTTCACTTGTTTTTTCAAACAAATCTCACCTAAAATGAGAACACCAAAGAACAAGTAACAGAAAGGGACAACCAAAAATCCCGACGCCGACATTCATTTATATCTGATGAATTTGCTATGAGATTAGGATTGCCTAGTGAAGAATTGAACTTCCCTTTAAACATAGAAATTGCGAATAAGGAAGTAGTTCCCGTTAGGTTCGTATACAGGAACTGTAGGGTGAATATTAAGGGAAACATTTTGATGGTAGATTTGATTCCGATCAGGCTAGGAGAGTTTGATGTTATTTTGGGAATGGATTGGTTGTTCAATTATGGAGCGATAATTGACTGCCAAAAGAAATGTGTAAACCTTATGACTCCGTCAAAGGTAGTATTTAATGGTAGCAAATCGCCTAGACAAATGAGATGTCTGACGATTATGCAGGCCAAGAAGTTGTTGAGTCAAGGCTGTGTGGGTTATTTAGCTTATATAGTCGATACTCAGAAGAAGGGTGCGAAACTGGAAGAAATAACAGTAGTTAGGGAGTTTGTGGACGTATTTCCGAAGGATTTACCAGGCCTTCCGCCTGACAGAGAGATCGAGTTCGTGATCGACTTAGCGCCAGGAACCGCTCCGATATCGAAGGCCCCATACAGAATGGCTCCGGTGGAGATGAAAGAACTGATGGTACAACTACAGGAGCTGTTGGACAAGAAATACATTCAGCCGAGTGTGTCACTGTAGGGAGCACCGGTGTTATTCGCAAAGAAGAAGGATGGGTCAATGCGTCTTTGCATTGATTATAGGGAGTTAAACAAAGTCACTATTAAGAATAAATATCCATTGCCGAGAATAGATGACTTGTTTTGTAACGCCCGAGAAAATCGAATTTTTATGACAATTAAATTTTTATTTGATTATGTGAATTAAATGAATTTAATTGATTTCCTTGTGAGTAAGCTATGTGAAGGTCGTTCTATGACCTAGAATGTGCCAACGTGGTTAGTATTCTGACTACGTGTTAGAAATAATTTTTTGGAAATTCCAAGACGAAAATAATTGTTTTTTAAAAAATTTCCGTAAAAACACTATTCATTCGTTTCTGTTCGGGGAATTATTTTGAAATTCCGAGAAACGCGTAATGATAGAATATCGTGATAAGATGGAATATCTGATAATATTTTATTTATGGCAAACGCAGTTTTCGCCTGCGGAAATTAAAACCTAAGGGTTGAGTATATTGATTTCAGAGAAGGAAATAATATGCATAGAAGGAATGGCGTTAGGGTTAATTCGCGTGTTATACTTTTGGTGATACTATTTAGTATCTATGTATAATACGTTGAGTAAATACGAAGTACAATATGATTATTGTACGAGTAGTATACGGAGATAATACGTGAATTGTACGTATGTGATACAATTCGTATTATAGAATTAAGTTAAGACTTAATGACTAATTTATTTGAGTTGGATTATTAATTAATCTAATCATTTGAATGACCAAGGCCCAATGTTAATTTAGTTAAGCCCAATTCATTAAAGTCGGACCGTGGGTCGAACCGGTGGGTCACCGAATGGGTAAAACCCATGGGGCAACCCATTGGATGTCACATGGGGTGGTGGGCCGGCCACCTTGGTGTGGAAGCCAATCATAAGGCTTGGCCACCAAGTGTTTTACTTGGTGACCACACATGAATAGTAAGGAGGTGGTGGTTTATAGTCCAAATTGCCCTCCATTCTAGTTTTCTATAAATAGAAAGCTAGGTTGATTCATTTGGGAGTTTTCAACTTGCCAACCTAGATTATTTGAGAGAGAAAGAGAGCTATACTTGCAAAACATACACTTTGGAAGCTTGATCTTAGAGTTTTCCAAGAAAGAAAATAAAGAGTTCTTAAGGTATAATCCTTACCTTTCATCTCCATCTCTTTTAGATTTTCTTTCATTTTAGAGAATCATGGAAGGGGTGGTATATGTCTTGAGTGAGGATTTTAACTCGGCTAGACTATTCATAATATATAGATTGATTATTATTCATATCATTCTATATAGAAATGTTAACGCTATCCTATGCCAAGTAATTGGTACGGACGTGAAGGTAAGGTTTGTCTATGAACAAACAAAAGTATTTTTCATCGATTATTCGATGGGCACGCGAGTTTGCCAAAAATATTAAACGTAAATACGTTTAATGAATGAGTGTTGATCAACATAGAGTACTATAGGCTGATCACCTTGAAGTTCTCGTAAGTTATACGAATGAACGGTATTAGTGTTGTGGACTCCTTTTCAAATATGGAAACTGAAATTGACTGTTCATGGTCTATTGACCGGTTCAGAACTCCTAATCTATTCTATACTTTGGGAATTGATGTTATGAACTGTTAGAGTATTATTGATTCATAATACTTCATAACTATTGTTCTGTTATGTTGGAATTGTTATATAATTCATGAATGTGGTATTCCCTTTATCCTTGATTAAACTTGTTGAGCTGTCATGCTCACTCCTTGCGTGAATTATATAACTGCAGTTAAAGATGAACGTACTGTGAATGCCAAGAGAGATAAGAGCAAAGCTAAGATGGATGCTTAGGCATTGTGTAATAGTTTAGTAAGTTTGTATGTATTATACATTATGAACAATGAACGATGTAGCCGGTTTATGAACCTGGGAAGGATTATACTTTGATTGTAATAAGAAGATAGTAATTACCTTCATTTTGTTGTATTTCAATGGAATGATTGTATGGATGTTAGTACAGTGGAGCACCATCTGTCGGGTTAGAAGATACCCGAATTTGGGGGCGTCACAGGTTGGTATTAAAGCCTTAGGTTATAAAACTTAAGGGGGGAAAACCTTAGGCTAATAACCTCGTAATGAAGGTAAAGTTCGAGGAATGAAATTCAAGTCCATTGACTTAAAAAGATATTGAGATAACTCAGTATCGAAAGGATCAAAAGATGAAAATTAATCTTAAAGATATTAAATGTGATTCTTGCTTATACTATTGTGTATTATGTACTAATCAATGTGTTATGTGTTTGTAGATGTCAACCGATAGCTTGATGTTTAGAAATGTGGAAATGATAAGTGAGGACTCGCTTTAACTGTTGAGGTTGTACCAATGCCAATGGCATGAGGTACCGAATAGTTGTACTAGACGACTCAGACATTGAGGAGTACATCTCTGAGGAGGAATACTCTGAGGAGACCATGGGATTAGCATTATACCTTAACGAGATGCTAGACGTGGAGGAGGAGATTGAGGTGACATCGATTAACACGGTGTTACCTACTTAGGAGCCAACATCTCCGGATGCAACTAGAGCAGTGTATCTGGTAGTGTTGGATAGGAATGTGCATTTGCGCACTGTGGTAGAGGCACAAATTGAGGAAATAACTGCCTTATATGAGGCAAAAGAATTTGCAGAGGCAGACTTTGAGTCAGAGCACGATGAGAAAGTGCTTATGACTGATAAGGCTCGTGACTATAAGGATGAGGTCCTTGAGCTACAAAAGAAACTGGTTAAGAAAGACCAGAAAATAACTAGGATGTCATACATCCATGAATACGCTCATGAGGATTTCAAGCTAAAAATTGCTTGTTATTCTATTGAGTCCGGGCAGACTCGACATACCATAAGCCGAGATATAGTGTCGATTCTGGCAAATCAAAAATATGAGAATGTCGTTCGATAGTGTTAGTAGATCGCTAGATCTTTTTGTATATAAGTAGTGACGTAAAACCCTTTTTTGTATAACTAAGGGTTGTCTTTTTGGTGAATCCCAATTTTTGTAAAAGGCAATCGCGGGATAGTATGTAATAGCTTTTGGCTAAGGGAACATGATGTAAATAGTTTTGACTATGAAAGCATATTTATATAATGAAGTTTTTATTTAATATGCTTGTTGTGGTATGAATGGTTGTTGTTGATTTAGAATGATAACAGAGTAGTTAAATAGATAATAACAAAGCTTTATTTATTTAATCGTAATTATGTCAGAGAAGGAGACAACGGACCAAGAGGCCGAAGTCTCATAATGAAAATCGTGGGGTCCTAACAACCCTATGCAAGAGTTCGTTAATTTATTAACTACAAGATTTAACCAAGTGGGGGTGGGATTCCTGTAGCTCCTGGGGTAGCAAGAACAACTACCTTTAAGGACTTTAAAAGTGTGGGTCCTCCCGAGTTCCGAGGAATGACGGATCCACTAGAAGCCCAGACATGGGTTAGAGAGATTGAAAAGGCGTTTATGATAACAAATGTAGGTGAGGCGCAAAAGACTTCTTTTGCGACTTACATGATGAAGGGGGAAGCCAACTATTGGTGGGGCTAGGACAGAGGCTGTTACGTGGGAACAGTTTAAGAAGGTTTTCTTCAAGAACTATTTCCCTACTAGCATGTAGGGTAGGATGGAAATTAAGTTCCTAGAACTTAAGCAGGGGGATATGATAGTTCCCCAGTATACCGCAAAGTTTAACGAATTGGCGAGATTTACTCCACATCAGGTGGATACAGAGGAAAGAAAGGCGCGCAGATTTGAGCAGGGCTTAAAACCCTGGCTATATAGTAGGATATCGATTTTCCAGAGTGCTTCCTACGGGACCATTCTAGAGAAGGCGATAATAGCTGTAGGTGGTGGTGAGGCTTTGTCTCAGTACCACAAAGAGCGAAAGATTAAGAATAAGTTAGAAGGAGGTAATAAGGCTAAAGTTGCCAGCAGAAGCGGTAACTTGCCAAAGAGGAAGAGTTTTACCCCTGGGAATACCGGGGTAAAGCAGGGAGATCCCAAACGGAGGACGGAAGCATGTAAGACATGCAGAAAATCTCACATGGGAGTCTATTTAAAGGGGAAAGTAGTATGCTACAACTGTGGGCAGGAGGGACATTTGTCACCCAACTGTCCTAACCCTAAGAAGAACCAGGGGTGTTTTGTCTGTGGGTCAATGGACCACATGGCAAGAAATTGCCCGAAGAAGGGTTTAGAGGGGAATAAGAGTTCTGGCAGTGGTAAATTAGCCATTACTGGACCAACACCATCAGTGGGTAGACCCTTAGCTCGTACGTTTAATATGACTGTTCAAGATGCGGTTGCATCAATAGATGTGGTAGCAGGTATCATTCCGGTCAATGAGATAAATGCTTATATGCTATTTGACTCGAGTGCTACTTGTTCCTTTATAGCATGTGAATTTGCTAATCGATTAGGTTTAATCCCTGAGAAGTTACCTATACCTTTAGACGTTAAGGTAGCAAACGAAGAGATAATCCCCATTGAACATGTTCATAAGGATTGTTGCGTAGAAATTAGAGGGAATAAGTTATCGGTAGATTTGGTACCGATAAGGCTAAAAGAATTCGACGTAATTCTTGGTATGGATTGGTTGGTTAACCATAAGGCAATTATAGATTGCCATAGGAAAAGTGTAAACCTTCGGCTTTCTAAGAAAACCAAGGTAGTGTTCTTCGGAAGTAATTCACCGAGACATTCTTGTTGTCTGTTTATGACACAAGCTAGGAAGATGTTGAGAAAAGGGTGTGTAGGTTATCTGTGCCATTTTGTGGATACCCAAAGAGTGGGAACATCCTTGGATCAGATACCTATTGTGAAAGAGTTCGCGGATGTATTTCCGGAGGAGTTACCGGGCATTCCACGGGTACATCCTTGGATAAGAGGTAGATATGAAATCCATGGAGTATTCCATGTGATTTGGCTTAGAGAACATTAGTAACGAAGTTATGGCGAATTTTATGGAAATAGACGTTAAACCTCGAAAACATAGAATTTCCGGAATGGTAGTCGAAAGTTGCCGTGAGACTTGAAAACGTTGGTTTTCAATGTCAACATGTGAGATAGGGTGATTAAGAGTTGTGGGTTTTAGAATCGTCGGATTCCAACTTAAAACGAAGAAAACGAGCATTGAATGCTCATTAACGTTTCCAAAAGTATATAAAATGAACTTAATAGTGAATTTTATGTTAACGGATTCGAAAGTGTCGAATTCTTATATGAACGCGTAGGGTATGTCATTTATGACTTGTAAGCTTTTAAACGAACCAAATTGGGCTTATAACGAAGAAGCTACTACTCGGAATTTCACACGATTTTTAAAATCTGCCGAGAATCAGATCGAGGTTCAGCCGCTGCCATGCCAGACGAGTGTGTAAAAAAGCCACACCGCAGCAATACGCTTATGGGTCGGGAAAAATAAAAAGGTCTCGAGATTCAAAATGGCAAATACGAGAGTTTGTTCATGGACTCATACCGCAGCAGCCAAGTCCGCAAAAACCTTTCGAGAGTGGCCAAGTACCACTAGAATGTTTATGATGTCGCCACAAATATGAAGTTCGTGGCTTTGATAGTAACTTAGGTTTTTAACTTCAGTTATTTCGAGACCTACCTGAGTTGAGTTTATATACTCACTGAATGTACTAAGACTAATCCTATATTACCTATACTAAGGTATATGGTATGAAACCTAGGAATGTAATGCATGTTAACAAGATATGTATGATGAATAAAGTTGGTACCTTATCAACGATGTTTGAGTCCGATTAATAAACGTTAATTGAGTGATAAACCGGGACGAAGGGTAATAAGTCATGTTGACTTTAATGAAGATATTAAGTTAACAAAGACATAAAAGAGAAAGAAGCTTGTAGGAATAATGTGAATAGTTGTTTGATGGCTAATTACAGTGTGCTATGTGAATATATCATGTAGATTCTGTAAAGGCTGTGGTCAGTCGAGTAACTTATTTGAAGACGCTGAAAGGCAAGTTTTCTTAACGCTGTCTAACTTCCATGTTAGCCAAGATTTATGTGATTCGTTGAACTGAATTGCAAGACTTGTTTTAAAGAAAGGGTCGATGCCAGATTTTAACTCGGCTAGACTATTCGTAATATATAGATTGATTATTATTCATATCATTCTATATAGAAATGTTAACGCTATCCTATGCCAAGTAATTGGTACGGACGTGAAGGTAAGGTTTGTCTATGAACAAACAAAAGTATTTTTCATCGATTATTCGATGGGCACGCGAGTTTGCCAAAAATATTAAATGTAAATACGTTTAATGAATGAGTGTTGATCAACATAGAGTACTATAGGCTGATCACCTAGAAGTTCTCGTAAGTTATACGGATGAACGACCTTAGTGTTGTGGACTCCTTTTCAAATATGGAAACTAAAATTGACTATTCATGGTCTATTGACCGGTTCAGAACTCCTAATCTATTCTATACTTTGGGAATTGATGTTATGAACTGTTAAAGTATTATTGATTCATAATACTTCATAACTATTGTTCAGTTATGTTGGAATTGTTATATAATTCATGAATGTGGTATTCCTGTTATCCTTGATTAAACTTGCTGAGCTGTCATGCTCACTCCTTATGTGAATTATATAACTGCAGTTAAAGATGAACGTACTGCGAATGCCAAGAGAGATAAGGGCAAAGCTAAGATGGATGCTTAGGCATTGTGTAATAGTTTAGTAAGTTTGTATGTATTATACATTATGAACAATGAACGATGTAACCGGTTTATGAACCTAGGAAGGATTATATTTTGATTATAATAAGAAGATAGTAATTACCTTCATTTTGTTGTATTTCAATGGAATGATTGTATGGAGTTAGTACAGTGGAGCACCATCTGTCGGGTTGGAAGATACCCGAATTTGGGGGCGTCATATGTTTGATCAATTGAAGGGTGCTAGATATTTCTCAAAAATAGATTTGAGAAGTGAGTATCATCAACTGAAGGTAAGAAAGGAGGATGTACCGAAGACCGCATTCCAAACTCGGTATGGAAATTACGAATTTTTGGTGATGTCTTTTGGTTTGACAAACGCCCCTGCAGCGTTCATGGATTTGATGAACAGGGTGTATAAACCATTTTTAGATACGTTTGTGGTGGTGTTTATCGACGATATTCTGGTGTACTCTAAAACTCAAGAGGAACATGTGGAACACTTACGTCTAACGTTGGAGACGCTAAGAAAAGAAAAGTTGTATACGAAATTCTCTAAATGTGAATTTTGGTTGGAACGTGTACAATTTCTTGGGCACGTAATTGACAAAGATGGAATTTCAGTGGATCCATCAAAGGTTGATGCTATGATAAATTGGGAACAACCATGAACTCCATCAGAAGTGAGAAGTTTCTTAGGATTAGCAGGGTATTACATACGGTTTATCCAGGATTTCTCCAAGATTGCCACTCCGTTGACATATTTGACGAGGAAATCTGTAAAATTTGTTTGGACGGAGAAGTGTGAAGAAAGCTTCCAAGAATTGAAAAAGAAGTTAAGTATGGCACCTGTGTTGTCATTACCAGATAATACAGGAAATTTTGTGGTGTATAGTGACGCTTCACACAAGGGATTAGGATGTGTCCTTATACAGAACGGGAAAGTCATCGCGTATGCATCAAGACAATTGAAAGACTACAAAAAAGGGTATCCAACTCATAATTTAGAGTTGGCGGCGGTTGTGTTTTCTCTAAAGATATGGAGACACTATCTCTACGGAGAGAAATGTGAGATTTACACAGACCATAAAAGTCTGAAGTATATTTTCACATAAAAGGACCTGAACATGCGTCAAAAAAGATGGATGGAACTTATAAAAGATTATGATTATGAGATCTTTTACCATCCAGGCAAAGCAAACGTTGTTGCAGATGCCTTGAGTAGGAAAGGCAGAGAAAAGTTAATGTTGTTAACTGATAAGGAGGAGCTTATTTCAGCAATGGCACGGTTAGAGTTGGAAATCAAATTTCCAAAAGAATCCGATGAAAGATGTTACTAGATGGAAGCCAGTCCAACTTTGGTGGACAAAGTGAAGAACGCTCAACTGCAAGATGAGGAATGTAGAAAAATAAGAGAAAGTGTGGTCGAGGGAAAGGAAGTAAAGTACAAAGTTGATACCGAGGGGATGCTGAGATTTGAAGGACGAATATGGGTTCCAGCAGTACAAGACATTAAAGAGAACATCTTGACATAAGCCCATAGCTCAAGATATTCGATTCATCCAGGAAGTACAAAGATGTATCAAGACTTGCGACGACATTTTTGGTGGCCAAATATGAAAAGAGACATTGCAGAATGCGTTGCAAAGTGCTTGACATGTCAGAGAGTCAAGGCCGAGCATCAAAGGCCAAGCGGATTACTTCAACCATTAGAGATACCGGAATGGAAATGGGAACATATCTCAATGGATTTTGTGGTAGGTCTTCCAACAACTCAAAAAGGATACGATGCGATTTGGGTGATAGTGGATAGATTGACAAAATCTGCACACTTTTTGCCAATAAAGATTAGATTCAATCTTGATCAGCTGGCAAAACTATATGTTAAAGAGATCGTTCCAAGACATGGAGTTCCAGTGTCAGACAGGGATTTGAGGTTCACATCAAACTTCTGGAAGAGACTACAAGAATGTATGGGAACACAGTTGCGAATGAGTACGGCATATCATCCGCAAACAGATGGCCAAAGCGAATGAACGATTCAGACATTGGAAGATATGTTGATAGCATGCGTCATGGATTTCAAAGGAAGCTGGGATGAATAATTACCGTTGGTGGAATTTGCCTACAATAATAAGCTACCACGCTTAGCATCGGCATGCCGCCACGAAGCATTATACTACAGAAGTACGAAACTCCACCATCTTCGGGACGAAGTCGGTGAATGTCAATTGTTAGGACCAAAACTGGTACAACAAACTGTTGAGGTTGTCCAACTCATCAGAACAAGATTGATAGCTGCTCAAGACAAACAAAACAAATATTTTGATCAACACAGACAAGATCGTGCATTTGACATAGGAAATTACGTGTTCCTAAAAGTTTCTCCTTGGAAGGGGAAGATTCGATTTGGTAAAAAGGCGAAACTAAGTCCGAGGTTTATTGGACCCTTTGAAGTGCTGAGGAAAGTTGGAGAGATAGCTTACGAAGTAGCTCTACCTCCATAATTGCAAAACATTGATAATGTTTTTCACATGTCGGTGTTACGACCGTATAAATCTGATTACAAGCACGTAATTGAGTACGAACCATTACAGTTTGAGAAAGACTTGTCCTATGAAGAGGTTCATATCCAGATAGTCGACAGGAAAGAACAAGTGCTCAGGAATAAGGTGATACCTTCTATAAAGGTAATATGGAGGAACCACAATGTCGAAGAGGCCACGTGGGAACTCGAAGCTGAAATGATGAAGAATTACCCTGAGTTATTTGTTTAATTCATGTCTTCGATTCTCGGGGATGAATCTTTGTAAGTAGGGGAGAATGTGACTAATGAATTGTTTGAATTGTGATTCTGAGGACAGAATCCTTGTAAGGAGGGAATGATGTAACATTCCAGAATTTTATAAATTATTATATTGAATATTTATTGAATTATATAAGTATTTAATGGATGTAGTTATTGTTAATTGAATAATTATTCAAATTTGATTCGATGTGGTTAATTATTTGTTAAGTAAATAATTAAGGAAATTAATTAGTATATTCAAATTTAATTTAATTATTAAGTTAGAGAATTTTGATTAAATAAATTATTATATTTTAAATTGAATTTGTAAATTAAAAGGATGTGTTAGTGGATTAAATAAAGTTATGATTATAAAAAAAAATATAATTTTGTGGTATTGATTTATGTGTTAAAGAGGTTTAATAAATTGTTTTTAGAATTAATTTAATTAAATTAAAGTGTGACAAATAATCTTACTATAAAGGAATTACTAAAATAAATTATGGGAGTTTAATTCAGTTTTGCCAAACAAGGCCTAATGCCTATTAAGTATTTCATCTAATTGTGTTTTACCAAGCAAGGCATAAGGATTAATTGATTATATTTTAGTGGTTAGCCAAACAAGTCTTATGGCTTTTGGTTTTCAAAACTTAGATAACTGATATCAGTTATATATTTTATATTTATATTATATAATCAATATATATTATATCTTATATGCGTTATATTCTAAGACGTAAGAATAGAGGAGAGAGGTCAAAGAGAAAAAGAGAAAAACTCAAAGGAAGAAGAAAAAGAGAAAAAGAAAAGTGAGAGAATCCTAGAGAATTGGGAGTGAAGAGGAGAAAAGCTTGACAATCAAAGGGATAGTATCATCATCTTCTTCAAGGTATTATTCTATTTTATTTTAGTTTTAAAAGTTTTGTTTTTCTCTTCCCAAATTCTCTGTAGAATCCTTGTGTAAGGATGAATTGTTGTTGTTATGTGGCTTTATATGACATACTAATGATGTTAAAACTATTTTCATAAGTTATAATCAATAAATTGATGATATTTATGTAATTTGTGAAGAAAACGTTTTTATAGAGAGTTTTTGTGAATATATATTGTTTAGCTTAAAGTAGAAATTATGGGTTAATTAGTTATTTTATTGGTAAATTGGCTATTCAATTTGATAGAGTATGTATAAACTTTGATAAAGTGCTTTGAATTAACTATTTTAGTTGAAAAACAAAATCACAGTGTTTATTTTCATCAAAAACATCAAAAAGTGAGTTTTTAGCAAAAACAGTGAAATTGGATGTGTTAATTTTGTTGCTTCTGTTGTTGTATGGGTAGAAACATGTTAGGAGTTCTTGAATTATGTTTACATGAAGTTTTTTTGTATGAATTACATGTGAATTAGTCTGTTAGAAACAAGCTTGTAGGCCAAAATTGGCTTTTTCTTATCTTTATTCTTAAAGGTTGTCAAATGAATCTGCAGAATTTATGCGCGATGCTCTTGACAAATAGATTCATCTTTTGTGTCATAGTCATTGCCGCCATCATCAAGCAACATGGGCCTTTGAGCTTTATTCTCGAGCCACAGTGCCATCATCATGTCATGTGTCACCGCACTACAAAGATAAAATGTGGTGCCAAGATGCAGTGAAGTTAGCGAATAATCTCGACATTGTACTTTTTGTACACAAAATTTTAAGAAAAGTTATGTGATGATAGTAGGACTGTAAAATGTTGATTTTAGTATTTCTATACTATGAATAATTATGTTATTAAAGATTGACTTATGTTATAACTTGATTATGTGATTAAATAATCAAATATACATGATGAATGTAGTTAGTTAAGTTGTAAAGTGGTAGTGACTAACTATGTCATGATGACGTATATATATATATATATATATATATATATATATATATATATATATATATATATATATATATGTATATAGGGTATTGTGATTCGAATTGATTCGGTTTAGCCTACGAGCAAGGCAGGTTTTCTAATCCTTTATCTTTTTGAACTAATTATTATTTCTAATTCGATTACCTTATAATGATGCAAGCTGTCTAAACTTTGGTTTGATGTTGAACAAGTTATTCTTGTATTTAACTTGTTGTTTAGCATGAACAACTATATATACTAATGTCGAACATTTTTATCGTTCAAATTGTTATGTCTGCTTAGTATTCAATTCTAATTAACCTTGGCTTAGTATTGTTCAAGCAAGGTGTGTTATAGTTATTCAAATTGTATGCTATTAGATTATTCCTAAAGCATGACTTTAGTTTACTATGATTGATTCAATCACGATTATTCTATAGTATAATGTTATTGGTTTTATTCAACTAATCCTTAGTTGATGTTCGTTGAATTCCAAATTACCTTGAAAGTTTATCCAAACCAAACTTCCTTTGGTGCGGACTTGTACTCTAAATACTGAGATGAACAACCCTATTATTATGATTAGGGGTTAACTTACGTATAGCGTTAAAATATTTGTGCACAATACATTGTACGAAGGGCTGATCCCCCTAAGTACGAGGTCCTTATAGTCTTATAACTGTTAAAGTTGGAGTTGAAAGATTACTTGCAACTGTGGACTTAGTTCATGGTCTTACAACCCTCAGTGATGTATATTTTCCATATTTTGGGATTTCAGTTTCTGATTATTATTGATAGAGTACTATTCACTTTTGATGAGCCTATTTCAATAGGTATTATTGTTATTCTCCTGTTGATTCCATATTATATCCAGTGAGCAATTGTTTTGCTCACTCTTGCATATTTATAAACTCATTGCAGCTAAAGAAGAGAAGGTAGGTGAACCTTCGACTAACAAAGGAAAGGGAAAAATGTACAAGTGATGAAGACTTGTAATTTTTACTTTGATTAAGATATTAGACTTTTATTATGTTGATCTTAGACTTTATTTTAAAGAAGTTATGTAATGTTTTCCACATTTGAATGATGATTAAAGGTTAGATAACCTGGGAGATTTTTATTATGTAACCCTTTAATGGGGAAGGTTTTTATTTATTCAGTTTTACTATGATTGGGTAGTTAGATATGAATGTTTGATCAAGTGAACACCACATCCTGTGGGGATAAAGTACCTGGATTTGGGGGTGTCACAATTATAAACCTTCTTTATTGTGTTATTACGTGTAAACCATTTTGTATAACTGAAGGTATGTTGTGACGCCCCCAAAATAGGTCCACACGACCCATTCTGAGTCGCCAGATATCATACTATAAAAATCAAATACAAACTTCATTTATACAACTGTTGAACTGTCGTGCAGAATACGACCACAGTTAAACTATGAGTTTTAATACAAATATATGTAACTCTCATGGTGCCTCGACCACAACCTTACAATGGTACTTTACATAAAAGCACAGTCAAAAAATGTTTTAGAAATTAAAATCTTTGAGAAGTGCTCAAGGAAACTTTCGTACATGGGAGGCCATGCGTCTAGGTTATGATAGATATCATATATCCACAGAATTATCCTTGGTTGACCCAATAGACCCCAAAGAAAAATGAGAAGATTACTATCATCTTCTTTCCAATGGTGAGTCTTTTCTTGACATATAGTTATCTCCGTTGTCTCTAAGTGAAAATTATATTTCAAATAAACTCCAAGATCATATAGGTAGTGCTCGTAGATATACTCAGCAAGTGGATGTGCACAACCATGTCTTATGATAACACGAGGTTGTATGTCATTAGACATCTTGTATGATAAAGTTAAAACACCCTTCCAAAGTTGGGTTCACCTCACCCTATTCGGTTCACCAAAATTAAATATCAAATGACGTATACAATACGACACACTTATCTAAAGTTCTCAACAAAATTATTTTCATACTATTCAGGGAGATCCTCAACAAACTATAGACCACCGCTCTATTCTCCTCCATTACCCCGCTTCAACCCAAATGCTACACTTATTATTACCCCGAAGGAACTGTGAAGCCAAAAGGGTGAGCACAACTAGCCCAGTAAAGAATATCATGACTAAAGATAATTTACATCATCAATAGCCTTCATCGTTAATAAATTAGAGATTTAGAACATATGGTAGATGATAAAACTTTTCAACCATAGTTGCAACGGAACGAGCAATCCATTAGAAGAGATAGATAGACCATAAAGTCTATTGCCTTCTCCACATTAAAAATCCACCAACAATGTTTTATCCCTGTAACATCAGTCAACAATTCCTGTCAACAATCAGATGAATAACTGATAATCATAATTGTGGTTCTAAATTCCTCTTCGCACCCAGGACGAAGATAATTTTCATCACATGTCTTTACCTGAAACATCAAAGATCATGGTTATACCAAATTGCAATTCCTGCTCATAATCATACTAATAAATTCATCTTTGCACTACGGCCAAAGATATTTATTAACAATTCATCTTTGCACTACAGGCCAAAGACATACAACTATATTTTAGAAGAGTCAAGTAGAGCATGATATCTACTATCTTCTACGAATTAAAAGTGTATAATCAATATTTTATTGCTGAGACTCGGCTTAATAAATAATCCACATCATTGAATCATCCCTGCACTACGGCCAAGGATATTCATGTAATCATCAATGGTCATGATTATACCGAGTAATCCCTGGTTATAATCATACCAATAACTATCTATCAATGCACTACAGGCCAATGAGGACTTTTACCACATCATCTATAACATTACGGGTCATGATTATACTGAATAATCCCTGGTCATAATCATACAAATAAACAGTTCATCTATTCACATAAGCCAAAGATATTCATCAATCAATAGTTCATCTTTGCACGTAAACCAAAGATATACAACTGTAAAACCAATAATCAACTGTCCATCTTTGCACGTAAGCCAAAGATATACAATCAGAAAACCAATAATCAATAAATTCATCTTTGCACGTAAGCCAAAAATGACTTTCATCACAATATAAGCATGAGTATGATGACAATGAAATAAGCATTAATCAAACGAAATCAAGGATAAATATTAAAGACTTTAAATGTATCCAGAGATTAAAAATATCCAAATTGTCAACATGATACTTCATTGTGGAATAAAATTCTAGAATAATATTCATGTACTAAAAATAATTTGGACAGAAAAGAAATATATTTTTCGGGTAAATAGTACCCCGCAATAGTACCCTATGAATAGTATTTCGAGAATAGTACCTCGTGAAGAGTACCCCGGCATGAAAAGTACCTCAAATACCCGAGTGAATAATATTCGAGTGAATAGTAATTTGGGTGAATAGTAACCCGTGAATAGTACTTCAACATGAAAAGTGCCCCGAATACCCGAGTGAATAATACTATAGTGAATAGTAACCGGGTGAATAGTAACCCGTGAATAGTAACTCGTAAAAAAATACCAAAGAAAATGATATTCCATGACGAGTACAAAAGAAATGATATCTCATACGAGTATAATAAAATATACGAAACTGCAAATGGATTTTCATCCGCAATGCGGTAATCCACGTAGACAGATCATTTCCACAATTTAATAATGAATGAATATGAAGGATCATTCACCATGCATGTGGTAATCCACATAAGACAGGTTATTCTAATAGAATAATAAAGAATGGAATAACAGAAGAATTCACCATGCATGCGATAGTCCGCGTAGACAAGTTATTCCAACACAATAATAAAGATTGGAATAACATAAGAATTCACCAGGCATGCGATAGATCGCACAGACATGTTATTCCAACAGAATAATAAATAATAGAACCAGGACATGCGTAATCCGCACAGACAGGATATTTCAACAGAATAATAAAGAATTGAACCAGGTCATGCGTAATCTGCACAGACAAGATATTCCAACAGAATAATAAAGAATGGACTAACAGAAGAATTTCACCATGTATGTAGTACTTCGCATAGACATGTTATTCTAACATAATAATAAAGAATGGAATAACAATATCTCTCTTCATGAATACGAAAGAAATAATACTCCTTACTATAATAATAATATCTCTTACCTCAGAAGAAAACTAGACAATGGAATAGTGAGGTAGCAGACTTCTCTTCTTCTTTCTCTCTATAATTTCTCTCTATAATAATTGCTCTAAAGCTTTAGTGAATTGGTGAAAAATAATGAAGGAATGAGCTTCTATTTATAGGAAAATATAGTTTCAATAATTTCACGTTTTGGGGCTCGAAATATTACAATATAATACCTTCCTCTTTTCCTTTATTTTTAATTTAGTCCTGCAAGTATTATCAAACTTGCACCACCTCCCCTAATAGTAAATCATGTGAATCAATAGTTCTAGACATGTGAAAATACGAATTACAGTATAGTACATCCATCTATACCTCTATTTTTAACTTAGTCATGCAAGTATTATCAATCTTGAACCACCTCCCCTAATAGTACAAGAATGTGAATCAATAGTACACACATGTGAACAAATAGTTATAATCATGTGAATTAATAGCAATTAATTGCTCATGTATCCGATTAATTACTCGATTGGACAGTATAACTTCTAGACATCAATTAACATCGAAATAAATGTCGATTTCTACTAACACTAATAATTCCAACACAATGGAACTATCAATTTCATCTTTAATCAACACGAACTTATTCATCATTAATATTATAACTCACAATATTTAACAACCAGGTCGTTCTCAGGGAAGAGGGGGCTTTCCAATAAGGATTTCCCCTATTGGCGCGCAATTAGATGACCAAACCTCTCCTTGACAGAACTTCTAGACATTGTCAATATTGCAAATAATAATATGAATAAATTTGTCGTCTCAATTATTGATTTAATAATATAACATATTATGTAGATGATATTGTGACAATAATTGAATCAATAATATGAGAGATATGATGCAAAGAATTATTATAGCAATAATTGATAACCTTCTTATGTAAGCATCAATAATCAATACCGTGCTACTATGCAACCACGCCAGACATCATTTCTTTTTACTATCGTGTAGTTCAACAGCTTTAACGGTAACACTTTCGCCGTTATTTTTATAAAAAGATAATTATGTCGCTTTTTTACTACTACAATACTTCCATTCCACTAATCTACTAATGATTGTGCCATCGCATTTGATATTCTCCACCAAACGAATATTTTATAACAACTTGTATACTTTGCAACATTTTCACATATCACCCTTAACTTTAACCCTTTCTCAATTTAACCATTTACTAAATAAAATAATAATTATAAGAAAATTGAATACTTTCATTTCATAATTTCGGGATCTCACAATCTCCCCTCCTTATGAAATTTTGCCCTCAAAATTTATGTACGTACCTGGTATTCGAAGAGATGAGAATACATTGCTTTCTTTTTGGATTGTACCTTCCCGGTTATATCCTATGTATCATGATTTTTCCATTGCTCATCTCCTGTATTTCAGATATCATTCTAGAATATATCTTCAAAACAAAGGTCAATTGATATATCACAAATTGTCAACTTATCAAGTAAAAATTTTGGCTTAGGTCAGTCACGCACAAGCGAAGTATATTACTCATCTCTCCCCTCCTAGTTCTAGACTCATATCTCCGCCAGCGACCATATCCCTAAGCGCTGATACCATTTGTGACGCTCCCAAAATAGGTCCACACAACCCATTCTGAGTCGCCAGATATCATACTATAAAAATCAAATACAAACTTCATTTATACAACTGTTGAACTATCGCAGTATCAATCGACCACGCTTAAACCGTGAGTTTTAATACAAATGTATGTAACTCTCATGGTGCCTCACCACAACCTTACAATGGTACTTTACATAAAAGTAAAGTCAAAAACTGCTTTTAGAAATTAAAATATTTGGGAAGTGCTCAAGGAAACCTTCGATACATGAGGCCATGCTGCCTAGGGGTTATGATAGATATCATAAGTCCACATAATTATCCTTGGTTGACCCAATAGACCCCAAAGAAAAATGAGAAGATTACTATCATCTTCTTTCCAATGGTGAGTCTTCTATTGACATATAATTATCTCAGTTGTCTCCAAGTGAAAATTATATTTCAAATAAACTCCAAGATCATATAGGTAGTGCTCGTAGATATACTCAAAGAAGTGGATGTGCAAAATCCTCCTTATGATAACACGAGGTTGTATGTCATTAGACATCTTGTATGATAGTGGCAAAACACCTTCCAAAGTTGGGTTCACCTCACACCCTTCTTGCTTCACCAAAATTAAACATCAAATGACGATACAATACGACACACTTATCTAAAGTTCTCAACAAAATTATTTCCATACTATTTAGGAGAACCTCAACACCTATGTACCACCGCTCTATTCCCATGTTACCCCCGCCAATTCAAATGCCTACACTCTTATTACCCGAAAGGAATCAGAAGCCAAAAGGGTGAGGACAACTAGCCCAAAGAAAGAATATCATGACTAAAGATAATTTACATCATCAATAGCCTTCATCATTAATAAATTAGAGATTTAGAACATATGGTAGATGATAAAACTTTTCAACCATAGTTGCAATGAACGAGCAATCCATTAGAAGAGATGGATAGACCATAAAGTCTATTGCCTTCTCCATGTTAAAATCCACCAACAATGTTTTATCCTCGTAACATCAATCAACAATTCCATCAACAATCGATGAATAACTGATAATCATAATTGTGGTTCTAAATTCCTCTTCGCACCCAGGACGAAGATAATTTTCATCACCTGTCTTTACCTGAAACATCGAAGATCATGGTTATACCAAATCGCAATTCCTGCTCATAATCTTACTAATAAATTCATCTTTGCACTATGGCCAAAGATATTCATTAACAATTCATCTTTGCACTACAGGCCAAAGACATACAACTGTATTTTAGAAGAATCAAGTAGAGCATGATATCTACTATCTTCTATGAATTAAAAGTGTATAATCAATATTTTATCGTTGAGACCCAACTTAATAAATAATCCACATCATTGAATCATCCCTGCACTACGGCCAAGGATATTCATGTAATCATCAATGGTCATGATTATACCGAATAATCCCTGGTTATAATCATACCAATAACTGTCCATCAATGCACTACGGGCCAATGAGGACTTTTACCACATCATCTATAACATTACGAGTCATGATTATACCGAATGATCCTTGGTCATAATCATACCAATAAACAGTTCATCTATGCACATAAGCCAAAGATATTCATCAATCAATAGTTCATCTTTGCACATAAGCCAAAGATATACAACTATAAACCCAATAATCAACCGTCCATCTTTGCACGTAAGCCAAAGATATACAACTGTAAAACCAATAATCAACAGTCCATCTTTGCACGTAAGCCAAAGATATACTAATGTAAAACCAAAAATCAACAGTCCATCTTTGCACGTAAGCCAAAGATGACTTTCATCATAATATAAGCATGAGGATGATGACAATGATATAAGCATTAATCAAACGAAATCAAGGATAAATATTAAATATTTTAAATTTATCTAGAGATTAAAAATATCCAAATTGTCAACATGATACTGCTTTGTGGAGTAAAATTCAATAATAATATTCATGTACTAAAAATAATTTCGACAAAAAAGAAATATATTTTTTGGGTAAATAGTACCCCACAATAGTACCCTATGAATAGTACTTCGGGAATAGTACCTCGTAAAGAATACCCCTACATGAAAAGTACCCCAAATACTCGAGTGAATAATATTCGGGTGAATAGTACTTTGGTTGAATAGTAACCCGTGAATAGTACTCCGACACGAAAAGTGCCCCGAATACCCGAGTGAATAATACTATAGTGAATAGTAACCTGTGAATAGTAACTCGTAAAAAAAATACCAAAGAAAATGATATTCCATGACGACTACAAAAAGAAATGATATCTCATACGCAGTATAATAGAATATACTAAATCGCAAATGGATTTTCACCCATATGCAGAATCCACGTAGATGCATCATTTCCACAATTTAATAAAGAATGAATACGAAGGATCATTCACCATGCATGTGGTAATCCACATAAGACAGGTTATTCTAACAGAATAATAAAGAATGGAATAACAAAAGAATTCAACATGCATGTGGTAGTCCGCGTAGACAGGTTATTCCAACAGAATAATCAAGATTGGAATAACATAAGAATTCACCAGGCATGCGATAGATCGCATGCATATGTTATTCCAATGTAATAATAAATAATGGAACTGTGACATGCGTAATCCGCATGCATGTGAAATTCCAACAGAAAAATAAAGAATGGAACCAGGTCATGCGTAATCTGCACAAACAGGATATTCCAACAGAATAATAAAGAATGGAATAACAGAAGAATTTCACCATGTATGCAGTACTTCCCATAGACAGGTTATTCCAACATAATAATAAAGAATGGAATAACAATAGCTCTTTTCATGAATACGAAAGAAATAATACTCCTTACTATAATAATAATATCCCTTACCTCAGAAGAAAATTGGATACTGGAATAGTGAGGTAGCAGACTTCTCTTATTCTTTCTATCTATAATTTCTCTCTATAATAATTGCTCTATAGCTTTAGTGAATTGGTGAAAAATAATGAAGGAATGAGCTTCTATTTATAGGAAAATATAGTTTCAATAATTGCACGTTTTGGGGCTCAAAATATTACAGTATAATACCTTCCTCTTTTCCTTTATTTTTAATTTAGTCCTGCAAGTATTATCAAACTTACACCACCTCCCCTAATAGTAAATCATGTGAATCAATAGTTCTGAATCATATGAAAAAATATGAATTACAAAGATATAGTAACTCCATCTATACCTCCATTTTTAACTTAGTCATGCAAGTATTATCAATCTTGCACCACCTCCCCTAATAGTACAAGAATGTGAATTAATAGTACACACATGTGAACAAATAGTTATAATCATATGAATTAATAGCAATTAATTGCTCATTTATCCGATTAATTACCCGATTAGTCAGTATAACTTCCAGACATCAATTAATATCGAAATAAATGTCAATTTCCACTAACACTAATAATTCCAACACAATGGAACTATCAATTTCATCTTTAATCAACACAAAATTATTCATCATTAATATTATAACTCACAATATTTAACAACCAGGTCGTTCCCAGGAAAGAGGAGGCTTTCAAATAAGGATTTCTCCCTATTGGCGCGCAATTAGATGACCAAACCTCTCCTTGACAGAACTTCTAGACATTATCAATATTGCAAATAATAATATGAATAATCGTGTAGCGCCTCAATTATTGATTTAATAATATAACATATTATGCAGATGATACTGTGACAATAATTTAATCAATAATATGAGAGATATGATGCAGCAATTATTGTAGCAATAATTGAGTATAAATGAGTGACTTCTTACGTAAGCATCAATAATCAATATCGTTTGCTACTATGCAACCACGCGTATTACTGTACTTTTACTACCGGGTAGTTCAACATGTTTTAACGGTAATATTTTTGCCATTATTTTTATAAAAAGATAATTCTGTCATTTTCTTACTACGATAATATTTCCATTGTGGGGTCCACCAATGATTGTGCCGTCATACGGATATTCCCCGACCAAACGAATATTTTATAACAACTTGCATACTTTGCAAAATTTTCACATATCACCCTTAACTTTAACCCTTTCTCAATTTAATTATTTACTAAATAAAATAATAATTATAAGAAAATTGAATACTTTCATTTCATAATTTCGGGATATCACATATGTAAATTATGTTAAGGTTAGATAAACTGAGATGATGTTATAAAGAAATTAATTAATGGTATGTATGATGATATTCATAAATGAATGGGTAGTTAGATGCTATTTATATGATGGATCGTGTGCACCAGACCCAGGGTTAAGAAACTCGGATTTGGGGGCGTCACAGGTCCTTACTTCTAGAATAGCACCTTCTTGTACTTTCTTCTTCATACGCATCAACTTCGGGTCTGTAGCTTGAGCAGCTTTAATTTTATCGATTAAAGTCAATTCTACTCGTATATTTGACATCATCATATGGGTCACTGATGTTTTTAAATCTATCTCCATCATTTGGAAGTCATACAAAATGGGCCTTTGTGTTGACAATATAACACTCGTACGTGCATATGATCTTCTTCTCAAGGAGTCAGCTACCACGTTTGTTTTTTCAGGATGGTATTGAATGGTATGGTCGTAATCTTTTAACAGCTTAAGCTAATGTCGTTGCCGCATGTTGAGTTCCTTTTGGGTAAAGAAATATTTGAGGCTTTTATGATCTGAATAGATCTCCTCTTTCTCCTCATACAGGTAAAGTCTCCAAATTTTTAGCGCGAAAACGACTGCTGCCAACTCTAAATCATGAGTAGGATAATTCCTCACATATTCTTTGAGTTGTCGTGAGGCATAGGCTATGACTTTCCCATGTTGCATGAGAACACATCCTAAACCTCTCACTCAAGCATCATTGATGCCAAATCCCTCCTCAACTCGATGGTATTGTGTCATAACAGATCTTTCAAATGAGTCTCCTGTTGAGTTCTTGGAAACTCTTCTCACATTCCTCGCTCCATCCGAATTTGGTATCTCTTCTAGTCAGTTGAGTTAATAGAGTGGTGATTCGAGAAAATTCTTCCACAAATCTCTGATAATAACCAGCTAAGCCCCGAAAACTATGTACTTCGGTTACTGATTGAGGTTACCCCCAGCTTTATATTGCCTCAATCTTCACCGGATCAACTAATATTCCATGTTTTGATATAACGTGCCCAAGGAATGCTATTTCTTTAAGTCATAACTCGAATTTCTTCAACTTGGCATATAGCTTATTTCCACGAAGCTTTTGGAGTATCAACCTCAAGTGTTGTTCATGATCTTCATGACTTTTGGAGTATATGAGGATGTCATAAATAAAGATAACCACAAAATGATCCAAATATTCCTTGAATACTTGTTTCATCATATCTATGAAGGCAGCAGGAGCATTAGTCAATCCAAAAGACATGACTAGGAATTCGTAATGCCCGTACCGAGTGCTGAAAGCAGTCTTTGGAATGTCATCAATTTTAATCATTAACTGATGATATCCAGAATGAAGATCGATCTTTGAAAAGAATTTAGCACCTTGCAATTGGTCAAACATATCAATGCGAGGTAACGGGTACCTATTTTTGATGGTGACATGATTCAATTCTCGATAGTCAATGCAAAGTCGCATACTCCTATCTTTCTTCTTTACGAATAAAACATGAACACCCCAAGGAGATGTACTAGGACGAATGAAACTGATGTCTAACAGTTCCTGCAGTTGGATTTTTAACTCCTGAAGTTCAATAGGAGCCATTCGATATGGGATTTTGGAAATGAGTTTTATACCGGGTTCAATGTCAATACAAAATTCGATTTCACGCTCTGGGGGTAGGCTGGGAAGTTCTTCAGGGAATACGTCGGGAAATTTATAACAATATAAATATCATTCAAATTTGACGTATTTTTGTTTAAATTCGTGACATGGGCTAAGAAAGTTTGATATAAGTTTTGTTAATAAACGATAGCTTTATGGCTTGATATGACAGTGATTGACTTTAGTGGTTTGGTTGCTTGAATTCGCATAATAGGTTGGTTAGGATTGTACCATGCCGCTAAGTAATGTATTCATAGCTCTTGAATCATAGGAAACCATGAAAGTCTCAGTTGAATCCATCTCTAGCAAAGTCTTTGAAGTACCATCATCTTTTCTTGGAATAACTTGTCCATTCTCCACAACCCACCATTCCCAAGGATCTTTTTTAAGGTAGATACTAATTCAGAATTTCCAGAAGTTGTAATTTTCTGTTCCATACAGCAAAGGAGGTCTATTAGTTGATTGACCTTCTTGATTTTTGTTCCCAAAATGTGCCATGTCAGAATCTTTCCCTACAAGTCACTTTTAAGACCAAGATAAGTAGAGCCAAGCTTTGATACTAATTGAAATTCAGATAAGGCACACTTAGAAGGGCGGTTGAATAAGTGTGGAAGCAATCTATGACCAATTTTTAAACTTAAACCAAAACTACTAAATTCAGCCTACTATATTGTTGAATGCAGCTTGCTGAATTAATATGGCCTACTGAATTGACTGTTTGTTTTTTAAGAAAATATCCTGCTGAATTTATAACTTAGAGAAAATACTTGGTGTTAAAGAATTATCTTAAGATAATGCAAATATTCAAATTTTAATTATTAAGAAAATTAACTAGCTTTTGTGAGTAATTAAAGTAAAGCAAGTAATAAAATCAACACCAAGATTTTTTACGTGGTTCAGCTATTACCCTCTATAATAATAGCCTAGTCCACGTCCAATACCAACTAGTATTGGAAACTCACTTTTATTTCTTTAAAATAACCTTTGTTACAAAATAGATTCTATCAAATTGAATTATAATAATTCACTTGAGCACTCTTGCTCCTTGTGCACCAATGCACCCCTTAAGCATCTATGCTTCCTTGAACCTGTTTGTAATTAAACCTTAATCCACCTGGATTAAATTTCTTTAGACAACACTTAGTCTAAAAATATAAGATTATAAATATAGAGGTCTAATTATCAAAGCGAATAAACAATTTAACAATGCATGGCCCAACTAATGAATACAATGATCAAGTAGTAAAAAAGATATCACTAATATGAAGCTCACGAAAATTATCTGAGAAATAATTTATATATTAATTGCACAGCAGCTAAGAATTTGCACCAAGGATAATATAATAGGTTTTCAAGTATATAAGTGCTAGGATTAATTCAAGTTCTATACTTAGCACAGATATCTCAGTTCTTCTTTTATAGCCCAGAAAAACTACCGCTGCAAATAAAAAATCCGTTGCATAAAAATTATTTATGTTGCCAACAGATAAGCCTTCTGTAACGTTCTAATTATGATCAAATATGAAGTCTGTTAGGAACAGATAAGTATATCTAGTAGAGTAAATCTCGTGAAAAAACTCTTGGATAAAAAGTTGACTACTTCCAATGCTAATCCACTAATAATGACATGCCTCAGCCTTTTCGAAATTTCCGTAACAAATATTAAAGGCACATAACATACTGATAGGGATAAGCAATATTAATAATTACAAGAAGAATATTAATTTCGTAATTACTAACCCATGCAAACTCTTTCAACTTTCCCAAGATAACATGTAAGTACCGAGACTTTTGTGATAAGACCACTTAGATGAAGATATTCAATATCCTACCATCACAAATTAAAATACTCCAACAAATCTGATTTCTTACACATGTGCCATGTTATATAATCTTTTATAGAATCAGGACACACTCAACAGAATACTAGCCACAAATAAATTTTTCTGATACATGGCATTATAAGTCAATTAATCAGGACAATAAAATAATTATCATTTTATTTTAATTTAAAGCATGCATGAATAAATAATCATGTTAAATGCACACATAAAATGTCCTAGTGCCTTGTATTGAAAAATCGAATATTTGCAATGACCTTACATAAAATTCTTAGGACTCAAAACTTCAAAGTTTTTCAACAATGATCCTTTCATCAAATTCCTGAAATTTCAAAATAAACAAATTAGTACAAAATATCAAGTCATCATCAAAAAAATAAGGTTAGAATATTCACAAGTCAACATACTCCCCCTTTTTAATGATGACAACATAAAAAATTGTAACTCCCCCTAAATTTATGCATATTCAAAATTTCAGGATAAAACAAAATATTCAATAATCAAGACTGATTATCATGCCTTTTGTTTAGGAATTGTTCATCCTGCAAAACTATTAGTTTTAACAAATATTAGATAAACAAAATAAAATTCAGCAACATAATATCAAATTATCTAATATCGGTGACAACCAATCGTTCAAAAATAGACCATTCAAAAACAAAACCAGAAACAGAAACTTAACAAGTACTGGTGCCAACCAATCATTTTTTTTAAAACAAAAACATAACATAAAATATCAGCAAAAAAATTCTTCACACAGTAGCAATCAGCAATCATCCAACATCTAGTGTCTCCCCCTTTGTCATCAGGCAAAAAGGTTGTCAGATGTCAATGTCGTCAATATGTATCACGGGTAGAGGACGAGAAGTGAAATAAGGACGATACAGAAGACGATGAAGTTTTTCTTCCAAAGAAAATTCATGAGCAAAATGAGGGGACGAGGAATAAAGGTCTCATTTGGTAGAGGAAGGTCTAAAAAACTCTCAATTTTCTCTCTGTTTTTCTAACTTAGCCTCTTGGAAAAATAATACGCAGAAAAACTGAAGTATATAGCATCTCCCACGTTCATCAGTTAAAAGAAACAAATAGGCTACATCAATTATATTATGCCAAATGCCACAAGGCCATGTTTGGCTACACCCTAAAATTCCCCCCCCCCCCCATTAATTTATTTTTATAATACTTATATTATGTAGTTCTTATGTCACACCCACTCTACAACTAATTTAATTTAATTTATAATTTAAATTAATATTTGCCTTATAATTATAATTTCCATTATAAATTATAATTTTATTCCGCAACTAATAAATCTCTAATTTAATTATTAAATTAAATTAGAACAATATTATAATAATTTAATAATTCATTTAATTTAATTATCTCATTAAATTAAATCTTCAAATCATAACATTACCATTAATTAATTTAATTATTATAACACATTTAAACTAAATTATTACACCACAATTTCATCAAATTTATTAATCTCATTGAATAAATTAATTTAAATATTTATTTAATCCAATAAATATTTTAAATTACATAAAAATTCTTGTTCGTTACAACCCACATATTTGAGGTAATTGGAACTTTCTCCACTTCCTCTGTTGATCATATTGACATTCTCTTCCTTGTGTTGAGGGAGATGGTTATCTTGCACATGTTGTTGTTCTGGATTTGTTACCATGATCTCACCTATATCTATCAGATCCTGGATTTTGTGTTTGAGATACCAGCAATCTTGGGTGTCATGCCCCGGAGCTCCAAAATGATAAGCACATTTCTTGCTTGTATTAAAATTCCTTCCACTTGTATTGGCTGGTGGAAGGAGCTGGACAATTTTCTTCTACATTGTTAGAAGCTCGAATATATTTTCCAATGAACCCCTAAGGGTGTGAAAACTCTTTGACGTCTGACCTCTCCAACCTTTTGCAATGGAGGGTTTGAGGATTGTGCTTGAAAAGGATAATAATTTTTCCTTTGAAGCAGCAAGTTTTGTTTGTCTCTTTGAGTTTGTCCTTGTAGCACCAAGGATACATCCTCTTCTTTCTTTTTATGAGCCCTCCGAGGGTTATTCCCATAATTTCCAGCTTAAATGTGCTCGTCCATAGCTTCTAAAGCAGTGAGGTCTTTAATCTTCCCAGATTTAAACCCCATCTCAGCCATTTCTCCATGTTTGATCATTTTTTAGAATGGTTTTCCTATGCCTGCTAGGACCCTCTCATAAAATGGAGCTTTTGTATATAAATAAAGGTCATTATCATCTCAGTTTATGTCATAGATGGGATTACTTGAGCAGCCAGATGCCTCCATCTTTGGGCATACTCTCTGAATGACTCAGTGTTCTGTTTTTTGACTTTGGTAATTTGATATCTATATGGAGCCATTTATGTTTGGAAACTGTATTGGTTTAGAAAAGCATGGGCTAGTTCTTCCCTATGGATTTTAGAATTGTCCAACCTGGCATACCATGCTCTGGCTTCTCCACTTAGACTCTTTTGAAATAACTGCATTCTCAGTTTTTCATCCTCGACATAGAATCTAAGTTCTTCAATGAACACTTTTAGATTAATGTAAGGATCTCCTAATCCATCATATTTTTCAAAATCAGAAGTTTTGAACTTGTCTGGATAATGAACCCCAGGAAAGATGCAAAGGTCTGAATAAGTCGCGCTTCCATGCAGTCTAGACCATTTGATTGACCAGATGGTTTCTTCCATTTGTTGGACTTTCTTCCGAATATCACAAATTTCTTGATCTTCTTTAAGATGGGTGATTTCAGGGGTTTTGTTGGATTTTTAATTTGAGGCTCATGTATCTGTACTTCTTTATCAGTACCCTAGATTCCTCCCAGTGCAAAGGATTCTGTTTGAATGGGTATTATGGACCCTGAGTATGTTTATTTTGTTCATTTAGAAAGATAGCCAATTCTATTATCAGATTTGTTAGTCCCTCGAACTCCTCTCGAGAAATAAGAGTAGATTATGGTTGGGCACTTGTAGCCATGTCTGAAGGTGGGCTTAGTGTCTTTTTGGACTTTGAACGGGTAACGGGACCAATTGTTTCCCTAAAAAAAGACTACGTAGTTTAGTCTGGATAAATATTAAGAGGCTGCATGTTATGCAATGTGTATATTTTAGGAGTTTTTTAATGTTCTCCTGCAAAATAGATGTCAGTTATTTTGATGACAGGATAGCATGACAACTTTGATAGGGAAAGGAATGCATATTTACATGGAATTGGGATTGACATGGAATTTACATTGAATTGAAATTTACATGGATTTGAATTTACATGGAATTGAAAAGGAAAGGCACGAAGAGACTTTCCTTCGCGTTTGGTGTATTAGAGGTTGACCTATCTTAGGCTATTCTCTCAGTTTTTCGGCATGAAGGTTCCCAGATCATCGCAATTCACTAAATGGGAAGTAAATCTAATCTTTTAATTTGAGCGGATCTGGTTGGTGCCTTTCCTGAGCCTCGCGGGATTAGTCTCCCATGAGTCCAGTAATCAAATACCGATGGGTTTTCCTCCTGGTGGAGGAATCACACCACATACATTCACATACATCGTGTCTCACCGTATGAAAATGATGACATGGTGTGATGCACTAATACAACATGCAAATATTGTGCGAAGCACTAAAGACAGAGTCTTTTTAAGTCTGCCTTGCTAGCTAAGTTCAAATTCCTTTTATAGAATAAGGAAAGAACTATTACAAAGTTACTATTACAAAAGTGAATTATTACAGACAATAATTGCTATTGATGAACAGTAAAATAGTGCTGACTTTTTACTATTCATGGACGCTTTTGGCAACTTTAGACCGAACCATGTGACAAAACTGCTTTCGGTGATAAAGCTGACGCCTTCTTTTGACTAAATGGTCGCGGGTTTGGGTGCATATGACTGATAACTGCTTTCGATGAAAAAGCATAAGATTCTTTTGACTAAGGCTGCCGGAGCAGGTGCTTGTGACTGAGGCTGCCAAGGCAGGTGCTTGTGACTAAGAAGTTAAGCAAATGGGTCTTGAGCATCTTGAAGATTAATAGAACCGTAAGGATCCATGTCATCTTCATCTTCATCATTTTTACTAGAACTGGCGCATTTGGAGGAAGAAGAAGAATATTCTGAAGCTACTACTTCTTCATGTAACTTATCAATTCTTTTGTGAATATCATCAACAAGAATTTTTAACTCTGCAACAGAACATTTATTGACATTGGCAACATCAATAGGTGCCGGAGAAACATCATAAATAGATTTTGCTAGTTTTGATGATTTAATGGCAGATCCCTTGGCGGGGATTAAACTGACTGGAAGAACTAAAATAGGGACGGAGGGAAATTCTTTTTGAACTTGCCCAACAATCTTATCCACACCAAATTTATCCCACCACTTGATGAAGAATTGACGGGAAACATACACCAAGGGGGAAGCTGTGGTTTGAGTCATCTGGGTAGACGATGATGGTGACTGAAATGTGGTTACTTGGTATGGAGCGAGAATGACGTATTGCCATTTAAGAATCCATGGAATTTTATACTTACTGATGAATTGAAGGAAAATTGAGATTCCCTCAATTTTGGGATGATATTTTTTGTGATTGGTAAAATGACTTACTTGAGCTTTGAGGGGATCAGGAAGGATCTCAAAGTTAGGATCGAACCTAGACCACCAAAAGGTGAACCAGAATGGGAATGGACTTTTGAATTTGTGGTCGAATTGTAGGAACCACGAATGACTATGATCCTCATTTTGATGGAGGAAGATTTTATTCCAGGCTTCAATATAATCAAAGTAACAGTATGAATTATTTTGACTAGGAAGAAGTCTAAGATCAGAGGGAGAAACTCCCCAATATGAGAAATGAAGAATCTGTTTAATATACAGGGAATGATAAAGAATCCTAGATTCATTATATTTGGCATAAATAGGTTTAATGAATACTGACTCGGTTTCAAGAAGGATGTCCTTATAACATGACAGGGATTTATAAGAAGCCCAATAAATGAAATGCCATCTAGTAGGAAAATACTAGGCGGCGAGCTTAATAGGATCATCTTTAGGCTTCACGTGAAGTTCTAAATGAAACAGATGTTGTTCCTACTTTAGAAGGTACTCAGAAGCGGTATGACTGGGTTTTGACGAGGTTGCCCTTGATTGATTACAAAATGGATCAACTGATTTTGGTGGACTAGCTAAAACTGAGGAAAAAGGCCTTGGAACTGTTCCAAGAACCTGGAATTTGGTAAATGGGTTGGGTTGAGCAACCGGATTAACTGGGTGAGGAACAAAGGTTCCTTTTAACTGATTATTAGGACCGGAAGGGCGGCCCTGACCCCGAGAAGAAGGTCCTCATCTCACACTCATGATGTAGAAATAGTACCGTTATTAATGAACTCACGTGTAAGAAAATCAGGAATTGAATTGCTAGTTCCTTTAATATATTCAATATCAAAATCGAAAATGCTTAAAAGAGCCTGCCATCTAGCGAACGAATGCTTAGAAGCGACATTTTCAACATCCTTTTCTAGGATAAATTTTACAGATTTACATTCTATCCTAACTAGAAATTTTTGATTCAGTAAATCTCTTTGAAATTTATTAATACATAGAACAAGTGACAAAATTTCTTTTTTAATAGAACTGTAATTTAACTGTGTAGTGTTCCATGCGCCGGAATGAAACCGAACAATTTGTTCTGATGATGTGGGAGTTAACTTTTGTTTGAGAATGCCGCCGAATCCAATGTCAGAGGCATCAGTTTCAACGATTTTAAATGCTGAATAATTTGAAATGCCAAGGCAAGGCAAAACCTTAACATATTTTTTAACTTGTTGGACAACGGAAGTATGAATGTCGGTCCAAGGTGGAGGATTGGATTGCAAACGCTGGAATAGAGGTTTGCAAATCTTCCTGAGATCCTGGTAAAACTTGCCAATATAATTAAGCGAGCCCAGAAATCTCTATAGCTGTGTTTTGTCGGTAATCTTATCTGGAAATCGGTCGGCAAATTGAATAGCTCTGTCAATAGGCCGAGTGAGTCCATGATAGAGGATTAGACCGAGAAACCTGACTTTTGTCAGAAACAAACTACACTTGGAAGGAAAAAGAACAAGACCATTAGTTTTAACCGTTTTGAATAACGAATTCAAATGCTTAATGTGCTCTTCAATAGTCTTGGAATAAACAAGGATATCATCAATATAAACAATGATGAAATGACTGAAAGGATTCAAAATATTATTGAGAATATTCTGAAATTCACTAGGTGCATTTTTCAAGCTGAATGACTGAACATTCCATTCGTAATGTCCGAACGGAGTAGTGAATGCTGTTTTGTATCTACTTTTGGGTGAATGGCGACTTGCCAAAATCCTAATTTCAGGTCAAATTTACTAAAAATAGTGGAGGAGCTTAACCTACTAAGGAGATCTTCCTTGTTGGGTAAGGGATACCTAATCCACTCAAGAACTTTGTTTAATGGTTTGTAATCAATAACTAGACGGGGAACACCTCTCTCCTTTTCTGCGTCATTATTAACATAGAACGCAGGGCAAGACCAAGGTGATTTGCTATGTCTAATTAAACCTTTACTAAGAAGATCATTAATCTCCTTTTTACATAATTCCATTTGTTCATGACTCATTTGAATAGGCCTAGCCTTAGTGGGAATTAAATGCTCTTTAAATTCTTTAGCATATGGTAATCAAACTACATGCTTCTTCCTATGCCAGAAGGCGTTGGGAGACTCAGAACACAAATTATCATTTAAATAATTTTTTAAATCAGTTATTTTCTCTTGAACCCTTTTATTCTTAAGTTGTTCTTCAACTTGTTTACATCTAATTTCTTCCTTTAAGAAGCTTAAATGAGTTACTTTGCAATTTAACAAATTTAAAGACTTAGAAATTGATTCCTCTTGAATAAATTTTAAATCTCTTTCTTTTGGTTTAATAAGAAACCTAAATGTTATCTCTTTTCCTAAATGTTTACATGTTAACCCTTTATTACCGGTAGTAAATGGGTATAATAAATATATAAATGGTAATCCTAAGATGATTTTATCTGTAAGATTGCGAATTAAAACAAATGATGTCTTAAAGCACATATTATCTTGACAGATATGAACTTTAGGCAGTTTATATTTTATTTCCATCTGACTACCGTTAGCTGAATTAAGTTTTTCACTAGTTTTCTCATAATATATGGTGGGGATAAGACCTTCTTTAATACAATTCAGATCTGCACCAGTGTCAACTAAGGCAGGGAGTTGTATTGAGAAAGATTTATCAATGACTAAATTAATAGAGATATACCATTTTTGAATGGTGATATCCTTATTCCTTTTAAGGGAGAGACCTTGAATAAAGAGATCAGCATCATCCTTAATTCCAGATGACTCAGGAATATCATTATCTTCTTCACTAGAGGAAGAATCATGAATTTGGAGATCTGACTTCTTATCTTCAATCTCTAGTGAAGAATTATAACATTATTACAAAATATTATAACATTATTACAAAATATTAATATTTATAATATTAAGTATTAATAATATTACAAAATATTATAATACAATATTACAAAATATTAATACTTATGATATATTGTAATATTAATATTAATACAATATTTTATAATTGTATGCATGCATGCAGTAGTACGTATATAGCATATTAGACTTGATTTCAAAAGAATTAGCCGACCGGTACAAGTTTTGCCGGCTGGACTATTTTTTATTTTTTTAATGTGATTTTAATATGCTGATTCATCTCATAAAATGGAGAAATATGCGTAAAACAAAAATACCCGGCCGGTACAAGCTGTGCCGGTTGGAGTATTTTAATATTAAAAAATCGTTTTAAAAATATTAAAATGACAACAGTTGACCGTGCAATGCAATATATGAAAATAAAAGCCGATAAAACTTGTGCCGGCTGGGCAATTATGGCCTTCAATCTAAGCCTTCCAATAAGTTGATCAACGGTCCAAAAGTGGGTTGTTATATTAGTGTCCATGGCAACCGGTTGCCCATGGATGGATTCCTATATATATATATATATATATATATATATATATATATATATATATATATATATATATATATATATATATATATATATATATATATTATGAAAAAAAGAAAAAGCCACGGATAGACGATTCGGGCGTAACTAATCGGTGAGAATCTTATATATGAAAAAATATATCTTATAGTGGGCTGCCAAGAAGACTTCAGACCACTTTAAAGCTTGAAAACTCAGTTTTCACAAGTTAAAATTTTATATGTTATAGAATATATGCTTACAAGTGTTTAGAAAGAAAAATATCCATGTTTGGAGCACTCTATAAGAGGTTAAGGGCTTAAATGGACAAAGTTTTCTCTCTTTTTCTTCTTCTTTTTTCAAATGAGTTGGTGGGGGTCTATTTATAGGCCAAGATGCCACTTCTCAACCCGCGGCAGCCGCGGGTCTACCTGTGACTCCCCGGGCCCTGTGGGTCCCGTTGTCTTGAAGTACATGCACTCAGGCCAAGGTGTTGTCCACTCGAACCTTCATAACTTTCAATCCATGCACCCGATAAAGGTGTGCTATACCTTTCCAGAAAGCCCTAGACGAGAGCTACACAGTGACATGAGATTTGACATTTTCTGAATCTGGGAAGATGGATCCATGACCAGATCTCCAGGTCTTTGCAATCTATCCATTGAGCTGTCTTATGTTGTTTTCACTCGGGATTGATGTTATAGTCTTGTAGGACTTCTTTTGCAGTGATTTCAGATGATTTGATGTTGATTTGGCAGATTAAATATTTTGCCCTTCCCGGGGTTGTCTTCGGGTTTAATGCAGTTGCAGCTGTCTTTTCTCGGGGTTATCTCTGAGATTGGACTGTTGTTGATTCTAACAGTCCTCAGGGTTGTCTCTGAGGTTGGTTTGATCTTAACTTCTGATGGTCCTCATGGTTGTCTCTGAGGTTAGTTTAATTTCCCGGGGTTGTCTTTGGGCTTTAAACTCGATCTCTTGGGGTTGTCACAGGGGTTGGATTTGATGTCCCGGGGATATCTCTAGGGCTGGATCTTGACACCTGGGATTGTTGCCGGGGGTGGATTTGGATTTGATATCCCGGGGTTGTCTCTAGGACTGGCTTTTGATCTCCCAGGGTTGTCTCTGAGGTTGGATTTTGATCTCCTTTGGTTATCTCTGGGACTGGCTTTTGATCTCTCTGGGTTGTCTTCAAGATTGGTGTTTGATCTCCCGGGGTTGTCTCCGGGGTGGATTTTGATCTCTCGGGGTTGTCTCCAGGGTGAATTTGGATTTTATGTTTTGACTTCCAGGGTTGTCTGTAACCCCCCAAAATTCGGTCTATCTTCACACTCGGATTCCGTGCGTCACGAGTACATCTTCTTCCAAACATACATCATTATATAATCAATATAAAATATACATTCTCAAATCCCAGTTTCTATAACCTTATAACCTTGTTCATTACAAATAATGGTAAATACATTATTCATCGAGAGGTGGTTTTATTTGCTTTAGTGTTCTTGATTAACAATTCAGGATAGAGAATAATTGATGAGAAGTGTGTTAACTTAAATGAAGCAATAAGTGAAGTTGTGATCTTAAATCTCCGTTATCTTAATTTAACTAGTGGTAATTAGAAGTTTACTTATAAATTGAAATTCCTTCATTTAAATAAGATTGAGTTGGTTACGGGATAGTACTTGATGATTTTTATTAAATAATTCCTCATGGGAACGATACTCTACTTTCACTTTATTACTTGTTGACCACGTATACTTGTGTGTTGTGCATAATTAGATTTTACCCAACAAATATCATGTTTGTGCGTTTTTACGCCTTTACTTCGGTTCCGTCTTTATTATTATTACATTTGGAATATTACATACATGCATTTTATGCCTGGACCTGGTTCCGTCTTTTATTATTCTATTGGAATATCCTGTGCAATGCGTTTACTGTTTGGACCTGGTTCCGCTTTATTATTATTCTCATTGGAACATCCCGCTTGGTGCGAATTTTGCACTCGACTGGTTCCGTTACTTATTATTATGTTGAAATAACCTATCTATGTGAAGTGCAGCAGAAAATCACCCACTCACGGTAGCGAACTTAACTTGTGGCACATATGCGACTTCTGATAGAGCAAAAGCGCGATTTTCGACTTTTCTTGGCGGCTAGCCTAACTTAGGCCAATTCTTGCGTGGCCGCGCGACTTCGGGTGTTGACCAAAGCTGACTTTTTATTAAATAGTGCAATTAAAGCGTAACAGAGAGAGGGATTCAACTAGGGCTTATATATTAGACATATTTTCATCATATAAAGAGATTCCACCCCTTGGGGGCTAGAGCTACTATTGTTTTCTTTTCTTCTCTTTCTTTTTAGATTAGATTAGAACCCTAGATTTGATGAGAGTTGAAGATTGAATCAATCGAAGAGCATTGGAAATTCAAAATTGGAGCAAGAGGAGAATCTCAGATTTGCATTCCCAAATCCCTAACTTCTCTTTACTTCTATCTTTATTTCTCAATGTATAATCAATTGTGGATTGTGGGTTTTGATTCTATGATGAGCTAAACTCTATTTTGAGATTACAATGGATTCTATTGATTAGTTTAATCTGATATATTTTATTGTTAACCTTATTGATTGCTATGAGATTGTTTATTAAGATTCATGCTTATTTGTTTAGTTGATTGGCCATCAATTACTGGGATAACCCATATGAACTTGAAAGACGGACTATGGGTTTAGATTTGAACTTGATAGCTTGTGTTTGTATGTTCTACATGGTGATGGAATATATGATTCATGCTTAGGATAGACATATACCGAAGCACCGCTCGTAGTCAATTGAGAACTTGAGCTTAAACCCTAATTTTTTGTAAATCACATAGACATATAGTGGTTTAGGTAATGTGGGTGTTCACGTGTATTCTATCAATTGTGGATTATATGTGATATGGGTATGGTACATTGAAAGATGGCTATATTTTACTTTAGTGTTCTCGACTAACAAACCGGTACAATTAGTTTGGTTTAACATGAAGTGTATGGATTTGAATGAGTTAATAGATGAAATTGTAATCTCAGGTCTTCATTATCTAGTCTCACTCTAGGAATAGTTAGGTTTATTTAAGTTAATAGTTTAAATATAAAAACTCAAAGCCATTCATTTAAATAAGACTGAGATGGTTATGGGTTAATGCTTGGTGAACTTTATTAGTTAATTCTCCGTGGGAACGATACTTTACTTACTCTTTATTACTTGTTGACCACATATACTTGTGTGTTGTGCGTAACTAGAAATTACCTAACAAGTTTTTGGCGCCGTTGCCGGGGAATTATTTTAATAATTTTTGCCAACATTAATTTCAATCAAATTAGTCTTAATTTAAATATTTTATTTTATTTTATTTTATTTTATTTTAATTCTCTTCCTATATTTCTCTCTTTTCAGGTACCATGGATGACTTTTCTTATCAAGGGCCTTATGCAAATAGGATTCAACCAAGGACGTAAGAACTGAAGGACTCAATGTCGAGTTGGACAAGAAATGCGCTTAGGGGTGATTACCTCAACAACTATGTTTATCCCAATTATCCTCAAGGTTGGGGGTATCACCCAGATTCTGAATGGAGTTATAACTACCGAGACCAATACTATGCCGCAAGTCCAACACATCCACCTCCAATGCAACAAGAAGAAAATTCAAGGTTGAAGAAAGTCATGTCAAACAGCATAGCAGGCCATGAAGGGATGATGATGAGTCAGGAGTTATCAAGCCAAAATCTTAACAAACAGATGGAACAACTCATTAACTCCTCAATGAATGGTCCTCAATACATGGATTT